>CM060885.1:82370000-83106966 GCA_030762935.1 Hymenopus coronatus
AAATCTTGTGCTTCTATCTACTTCATGCTAAGCCAAAAAAATTAGCAGAAATAGTCTTATTACTTACTTCTTTGTAAGTAGAAGCAAAATAAGCATGTGACTGAAGCTCCTTTGTTCGAGTTGACAGATTTCTGTATACGTCTTTTTAAATCTGAAACTAATAACAAGAAATATCTCCAAAACGATCAGCTCCATGAAAAAGGTATATTACATAAGCTGTGTGTTTTATCGTGATCTACGTTTTTTGTGCAGTAAGTTTTTGTCTATCTCTTACAGTTCAGTAGTTAAGCAAATCTGGCAAAATTCATTCTGAATAAACAGATGTTCAGAGACTATTCCCAGAAAATTCAAGATATACATTTTATTTTGCTTGTAAATGTCTTAAATTTAAGATACTTTAATCAAAATTTTACAGCTGTTTTTCAGAAAATCAGAATCTACGAGAAAAGTTCTATGTAAGGGGTAGTTGGGGGTAGAAGGATTTTCTTGAAAATCTTCGTGTTGCATCCTTGGAAGATATTAAACTTAAATACCAAGTTTGGTATTTAACGGTCTTTTCGTTTCTGAGCTATGCTGTACACAGACACACACACACATGCGGACCTTTTTCCAGAAATGCTTTTTTTGGATTCAGGGGGACCCAAAACATGTATTTCCGGTGAAATCTCGGTATCGAATTTTCGGGTGCATTACAATAAATTCTCTATGCACTATATACATAGTACGTGTAGAGAAAGTAAAAAACTAAAAGTTTGTTGTTCAGTGTTATTTTGAGATTACAATGGACTCTGTGTAGTTAGAAATATTTCAGAAGTCCTGGCAACTATGAAGGACGTGCCAAATAAGCCCTTAGAAATAGATAGAAAAACAAATTATTTTTGTACTTTTTTACTTTGTCTACACGTACTGTAATACATACTATATAGAGGAGGTATTGTATTGCACGCAAAAATACAATATCGAGATTTCACCGGAAATACATGTTTTCGGTTCACTGAATCCAACAAAAGCATTTCTGGAAAAGTGTGGGTGTGTGCGTTTGTGTATGAAAGGACCGTTAAATACCAAACTTGGTATTTAAGTTTGGTATCCTCTAAGAATGCGACAAGAAGATTTTTAAGAAAATCCCCGCATCCCAAACTAGCCTTTAAATGTTTTATTTTCTCAAAAATGGCTCTTACGATTTTGATTAAAATGTCTTATATTTAAGATACTTACGTGCCAAATAAAATGTATATCTATTACAGTTTGCTAGTTTAACAAAATTCAATCAGAATGTAGAGAATTCCATGGCTATTGCCTAGAAATGCATGCTATACGCTATTTGCGGAATTTTAATCAAAATTAGAGTTAAAAGCATTCACTGTCACCCTGGGACATATGTAAGCTCTAAAATTAACATAAATTACACTAGAGTACTTTTGTTATTGTCAAAGTTACTCTGTAGAAGCATTCTCGTGTTGATATTCAAACCCGAGGAGCAAATGGTGGTGACATTGTTCAAGTTTCAGCCGAGCCACATATCGCTGTTGCTCTGTCGCCAGGGTTGCCACCCTCTTGGGCAGGGCTTAGTGTGGTCCTCAGGGAGTTGAACTTAGCCACAGCGCGATTGTGTGTTAACCCTATTTGGCTTAGCCGACCTATACAGCATTATGCTGCCAACTTAAACATAAAGCAATTCATTTCATGCAAGAAGCTTCAAACTAACTTTACAAACAATATACTTGTTTGTGGTCTGAGACAAGTTGAAATTAAAGGTGCTTAACCAAATTACGATAGGCTACAAATAAAATACAAGTACATAGAAAACAATTATTTTATTACTAAAAGTTTTGTACACTTATGGTTACTTTTCAACATAATCACCGAAAAGATTGAGACATTTATCGTACCTGTGCACAAGCTTTGCAATACCCGCTTCAAAAAATGTTGCCACCAATGATTTCATATGAGCATTGACGTTGTTTTGAAGATCTTCTTACTTGACGACGTTTGCGGAGAGCCATTCAAAACAAACGAAGAGTAATGCTGACTTCAGGAATTGTGTTGATCCATGACAACGCTCGTCCACACACTGCTGACACAACCCATCGGCTCCTTGAACAATTTCAATGGGACATTTTCGATGATCCGCCGTACAGTCCTGACCTGGTACCCAGCGACTTTCATCTTTCCCCTGAACTGAAGACGTCACTTTCACTTGTCACTTTTAAACCAACGAAGATCTTCAAAACAACGTCAATGCTCATTTGAAATCATTGGCGGCAATATTTTTTAAAGCGGGTATTACAAAGCTGGCTCAATCTTTTTGGTGATTATATTGAAAAATAACCATAAGTGTATGGTAGCTTTTTCAGTTGGGTTTTAGTTTCAGTGGTCGCAAAATGTCGATTTCCGCTGAAATCTTGGCATCGAATTTTGGGTGCAATATTTGTTTCATTTATTTCTCAGTTTCTCTTTGGTCTGCTTAGCCATCCACTCACGTACACTTTTATTTGTTGTTCACAATGTTTATCACCCAGCACTGTGCCTTTTCAGCTTTCTTTGGGAGTAATTAATGAGTATTTCTGCTTCCTGAAATTCGCTCTGTTTACAGCTTCCCGATAGCAGCCTGGGCGTTGTGTATCGAAGGGCTTTACTTCGCTGTTAAAGACGCTTCCGGGATTAAAGGCTGTAATGCAGCAGAGAATGATAAACGGAGGTAAAATGAAAGAGGATTAATATGAAGGGAAAGTGTTTGTGGAACAACATTAAACAAATGTGGTACAAAATGCAGATGACCTCTGCTCGATCTTTGTGAATATTAAGATATATTCCAGACCGCCCTCAGAGAAATATTTATTACTTTCTCTATACGTACCATGTACATACTGTACAGAGAAGGTACCGTATCACACCCAAAAATTCGATACCGAGATTTTACCGGAAATACATGTTTTGGCTCCCCTTGATCCAAAAAGAGCATTTCTGGAAAAAGGTGTGTGTGTATGTGTGTGTGTGTGTGTGTGTCCTGTGACTTTGCACAGGATAGCTAAAAAACGAAAAGTCGCGATGATATCAAAGTTGGTATTTAAGTTTAGTATGTTCCAGGGATGCGACACGAAGATTTTCAGAAGAATTCCCCCACCCCAAACTACCCTTTACGGGGAAATTTTTTTTCGAAAATTGTGATTTTCTCAAAAATGGCTCTAACGATTTTGATTATAATTTCGTATAAAAAAGATATTTACCTGACAAATAAAACGAATATCGTGAATTTTCCGGGAATAGCCTCTGAAAACTACTTTATTCTGGATGGATTTTACGGAATTTTGCATAACTGCTAAACCATAAGAGATGGACAAAATCTTGTCACACAAAAAATGTAGAGTACGTTAAAACACACAATTTATGTTATTTACATTTTTTGTGGAGTTGATCGCTTTTTAGTTATTCCCTGTTTTTGATTTCACCTTTAAAAAACATACTTTTCTCATACAGGCATTTGTCAACCCCTGCCCACACAAACAAACGAACTTCAGTCATATAGTGAACAGCTTTTGATTAGCATGCCAATCGAAAAAAAAATTAGCAGAAATAGTCTTATTATTTGCTTCCTTGTAAGTAGAAGCGGAATAAGGAGTACCATAGGTTAAACTGAAGTCAAAAGATGGTTGCTATGTGACTGAAGTTCCTTTGTTTGTATGGACAGGAGTTGAAAAAGTTCTGTATCAGAAAAGTATAAGTTTTTCCAAGCGGAAACTAATAAAAAGGAATATCTTAAAAACGATCAACTCCATTAGTGTAGAAACTGAAATTGTATATTTTAAAGTGCTCTACATTTTCTATGCGGTAAGGTTTTGTCCATCTCTTATGGTTTAGCAGTTATACAAAATTTCGTAAAATTCATCCAGAATAAAGAAGTCTGCAGTGGCTATTCCCAGAAAATTCAAGATATTCATTTTATTTTTCGTGTAAATATCTTTAATATATGACATTTAAATCAAAATCATTAGAGCTATTTTAAAGAAAATCAAAATTTTCGAAAAAATTTCCATGTAAAGCGTAGTTGCTGGTGGGGGATTTTCTTGAAAATCTTCGTGTCGCATTCTTGGAAGATACCAAGTTTGGTTTTTAACGGTATTTTCGTTTTTGAACGCTGCTGCGCACACACACAGACACACACCCAAGGACATTTTTCTAAAAATGCTTTTTTTTATTCAGGGAGTCTCAAAACATGCATTTTCGGAGAATTCTCCATATCGAATTTGTGGTTGGAATACAATACCTTCTCTGTACACTATGTACATAGTATGTGTAGAGAAAATAAAAACAGAAAAAGGTCCATGTTTGTATGTCCGTGTATCAGCGAACCCGCTAACTCAACGAACTCCAGAGATGCGACACTAAGAGTTTGAGAAAAATCCCTGCCATCCCATACTACCCTTATGTGGAAGAAATTTCGAAAATTTATATTTTCTCAAAAATGGCTCCAACGATTTTGATTAAAATACTGTATATTAGATATTTAGATGCCAAATGAAACGTATATCTTGAATTTTCTGGGAATAGCCTGTAAATGCCTCTTTATTCTGAATGTATTTTGCTGAACTTTGTATAGCTGGTAAACCGTACACAAAAACTTACTACTCAAAAATGTACACCACGTTAAAACGCAGAATGTTTGTCATATACGTTTTTTTTTTACTCGTGGAATTGATCATTTCTCATATATTCCTTGTTAATTTGTTTCATATTTAAAATACTTGAAACTATTTTCACTCAGAAAGTTGTAAATTCCTGGCCTCTGCATAGAAACGGATTTAAACCACATGGCAACCAGCTTTTAAAATATTTGACTATCACCTTTGCCTGGTGTTTTCCCTTATGTCTCTTCGACTTACGAGGAAGCAAGCAATTAAGACAACTTCTGCAAATGTTTATCTCGATTTTCATAAAGTAGATTAAAAATAATTTGTTACAGTGATGTAGAGAAAGTCATGTGAATGGAAAACACATCACATTTTATATCTATGGAACTTTATTGTAGTTTTTACTTTCTCTACGCCTTCTATGTACATAGTTTATACAGAAGGTATTGTATTCCACCCAAAAATTCAATACCGAGATTTTAACTTAAATACATGTTTTGGGCCCACTTGAATCCAAAAAAAGCATGTTTTTGAAAAAGATCCGATGTGTGTCTGTGAACAGCATAGCTGAAAAACGAAAAGACCGTTAAATACCAAAAATGGTATATAATTTTGCATTACAGCTAAACCGTAAGAGATGCACAAAAACTTAAAACACAAAAAATGTAGAGCACACAAAACACACAATTTATGTAATATACATTTTTTCCGTGGAGATGATCAGTTTTTAGATATTCCTTGTTTTAGGTTTCAGCTTTGAAAAACTTTCTCATACAGGGATTTGTCAACTCGTGTCCATACAAGCAAAGGAACTTCAGTCACATAGCAACCAGCTTTTGACTGTCACTTTAACCTATGATACTCCCTTATTTCGCTTCTACTTACAGGGTAGCAAGTAATACAACTATTTCTGCTTATCTTTTCTCGATTAGAATGAAATAAATAGAAGCATACGCTTTTTAATAATATTTTTTGCGGAGATGTAGAGAAAGTCATGTGAATGGAACACATCAGATTTTTTTTGTTTTTTTTTTTTGTTTATACACGTTGTTTTCAAAGCTTAAATTATTATAATATCCATCTTTGCCCAAAGTAATGGTAATGTGAACCAGAGCACAGGTTTTCTGTGGTAGCTTTTAATATCGTAACGAACTGCCAAGGAACGTAGAAAGGAATTGGAGTATATGCCCTTCAGGTATCTCCATATTAGTTCTCGTAGCCTCAAGCCACTCAAGTAAATGCCACTGATATTTCTAGCTGATGATACATTTCTGTTCATGTCACGTCCTTTTCAATGTCTAGAAGTTTTAATCGTAAAGAGACCACATCTACGATTAAACCAAACTTTCCTTTCGCAGATCAATAAGCGAATAAAACAAAAGAAAGCGCAAGTATCCAGGGTTGCTCGCCTAATATCGCATTGCAATGACATTCTTTTATGGTTTCAGTAATTCGTCTTTTTACCTTTCCTCTACACGTAATAACAGTATTTATATTTATATATAGAGGATGTTAATGAAGTACACCGAAATAATTTGCGAGATTGTGCACGTGACTGATATAAGTAATTTGCGATGCATGGTCCCCGGTTAAACACAACGTTAAACGTGTGGGTTTCAGCTGCTGATAAGTCGGTGTTAAAGCAAAGCAGGTTGAAAAAATGGCTTAAAATGTCTAAAACTGCTGCCCCCCGAGCAAAGAAATATCGATTTTTAGCAGCTCGTTACTAGCGTTCTCAAGATTTAATGTCGCAAAAATCTGTAAACTCTCGAACTAATCACTTTACAGTGCGACACTGAGCATTCATTGACTACGTTCTCGAGTTATGTAGCCTACTCTGGAGGCGTTTTTTCAACTGCTCTGGTGGCTTAATGCTTAACGCGGGAAGCCTCTATGCCAAAAGGCATGAGTTCGATTCCTGGCATAGAGTAAATGTTTGTTATTATTATTTTGTTCATTCCAGACGAAGTGCCACGATACGCGGCACTTCAGAAACTTATAGCCATTACTTCAACATTTCTATAAACAGGCCATAAGTCTCCTATCTCAAATTACTTACTTTAGTAATCTACATATTCTGTGAAAATATTTCGGTATAGTCCATTAACACCTTCTGTGTAAAGAGAAGTATCGCATTCCACCCAAAAATACGATACTGACATTTCATCGGAAATACACGTTTTAGGGTCCCTTGTATCTAAAACAAAAGCGCTTTCAGAAAAAGGTCCGCCTGTGCGTGTATCTGTGAACACGATAGCTCAAATACGAAACAAATATCTTGAAATATCTCAGAAATGGTAAATTCCACGACACACACACGGACATCTTTCTAAAAATGCTTTTTCAAGATTCAGGGAGTCTCAAAACATGTATTTTCGGTGAAATCTCGGTATCGAATTTTTGGGTGCATTACAATACACTATGTGAATAGTACGTGTAGAGAAAGTAAAAAACTTGATGTGTTCCATTCACATGACTTTCTCTACATCGCTGTAACAAATTACTGTTTAAAAACAAATTCTTCTATCTAAGTATATTGCATAAATTATCTGTTTTAACGTGCTCTACATTTTTTGAGATTTAAGTTTTTGTGCATCTCTTATTGTTTACCAGTTATGCAAAATTCCGTAAAAGTCGTCCTGAATAAAGTAGTTAGTGTTCAAGGGCTATTCCTAGAAAATTCAAGATATACACATTTTATTTGTCAGGTAAATATCTTTATATATAGTATTTTAATCAAAATCGTTAGTCATTTTGGAGAAAATCAAAATTTTCGAAATCTTTTCAATGTAAAGGGTAGTTTGGGGTGGGGGATTTTTCTCAAAATCTTCGTGTCGCATCCCTGGAAGATACTAAACTTAAATACCAAGTTTGATATTTTTGAGCTGTAATCTCACACACACACGGACACACACACAGACCTTTTCGTGAAAATACTTTTTTTTTTTGGGATACAGGATACTCTGAAACACTGGTTAAATCTCGGATCGAAGTTTTGGATGTAATACAATACCTTCTCTATACAGTATGTATATAGTACGTGTAGAGAAAGTAATAATCAGATTGCGTTAAGAAGAATCGTAAAGAAAAAGGTGGATATAAATATCTAATTTGTTCAAATCCAACTCTAAAGGAATGTGTTCGTTTAAAATGTAACTCAGAAATGTCACATGTTAGAATTCGGTTTTGTGACTGATGCGGGCTTTTTAGGAGTGTGGGTGTGAATCTGGTGAAGGAATGTTGCGCAGGTAAAGTATTTATAATACAAGTGGTAAAATTTGTGTTTTACACAAAAAAATGTTAACACGTGTGTCATACACTATTTTTAGACAGTTCTCAACACATGTTATAATTATAAATAGATTGTTTTACCTATTTTATGGAGTTCAGGCTATTCAGTTGTTGCCTTGCATAACATCAGTGCTGACAACATGATGACTTAATCGTACACACTGAAAACATTCTATACAACGGCGACAGTGTAGCAATTTTAATTTTGCTCTCTCCGCTGTTTGCCCAATTTTTCATGACATTGAAATCTCCGCCATTTTATGGATCGATACGAGCTTTCAGTCATCTTAGTTGAATGAGGTCGTGGACACATAAACCTAATTTATTACATTGTTATTATATAATTCTGAGTGACAGAATTTTCTATTTTTACTTTCTCTATACGTACTATGTACATAATGTATAGAGAAGGTATTGCATTGCACCCAAAAATTCGATACCGAGATTTTACTGGAAATATATGTTTTAGGGTCCACTGTAACCAAAAAAAGCATTTTTAGAAAAAGGTCCCTGTGTGTGTGTGTGTGTCCGTGAGTCTTTGAACTCGATAGTTCAAAACGAAAAGTCGGTAAAATACCAAAGATGGTACTTAAGTTTAATATCTTCCAGGGATGCGACACGAAGATTTTGACAAAAACCCGCTAATCCAAACCACCCTTTAAATGCAATTGTTTTCAAAATTTTTGATTTTTTTCAAAAATGACTAAAATTTTGATGAAAATAAAATGTACATCTTGAATTTTTTGGGAATAGCCTCTGAAGACTACTTTATTCTGGATGAATTTTACGGAATTTTGCATAACTGCTAAAGCGTAAGAGATGGACAAAAACTTATGGCACAAAAAATGTAGAGTACATTAAAACACCCAATTTATGTTATACTTTTCTCATACAGGGATTTGTCAATTCCTGTCCATAAAACCAAAGGAAGTTCAGTGACATAGCAACCAACTTCTGACTTCACTTTAACCTATGGTACTCCCTGATTTCGCTTCTACTTACAAGGAAGCAAGTGATAGGACTATTTTTGCTAATTGTTTTCTGATTAGCGTGAAGTAAATAGAAGAATAAGCTTTTTAACAACAATTTGTTGCAGAGAAAGGCATGTGAATGAAACACATGAGATGTTAACACTATTTATATTTGGTAAAAGTGGTACTTTTAGCGTCAACTGTCTAAAAATGCCGTTACATTTCACACTCACGCTCTTAAATATGCCACTTCTGTCAGAGGCTAGTTCTAACATGTGACAGACATTTCTGAACGAACACATTCTGTCACTTTTCCAAAGCGACACATGACAATCCCTTGGTCTCACTAGAGACTGCTAATCAGTCGACTCTGTCTCTGTAAAATTGGCTTTTTTTGATCATCTTCAAATTGGCAACTTCTGCGCAGAGAAAAAGTTGTCAGTGCGGTCTGAGGTTCAACTGTTTTCAAAAACCATTATAAGAATACAGGATGGGGCCGCGCGGTTAGACCACTCGCCTCTCACCTAGACGGCCGGGGTTCGATCCCAAGCGACCGCATGTGGACAAAACGGCGCTGGGGCGGGTTTTCTCTGGTTTCCCCCGCCATCGCATTCCATCATCATTCATATATCATCAGCGTCACCGCCTGCGGTGCCATGAATAGTTAAAGCGGGCGTTAAACACTGCCCAAAAAAATACAGCATATTTATAATACCCATTATAAACAGTATCCCTGTAGTTAAATACATGATTTAGATGTTATTTATTAGTATAATTTAAAATACACAATTTCTCAAATATTTATAATTTAGATAACAAGATATAAAAAAGCTGTGTTCCATTCACATGACTTTCTCTACCTCTGTGCAACATTTGTTATTAAAAACCTTATGCTTCTACTACCTCATAGTAATCGAGAAAAAAAATTAACAGAAATAAGTCTTCTTAATTGCTTCCTTTGAGCAGAAGCGAAATAAGGGAGTACCATAGGTTAAAGTGATAGTCAAAAGCTGGTTGCTATGTGACTGAAGTTCCTTTGTTAGTATGGACAGGAGTTGCCAAGTTCCTGTGTGAGGAAAGTATAAGGTTTTTAAAGCTGAAACCAAAAACAAGGAATATCTGAAAAACGATTAACACCATAGAAGAAATAAGTATATGATATAGATTGTGTGTTTTACGTCATATACATTTTTTGTGTAGTAAGTTTTTGTCCATCTCTAACAGTTTAGCAGTTATGCAAAATTTCGTAAAATTCATCCAGAATAAAGTAGTCTTCAGAGGCTATTCCCAGAAAATTCAAGAGATACACTTTATTTGTCAGGTAAATATGTTTAACTATACAATACTTTAACCAAAATCGTTTGAGCCATTTTTAAGAAAAGCAAAATTTTCGAAAAAAGTTGCATGTAAAGGGTAGTTTGGGATGGGGTTTTTTCTTGAAAATCTTCGTGTCGCATCCTTGAAAGATACCAAACTTAAATACCAAGTTTGCTATTTTACCGGTTTTTCGTTTTTGAGTTATCGTGTTCACAGACACACGGACACACACATACACCTGGACTTTTTTCTGAAAATGCTTCTTGGTTACAGGGGACCTTAAAACATATATTTCCTGTGCAATCTCGGTATAGAAATTTTGGGTGCATTAGAATATCTTCTCTATCCACTATGTACATAGTTGGTGTAGAGAAAGTAAAAATGAGCTTGGGAAGGTCATGAGAGTTTAGTTCACTATGCTGGAAAGTGCCACATGGGTTGGCAATAAGCCTACTTCAGGATTAGGAAACTCTTCCTTTATGAAACACAATGGGGCTGCAGACGGGGAGGTGCAGCACTGTAATTGATTGCCACAAAACTTCATCAACTGCGATATTAATCGAGGATATCGACTCTTCGGTGAAAGGCTCCTTTGTTCAGCCAAGCACTCGAACATAAGCCCACCTGCCAGCAAACCATTCTTCATCAACTAATCAACCAATAGCAATTGCAGTTCAATCCTCAAGATCCTTCCTTCCTTCCTGTTTTAGGACAAGATATCACTTAACTGAACATTGCATGATGTCATTTTGCATAAAAACAGTTAATTAAAGGTTTTAGTATTTTTAGTGGGTTTCTTTACTAATTTCGTATTACATTAATTTTTAACAATAAAATAAGGCCATCTATAGCTGGTTTATATTGTAAAATGTTAATATGTATGTATTTATTTCTCTACAAGTGGGTATCACCCGGTGGCAGAGTTATATATGTATACAAGATATATAAACAATAAATCACAGCTGCCAGTTTATGGCTTTGTAAGCTAGATATAGTAGTTATTTACACAAATATGAAAACATTAATTTTTCTCTCAATTCAGATTAATTAATTTCATAATTAGAATCACCAACCAATTCAACATTTGTATTTACAACAATATGAAATCACAAGCATTTCATTTAAGGAATATTTACAAAAATTATGCAACATTAATATCAAGATTTTTCCTAAGTTTCTTCAGAGACAGGGGACAACCCCTAAAGGCTGCTCCAGGCAATTCATTCCAGTCTTTTATGGTTCTATTTACAAAGGAGAGCTTTCCCACGTGAGTTCTGTATCTTCTACCCTTAAGCAACAAAACTGTAGTGTTTTCCCTTTTTCTACACATACTATGTACATAGTGTATAGAGAAGGTATTGCATTGCATCAAAAAATTCCATATGGATAGTTCACCGGAAATGTATCTTTTGAGGTCCCTGGATCCATAAAACGTTTTTAAGAAAAGGTCAGAGTGTGTGCCTGTGCCTGTGTCTCTGTGTGTGTCCAAACTTGGTATTTAAGTTTGGTATCTTCCAAGGATGCGACAGGAAGATTTTCAAGAAAATCCCCCCACCCCAACTACCCTTTCATAGAATTTTTTTCGAAATTTTTTATTTTCTCAAAAATGGCTCTAACGATTTTGATAAACATATCGTATATTAAACACATTTACCTGATAAATCAAATGTATATCTTGAATTTTCTGTGAATAGCTTTGAAGACTACTTTATTCTGCATGAATTTTGCATAACTAATAAACCGTAAGAAATGGACAAAAACTTACCTAAGAAAAAATGTAGAGCATGTTAAAACATACATTTATGTTACATACATTTTTTTCGTGGAGTTGATCGTTTTTTAGATATTCCTTGTTTTTGGTTTCAGCTTTGAAAAACTTATACTTTTCTCATACAGGAATTTGCCACCTCGTGTCCATACAAACAAACGAACTTCAGTCACATAGCAACCAGCTTTTGACTTCACTTTAACCTATGCTACTCCCTTATTTTGCTTCTATTTACAATAAAGCAAGAAATAAGACTATTTCTGCTAATTTTTCTCGATTAGCATGAAATAAATAAAAGAATAAGGTTATTAACAATAATTTATTACAAAGATATAGAGAAAGTCCTGTGAATGGAACACATCAGATTTTTTATTTGGTATTTGGGGGGTCCCAAAATATGTATTTCCGGTGAATTTTTTTAAAATCCGTATTTTTTGGGTATACACAATATACATAGTACGTGTAGAGAAAGTAGGAAGACCATTTCTTCGAATGTTTATCTCGATTAGCATGTGGTAGATAGATGAAAAATATTAACAATAATTTGTTACAGAGAAATGATTTGCAAAACTAAAAGATAAAGAAAATATAATCTAAACTGCTCTTCTGTACAGATAACCGCTTTAGCTGATGTACCAACTTTCTGCAACCCTGAGAAGTTTTCGTGTGTTTCACAGAGAGTTAATTCTGTACCAACTTAAGTGTACTATTTTCCGAGAGGAGCTTAAAGCTGAAAACAGAGCTTTTGTTTGGAATAAACTGCCCACTTTAACTGCGCTTAGTGACATGTCCCTCTTTAGGGCCGGATCAGAAAGGGTTACTTTAAATCCCTTCCCCTTCTGGCTTCTACTGATGCGGGAGACATCTGTGGTTACCCGCTGCAAACAGAAACATATCTTTCCTTACATCTAATTACATTTTCACTTCAGCATTAATGGATTTGAATCCTATTGCTGCGGAATAGAAAATGAGCAACATTGCTACCGTCATATAGAATGATTTATGTACAACTGACACATTTCTTTAATTATTCCGTAGGAAATTCATTCACTGGTCCAATTTTAGCACCAAATTAAGCAGAATGTTCTGGAGTTTTGATTCCTTGTCACTAGATGCGCAGATGTTTAACCAGACTGTGAACACTGCAGAGTACCGACTGATTTTCATGGAGTTTGTTGAGCAACTGGACGATGTAGAGCTGAGTCAAGGATATTTTCAACAAGATGGCGCTACATGTCATACATCAAATGAATCCATGAACTTAATTGCAAGTTTCTTTGACGACCGGATAATTTCCAGGAACCTGTGGCCACCGAGATCTCCGGATTTGACATCGCCGGACTTCTTTCTATGGGGTTACTTAAAAGACAGGGTTTACGCCACTCGTCCCCAGACATTAGACGATCTGAAGCCCAACATCACAAAGGAGATTCAAGCTATTGACAACAGAGTCCTCCAACGAGTGGCCAGTAACATGGAACGACGTGTTGAGCTGTGCCTTATGCAGGATGGAGGACATTTTCAACATTTGCTATAGAGGTAAATAATCTCCCAAAATTCCTCTACAATTTAGGTATAATAAGTTGTCGGTAACATAACATGTTTTGAAACAATTAAAGAAAGAAATGTGTCAGCTCTGTATAAATCACTGTATAATTACAGCGTTGTTTATTTATTACTTTCTCTACACGTACTAAGTACATAGTGTACGGACATGGTATTGTATTGCACCCAAAAATCTGATACCGAGATTTCATGGGAAATATATGTTTTGGGTGCCCCTGAATCAAAAAAAAAAAAAAACATTTTTAGAAAAATATCCATGTGTGTCTATGTGTGCGTGTGTGTGTGTGTGTCTGTCTGTCTATGGGCAGCATAGCTCAAAAACTAAAAACCTTTTAAATACCAAACTTGATATTTGAGTTCAGTATTTCCCAAGGATGCGACACGAATATTTTCAAGAGTTTTGCATAACTGGAAAACAGTAAGAGATAGACAAAAACTTACCACACAAAAAATGTAAATCACGTTAAAACACACAATTTAGGTCATATACATGGTTTTCCTGGAGTTGTCCGACTTCAAGACATTTCTTGTTATTAGTTTCATTTTTAAAATACTCACTTTTCTCATACAGGAACTTGTCAACTCCTGGCCACGCAAAGAAACACATTTCAATCCCATAGCAAACACATTTTCAAACATTTGACTGTCGGTTTAGCCTAGTGCATTCCCTTATTTCCCTACTACTATAAGGAAATAAGTAATAAGACCGTATCTGCTAATGTTCATCTCGATTAATATGAAATAGAATAGAATAAGCTTTTTAAGAATAATTTATTACAGAAATGTAGAGAAAGTCATGTGAATGGAGCAATTCAGATTTTTAGAAACAGGTTGGCATGTGTGTTTGTGTCTGTGTGTGTGTGTGGACAGCATAGCTCAAAAACGAAAATACCCTTAAATACCAAACACGAAGATTTTCAACAATATCCTCTTACCCCAAAGTACCCTTTACTTTGAATTGTTTTTTAAATTGTGCTTCTCTTAAAAATTGCTCTAAAGATTTTGATTAATATGCCATACAGTAAAGATATATACATCAACAAAATTTATATCTTGATTTTTCTGGGAATAGCTTATGAACACCTGTTTATTTTGGATGATTTTTATTGAATTTTGTATAACTGATAAACTGTAAGAGATAGACAAAACCTTACTACACAAAACATGTACATAGATCTCCTTAAAACACACAATTTATGTCATATACATTTTTTTCGTGGAAATGACCATTTTCGAGATATTCCTTGTTATTGCTTTCAGTTTTAAAATACTTAAAACTTTTCTCATACGGGAACTTGTCAACGCTTGGCCACGCAAAGAAACGGATTTCAATGCCATAGCAACCACATTTTAAAACATTTGACTGTCGGTTTAGCCTAGTGTATTTCCTTTCCACTTATAAGGACCTAAGTAATAACACCATTTCTGCTAATGTTTATTTCGATTAGCATGAAGTGGATATAAGAATTGATGCAGAGAAAGTCATGCAAATAGAACACATAATATTTTTCTAAACGTGTATTTCGTGTGAAGTCTGTGTGTCGAATTTTTGGTTGAAATACAGTATATTCTCTACCTATGTGCCATTTACGTGCTTGAGAAAGTAAAAATTAATATCTTAGTCTGATGTATAGCGTCCTTGTTGCATAAAACTGAATTTAGGACACAACCTATTTTATTCCTTTACTAATTTTTTTACAATTTTACAATAACTCTTACCGTCTGATTCTAAAATTAATCCTAGATATTAAAACCTTTTTACTTACTCTACACGAACTAGGTACATAGTGTATAGAGAAGGTATTGTAATGCACCCGAAAAATCAATACCGGGATTTCACCACAAATACATGTGGTGAAGCCAAAAAAAAACCTTTAAAAAATGTACGTGTTAGTATGTGTGTGTGAGCAGAGTATCTCAAAAATGAAAATTCCATTAAATATCAAACTTTATATTAAAGTTCAGCATCTCCAAAGAATGTAACACAAAGATTTTCAAACAACCCCCCCCCCCATCCCCAGCAATCTTTTACATGGAAGACGCATTTTAATTCTGGATGAATTTTTCTGAATTTTGCACAACCGGTTAACCGTAAGAAATAGACAATAACTTACTACACAAAACATGTACATAGATCTCCTTAAAACACACAATTGAAGTCATATACATTTTTTTCGTGGAGTTGGCCATTTTCGAGTTATTTCTTGTTATTGGTTTCAGTTTTAAAAAACTTAAAACTTTTCTCATATAGGAACTTGTCAACCCTTGGCCACGCAAAGAAACGGATGTCAATGCCATAGCAACCACATTTTAAAATATTTGACTATCAGTTTAGCCTAGCACATTCTTTATTTCTCTTCTACTTACAAGGAACTAAGTAATAAGACAATTTCTGTTAATGTTTATCTCGATTATCATGTAGTAGATAGAAGAATAAGCTTACTAACAATAACTTGTTATAGAGATGTAGAGAAAGTCATGTGAATGGAACACATCAGATTTTTTGTATGTTTTTAAAATCGTATATGAAGGATATTAGCTTTTGGAAATTTTGCCGAGATATATAGGAGCGCGAACATTTACGATATAAACAAAAGTGAAACATGTGTCAGTAGGAGATAAAAATAAATAACACGAACTTCCTTCCCATTTCAGGAGTGTGTCCTTATCACTAGCCGGAAGCTTGCACTAGCCGGAAGTTGGACGTGCATTCGACATGTGGTGTCGGAGACACAGCAGTGCCTCTTAGAGCGAGGAGATGGGCGCCGAGACACGTCTGCAAACTGACAACACGAAACAATGTGGTGAAATGTTTGTTACAACCAAGCGCTGAAACATGGACGGCTCCTCCGACACCATGATCGCCGTCGACCCTACCGGTGTTCCGGACTCTGATGTGGTGTTGGACGAGGATGACGCGGAGAGGAGCACTAGAGGTAGCATATCACATTTTCAATACTCTAAGCGTATTCAGGATTTTCACCCAGCTGTCATACTTTTGAGATGAGCACACAAAAATAAGATTTTGTGGTGTTAAATGTTCAATTAAGCATTAAATTTAGATTGTAAGCTTTAAACCAGTATAATGGCCAATGTGTTTGGTTGTAGTTTCTCGAATAGCAGAAGCAAAAACAAGCAAAGAGAAATGTGTTTCAGTGTATAGATTAGGGTATTTATTTACACGGTTTTGTGGTGTAAGGGGTTCAATTAAGCAGTAAATTTAGAGTGTAAGTTTTAAATCAATGTAATGGCCAATACATGTGTGGTCTTTGGTTGTAGTTTCTCGAATAGCAGAAGCAAAACACGAAAGGGACATTTGTTTCCATACATAGGTTAGTGTACTTATTTAAGTGATTTTGTGCTATTAAATGATCAACTAAACAGTAAATTTAGAGCGTGAATTTTAAACCAGAATAATGATCAATACCTGTGTGGTATTTGATTGTACTTTCTCGAATAGCGGAAGCAAAAACAAGGAAAGGGAAATTTGTTTCCATACATAGGCTAATGTACTTATTTAAGTGGTTTTTCGGTGGTATGCTTAGTGAAATGTATTATACATTATCAACAGAACAATTCTCTACTGTTTGTAAGATTTTAGATTTCTAACTCGGAAAGATCGTTGAGTAGAATCGATTCGCAGACAAAATTGGCAACTTACTGCGGTTTATTAGAAACCTCTTGCTAATTCACCATTTAGCAGCTATCGTGAGAAATAAGTACCTACTATAAAATTATATGCTTATGATATCAGAACCGTGAGAATAGAGAGCGTGTTCCTAGAACTGGGAATGTAATGTCAACTATCACAATATTTCTCGACCAAAATTATTGATTAATATCACACATTCTGCTAAAACTTTAAACCAATGCTGTAATATATGGTAGAGTCTTTTGTTACATTAACAATAGTTTTAGAACAAAATTAAGTTACGACCTTGCCGCGATGTTCACTGCAATAATACCAATAGCTTCTGGCAGGCCGACCAAATTGATTGTATTAAATATTCCTTCACTAGAGATCTCTCCCCTTCCATAGTCATTTGTTCTTTACTTCAAAAACAATTAATATGACGGATGTTGCGTATATGCTACTGTGTAGTGACACAAGATGGCGGCATTTGCTTAAGCAATTCCGCCCTGTAAGGAAGCACAATCTCCTCTCCTAATGTCCTCTTTTACCAGGTGGTCAAACTGCCCCGTGTTTAACGAGTGCAGATTTCCCTTCGTGCGTTAAAAGTGTTGTGGAACTCAACGGGGCTATTTCAAGATAACCTTTTTGCATGGTGTTGCATATATGTAACAAATATGATTAATCTAAATTTTTAGCATTTTAATGAGTTTTTTTTTTACTTTCTCTACGCGTACTATGTACATAGTCTATACAGAAGCTATTATAATGCACCCAAAAATCCATACCGAGATTTCACAGGAAATATATGTTTTAGGGTCACCTGTATCCAAAAACAGCTTTTTCATAAAAAGGTCCGTGTGTGTATGTGTGTGTGTGTCTATGAACACGATAACTCAAAAACGAAAAGTCGGTAAAATACCAAACTTGGTATTTAAGTTTAGTATCTTCTAGGGATGAGACAGGAAGATTTTAAAAAAAATCCCCTACCCCCAAACTACCCTTTACATGGAACTTTTTACATAATTTTATTTTTATTCAACATTATTCTCAAAAATGGCCCTAATATTCTGATTAAAATATCGTTTATTAAAGTTATTTACTTGAAAAATAAAATTATATCTTGAATTTTAAGGGAATAGCCTCTGAAGACTACTTTATTCTAGATGAATTTTACGGAATTTTGCATAATAGCTAAGCCGTAAGAGATGGAGAAAAACTTACCTCACTGAAATCTAGAGCACTTTAAAACATACAATTTATGTTATATGCATTTTTTTCGTGGAGTCAATCGTTTTTTAGATATTCCTTGTTTTTGGTTTCAGCTTTAAAAAACTTACATTTTTCTCATACAGGACTTTGTCAACTCCTAACCATACAAACAAAGGAACTTCAATCATCTAGCAACCAGCTTTTGGCTACCTAAGCTACTCCCTTATTTCGCTCCTACTTACAAGAAAGCAAGTAATAAGACTATTTCTGCTATTTTTTTTTCTCAATTAGCATGAAGTAAATGGAAGCATAAGCTTTTTAACACTAAGTTGTTACTTAGATATAGAGCAAGTCATGTGAATGGAACACATGAGATTTTTAAACATTCTGGAAGAGTAAATGAGAGAGAATAGGAAGGCTCTCGAGATGAACGCGTTACACTCAAAAGCATTGTGTAAGTTAGTCTTGTAATTGTTCTGCGATAAGCAGCGCTGGAGAATCCTGGACCCATCTGTCAGGACTACCTCGAGATAAGCTGGAAATTTCCGGGAAGTAGAAAGTCAAGTGTGCGAAATCTGGGTCATATCCTTGGGAGATTTTGTAGCTTGTAGGTGGGCGCTTTCACAAACCTATATTCATTCCTCGCAATGATACACCTGTATTATACATTGTGTTTCTTTCTCTAACTTTCTTCGTATTGATTTCAAGTCTTAATTTTTACTTTCTCTACACGTACTATATACATAGTGTGTAGAGGAAGTATTATTCCACCCAAGAAGGCTAGATGTCTTCCATGGTCTGGGGGTAACATTCTAACTTCTGGCTTCTAATTTCACAGGTTCAAACCTGGTAGAGCTTGGTGGACTTTTAAATGCCGGTCCCAATGGCCGCGCTTTGGCGTTTCGCGGCGCAGGGGATCGTGGGTTCGAGTCCCGCCTTGGTCATGGGTGCTATATGTGTGTGTATAAAGTAAAACAGAAATTCAGTAATCAAAGTAAACAAATTAGGTAAATAAAAAGTGGGGTATACAGCGCCGGGGTCCCGATCAGACCTCGGAACTGCATTTTGAAACAAAACCAAAAAAAGAAAAGTCGATACCGATATTTCGCCGGAAATACATGTTTTAGGATCCCCTGAATCAAAAAAAAAAAGCATTTTTAGAGAAAGGTCCATGTGTGTGTCTGTGTGTCTGTCTGTCTGTTTGTCTGTCTGTATGTCTGTGGACAACGTAGCTCAAAACCGAAAAGACCGTTAAATACCAATTTTGGTATTTAGGTATAGTATCTTCCAAGGATGCGACACAAAGATTTTCAAGAAAATCCCTCCACTACAAACTACCCTTTACGTGGAAAAAATTTCGAAAATTTTGATTTTCTTAAAAATGGCTCAAACAATTTTGATTAAAATCACGTATCTTAAAGCTATTTGCACCCCGAATAAAATGTATATCTTGAATTTTCTGGGAATAGCTTTTGAAGACCTCTTTATTGTGGATGAATTTTGCGGAATTTTGCATAGCTGCTAAACCGCAAGAAATGGGCAAAAACTTAACACAAAAAAATGTAGTGCACATTAAAACACACAATTTAAGTAATATACACTTTTTTCGTGTAGTTGATCGTTTTTAAGATATTTCTTGTTTTTAGTTTCCGCTTTGAAAAACGTATATTTTTCTCATACAGGAATTTGTTAACTCCTGTCTGTACAAACAAAGGAACTTCAACCACATAGTAACCAGCTTTTGGCTTTCACTTTAACCTATGGTACTCCCTTATTTCGCTTCTACTTACAAGGAAGCAAGTAATAAGACTACTTCTGCTAATTGTTTCTCGATTAGCTTGAAGTAAATAGAAGCATTAGCTTTTTAACAATAATTTGTTGCAGAGAAGTAGAGAAAGTCATGTGAATGGATCACATCAGATTTTTAGACTAGAAAATATATTAGTCGTTTAAAGAAGTGATCATAAGAAACAATAAAATTTGAAGTTAATGTGTAAGTTGGGATTTTTCTTCGTCTGAGTATTGATTTAGGAACAAAAGCCCATTATAAGTTTTGCCAGCAACTTAAGCGTACTTGTATTTAAAACTAGAATGGATCTCCTTGGTCGAGGTTACGTCACTACAATAATTATTTGAGTAAGCTCAGCTGAATGGAGAAACGCAGCCACTTGGAACATTTTAATGAGGAAGGCATTTGCGGCGTTTAGTGAAATCTCGTAACCAAAGTAATTAAGCGATGACGAGAGAGAAGCAAGGACAAAACGACGCGAGACAAATATGTCTTCTGCTGAAACGAGACCTTCAACCTCAGCAGATCACTCGCTTTAATTCCACAGCTACCTCAATCAGTTTACATGATAACAAACTTTCCTAATCCTCAAGAAATAACTAACTGTAACCCAGCTGGTCTTTATAACGTGATGCACCTCTGAAACTTGTGAAAAATTAAAAAAAAAAAAATCTGATTTGTTCCATTTACATGACTTTCTCTACACCTCTGCAACAAATTATTGCTAAAAACCTTATTCTTGTTTTTACTTCATGCTAATTAGAAAAAATAGCAGAAATAGTACTATTACTCGCATTCTTGGATGATACTCACTTGAATACCAAATTTTATGTTACCAATTTTTTTGTTGACTTTATCATATTCACAGACAGACACGTGGATATTTTTCTAAAAATAGGGGACCGTAATACATGTATTTCCGGTGAAACGTCGGTATCTAATTTTTGGATACATTACAATACCTTCTCTATACACTATGTGCATAGTACGTGTAGAGAAAGTAAAATAGGGGACCATAGCATGTGTATTTCCAGTGAAATGTCGTTATCGAATATTAGGGTGCAGTCCAATACCTTCTCTATACACTATGTACATAGTACGTGTAGAGAAAGTAAAATAGGGGACCATAGCATGTGTATTTCCAGTGAAATGTCGTTATCGAATATTAGGGTGCAGTCCAATACCTTCTCTGCCTATGAAATTCTTATCCTAGTATTCTGCAACACACTATTTTTAAAAAAAATGTATTCTTCTATTTCAGGCTTATCAAGATAAACATTTGCAGAAATTTTCTTATTACATTAAATTTTTCTGCAAAGGAAATAAGGAAATACATTGAGCTAAAGCATTGCCAACTCTTTTAAAAGCCAGTTGCTATGCGATGGTAGTAAAATTCCGTTCTCTTTGCTTCACAATAATAAATAGCCGTTAAAAACCAAACTTGGTATTGAGGTTTGGTTTCTTCCAAGGATGCGACACGAAGATTTTCAAGAAAATCATCCCACCCCTAACTACCCTTTACATGGAACTTTTTTCGAAAATTTTGATTTTCTCAAAAATGGCTCTACTCTGATTAAAATTTCGTACATTAAAGATATTTACCTGACAAATAATATGTATTTCTTGAATTTTCTGGGAATAGTCTCTAAAGAGTACTTATTCACAATGAATTTTACGGAATTTTGAATAACCGCTGGACAAAAACTTACTTTACAAAAAAATGTAGAGCACGTTAAAGCACACAATTTATATTGTATACATTTTTTGTGGAGTTGATCGTTTCTGAGATATTCCTTATTATTGGTTTCAGCTTTGAAAAACTTATACTTTTCTCATACAGGAATGTGTCAACTCCTGTCCATACAAACAAAGGAACTTCAGTCACATAGCAACCAGCTTTTGACTATCACTTTAACCTATGGTACTCCCTTACTTCGCTTCTACTTACAAGGAAGCAAGTAATAAGACTATTTCTGTTAATTTTTTCTCGGTTGAAGTAAATAGAATTTCCGTTTGAAACTCGGTATCGAATTTTTGGGTGGAATACAATACCTTCTCTATCCGCTATGTGCATGTGGGCTAGAGAAAGTAATAAAAACAAAATGAATGTTTAATTAAAACAAATGATATAGCAGCAGTGCTGAGGTTGACCGCTTCTCTAGTTATAGGTAAAAGGTGTTCTCAGGAGCGCTGCAGTATTACCACGGTACACCAGCAAACAAAACCTCGCGGCAGTTGTGTGTACTGGTATGAGGTGCAGGTATTTGCTGTTGCCCTGGGGAATGTTTGCCTTGCACTGGATACGTCACGTGACTGTCTACAATTTCATTAATATGTATTTATTTCTGTCCTCTCTTCCCACAAGCAAAATAAGGGTTAAGGGAGTGTATGTCACTCCCATGGCTGTTTTAGGGCTTAATTTTGCCCTCTTCAGCCTCAATTTTTTGATTTTATTTGGCAGTGTTTTGTTTCGTGCGTTGTTTCACTTATTGTTTTCTGTTTAGTTATAGCAAGGGAGGGAGTTTTTTTTATTTGTTTATTTATTTTATTGGGATGTATGATGTGTTTTATGCTGGGTTTATGTTGGGAAGCATCGTTAAATTTGGAATTGCTGAATGTAGTCCAGTGTTTTTCTTTATCTTTTTCTTTGTTGACTTATGGTCTTGATTGGGGAGGGTCACTTGGTTTTCTTCTGTTTAGTGGTTGTTATTTGCTTTTTCGATAATTTGCTGTCGATCAAGGTATTTGGTTGTCATCTTTTTGATGGTTTCTTCGATAGGATCTGTTTTTGCTGTGTCTAGGATTTCGCTGTTTGGAGACCAAGGAGGTAGTTTCATGGACATTTGCGTTCAAATTGTACTAGTGTTGCTATTATTGGTTTTGATGTTATCGGCTATTGCTGCATATGTCAGGATGGGTTTTATTGTTGTTATATATATATATATATATATATCTGTGTTAATGTTGCAGGTTCAAGTCCTTTTTTATCAATTTGAGGCATGATGTTGCAGTTTTGGCTTCTTTAATTTTTGTTGGTAGTGTGTTGTGGTGGACAGTTTGTCACTCAGGGTGACTCCAAGGTATTTTATTTTTGATTTAACTGGTATATGTTAATTCCAGGATTCGTGTATACATACCGTGCACGGACCAGAAAATCGTACTGGTGGCGCCGCTCCGTGTCACGCTTTGTACTGTTTAGGAGTATAGTTAGAAGCGGAAGCCATGTGCGATGTAGATACTTTTTGTGGTTTTCTGCCTATAAAGTGCATACATTTGACTGAAAGTGCTGTTTCAAAAGGTCGAAATATTTTTGTACACATCTCCAGATATGTACAACATATACTGAACTATGGGGATGTCCTGAACTTTTATTTCCGATCAAGTGAATGCTGCAAATTTTTGTTGCGGGCTTTGGTTCTCACGATGACCCCTCAGGTCTGAAAATAAAATATAAATTATGAATAGTAATACGTACATAACAATACTTACATAAATATAAATAATAAAAATAAAAGGAACAATAATGATAATTGACAGACTATTCCCATAATGTGTCGTTTAATCTAATACTGACAGTATTTAGAGTTCTATTTATTAACTTAAAAATCGTTAGCATTAATTTCTAAACAACATTATCCATGCTGCAGTTAATTTTTAAGCATATGTTACTGCTTTGAGGTACAATATAAAATTAGTGTACTTACTTGTTTCGATGTACAGCTTCAATCCATAGAGTTCTTCTTCGCGCTTCAGTTTTCCGCGTGGGAAAAGAACAAAAGACAACAGTTGGCTTGTAGGTATTATTACATGCTAACAGCCGTTATTGTTCCCTTTCCACCTTCTTGTAGTGTTTACATTCTCAGGAGGTTCGATACTTCACATCTTAGCACACGCTAATATTCTTACTCCACTGTCTCTGTTATCCTCTAGTTAGTAACCAAACTTGCTGCCAGAGTAGCGTGCACGGTGCGTGTACCCCCGCGGCTGAATCCTTGCACTTGTCAATTCGGGTGGTCTCGCGTAAGGTTGGCTATGCTGCCTTTGCGACGTTGCTAGACTAACTAGTAAACAACAACAGCTGATTACAAATGTCTCTATCGTGTGTAAACAATGTACATAGTAAAGAATGCCGATGGATAATGAAACTAATTCGTTATTATTAATGTTAATTGAAAATAACAGTGATACTGTAACGTTTGTAGCATACATTAAGTATTTATGGTAATATAGAACAAATTAATGCAAATAGCTTGTTACAATTAGAGAAAGGTATAACAAAGTGTTTTTCACGGTTTAGAATTTTAATGGCTCAATTCCATCAGTCTCCGTCGTCATCATTCTGGAAAGATCATCGTCATTATCATCAACACCAAGACATATCATCAGTGGTTCACATTCACTGTGCTTTTCGTATTATTTTGAGCACATGATTCACTTTCTTCTTCCATGTAGCAGAGTCTACCCTCGCCACACTTTCCCGCAAAAGTCTATCCACCTCTATAATTGTGAAAGTCTTGCTATGTTCCCTCACGTACAAACACCAACAATAACAACGAATAATACGTAGCCTGCACAGAACAGCTCAACGCACGTGTTAGGAGTTCACAAACTGAGCACGTGGTTGAAACGGTGCGGCATCTACACGCGTTTCCGTTATCTGACCGACCGACCAGAAAGCTGCTTTGTGATTGGTTCAGCTTTCATCTTTTATTTGAGGGGGTACAAACTCAACACCTAACTTCAAGTGTAAGGATTCAGCGGCGGGGGTAAAGTAACTTATTAATTGAAAATGAATCTAGAAAATAGGATTGCGTATATTTAAACTAAAGGAGTTTGATATTTAATGTTTCATTTATTTTTACTTTGTAAACACGTACTATGTACATAGCGTATAGAGAAGTATTATTGCATTCCAACCAAAAATTCGATACCGAGGTTTCACCGAAAGTAAATGTTTTACGACCCCTGAATACAAAAGGGATCAGATGTGTTTCATTCACATGACTTTCTCTACATCTCTGCAACAAATTATTGTTAAAAAGCTTATGCTTCTATTTACTTCATTTTAATCGAGAAAAAAATAGCAGAAATAGTCTTATTACTTGCTTCCTTGTAAGTAGAAGGGAAATAAGGGAGTGCCATAGGTTAAAGTGATAGTAAAAAGCTGGTTGCTATGAGACGGAAGTTCCTTTGTTTCTACAGACAGGAGTTGACAAATTCCTGTATGAGAAAAGTATAAGTTTTTCATAGCTGAAACCAATATTAAGGAATATCTCAAAAAGATCCACTCCATGAAAAAAAGGTATATAACATAAATTGTGTGTTTTAACGTGCTCTACTTTTGTGTGGTAAGTTTTTGTCCATTTCTCAGGTTTAGCAGTTACGCAAAATTCCGTAAAATTCATCCAGAATAAAGTACTCTTCGGAGGCTATTCTTAGAAAATTCAAGATATGCATTTTATTTTTCATGTAAATATCTTTAATATACGATATTTTAATCAAAAACGTTAGAGCCATTTTTGAGAAAATCAGAATGTTCGAAAAATGTTCCATGTAAGGTGTGGTTGGGGTTGAGGGGAATTTTCTCAAAGCATTCGTGTCGCATCCTTTGAAGATACCAATCCCAAATAACAAGTTTGGTTTTTAACGGTCTTTTCGTTTTTGAGGCATGCTCTCCACACAGACACACACAGGGACATGTATTTGCAGTGAAATCTCAGTATGGAATTTTGGGTGCATTACAATACCTTCTCTGTACACTATGTACATAGTCTGTGTAGAAAAAGTAAAAAGAATACTCCACTGGTACAGAAATCTCTACTCAGGGACAGTGATCATTAAAACATGCTCAAGTAAATATACAGCACTAACATACCGTTCATTGTGCTACTGTTGTTAAGTGCAGCATATAACATAGCTATGTGCTCTGTTGTTTTACTTATTACTTTCTCTATACATTAGGTACATAGTGTATAGAAAAGGTATTGTATTGCATCCAAAAATTCCATACCCAATATATGTTTTGGGGGCCCCTGTATCCAAAAAAAAGGCATTTTCAAAAAGGTGCGTGTGTGTATGTGTCTGTCCGGGTGTCTGTGAACACGATAACTCAAAAACGAAAAGTCGGTAAAACACCAAACTTGGCATTCAAGTTTAGTATTTTCGAGGGATGCGACACGAAGATTTTGAGAAAACTTCCCCCACCGCTAACTACTCTTTACATGGAACTTTTTTCGAAAAATTTTACTCTCTCAAAAATAGCTCTAACGATTTTGATTAAAATATCGTATATTAAAGACATTTACCTGACAAATAAAATGTATATATTGAATTTTCTGGGAATAACCTTTGAAGACTACTTTATTCTGGATGGATTTTACGAAATTTTGCATAACTGCTGAACCGTAACAGATGGACAAAAACTTGCCACTCAAAAAATGTAGAGTACATTAAAACACACAACTTATATTACATATATTTTTATCGTGGAGTTGATCGTTTTTGAGATATTCCATGTTTT
This sequence comes from Hymenopus coronatus, assembly GCA_030762935.1. Classification (NCBI taxonomy): domain Eukaryota; kingdom Metazoa; phylum Arthropoda; class Insecta; order Mantodea; family Hymenopodidae; genus Hymenopus; species Hymenopus coronatus. The sequence goes on from CM060885.1 coordinate 82,396,697, forward strand.
TCATTTCAGCTTTGAACCAGTTATATTTCTGTCAAAGGAACTTGAGTCATAGCAAGCAGCTTTTGACTTCCCTTTAACGTATGGTATACCCTTGTTTCGCCTCTACTTACAGTAAGGAAGTAATAGGTCTATTTTTTGTAATTCAAAATAATGTCAGCCCAATTAGCTCGAATTGCCGGGATTGTACTGACCACGCAAACAGAACGAAACTTCAAAGTCTTTTTGACTATCACTTTGTCAAGTTATAGCTCTTTTCTTCTGACTTTTACTTTCTCTACACGTACTATGTACATAGTGTACAAGAAGGTATTGCATTCCACCCAAAAACTAGATACCCATATTCAACCGGAAATACACGTTTTAGGGTCCCCGGTATCTGTATCTGTGAACACGATAACTCAAAAAGGACAAATCGATAAAATACCAAACTTGGTATTTAATTTTAGTATTTCTAGGGATGCGACACAAAGATTTTGAGAAAAATCCCCCACCCCAAACTATCTTTTACATGAAAAAAATGTCGAAAATTTTGATTTTCTCAAAAACAGCACTAACGATTTTGATTAAAATACCGTATACGTAAGATATTTGCCTGATAAATAAAATGTATATCTTGTATTTTCTGGGAATAGCCTCTGAAGACTTCATTATTCTGGCTGAAGTTTTCATAACTGGCAAACCGTAATAACACTGCACAAAAAATGTAGATCACATTAAACCACACAATTTATGTCATATGCGTTTTTTTCGTTGAATTGACCATTTCTGAGATATTCTTTGTTATTTGTTTTAGATGTAAAGTACTTAACTTTTTCTTGGCCATGCATAGAAACGGATTTTAACCACATTTTAAAAGATTTGACTATCGTTTAGCCTACTGTATTCCCTTAGTTACCTTTTACTTACAAGAAAGCAAATAATCTCGATCATGATCAAGTATAAGTTCTTATAGTGATGTAGAGAAGGTCATGCGAATGGAACACATCAGAGTTTTATTACCTGGTAGCGACATTTCATACAAAGATTCTCGTGTGTGTCTGTATTTGTGAGCAGCATAACTCAGAAAACGAAAAGTCCGTTAAATACAATGGGCCACGCCATGGCTGAGTGGTTAAACCGCTCACCTCCTACATAGGTGGATCGGGTTCGATCCCAAATGGCTGTATGTGGGATTTGTGGTGGACGAAGCGGAGGCTGGACGGGTTTTCTCCGGGTCCTCCAGTTTCCCCCGCCACTCATTCCACCAATTCTCCATCACCATCTTTCCTATCACTCATTTCGTCACCTTCGTGCCTGGCTGGGGCTGACCTCTCGTTCCAGACTCTCCAGACTTCTGACCACTTGTAAGTCCTAGGGGGCGAGGGGGAGGTATCAGCCCTAAATATGGGAAGGGTAAGCCGACAACGAAAACAAAATTTTTTCCAAGGGTACAACACGAAGATTTTCAAGCAAATTCCTCCACCCCAAACTGCCCTTTACATGGAAGCAATTTAAAAATTGTGTTATTCTTTCAAAAACAATCAAAACTATTGAAAATATATGTGACCAATAAAATGTGTATCTTAATATCCGGGGAATACCTTCTGAGATCCTTTTCAATCTGAATGACAGTCGCACAATTGGTAAATCGTAAGAGGGGAGGGAGGGAGGGAGGGAAAGACAGAACAATTTACTAAAGAAAATGCATATCTCGTTAAAACCTATCTCCTACACATTTTTCTATTCCTTTCAGTTGTAAAATATTAAACACTTTTCTCAAACGAAAATAACTGTGGGTTTAATAAAACACTAAAATCCATTTTAGTAAAATTTCGTTTTTTTCTTTGTCTTTCTGTTAAATAGGCACTCTGAAACCTTCATCCTGTTCTGCGTACTATAAGGAAATGCGTAATAAAAACATTTCTACAATTTTTATCTCGATTAACAGGAAGTAGATAGAAGTGTGGTAAGGAAAGTGCATACAAGTATATTTCAGGTTTAAAAACACTGATGTGTTTCATACATGACTCTGCAACAAATTATTGTTAAAAAGCTTATGCTTCATGCTAATCATGAAAAAGTTTGCATAAATATTCTTATTACTTGCTTCCTTGTAAGTTCAAGCGAAATAAGGGAGTACCATAAGTTAAAGTGATACTCAAAAGCTGGTTGCTATGTGACTTGAAGCTCCTTTGTGTGTATGGACAGGAGTTGACAAATTCCTGTATGAGAAAAGTATAAGTTTTTCAAAGCTAAAGCTAAAAGCAAGGAATGTCTTATAAACGATCAACTGCACGAAAAAAAGATTATAACATAAATTGTGTGTTTTGAAGTGCTTTACATCTTTTGTGTAGTAAGTTTATGTCCATCTCTTACGGTTTAGTAGTTATGCAAAATTATTAAAATTCATCCAGAATAAAGCAGTCTTCAGAGGCTATTCCCAGAAAATTCAAGATATACATTTTATTTGTCATGTAAATACCTTTAACATGTGACATTTTAATCAAAGCCGTAAGAACAATTTTGAGAAAATTAAAATTTTCGAAAAAAGTTGGATGTAAAATGTAGTTTGGTGTGGGGGATTTTCTTGAAAATCTTCGTGTCGCATCCTTGGAAGATACCAAACCTAAATACCAAGTTTCGTTTTTAACGGTCTGTTCGTCTTTGAGCTATGCTGCCCACAGACACACACGCAGACATTTTTCTAAAAAAAAAAATATTCGTGGGCCCTCAAAATATGTATTTCCGGTGAAATCTCAGCATTAAATTTTTAGGTGCATTACAATAGTTTCTCTATACACTATGTTCATAGTACGTGTAGGGAAAGTAAAAATATTTGATTGAAAATGGCTGGAACTTGATCCACCAACGCCCTTAAACTTAAGTGTAGTAGTTTTGATTTTCTTTACTCATTCATTTCATTATCCTGCTGTTGGTACATTTTCTGTTGTTCCCACTTTACGATAGCATTTCCTTCCTAGCGTATTAAAACTTGCTCTTCACATTGCGTGATGTATCCCGTTTTCACGGGCACGAATCGCTGAAGCTAGATCTTCTCTTGTCCCCCCCCCCCCGCCCCTTTCTACAGACTTCCCATTTGATCGGATTCTGTCGCTGTCGGGGTGATGGAGTGGATAGACAAATGTCAACAAGGGTTTAGTTATAATGCGATTTCATTCTGCAAAACGACGCGATATTTTAAAAAGTGTTATCTGTTCCTTTACATATTCTGTGACTATTCTTACAAGAGCTTATTCTTCTATCTACTTCATCGCAGCGAGATAAATATTAGCAGAATGCATTTATTACTTGCTTCCTTATAAGCAGAAGGGAATACACTAGGCTAAACCTACAGTTAAATATTTTAAAATGTGGTTGCTATGCAATTGAAATTCAGTTCTTTGCATGACCAGGAGTAAAACAAAAGAAAGAAGAATGATAAATTATCACTTCAGAAAATTTTAACTATTTTAAAATTGAAATATTTCAGAAATGTTTAACTCTACAAAAATTGCATGCGACTTAAATTGTGCGTTTTAACAGTTGTATTTTTGTTTCTTTTTGTGATAGTGTTTATCGCCCACTTTTACTACTTGGTACCGCAGGCGACGACACTGCTGATACATGCAATGAAAACGGAGACAGATGCACATTTCTTTTTGGACTCAGTTGGTCCCAAATCATATATTTCCGGTGAAATCTCGGTATCGAATTTCTCTATACTATGTACGTAGTACGTGTAGAGAAAGTAAAAAGCCTTTTCAAACGTTAGTTACGAGAGAAAGCTGTAGGAACGTGATGCAGTCTTACTTTCTCTACACGTACTATGTACATAGTGTAAACAGCAGATATTGTATTGCACCCAAAAATTCGATACCGAGATTTCACCAAAATATACGATTTGGGACCAACTGAGTCCAAAAAAAAATTGTATAAAAATGTCGTGTGTGTATCTGCCTGCCTGTCTGTCTGTCTGTCTGTCTGTCTGTCTGTCTGTGGTCAGCATAACTCAAAAACAAAAAGTCCGTAAATACCAAACTTGGATGCGACACGAAGACTTTCAAGAAAATCTCCCCCACCCTAACTACGCCTTCTATGCAAAATATTTAGAAAATGTTGATTTTTTCAAAAATAGCTGTAACGATTTTGATTAAAATATCGAATATTAAAGATATTTACCTGTCAAATAAAATGTACATCTTAAATTTTCTGGGGATACCCTCTGAAGACATACTTATTCTGGATGAACTTTGTAGAATTTTGCATAACAGAGATAGATATAAACTAACCATACAAAAATGTAGAGCACGTTAAAACGCACAATGTTATATACATTTATTTCCTGGAGTTGACTGATTTTGAGATATTCTGTTTTTGGTTTCAGCTTTGAAAACCTTATACTTTTCTCATACAGGAATTTCTCAACTCCTGTCCATACAAACAAAGGAACTTCAGTCACATAGCAACCAGCTTTTGACTATCACTTTAACCTATGGTACTCCCATATTTCGCTTCTACTTACAAGGAAGCAAGTAATAAGACTACTTCAGCTAATTTTTTCTCGATTAGCATGAAGTAAAAAGAAACATAATCGTTTTAAGAATATTTTGTTGCAGAGATGTAGAGAAAGTCCTGTGAATGGAACACATCAGATTATTTTGTTGTAATGCCCTTCAGAGAGATTCCAAAAATAGGGTTTCAGTGGAAATACTATGCAATTACTTCTCCAAATTCGTAATACTTCCTACATTTGTGAATAAGACTAAGGCAATGACTTTCAAAAAGGGTTGTGCTTATAGCAGGGAGGAGACTTGGACATATGCAGCACAGATACTGGACAATGTTAAATCCTTTGTGTACTTAGGACTCACATTTACAATGAACGGAAAATGGACAAAACACATTGACATTACGAAACACAAGGCAAGGGTGAAAGCGGCGGAAGCTCTCCGGATACGCTACAGAATTCCGAATATCTCCATAACCTTAATGGAAACTGTATACGGAGCGACAGTTAGATCCACGATGACATACGGAGGAGAAATGTGGGGGTGGGAACAAACAGGGAATCTGGATCAAGTGAGGACCCAATTTTTGAAAGGAATTCTGGGTGTAGGGAGGGGTACGGCAAACTGCGGAATAATGACGGAATTCGGGGTACATAGTGAAACGATAGAGTGCAAAATCAGAGCAGTTAAATATTGGCTGAGAATCGTTCACGGAAACCAATCTCTAATTAGGGCAGTCTGCTACCGTGAACAGTTGCGAATGGAAGGTAATTTGACGTGGGCATCAAAATTAAAGAAAGGGTTGGAAACCATTGGGATGGGAGACATTTGGATGGCGGGGCAGGAAAACAGGTGAAGTATTTGGAGAAAAACTAAGAAACGTCTCTGTGATATTGACAGACAGCAAATAATTGCGCAATGCACAGAGAAGGTGTCATTAGAAGTACAGTCTGGGCTGAAATCGGAGTGGGGTATGGAGCAATACATCAAAACAGGTACCAAACTCATTAGAGAGGGGCTCGCGTGGATTAGACTAGGAGCATGGAGGAGCACGAAAATTTCTGACGAGAATGATACAAGAATCTGTCCCATTTGCGAGGAGGAAGAGTCTGGACTCACATCTTGGCAAGATGTAGGGGTACGGAGGAATAGCGGGAAAAATATTTGCCGCGATTTTTTACCACAGCGAATGTAGGAATAGAAGCATGTTGGACGCTACTGGCAGGCACGGAAAACATGGACGGGCTAGGTAAATTTATACTTAAGGCAAGACAGCTGAGATCTGAGGGGGCTGCCAATAGAGAAGGGGGGGGGGGGGGGGGGGAATAAGATCAACTAAACAAAAGTGACTACAATGTTCTACATATATATATTATGTCATACTTAGGTCACTGTTGTGCTAGGGTTGTATATATTATGTGTATATGTCTTTTAAGTGTAATTATCTATTATAAGAGGGTACATTTATGAAGGTGTACTCTGTGCTGTAAATTTAAATTGCTATATTTGAATATCTTTGTATCTTTATTTTCGGATTCACTCTTAATTTTTATTGTTGTTTAATATTACTTTTGACTGTGTATTTCCTTTGTCTTTTTATTTTCGTGTTTACTCTTTTAATTCTTTGTTGTGGTTGTTGTTTTAATATTGCTTGTAATGTGTATTACAAAAGCACGTACGGTCTGTGGACCCGTGCGACTGTTGAAATTCTATGTATGATATTGCTATGTTAATAAATACACTTATTCATTCATTCATTCATTCAATTTAATACTTACATAGACTCTTTTCTGCTGTAGTGTCAAATTAACAGCCCCGTGTGTATTTATCAGATTATTAAACACTAATTCTGTAACACCACCATTTTAACTTGCTTGAATAGCCAAGCAACAAAACACTAACGATTCATGACCTACCTCTGCGCGAACAAGATATATGCCGAACTGGCTGAAATCCCCGTCTTTGGCCTTGCACATACACTCACACACATGGACATTGACATTAAAAAATTAATTTTTTTATAATGGGGGACCTAATATGTGAATTTCCGGTGAAGTCTCGGTATCTAATTACTTTCTCTACACCTGCTATGCACATAGTGTATAAAGAAAGTACTGCATTCTACCCAAAAAATCGATACCGAGCTTTCACCGAAAATATACGCTTTAGGGTCCCCAGTATCCAAAAAAAGCATTTTAAAAAAAAGTCCGTGATAACTCCGTGATAACTCAAAAAGGAAAAGTTGGTAAAATGCCAAATGAGTTTCGTATCTTACAAGGATGCAACACGAAGATTTTTATGAAAATCCCCCACCCCAAAAGTACCCTTCACATGGAAAAAATTTCAAAATTTTTGATTTTATCAAAAATGACTTAACGATTTTGATAAAAGAAGTTATATTTAAGATATTTAGTTGCCAAATAAAATTATATCTTGAATTTTCTGAGAACAGTCTCTGAAGACTACCTTATTCTGAGTGAATTTCACGGAATTTTGCATATTTGATAAACCGTAAAGGAATAGCCAAAAACTTACTTAACAAGAAATGTAGATCTCCATAAAACACACAAATTATGTCATATGCATTTTTTTCGCAGAGTTGGCGTTTTCGAGTTATTCCGTCTTAATGGTTTCAGCTTTACAAAACTTACTTCTCTCATACAGGAATTTGTCAACTTGTGTCCAATCAAACAAAGGAACTTCAGTTACATAGAAACCAGCTGTTGACTATCACTTTAACCTATGGTACTTCCTTATTTAGCTTCTACTTACAAGGAAGCAACTAATAAGACTATTTCTGCTAATTTTTTTCTCGATTAGCATGAAGTTGAAAGAACCATAAGCTTTTTAACAATAATTTCTTGCAGAGATGTAGAGAAAGTCATGTGAATGGAACACATCAGAATGTTTTACTTTCTCTACATGTCCTATGTACATAGCATATAGAGAAAGTATTGTAATGCACCCAAAATGCAATACCGAGATTTCACCGGAAATTTGTTTTGAGACCCCCTGAATCCAAAAAAAGAAGAGGCATTTTTAGAAAAATTCCCGTGTGTGTGTCTGTGGATAGCATAGCTCAAAAACGAAAAGACAATTAAATACCAAACTTGGTATTTAAGTACGATACCTTCCAAGTATGCGAGACAAAGATTTTCAAGAAAATCCCCCACCCCTAACTACCCTTTTCATGGAAAATTTTTCGAAAATGTTAATTTTTCTAAAAAATGGCTCTAATAATACTGATTAAAATCTCTTATATTTAAGATAAAATGTATATCTTGAATTTTCTGGGAATAGCCTCTGAAGACTATTTTATTCTGGATGAATTTTACGGAATTTTGCATAACTACTAAACCGTAAGAGATGGACAAAAATTTACCACACAGAAACCGTAGAGCACATTAAAACACTCAATTTAGTTATATATAATTTTTTTTTTCGTGGAGTTGATCGTTTTTAAGATATTCCTTGTTTATAGTTTCAGCTTTGAAAAGCATACTTTTCTCATATAGGAATTTGTCAACTCCTGTCCAAACAAACAAAAGAACTTCAGTCACATAGCAACCAGCTTTTGACTATCACTTTAACCTATGGTACTCCCTTATTTCGCTTCTACTTACAAGGAAGCAAGTAATAAGACTATTTCTGATAAATTTTTTCTCGATTAGCATGAAGTAAATAGAAGCCTAAGCTTTTTAACAATACTTTTTTGCAGAGATGTAGAGAAAGTCATGTGAATGGAACACATCAGATTCTTTTTAGTTTATTCACAGACCTGCTAGTGTTTGTTCAGCAAATTCGCCGCTGCAGTTTAATTTCCGGATCATAATAGAAAATCGACGCTTCGTCGCATGTAACTAGGTACGGTCATTTCTATCAACTCAGGTTGTAATTCAGGCGTGCTTTCCACAAACACAAAATTTAATTTAAGTATCATTACAATTTTGTATGTCGCAATTAAATGTTTTACTTGTGACATGTCTGGACATGCCACCAACTGCAATTTTGTGTCATAAATTGACCAATATAACGCGAACACGTTAGTTCAACAGTTTTTACGCTCAATTTATCATACACGAAGCTGTGGATATTGATATTTTAATAAATGGTATGTTAATATTGTATAAAATCCAATGCGTTTCCTTTCACATTACTTTCTCTACATATCTGCAACAAAGTATTATTAGAAAGCTTATGCTTCTATTTACTTCACTCTAACCGAGAAAAAATTAACAGAAATAGACTTATTACTTGCTTCTTCGTAGGTAGAAGTGAAATAAGGGAGTACCATAGGTTAAAGTGATAGTCAAAAGCTGGTTGCCATGTGACTGAAGTTCCTCTGATTGTATATACAGAAGTTGACAAATTCCTGTATGAGAAAACTAAGTTTTTAAAGGTGAAACCAAAAACATCGAATATCTCAAAAGCGAGCAACTGCACGAAAAAAATGTATATTACATAAATTGTATGTTTTAACGTGCTCTACAGTTTTGTGTATAAGTTCTTGTCTATCTCTTATGGTTTACCAGTTACGCAAAAATCATTCAGAATAAAGAGGTCTTTAGAGGCTATTCCCAGAAAACTCAAGATGTACATTTTATTTGCCATATAAATATCTTTAATATATGGTATTTGATTCAATATCATTACAGTCATTTTTGAGAAACTCAAATTTTCTAAAATATGTCCATGTAAATGGTAATTTGTAGTGGGGGGGGGGATTTTCTTGAAAATCTTTGTGTCGTATTCTTGGAAGATAACAAAACCTAAATACCAAGTTTGGTATTTAACTGTCTTTTCGCTATTGAGCTAAGCTGTCCACAAACACATACACACGGACATTTTTCTAAAAATGTTTTTTTTGTTTGTATTCATGGGATCTCAAAACATATATTTCCGGTAATATCTCGGTATCGAACCTTTGGGTGAAATGCAATACCTTCTCTATACACTATGTACATATTACGTGTACAGAAAGTAATAAAATCTGATGTTACACTCACATAACTTTCTCTAGCTGTTCTACAAACTTCTTACATAAGATCATTCTTCTTTCTATACAATGCTAATCGAGATAAACGTTAACAGAATGTTCTTATTACTCAGTTCCTTATAAATAGAAGGAACTAAGGGAATGTGCTATGCTAAAGCGATACTTAATGTTTTAAAAACTGTCGTTATGCGATTGTTATTTGCAAATCACATCTTTTCTTGGCCAGGAGTAGAACAAAATAAACACTTCCTGTCTGAGAAAAGTATAAGTAATTTACAACTGGAACCAACAACAAGAAAAATCTCGGAAACGGTTACTTCCACAACTAAAATGTAAAGGGCATATGTTTTGTGTTTTGATGAGATCTACATTTTTTTAAGTAAAGTTTTTGTATATCTCTTGCGGTTTAGCAGTAAAAGGAAAATTCGGCAAAATTCAACCAAAAATGTAGAGCACGTTAAAACGTGTGTCTGTGAACACGATAAATCAAAAACGAAAATTCAGTAAAATACCAAACTTCGTATTTATGTTTAGCATCTTCCAGGGATGAGACACGAAAATTTTGAGAAAAATCCCACCACCCCAAAACTAACCTGTACATAGTAAAATTTCGAAAACTTTGATTTTCTCAACAATGGCTCTAACAATTTTATTAAAATAGCATACCTATATTAAATATATTTATATGGCAAATAAAATGTATATCTTGAACTTTTTGGGAATATCTTCTGGAGACTTCAACTTTTTCCACGCGGAACGTTCCAAACTCCTGGCCTAGCACAGAAATGAATTTCATCCACATGGTAACCAGCTTTTAAAGCATTTGAATATCGTTTTGCACTAGTGTGCTCTACTTACAAGGAATCAAGTAATAAGAACAATTTCTGCTAATGTTTATCTCCATTATCATGATGTAGCTAAAAAAAACATTTTTGGAAAAAGGTCCGTGAGTGTGCGTGTGTGTTTGTGTCTGTGTGTGTGGACACCATAGCTCAAAAACGAAAAGACCGTTAAATACCAAACTTGGCATATAAGTTTGGTGATTTCCAAGGATACGACACGAAGATTTTCAAGAAAATCCCCACCCTAACTACCCTTTGCCTGGAGCTTTTTTCGAAAATTTTCATTTTCTTAAAAGTAGCTGTAACAATTTTGATTAAAATATCCTATATTAAAGGTATATACCGGACAAATAATGTGTAATATCTTGAATTTTCTGGGAATAGCCACTGAGGACTATTTTATTCTGGATGAATTTTACGGAATTTTTTGTAACTGTTAAACCGTAAGACATAGACAAAAACTTACCATACAGAAAATGTACAGCGCATTAAAACATTCATTTTATTTTATATACATTTATTCGTGGAGTTGATCGTTTTTAAAATATTACTTGTTTTTGATTTCAGCTTTGAAAAACGTATACTTTTCTCATACAGGAACTCCTGTTCATACACACAAAGGAACTTCAGTCACATAGCAACCAGCTTTTGACTATCACTTTAACCTATGGTACTCCCTTATTTCGCTTCTACTTACAAGGAAGCAAGTAATAAGACTATTTCTGCTAATTTTGTCTATCATTTGAAGTGTTCACAATTTGGTAACCTTAAAACAAGAACTTAATTCATGTAAAGAACTTAGTAAAAAATTATTTTGGGCAACTGATTCACAACGAAGACTAGGAGTCAGCAATGAACACTGGTGAAGTTTAAAATAAAAGATTTATAAAGGTTTCATTATACTCGAGTAATTCAATCCTGGCGTTCCATCATGTGCTTGTCAGATGGATGTTTACATGCGAACCTATCTTGTTAATTGGGAAATAGCCAAGAAATTAAACACACGTTTTATGTATCACTTCCCATGTTTACTTTATCCACTATGTAGTAGGTAAAGAAGGTATTGCATTTCACCCATAATTTCAACATTGAAATTACATTTTGTAACCTGAATCCAAAAGAGGCATTTTTACTTTCTCTACACGTACTATGTGCATAGTATATAGAGGAGGTATTGCACTCGGAAACATATATTTTGAAGTCCCCTGAGTCTGAAAAAAAAGCATTTTTAGAAGAGTCCGTGTGTGTGTGTGTGAGCATAACTTAAAAACGAAAATAGCCTTAAACACCAAACTTGGTATTTGAGTTTGCTATCTTCCAGGGATGCAGCAGTAGATTTTGAGAAAAATACTCCCACCCCAAACTACCCTTTTCATGGAACTTTTTTTCGAAAACTTTGATTTTCTAAAAGATGGCTCTAACGATTTTGATTAAAGTATTGTATATTAAAGATAATTACCTGAGAAATAAAATGTATATTTTGAATTTTATGGGAATAGCCTCTGAAGACTACTTTATTCTTGGGCGATTTTACAGAATTGTGCATAACTGCTAAACTGTAAGAGATGAACAAAAACTTATCACACAAAATATGTAGAGCACGTTAAAACACACAATTTATGTAATATACATTTTTCTCGTGGAGTTGATCGTTTTTGAGTTATTCCTGGTTTTTAATTTCTCCTTTTAAAAACGTGCTTCTCTCATACGGAATTTGTCAACTCCTGTCCATACAAACAAAGGAACTTCAGTCACATAGCAACTAGCTTTTGACTATCAATTTAATCTATGATACTCCCTTCTACTTCATGGAAGCAAGTAATAAGACCATTTCTGCTAATGTTTTCTCAATTAGCATGAAGCAAATAAAAGCATAAGCTTTTTAACAATAATTTGTTGCAGAGATGGAGAAAGTCATGTGGATGGTACACATTAGATTTTTAGAAAAGCGTCCGTGTGTGTGTATGTGTGTGTGTGTGTGTGTGTGTATGCGTGTGAACAGCATAGCTTAAAAACTAAAATACCCTTAAACACCAAACTTGGTTTTTAAGTTTGGTATCTTCCGGGAATGCGACACGTGTATGCGTGTGAACAGCATAGCTTAAAAACTAAAATACCCTTAAACACCAAACTTGGTTTTTAAGTTTGGTATCTTCCGGGAATGCGACACGAAGATTTTTAAGAAAATTCACTCTTCCAAAACTACTCTTTACATGAAACAATTTTTTACAGTTTTGTTTTTCTCAAAAATGGCTCTAACGGTTTTGATTAAAATATCGTATATTAAAGCTATTTACATAACAAATAAAATGTACCTTTCGAATTTTCTGGGAATAGCTTCTGCAGACCTGTTCATTACGGATAGATTTTGCTGGATTTTGCATAACTGATAAACTTTAAGAGATACACAAAAGCTTAATAAACAAAAATGCAGATCTGTTATGACACATAATTTAAGTTCATATGCATTTTTGTTGTAGGGTTGACCGATTCCGAGATATTGCTTTTTATTGGTTTCAGTTGTAACTCAGAAAATGCATGTCTTCTGAGGCTATTCTCAGAAAATTCAAGATATACAATTTGTTTGTCTTGTAAATATCTTTAATATACGGTATTTTAATTCAAAATCGCAGGAGGCATTTTTGAGTACATTAAAACATTTCCATAAAGCTTGAGTTGAGGGGATTTTTTTGAAAATCTTCGTGTCGCTTCTTTGAAAAATACTAAACTTAAACACGAAGTTTGGTTTTTAACGGACGTTTGGTTTTTCAGCTATGCTGAGCGCGCACCCGCACACACACAAACACACACCGACACAAACATAAACACACACAAACAGAAACCCACACAAAACACAGAGACACACACAAACACACACAAACACACACCGACACAAACATAAACACACACAAACAGAAACCCACACATACACAATCACACCCACAAACACACACAGACACTCAAAGACACACAGACAAAAACAAACACAAACACATCACAAAAATAAACACACACAAGCACAGACAAGCACACACAAACACGTACACACAGATACAAACACACACAGACACAAACACATACAAACACAAACACAGACATAAACATACACACACAGACACAAACACACACATAAGCACGCACACACAAGCACACACACAAACACACACATACACAAACATACACAGACAAAAGCAGACACAAACACATCACAAAAACAAACTCACACAAACACAAGCACGCACGCACAGACACAAACAAACACAAACACAGACATAAACACACACAGACACAAACACACGCATAAACACGCACACACAAACATACATAGACACAAACACACACACTCGCCCACACACTCTGACCTTTTTCTGAATATGCTTTTTTTTATTCAGCGAGTTCTCAAAACTTGTATTTCCGGTGACGTCTCGGTATGGAATTACAATACCTTCTCTATACACTATGTGCATAATACGTAGAGAAAGTAAGTCATGTAAATGGAACACATGAGACTTGGCGTGTATTCTGCTTTTGAGTGTTTCACTTTTTTAGAAGGCGGTGAGAAAGAACGGAAGGAAATGACGTGGCTAAAGTTTGCAGCAGTGTCGAGTTGTTCAACAATGAGGGCTCAGGAAGCCATTTGCTGTGTTTCCCAACTCTCCGCTAGGTTCGTTATTTCAATAGAAGAAACGAAGGAAAAGGTAAAAGGAAGTTGGAACCGTTTTCCTTCGTGCAGTTTAGAATTAAATTTGTTTTGGCAGCAAAACATAATGATCACACTCCTGCTTCATTCCATTACCAACTTTACCAATTTCTGACGGAAAACATGTTTGGCTTCAGCTGTTTAAAATAAAATCCAGCTCAGCGCGGTTCATTTTTTCTCGTTTCAGTTTACCACATAAGGGAAATATAAAAGGTTTCCGTCCATTTCGGTATGAGTTATATCTCCAGCACTAGCCCCTCAAAGATCAAAAGGCGCTGCAAATAATGATGGTCGAAACAGAATCTGATGTGTTCCATTCTAGTTTTCCACAAACAAACTTTTCTTACAAAAGATTATTCGTCTTATTACTTGCTTTTGAAAGTAGAAGGGCAATAAAGGAATACACTAGGTGAAAGTGATAGTCAAATATTTATAAAGTTTAAGTAAAACAATTGAAAGTCGGTTATCTTTGCTTACTGGGAGCAAACAAAAGAGAGACGAAATGAAAGCTGTGTTCCCATTTGAGAAAAAATTTAAGTAGCTTAAAATTGAAACCAATAACTCGAAACATCTCGAAAACGGTTAACTCTACAACAAAAATGTATGCCATGTAAATTGTGTCTTTTAAAGAGCTCTACATGTCTTGTGTAGTAAACTTTTGTGTATCTCTTATGGTTTACCAGTTTTACAATGGTTATACAAAAACCATCCAAAATGAAGGAGTCTTCAGAGGCTATTCCTAGACAATTTGAGATATACATTTCCTTTGTCATATAAATATCTTAAACATATGGGAATTTAATAAAAATAGAGCAAATTTTGAGAAAATTAGAATTTTAGAAAAATTTTTATGTAAAGGGTAGTTGGGGTAGGGTGGGGACTTCCTTGAAAATCTTCGTGTCACATCCTAGGAAGATACTGAACAACTTTGGTATTTAACCGCCCTTTCGTTTTGAGTTAAGCTGCCTATAGACACACGCATGGATATATTTCAGAATTTTTTTTTTACTTTCTCTACACGTACTATGTAAATAGTGTTTAGATAAGGTGCTGTATTGTACCCAAAAGTTTAACACCAAAATTTCACCGCAAATACATGTTTTGGGTACCTGTATCCAAAAAAAAAAAAAAAAAATGATTCTCAAAAAAAGGTCCTTGTGTCTGTGAAGACGATAACTCAAAAACGAGTCTCTTCCAAGGATGCGACACGAAGATTTCGAGAAAGATCCCCCTATCCGAAACTATCCTTTACATGGAACTTTTTTCGAAAGTTTTATTTTTCTCAAAAATGGCTCGTATATTAAAGATATTTACATGATAAATAATATGTATATCTTGAATTCGCTGTGAATAGCCTCTGAAGACTACTTTAATCTAGATGAAGTTTGCTGAAAGTTTACATAACTTGTAAACCGTAAGAGATAGACAAAAACTTACAACACAAAAAATGTATATGTCGTTAAAATACACATGTTACGTCATATACGTTTTTTGTGGAGTTTATCACTTTTGAGATATTGCTTGTTATTGGTTTCAGTTTTAACTTTTCTCATACGGGAATTTGTCAAAGCAAAGAAACTTATTTCAATCAATTTTTAAAACATTTGATTACCGCTTTAGCCTGTGTATTTCTTTATTTTCCTTCTACCTACAAGAAAGCAAGTAATTCAAACAATTTCTGCTAATGTTTATCTCGATTATTATAAACTAAATAGAAAATAAGATTTTTAACAATAATTTGTTACAGAGATGTAGAGAAAGTCATGTGAATGGAACACATCAGATTTTTGAGTACGTGTACCTTTTATTGTGTAGTGCGAGTTTCTCTTTTTACTTACTTTAGCACGTATGTATAATGCACATAGTCTATAGAGAAGGTATTGTATTCCACCCAAAATGCGATACCGAGATTTCACCAGAAATATATGTCTTGTGGACCTCCGGGTCGAAAAAAATTTAGAACAAGGTCATTGTGAGTTTTTCTATTTGTGTGTGCAGCATAACCGAGTACTGAAAACTCCGTTACACACACAAGCACGTGACACGAATATTAAAAAATCCTCTCAACCCAAACCTTTTGAGATATTTTTGTTTTCACACACAGGAATGTGGCAATGCATTTCAACCACTTGGCAACCAGTTTTTAAAACAATTCACTAACTAAATACATCTGTGTATCTACCTACAAGAAAGCAGGTGATTAAGGCGCTTTCTACTAGTCTTTAATCTCAATTATTATAAACTGGGTAGAAGAATAAGCTTTTTAACAATAATTTGTTACAGGGACGTAGAGAAAGTCATGTCAATGGAACACATGAGATTTATAGTTTACTTTCATGTACTAAACTGCTCAATCTACGAAAAAGCAATTTCTGACTTTATTTACACGGACAACTTCTATTAAAGATCCTGTCATAGGCAGCTGCTGCCTAAACAAGCAACAAAGAAAATGAAATAACAAATAACTTATTGTTTTGTGTTGCAGCGTTGAAGAAAGAGCTGCAGCTACACGAGGCTGTGATAAAGAACGACGCAGACTCCGTGAGACGAGTTCTGAGGGAGCCATTGGACGTCAACTCCCGTAACAATGTGAGTGAAACATCAATGTAAAGTCTGTATCTACCACATAATATTGCATTCCACCGAAACCCATTACCAGAACTACTCTTATTACCTGCTTCCTTGTAAGTAGAAGCGAAATAAGAGAGTACCATAGATTAAAGTGGCTGCTATGTGACTGAAGTTCTTTTGTTTGTATGGACACGAGTTGACAAATTGCTATATGAGAAAAGTATAAGTTTTTCAAAGTTGAAACCCAGGAAAAGGGATATCTCGAAAACGATCAACTCCACTAAACAAATGAATATAACATAAGTTGTGTGTTTTATCGTGATCTACGTAGTAAGTTTTTGTCTGTCTATTACGGTTTACTAGTTATGCAAAATTCAATAAAAATCATCCAGAATAAAGATGTCTTTAGAGACTATCCCCAGAAAATTCAAGACATACATTTAATTTACCAGGTAAATATCTTAAATACAAGAGATTTTGATTAAAATCGTTTGAGCCATTTTTGAGAAAATCAAAAATTTCGAAATTTTTTCGACATAAATGGTAGTTTGTGGTGAGGGGATTTTTTTTGAAAATCTTCGTATCGCATCCTTGGAAGATATCAAACTTAAACACCAAGTTTGGTACTTAACGGTTTTTCGTTTTTGAGCTATGCTGTCCACAAACACACACATACACAGACCTTTTTTTTCCAAAAGTT
Source organism: Hymenopus coronatus (assembly GCA_030762935.1). Lineage (NCBI taxonomy): Eukaryota > Metazoa > Arthropoda > Insecta > Mantodea > Hymenopodidae > Hymenopus > Hymenopus coronatus. Next base: position 82,413,993 of record CM060885.1, read on the forward strand.
CTCTTTTATCGGATTGAGGGAACCCAAAACATATATTTCCGGTGAAATTTCGGTATCGAATTTTTGGGTGCAGTACAATATCTTCTCTATACACTATGTACATAGCACATATAGAGGTTTCATTGGAAATACATGTATGATTAGAGAGTACCGGGCTTCTTACATTTATCATGTTGCTCCAAAACTATTCCACCACTAAACCATTTGATGGAACACAGTCCTTAAGGAACCACCAAATAGGGCTTTCATTTCAAAATTTCCTTGTGAAAATATCAATTTAAATTTAGGGGAAGGTTAAAATTGGTCTTAATTGTATTTTAGGCTCCCACTTACCTTCAAAGTATCTCCACTTTGAAATTTCAGTTTGTGCTTGTATATATATATATAAAGAATGCACAATTTAATTTGAGACGGAAATGAAAATTTGACTCTAAGACTTCAACGGGCTCAGAACAAATGTGTACGCTTTCTATGCAATGTCCGTCGATTTGATCATGTTACAACATCGCCCAAAACACCTAAACGGCTCCACCTTAGGGATGGAAGAAAATTTCATTCTTTATCGTTTCTGTATCAGCTCCTTCTTTTTCGCATTCCAAATTATCTAAATGTTAGCTTCAGATATCTTTCTGACTCATAATCGAGAAACTTGCTCACGACACTCCTTCCTTCTCGCTTTACCTGCTCATCATCGTTTGGAATTCCCTCCCTGAAGACTTAAGGACTGCCGGAACGTCATCGCAGAAAATTAGGGCTACATTTGTAACCAAACCTGATGTGCTGATGCTGTATTAATAAGATAAATGCATCACAACTTTCATTTATTGTTATTAATATACATCTCAATTGTAAATATCACTAATATGTGTTTCAACCTGCATGAATATTTCACTTAAAATAATTTTGTTTACAGTTTTTGTTTTCCTTTTCATTTCAGTATATTTGTTGCAATTTCTTATATATGTTTTTTTAAGTTGTATAGAAATGCATTTTCGTTGTTTATTCTTTTATTCATTGTATGATTGCTGTGATGAATTTAATGTATTGCCTGCTAGAGGAGAGCCTTATGGCCTTAAATCAAACCAGGATAAATAAATATCTCTAAAATTAAGCGATTTAGAAATAATGGGGAAAAGTAAATGTCATTTGTTGTGTTTTAATTGTGGAAGGTTTGGGTGGAAATCTGAGGGTCAAGGTACCGTTTTTATATATTCCTTGTTTTTGGTTTCAGCTTCAAAAACATACATTTCTCATACAGGAATTTGTCAACTCCTGTCCATACAAACAAAGGAACTTCAGTCACATAGCAACCAGCTTTTGACTGTCACTTTAACCTATGGTACTCCCTTATTTCGCTTCTACTTACAAGGAAGCAAGTAATAAGAATATTTCTGCTAATTTTTTCTCGATTAGCACGAAGTAAATAGAAGTAAGAGCTTTTTAACAATAATTTGTTGCAGAGATGTAGAGAAAGTCATGTGAATGGAACACACCAGATTTTTGTCTATTTCTTACGGTTTACTAGCTATGACAAATTCAGCAAAATTCATTCAGAATAAAGAGGTCTTCAGAGGATATTCCCAGAAAATGAAAGTAATACAGTTTATTTTCCATGTAAATATCTTTATCATACGGCATCTTAATCAAACTCTTTAAAGCCATTTGAGAAAATCAAAATTTTCAAAATTATTTCCTTCTAAAGTGTAGTTTGGGGTCAGAGGATTTTCCGTAAAATCTTTGTGTTGCATCCTTGGAAAACACTAAACTTAAATACCAAGTTAGGTATTTTACCGAGTTATCGTGTTCACAGACACACACATGGACATGTTCTATACAGGATGTTAATGAAGTGTACTGAAATATTTTCATAGAATATATAGATTACTTAAAGAAGTAATTTGAAATAGGAGACTTATGGCCTGTTTATTGAAATGTCGAAGTAACGGCTATAAGTTTCTGAAGTGCCAGTACGCCACTGGCTGATTTATCAACCATTCGAGAGAATAACATGAAAAACGAAGGGTCATATTACAGCGTACCTCTCTAGCGTAGTGGTTATGGTACTGGCTTTCAAGTGAAAGATAGTTTCCGAGTTTGAGTCTCGTTCACGTATCGCGGCACTTCGTCTGGAATGAAAAAAAATAATAAAAAACGTATACTCTATGACAGGAATCGAACTCATGACCTTTGGGATCTCAGTTTCCCACGTTAAGCACTAAGCCACCAAAGCGGCTGGAATAACGCCAAATAACTCGAGAACGTAGTTAATGAATGCTCAGTGTCGCACTGTCAAGTGATTAGTTCGAGATTTTACACATTCTTGCGACATTAAATCTTGAGAACGCTAGTAACGAGCTGCTACAATCGATATTTCAATACTCGGGGGGCAGCAGTTTTAAAGGCATTTTTTCAACCTGCTTTGCTTTAACACCGACTTATCAGCACCCGATACCCACACGCTTAACGTTATGTTTATCCGCGACCATACATCGATAATTGCTTATATCAGTCACGTGCACAATCTCGCAAATTATTTCGTTGTAATTTATTAACAGGGTATATGATTTGTTTTATTTGGGGACTTTTAAACATATTTCCGGTGAAATGACGATATTTTGGGTGGAATACAATACCTACTTCCATAGCTACTGTACGGGTAGCTAAAGTAATAAGCTTTCAGAAAATAGTTTATAAAACTAAACCATAGTGGTTTTTGAGAAAGTATTACACGTCGATGTTTACTTGTTTTAAATTCCAGTGTTGTTTTTCTCTCTCTCTCTCTCTCTCAGCTTCGTTGTATTACGGCAAACTTCTAAAAGCGCTATCTGCTGGAACAAAACCGTAAAGAGAAACCCGATATTTTCTACACCATTTTTGTCGGTGAAGTAGTAAACCACAACGTTCAACTGTTTTAACGGGATACCTGTAACATTACCCTTCTCTGCGTACCTTTAAAACCACACGCAAACTTTTGAAAAGTGCTGAAGATAATGCTGTTTTCATTCCGAAAATGAGAGGCACAAGTTTTAATTGAGTTTAGAGGCAAAACAGTCGAACTTTGAAGTAAGTTTGGGCCTCCATTCTGCAGGTGGAAGAGTATTTGGTGCTGTGCATTTCTGTGTCGCAGAAAAGTGATCAAACAGATATGATAAAACATAACATCTTTGACCACATCTAGCTGTGACATACCTCTGTGATCCATTCACATGAATTTCTCTACATTTCAGTAGCAAATTATTGTTGTAAAGCTTCTATCTTTTTCGTGATAATCGAGATAAGCATTAGAAGAAATTGTCCTAACGTCTTGGTTCCTTGTAAGTAGAACGGAAAAAAAATCTAATGTACCCCATTCCTCTAGCTGTTTGGTAAACAAACCTTTTATTCAAGACATTAATCTGTTGTCTACTTCATGCTAATCAAAATAAACATCAGCAGCATTAGTCTTAATAGTAGCTTCTTTGTCAGCAGAAGAGAAATAAGAAAATGGACAGGCTAAAGCGATAGAAAGCCAGTCACTATGTGAAACAAATGAGAAGAAAGATGGCATAACAATATCTTAGACATAAGGCATTTTAATCAAAATCGTTAGAGCCATTTTTCAAAAAATTAAATTTTTCGAAAAATGTTCCATATAAAGGGCAGTTGAGGGTTGGGAGGGGAGAGAATTTTCCCGAAAATCTTAGATACCAAGTTTGGTGGACTTTTCTTTCTTGAGTTATCCTGTCCACAGACACACACACACTGACATTTCTTCTAAAAATGATTTACTTTCTCTACACGTACTATATACATAGTGTATAGAGAAGCTATTGTATTGCATCCAATTATTTCATTCCGAGATTTCATCGGAAATACATGTTTTGGGTTCTCCTGAATCCAAAAAAAAAGCATTTTTTGAAAAACGTTCCCGTGTGTGTGTGTTTGTGTGTGTCTATGGACAGCATAGCTCAAAAACGAAAAGGACATTAAATGACAAACTTGGTATTTAAGTTTGGTATCTTCCAAGGATGCGACACGAAAATGTTCAAGAAAATTACCCACCCCCAACTACACTTTACATGGAAACATTTTCGAAAATGTTTATTTTCTCAAAACTGAATAACGGTTTTGATTAAAATCTCTTATATTTAAGATATTTACATATCAAATAAAATGTATATCTTGAATTTTCTGGGAACAGCCTCTGAAGACTACTTTATTCTGGATCAATTTTACGGAATTTTACATAGCTGCTAAACCTAAAGAGATGTAACAAAAACTTACTCTATAACATATGTAGACCCCGTTAAAACACGCAATTCATGTTATTTAATTCCTTTTCGTGGAGTTGATCGTTTTTTAGATATTCCTTGTTTTTGGTTTCAGCTTTAAAAACATACGTTTCTCATATAGGAATTTATCAACACCTGTCCATACAAACAAAGAAACTTTAGTCACATACGAGAAACCATCTTTTGCTATCATTTTAACCTATGGTACTCCCTTATTTCGCTTCTACTTACAAGGAAGCAAGTAATAAGACTATTTCTGCTAATTGTTCCTCGATTAGGGTGAAATAAATGGAAGCATAAGCTTTTTAGCAATTTTTTGCAAACATTTCTGATCAAAATCGCTAAAAAGTCACCATTATGTGCCCTTAAGGTAACATCTATGAAAGTTGATCATAAAGTGTAAAAAATGAAAAAAATATGTTTTGCCTAATTAAATAATGTAATGGTTGTAGTTCAATTTCCTGTTATTTTTACTTTCTCTATACGAACTATGTATAGAGAAGGTATTGTATTGTACCCAAAAATTCGATACCGAGATTTCACCGAAAATACAAGTTTTGAGACTCCCTAAATAAAAAAAAGCATTTTTAGAAAAAGATCCATGTGTGGTTGTCTGTCTGTCTGTGTGTATGTCAGTGGGGAGCATAGCGCAAAAACGAAAGGACCGTTAAAGCCCAAACTTGGTATTTATGTTTGGTAAAGAAAAATTCAAAAATGTTGATTTTCTTAAAAATGGCTGTAACGATTTTGATTAAAATATCGTACATTAAAGATATTTATCTGAAAAATAAAATGTATATCTTGAATTTTCTGGGAATAGCCTCTGAAGGCTACTTTATTCTGGATGAATTTTACGGAATTGTGCATAACTGCTAAACCGTAAGAGATGGACAAAAACTTACTCTACAGAAAATGTAGCGCTTGCAATGAAAGACACAATTTATGTCATATACATTTTTTCGTGGAGTTGATCATTTTTAAGATATTCTTGGTTTCTCGTTTCTGCTTTGAGAAACATACTTTTCTCATACAGGAATTTGTTAACTTCTGTCCATACAAACAAAGGAACTTCAGTTACATAGCAACTAGCTTTTGGCTATCATTTTAACCTATGGTACTCCCTCATTTCGCTTCTACTTACAAGGAAGCAAATAATAAGACTATTTCTGCTAATGTTTATCGATTACCATGAAGTAAATAGAAGCATAAGCTTTTTAACAATAATTTGTTGCAGAGATGTAGAGAAAGTCATGTGAATGGAACACATCAGATTTTTATTACCATGCGGCGCTTTAAACCGTATCACGTGACGACTTAAATGGATGACTGTAAGTGGGTGTGGTGCTTTAACCTTTTCACTATAGTGGAAAATTGCTAAAAATCCGAAATTTGAATTTGGCCAATAACATTTGGCCTTAAATGTGTCTATTTCAAGTTGAAAATACAACAATTTGCACTAATAACTTAAAAAAGTGAGTATAGTAATGTTTCAAAATGTACAGAACAGGTGTCACACCTGCCCAGTCACCATCCAGACATGGCATATCACCGATAATTTAACCTGGGCCCTCCCCATCCTAAACCACAGGTGAGATGGAGCACCCGGCGGGCCTCTCCACTCCCTACCAATAGCAGAGTGTTTCTATCATATCATTTTTTAATAATACTGTTGTAGATATTGATTTTTAAAGTTAGTTGTATTATAAAATTTCTTGAATTTTTTTCTGCTTCTTGCTTTAATATTTTTATCTCTTTCACTAATTGCGGTAAAATAAATCCATATGATAGTTCTGTTCCTTATACTTAAATGCATATTTTGAAGAACAAAAAAAATAAAATTTTCATCGTTTTCATCGTGTGGAGTGATTTGAATTTGGCGATAGATTTTTAATTTAAAAATTAATAACTGAAAAACTACTTAAGATACATAAACAAAATTTTAAAGCATGTAACTACTATACAACATAAATGTATGTCCAAAATTTCAGGCTGATTAGTTGAAAACTGTTGGATTTAGGAATTTCATAGATGCGTTTACATAGAAACATAAATATTACGAGATATTTTCGAAGATACGTGCTTCGCGCTTCTTATTCTCTGTACACGTCTACAAAATAATTTCTCTTTGTATGACTTAGAAATATAGAAGTACTTGAGACGGAAATGATAACGAGACACATCCGTTATTGAGATCAATAGCTGCTTTGAGATACAGCAGTTGACTTATCTGTTTGTTTTCATGTTTCAAGCTTCTTCCTTTGAGAGGCATAAAGTTGTTTTCGTTTACTTTTTTGTTTTGTTTCTTCCTTTTTTCCACTCGAAGCGGAACTCTGTTATTTTTGTCTCCAAAGATCGAGCACCAGTGTTTACGTGTGTTTATATACGTAGGTATATCTGCTTATGTCTGACAGCTTCTGCAACAGGCAAGTAGTTTACATCAAATATACTGTAAATAATTTAATGTTCAGTTCTTTTAAACATTAAGTTTACCAAAACATGTCATTACAATTTCACTATGTATGTACAATGTACAGTCCAAGACAATAAAAATCCTATGTGTTCCATTCAAATGACTTTCTCTACATTGCTGCAACTAGTTATTGTTAAAAAGCTTATGCTTATATTTACTTCATGCTAATCGACAAAAAATAGCAGAAATAGTCTTATTACTTGCTTCCTTGTAAGTATAAGCGAAATAAGGGAGTACCATAGGTTAAAGTGGTAGTCAAAAGCTGGTTGTTAGGTGACTGAAGTTCCTTTGTTTGTATGGACACGAGTTGACAAATTCCTGTATGAGAAAAGTATAACCAGCTGAAACGAAAAGCAAGGAATATCCCAAGATCGATCAACTCCACGAAAAAAAAATGTTTTTGTCTATCTCTCACGGTTTACCAGTTATACAAAATTCTACAAAATTCATCCAGAATAAGAAGGTCTTCAGAGTCTATTCCCCGAAAATTCAAGATATACATTTTATTTGGGATATAAATAGTTTTAATATATGGGATCTTAATCAAAAATCGTTAGAAATTCAAAATTTCCGAAAATATTTCTATGTAAAGGGTAGTTTCTGTTGGGAGCATATTTTTTACAATCATCGTGTCGCATCCTAGGAAGATAAACGAAATAAAAATTGAGTGGGGTAAAGAAACATATATGTTAAAATTGGGTATGAAACAAAGATCGGGAATAGCGTGGCTCAGGTTGGGAGTGTGGAAAACCCGTAAGGTAGTTGATGAAGCTGGTAGGCGGATTTGCCCATTATGCAGGGATCAGGAAGAGTGGACGCAAATTTTGGCAGATTGCATGAAGATGGAGGATGCTAGGAAAATGTTATTGCTGGAAGTATTTTAGCTTCAAACAGACAAAGGATAGCATTCTGGGATTTGATTCTAAACAGACAAAACTGGCCAAGCCTGGGCACATACTTAATGGAAGTTCGTGCACTAGTATGAATACGTGGTGTTGTTTGTGTGCGTGTGTGATATCAGAGTGTTCTTTCTATTATTGTTCTGTGGTTCTGTCGTCGTAGCGCGCGAGCATATGTATGTGTGTGTGTGTATTTCTAAGGTGGTTAAGACATATAAAATAGATATGTAGCTAATATTCTAAATTCAAGTATTTTTCGACAGCATGTATGGTCACCTGACCCTTGCGATAGTGTGACGCAAATATTGTATTATTGTAAATGTAATAAATTGCTACTACTACTATCCTAGGAAGATACCAACCACAATACGAAGTTTGGTATTTAACGGTCTTTTAGTTTTTGAGCTATGCTGTCCATACACAGACACACACGGACCTTTTTCTAATAATGATTTGTTCTCCGAAAACATATATTCCCGGTGAAATCTTGACATCGAATGTTTGGGGTGGATTACAATACCTTCTCTGTCCCTATGTATATAGTGCATACGGGCTAGAGAAAGTAAAAATCTCAATACACTATATTTCCTTGTAAAATTCCAGTAACACATAAACAGTGGAACTGTGAACGAAACAAAAAGCGTTAGACTTGCTTGTGGTTGTATCATCATCTCTCCACCGATAATATTACCAGTTTCACATAACGGGAACGGGGATAATATTTTATTCACATCATCTCGTTTTAATGTTGTACAGGCGCACACCGACAAAATGGTTTCGTTTAATTTCTCTCCAGCTTGCCAGCGTCGCGTCGCTTTTGAATTTGCTTTGGTCCAGCTCGTTCTCTCCTTGTGTGTTACGCTGTAATGTTACTATAGCGCTTCATGCTGCATTGCGTATCTAAAATAATGATCACCTTTTACTTTCCACCATCTACGTACACTCACAGACATTAAAAATCTGATGTGTCCATGCACATAACTTTCAATAAAATCCCCCGACCCCCAACTACCCTTTACATGGAACTTTTTTCGAAATGTTTGATTTGTTTAAAAATGTCGTATATTAAAGATATTTACCTGACATATAATATGTATATCTTGAATTTTCTAGGAATAGCCTCTGAAGACTACTTTATTCTAGATGAATTTTACGGGATTTTGCATAACTGCTAAACCGTAAGAGATGGACAGAAAGTTACCACACAAAAAGTGTAGAGCACACAATTTATGCTATATAACTTTTTTTCGTGGAGTTGATCGTCAAAGGAACTTCACATCGCAACCAGCTTTTGACTATCACTTTAACCTATGCTACTCCCTTATTTCGCTTCTACTTACAAGGAAGCAAGCAATAAGACTATTTCTGCTAATTTTTTCTTGATTAGCATGAAGTAAATAGAAGCATAAGTTTTTTAACAATAATTTGTTACAGAGATGTAGAGAAACTCATATGAATAGAACTTGTCAGAACTTTATGGGCGATATGTGGCTAACAAATGTTTTTGGTCATTATATAAACATAGATTAAATACAGAGCAAATTATAAACAGTTTTATGCAGTTGGTGCTAAAATTAGGTCTTTTACCAGATACCAGTAGTGCTGAAAGTAGTAAAATCTATCACTCAATGTTATAATACTCCAACTTTTGTTTATATATCCACGACCTTATCAAGTAGGTTATGACTGTGAAAGCCGTATCGATCCATAAAATGGCGGATGATATTTCATTTCGTCTGGTTCAGCAGATTGCATGTTCCTGACTCTCTATATACCTCGGTAACAAAATAAGGACAAATCTCCAGGACATTCCAACTCTTCACGATCACGCTCTTTGAGACAAAAGGACACCAGTGGATTCCGTCTCATTGTGGCATCAAAGCAGCAGACAAAGAAGCAACTCGACTAACACAGGTTACAGAGCCTTATCGACACATTATAAAACACTTTTCCAGGCAACTTAGAGCAAAATGGAACCAGCCATGTAGTCAAAATCCACCAGTAAAGTTATAACAGGTGCAACAGATGTGGACATGTTAATGAGAGCGAGTTGTACTTTCAGTTCGCCAGTCGATTCCTGTCACCTGCACTGATAAACATGTGTTACATTCATATCTATACAAATGGCCTACTATATAAACAATGTGTCTCCACACCTGACAGTCCTTTGTCTTCGCTCACGTCATTGTCATCATCGCTACTTTCTGCAACATGATCCTGCATTAGAATTCTTTCTATTCCATTTCTACAATTCTTTCTAATGATTTTCAATGTTCTCAACATGTCAGCATAAATTTTCCCACTTTGGCCTACCAATTTCTGCAATTCGCTAGCGACACAACTGTTCCACATCTTTTAATTTAAAAGTGATATATTAAGTTTTATTTTTCTTTCTTTCTTATCTTTGAGAACCCTGGAAACGGCACTCAGTGAAATATCAGTTGCCTTGGCTACTCTTTCATTCACTTTCTACAGGCTTTTGAAGAACTCGGGGAACATTCATTTTCTTCCTTCATCTCTGCCTCTTGTTTCATAAGTCAAGGACATTTGCAATTATTTCTCTGCTCTGACTAAGTAATACCTTGCCACTTAACTTTGAAAACGTAGCAGCAATGCTTAAAAAAATAAAATAAACAAAATGAACACTATTTACTGCCCACTTTTAATACAAACATACGCGGAACACTTTCGATTCAGACTGTACAAAGTTTGCTCGCTGTGACTTTAGGTAAGCAAAGTATCATATATCCGATAAGCTAGGCTTGGTAGCTGGGTTGGCGGTCAGGGTCACGATTCCACAAGTTTTGCGCCGGCAATACGTATGGTAAGGAAAGATGACGTCACGAATCCTTACCCCGTACTTTCACTGAAGAGGAAAGAACAAGTGACTATCCCAAGACTAGATATAGGACATACATCTTCACCACCTCAATGTGAAGTCTGTAACACACAACTCACCATTAAACACATTCTCACAGAATGCAGAAGCTCTACAACATCACTGAAGATACATCCACAACACTGAATACTCCGCAAAAATTCAAGCAAGTTCTACTTTTTCTCAGAAGCATTAAACTGGATTCCAAACTGTAATGTAGTTATTCACAATATTTTATTTAAAGCTATGTAAATCTTGCTTTCCTATTGTATTTTATAATTCAGATACCTTTGTTTAAGTGTGTAAATCATTTCATTGTAATATTAAGAATCCAATTGTATGGTCGTGATGTGACCTAGGAGTTAAAGCGACCTAAAACAAATTAAAAAAAAAATAAAAAAATAATAAATTAAGGACAATCCACAAAGTGACAGACAATTTGGCAAGTTACCAACACAAAACTTTATTCACAAAGCTACAACACCATATTACTCGGTCGCGGTGGTAGCGCGGCTGCTTGCCAAGCGGGACACCTGAGTTCGATTCCCGATAATGGCGTGGCTGATGTGCTCCATTCTCTGAATTTATACAAATAATTATTGTTAAAAGGCTTATATTTCTATTTACTTCATGCCAATAGAGAGAAAATTAGCAGAAACAGTCTTATTACTTGTTTTATTTGTAAGTAGAAGTAGAACCTTAGGTTAAAATGATAGTCAAAGGCTGATTGCTATGTGATTGAAGTGCCTTTGTTTGTATGGACACGAGTTGACAAATTCCTATATGAAAAAAGTATAAGTTTTTCAAAGCTGAAACTAAAAACAAGGAATATCTCAAAAACGACGAACTCCACGAAAAAAAAATGTATATAGCATAAATTGTGTGTTTTAACGTGCTCTACATTTTTTGTGTGGTAAGCTTTTGTCCATCTCTTACGATTTATCAGATATGCAAAATTCCGTAAAATTCATTCAGAATAAAGTAGTCTTAAGAGGCTATTCCCAGAAAATTTAAGATATACATTTTATTTGTCAGGCAAATATCTTTAATATATGATATTTTAATCAAATCGTTAGAGCCATTTTTGAGAAAATGAAGGTTTTAGAAAAAAGTTCCATGTAAAGGGTAGTTGGACTCATTGACACACAGGCACATTTTTCTGAAAATACTTTTTTTTTTGGATACAGGGGACCCTAAAACATATATTTCCGGTGCATTATCGTTATCGATATTCTATGTACATAGTACGTGTAAATAAAGTAAAAATTGTCTGTTTCGTAGCGATGAGTAATTTAAAATCTATTTTCTTGTTCCATTACTTGCACTTCTCTAATATTTGACTTGTTGTGGTTACATTTATTCGCGCCTGACTTTACTATAATAGGGTAGTGACGTGGAGGCTACTCCTGACCAAGCAAAGAAGCGATTTGCAATGACAATTGCATAACGACAGCATTCAAAACATTTGACTATCACTTTAGCCTAGTGTATTCTCTTAGTTCCCTACTACTTATAAGGAACTAAGTAATAGTGTTTATTTCGACTAGCATGGTGTTGAAACAAATTTGTTTGTACAGTAGCTAGAGAAAGTCATGTGAGTGTAACACATCAGATTTTTTGGTAGCTTTGTTCTTATTTGCTAACATAATCTCCTTTTAGCTCGATACATTTTTCCCAGCATTTCTCTAACAGTTTTAAGGTTCCAAAAAGTAGAATTTGGGAAGGTCCTCAAAATAGGCATCTGTTTGGGAGATAACCTCTTCCCTAGACTGAATCTTTTCCGCCGAGCCACTTTTTCAAATTTGGAAATGAAAAGTAGTCTTTGGAGGCGAAATCTGGTGGATTTTGTAGTAATTTGAACCTTGATTTTACAATTGGTAAAATATAACATGTCGCGCTTGTAGGCCGTGGTCGAATATTAAAATTATTAAAATAATTAAAACTTGATGTTTCGATCTCAGCTGTGGAGGACATCTTCAGAAATGAGGATGGCCGCGGACGGCAATATATACTGTTGAGGTAGTGGGAGGGGTGTAATTGGACTGCTGTGTTCAGATTGGCTGTTGTGCTGGCCGGTATGAAGACGCTGTAAGGCAGGAATCCAGGTCTGTTGAATTAAATCCGTCTTCTCTATTAAAATTATGGGGATGTTTGTATATTTTTGTGGATTCTCTGACCATTCTCTGGCCGTCCAGTGCTCCATGAATCTGCAGTCACTAGCCGTTGCTGCCCAACCTCATTTCTGAAGATATCCTCCACAGCTGAGGACGAAACCCCAAGTTTTAATTATCTTAATAATTTTAATGTTCGACCACGGCCTACAAACCCGCGAAAGCCTACGAGCATATTTGATTTTACAATGTTCATTGTCGAAACTGCGCTGGTGTGCACCCTTTTATTGTCTCGATAGAAGAGGGCGTTTTTTCTTGATTTATCCGTTCAACCGGTGCAATAACAATGTTATCTTCTCCATTTATCGTTCTGCCTTTCTGCAAGTAATCAATGTAGATGATTTTGCGTACATCCCAAAAACAGAGGCCATCACCTTGTCTGCAGGCTTCACCACCTTTGCCTTCTTCCGAGCAGATTCGCCTTAAAAAAGCCACTGTCTTTACCTTTATCTCTGGAGTGTAGTAGTGTATCTATGTTTAATCCATAGTTGTGCAACTTGTCCATATTGCGACAGAAAAGTGCCAAACCAGGTTCCGAATTCATTACACTATTGTGTTTATTCTCCATTGAGAACAAACACGGCACCCATTTAGCCGAGATCTTTGTGAGACCTAATTTTGGGTGGTACATTGAAAACACTGTGCCTTTTGATATGCCTGTGGTCTCTACTATTTCCTGAACTTGGATTTGTCGATCACTCAAGACGATATCCTGCATTTTGTCAACCATTTCGGGGGAAGTCACTTCTGCTGGACGTCCGGAACGATGTTCATCATTTGTGGATGTACGGCCACGTTTAAATTCATTTCTCCAATTGTAAATTGTTGCAAACGCAGGAGGAGATGCGCAATGAACTAGATCCAACTCAGCTTTTATGTCTTTCGGTGTTACGTCTTTTAAATATAAATGTCTAATCACCACACGAAGCTAGTTTTTTTTTTTTACTTTCTCTACTCGTACTATGTACATAGTGTGTAGAGAAGGTATTGCTCTTCACCCAAAAATTCGATACCGAAATTTTAACGGAAATATACGTTTTAGGATCCCCTGTATCCAAAAAAAATATTTTCAGAATAAAGGTCCGTGTGTGTGAGAATTACAATAACTCAAAAACGAAAAGTCGGTAAAATACCAAAGTTGCATTTAAGTTTGTTATCTTACAGGGATACAACACGAAGATTTTGAGAAAAATCCTCCCACCCCAAACTACCCTTGACATGGAGCTGTTTTCGAAAATTTTGATTTCCTCAATAATTGCTGCAACGATTTTGATTAAAATATCGTATATATAGATATTTACCTGACAAATAAAATGTATATCTAGAACTTTCTGCGAATAGCCTCAGAAGACTACTTTATTCTGGATGAATTTTACGCATTTTACATAACTGTTAAACCGTAAGAGATAGAGAAAAACTTACCACACAAAAAATGTAGAGCATTTGAAACACACAATGTATGTAATATTTTCTTGATTAGCATGAAGTAAATAGAAGCATGAGCTTTTTAATAATAAGTTGTCCTGAGATGTAGAGAAAGTCATGTGAATGGAACACATCGGATTCTTTTCCATGTTTCTTAATAAGCATAAGATTGTAGAGTTAATCGCCTATAGCAAGGAAACCACGCTGAAAGTTTAACTGCCATCTAGTAGGAGATGACGGTACTAAATACAAACTTATCGATACTAGGAGTGTAAGACTTATTGAAGGCCGCTAGTGTTAGTGAACTTTGCGTGTTGTGTGTGTGAAGGAGTTCGGGGAATGTCTCTATCTGCCTTAAACTCTCCTCAACTTGCAATAATGCACCTACATCCCTTTCTCCCGCTTTCCCTCAACCTCGGTTGCATTTACATAATGTCCGCAGCTGTATCTACTGTCAAACAAGTGAACTGTGATAATCTCGATACAATCCCACCTAAAAGTTCTAGCTGTATGTGCCTTGATCCAAAAGTGATTTGTGGCACTCATTTGACTTTCTCTATTCTGTAACAAACCACAGTACATTCTTCTATCGTCACGCTAATCAAGATAAACATTAACAGAAATTTAATTTAATGATTTGTCACATAAGCCGTGTGTAGGACAGGAGTTGGATAGGTAGAGTCAGACTGAAAAATTCAATGTCATAGCCAGGATTTGAACCATGGATCTCCTGGTCTCTAGCCGTGTGTAGGACAGGAGTTGGATAGGTAGAGTCAGACTGAAAAATTCAATGTCATAGCCAGGATTTGAACCATGGATCTCCCGGTCTCTAGCTGTGTGTAGGACAGGAGTTGGATAGGTAGAGTCAGACTGAAAAATTCAATGTCATAGCCAGGATTTGAACCATGGATCTCCCGGTCTGTAGCCGTGTGTAGGACAGGAGTTGGATAGGTAGAGTCAGACTGAAAAATTCAATGTCATAGCCAGGATTTGAACCATGGATCTCCCGGTCTCTAGCCGTGTGTAGGACAGGAGTTGGATAGGTAGAGTCAGACTGAATTCAATGTCATAGCCAGGATTTGAACCACGGATCTCCCGATCTCTAGCCGTGTGTAGGACAGGAGTTGGATAGGTAGACTGAATTCAATGTCATAGCCAGGATTTGAACCACGGATCTCCCGATCTCTAGCCGTGTGTAGGACAGGAGTTGGATAGGTAGAGTCGGACTGAAAAATTCAATGTCATAGCCAGGATTTGTACCATGGATCTCCCGGTCTCTAGCCGTGTGTAGGACAGGAGTTGGATAGGTAGAGTCAGACTGAATTCAATGTCATAGCCAGGATTTGAACCACGGATCTCCTGGTCTCTAGCCGTGTGTAGGACAGGAGTTGGATAGTTAGAGTCAGACTGAAAACTCAATGCCATAGCCGGGTTTTGAACCACGGATATTCCGGTCTCTAGCCGTGTGTAGGACAGGAGTTGGATAGGTAGAGTCAGACTGAAAAATTCAATGCCATAGCCAGGATTTGAGCCACGGATCTCCCAGTCTCTAGCCGTGTGTAGGACAGGAGTTGGATAGGTGGAGTCAGACTGAAAAATTCAATGCCATAGCCGGGATTTGATCCATGGATCTCCTGGTCACTAGCCGGTTGCTCTCACTGAACAACCATGACAACGTACCGGCACGACATTAAATGTCTCAACTATGAATCTTGGGAGTTAAAGTTTTTACGACATTGTAAGTCGCCATTGGAGAATGTATTCTCATAATAATTTGAGATCACCTTGTGGTTTATCGGGAGTATACGCTTTTTTGTACCACTGACCGTTTCTGAGGTATTACTTGTTATTTATTTCAAATTTAAAATACTTATACTTTTCTCAAACAGGACCATACAAAGCGAACCAAACCATTTAAAAGATTTGACTACTACTTTAGGCTTATTCCCTTACTCCGTTCTACTTACAATGAAGCAAGTAATAAAACTATATCTGCTAATGTTTATCTCGCTTATCATAAACCACATAAAATAATAAGCTTTTGTAACAATAGCTTGTATATGGAACACTAGAGAAAGCTATGTGAATGGAAGACGTTAGAAGTTTACTACTATATTCTGTAGCGAACTATATAAATTGAAGGTTTATCTGTATTGATAAGAAATACGACGGCCGTTTTCATTTTTCAACATCCGATAGGCCATAAATAAAAGACAGGTTCATAGAAAACAATTATTTTATTACTAAAAGTTTGTACACTTATGGTTACTTTTCAACATAATCACCGAAAAGATTGAGACATTTATCGTACCTGTGTACAAGCTTTGCAATACCCGCTTTAACAAATTTTGCCGCCAAAGATTTTAAATGAGCATTGACGTTGTTTTGAAGATCTTCGTACTTTACGATTGCGGAGAGCCATTCAAAACAAACGAAGAGGAATACTGACTTCAGGAATTGTGTTGATCCATGACAACGCTCGTCCACACACTGCTGGCACAACCCATCGGCTCCTTGAACAATTTCAATGGGACATTTTCGATCATCCGCCGTACAGTCCTGACCTGGCACCCAGCGACTTTCACCTTCTCCCTGAACTGAAGACGTGGCTAGGAGGGCAGCACTTTCAAACCAACGAAGATCTTCAAAACAACGCCAATGATCATTTGAAATCGTTGGCGGCAACATTTTTAAAAGCGGATATTGCAAAGCTTGTGCACAGGTACGATAAATGGCTCAATTTTTTCGGTGATTAAATTAAAAAGTAACTATGAGTGTACAAAACTTTTAGTAATAGAATAATTGTTTTCTGTGAACTTGTCTTTTATTTATAGCCTATCGGAGGTTGAACAAAAACGGCCCTCGTAGATAGAAAAGTAAGTTTTTTATAAGGAAAATGCTCTAAAGCGTAACCTCTATCTCCATGCTATAAAATATATTAATATGTTTGTTTATATATTTATGACAGTATGGACGAGCGCCGATTCACTGGGCGTCTTCCAGAGGCAACACAGAAATTATGGAAATGCTCATTCAGGCGAAATGTGACATCGAAGCTAAAGACAAGGTATGTGTACCGGGTTAACCAATAACCATTTGTTATTCACTTTCTATAAACCCTCACCCTCGGATGGACGGACCAAGTTCTCACGGCCTCAAATTTTATTCGTTGATCTACTATCTATTAATGACCATGTGGTAGTTATAGTCAGTCATTTGTTATTCACTTTCTATAAACCCTCATCCTCGGATGGACGGACCAAGTTCTCACGGCCTCAAATTTTATTCGTTGATCTACTATCTATTAATGACCATGTGGTAATATAACAGTCAAACAGCATTTATGTTTACACAAATGTGATATTTCAAGAACATTCCCCATCAAAAACTAAACTTTACATGCAAACCTTTTTGAAATGTTTTGTTTTTACTTTCTCCACACGTACTATGTGCATACTGTATGGACAAGGTATTGCATTAAATCCAAAAAAGCAATGCCAAGATTTCACCGGAAATACACGTTTTAGGGTCTTCTGTATTCAAAAAAAGCAATTTTTAGAAAAGGGCCCACGTGTGAGTGTCCGTGTGTCTGTGAACATGGTAAAATATCAAACTTAGCATTTAAGTTTGTATCTTCCAGGGATACGACATAAATATTTTGAGAAAAACCTCCCCACCGCAAACTACCATTTATACGGAAAAAAATTAGAAAATGTTTGCTTTTTCAAAAATTGCTGTAATGATTTTGATTAAAATAGCTTATATTAAAGATATTTACCTGACAAATAAAATGTATATCTTGAATTTTCTGGGAATAGCCTCTGAAGACTACTTTATTTTGGATGAATTTTACGGAATTTTGCATAACTGCTAAATCGTAAGAGATGAACAAAAACTTACAACACAAAAATTGTATACCACGTTAAAACACACATTTTATGTTATATACAGTTTTTTTCGTGAAGTTGATCGTTTTTATATATTCCTTGTTTCTGATTTCAGCGTTAAAAAACATACTTTTCTCATACAAACATTTTTAACTCCTGTCCATACAAACAAAGGAACGTCAGTCACATAGCAACCAGCTTTTGGCTTTCACTTTAACCTATGCTACTCCCTTATTTCGCTTCTATTTACAAGGAAGCAAGTAATAAGAATATTTCTGTTAATTTTTTCTCCACTAGCGTGAAGTAAACAGAAGTATAAGTTTTTAACAATAATTTGTTGCAGAGATGTAGAGAAAGTGATGTGAATGTAACACATCAGATTTTTAGAAAAAGGTTCACGAGTGTGTGAACATGGTAACATACCAAACTTAGTATTTAAGTTTGTATCTTCCAGGGATACGAACACGAAGGTTTTGTGAAATATCCCCACCCCAAACTATCCTCTACATGAAAATAATTTCGAAAATTTTGAATTTTTCAAAAATGGCTCTAACGATTTTGATTAAAATATTGTATATTAAAGATATTTACCTGTCAAACGAAATGTATATCTTGAATTTTCTGGGATAGCCTCTGAACACTACTTTATTTTGGATGAATTTTAAGGAATTTTCCATAACTGATAAACGTAAGAGATGGACAAAAACTTACCACACAAAAATTGTTGAGTTCGTCAAAACACACAATTCGTGTAGATAATATACTTTTTTTTTTTTTTTTTTTTTTTTTGTGGAGTTGATCGTTTTTTAAATATTCCTTGTATTGGTTTCAGCTTTGAAAATATACTTTTCTCATACAGGAATTTGTCAACTCCTGTCCATACAAACAAAGGAACTTCAGTCACATACCAACCAAATTTTGACTATCACTTTAGCGTAT
The DNA here is from genome assembly GCA_030762935.1 of Hymenopus coronatus. NCBI lineage: Eukaryota > Metazoa > Arthropoda > Insecta > Mantodea > Hymenopodidae > Hymenopus > Hymenopus coronatus. Next base: position 82,432,933 of record CM060885.1, read on the forward strand.
GGTACTCCCTTATTTCGCTTCTATTTACAAGGAAGCAAGTAATAAAGCTATTTCTGCTTATTATTTCTCGATTAGCATAAAGTAAATAGAAGTAAAAGATTTTTAATAATATTTGTTGCAGATGTGTAGAGAAAGTCATGTGAATGGAACACATCAGATTTTTTATTCCAACCTGGACTTGCAGATGAACTGAATTTCAAGTACATCACATAGCGATCAGCTGTGAAAGGATTTGACTGTCGTTTTAGCTCTTTATTAGCCTTGTACGCACATAGAAAGCAGTTCTACTAATTCTTATTTCAATTAGTATAAGGCACATGGAAGAATAAGCTTTTCTAATATTAATTTGTTGCACAATATGTAGACAAAGTCATGATAATAGAACATATCAGATTTTTCACACACACAGACTTTTTTCTAGAAATGTTTTATTCAGGGGACTTCAAAATATATATATCGACATCGAATTTTTAATGAAATACAATGCCAGCTGTGCACATTGTAGTCTTAGAGAAACTAAAAGATCTGATGTGTTCCATTCAATAATTTTCTCTCCATGTTCTGCAAACAAATTATTCTTACGAAAGATTTTATTTACTTCATGCTAATCAGAAAAAAATTGGTAGAGATGGTCTTATTACTTGCTTCCATGTAAGTAGAAGCGAAATAATGGAATACAACACGCTAAAGAGATAGTCAAATCCTTTTAAAGCTGTTTGCTATGGGGACAATTTCAGTTCGGGTTGCTTTGCATTGCTAACGTAAAACAAAAGAAAGATGAAACGAAAGGTGACTCCGTCTGAGAAAAGCTATGTACTTTAAAAATGAAACCAGCTACAAGAAATATCAAATTCCATAACAAAGAGCTATACTATATAAATTGTGTCTCTTAATTTTATTTAATTCTTATCCAGAATGGACAAGTCATCAGCAGCTATTACCAGAAAATTCAAGTTATACATTTCATTTGTCAGTAAATATATTTAATATGTGATATTATAATCAAAATCTTGTTAGCCATTTTTGAGAAAATCAACATTTTCGAAAAAACTTCCATGTAAAGGGTAGTTTGGGGTGGGGAGATATTTCTCAAAATCTTCGTGTCGCATCTTTGGAAGACACTAAACTTAAATACCAACTTTGGTATTTTACCGACTTTTCGCTTTTGAGTTATCCTGTTCACAAACACACGGACACACACAAAGAGACCTTTTCTGAAAATGCCTTTTTTGGATAAAGGGGATCCTAAAACACGTATTTCCGGTAATGAATTTTTGGGTGGAATAGAATGTCTTCTCTATACACTATGCACATAGTACGTGTAGAGTAGTAATAATAGTTGGAGATTTTTTGTCTTTAAATGGCCAGAATGCTCTTCCAAGTTTCACTTCCTTCGCAGTGTAAAATCTTTTCGCGTTATCGTTAACCAATTTAATGGTCTCCAAGCGACCAATCATAACCAAGCTCGTCCGCCTTCTCATTACGCCCGAAGTTATACAGCCTGATTCGAAACGAAATCGAACTTACACTTAAGTATGCCCATCTGTGAAAATTGATCAAAAAGTGCAAAAAAAAATGTTTTGGCCTAATTAAGTAATGTAATGCTTGTAGTTCAACTTCCTGTAGTTTTTATTACCATGCGGCGCTTTAAACCGTGTCACGTGACGATTTAAATGGATGACTGTAAGTGGGTGTGGTGCTTTACCTTTTCACTATGGTGATACATTGCTAACAATCCAAAATTTGGTTTTCATCAATAACATTTGGCAATAAATATGTCTATTTCAAGTTGAAAATACATAATATTCAGTAATAACTAAAAATAGGTGAGTATAGTAATATGTTCCAAATTTACAAAACAGTTCCCACACCGGGTGCTCCTACCTGTCCCGTCATTATCCAGGCATGTCGTACCACAGGCGAGATAGAGCACCCGATGGGCCTCCCCACACCCCACCAGTGAAATAGAGACTGTTTTGGTAGCAGAGTGCAGCTTGACTGGGACCAAATGACCTGCAGTTTTTCTTTGCTTTATATATTATTGGGAATTTGTGTAAACAATCCGTGAGAGTTGACAATATTCATGGTTTAAAAATTGCTGCAGGAGATTATGAAATTCTAAGACTTACAAAGAAACAGTATTAAATTGTATGTTAAACTTTGAAACCTATTTTCTCGTGTTTTTATTTTTCAGCGTTTTCAAAACGTTAAATTGTTTCACACGATGCAGTGTTTGAAACAGAAGCTTGAAAATGTTTAAGCTTGGATAAAAATAGTACAAAATGTACTATTGTGGTAATGATTCATCGGACTGTATTTATGTATACAAAGGAACAATTAACAAACGAGAAAATACCAAGTTCTACTTATAATTAATATAGATACTGTCTCATAAGTGATATCGTTTTTAAAAAAAACAAACAATTATTTGAAATATGTTCTGACAAGCAATTAACTAATCTTCAAAGTACAGGCTATTAGATTCTATGGTCTTGAGTCATCTTTCAGCGAGGTTTATTATCCCACAATGGTACCAGTCTCTGGTTTTTGTTGCGAAGAATTCGGTGAGACCCACTCTTGTCAAAATTTCTTCGACGTAGAAAATGGGCCATGGATCGAAAAAGATATAAGCTGATGGTGCATGATCAGGGTTGTATACTAGGTGTGATAGCAGTTCGATTCCTCCCAATTCCTGAATTTTTTCTATGGTTGTTCGGCAGTATGTTGTCATGTTGCAACAGAACTCTATTTCGGTTAACTAATGCTGAGTATTTCCGTCTCAAAATGTCATGAACCCGTTCAAGTTGTTGAGAATAAAGATCCGCATCAATCGCCGCCCGTTTGGAACAAACTCCCAGAGAATCACGCCTTCAAATTTCCACCAGACACACAACATTACTCTGGGACCGAACCGATTTTTTTAATGATGACTTTGGCAGGTTGGTGGGGATCAAACCACTGTTTCAAGATAACAGGATTTCCGTAATACACGCATTTTCCATCACAAGTGACAATTGCCCTGACAATTCATGGGATTGCGGATAAGTTGACGACAGATATCCACCTTGAGCCTGTTGAGGTGCCAGTTAATGAGCTACAGATCTACAGCTGACGACAGATATCCACTCTAGCTGAGCCTGTTGAGGTGTCAGTTCATGAGCTACAGATCTACAGCTGACGACAGATATCCACTCTAGTTGAGCCTGTTGAGGTGTCAGTTAATGAGCTACAGATCTACAGCTGACGACAGATATCCACTCTAGTTGAGCCTGTTGAGGTGTCAGTTAATGAGCTACAGATCTACAGCTGACGACAGATATCCACTCTAGTTGAGCCTGTTGAGGTGTCAGTTCATGAGCTACAGATCTACAGCTGATGACATATCCACTCTAGTTGAGCCTATTGAGGTGTCAGTTCATGAGCTACAGACCTACAGCTGATGACAGATATCCACTCTAGTTGAGCCTGTTGAGGTGTCAGTTCATGAGCTACAGATCTACAGCTGACGACAGATATCCACTCTAGTTGAGCCTGTTGAGGTGTCAGTTAATGAGCTACAGATCTACAGCTGACGACAGATATCCACTCTAGCTGAGCCTGTTGAGGTGTCAGTTCATGAGCTACAGATCTACAGCTGACGACAGATATCCACTGTGAGCCTGTTGAGGTGTCAGTTCATGAGGTACAGATCTACAGCTGACGACAGATATCCACTGTGAGCCTGTTGAGGTGTCAGTTCATGAGCTACAGATCTACAGCTGACGACAGATATCCACTCTAGTTTAGCCTGTTGAGGTGTCAGTTCATGAGCTACAGATCTACAGCTGACGACAGATATCCACTCTAGTTTAGCCTGTTGAGGTGTCAGTTCATGAGCTACAGATCTACAGCTGACGACAGATATCCACTGTGAGCCTGTTGAGGTGTCAGTTCATGAGCTACAGATCTACAGCTGACGACAGATATCCACTGTGAGCCTGTTGAGGTGTCAGTTCATGAGCTACAGATCTACAGCTGACGACAGATATCCACTCTAGTTTAGCCTGTTGAGGTGTCAGTTCATGAGATACAGATCTACAGCTGACGACAGATATCCACTGTGAGCCTGTTGAGGTGTCAGTTCATGAGCTACAGATCTACAGCTGACGACAGATATCCACTGTGAGCCTGTTGAGGTGTCAGTTCATGAGCTACAGATCTACAGCTGACGACAGATATCCACTCTAGTTTAGCCTATTGAGGTGTCAGTTCATGAGCTACAGATCTACAGCTGACGACAGATATCCACTCTAGCTGAGCCTGTTGAGGTGTCAGTTCATGAGATACAGATCTACAGCTGACGACAGATATCCACTCTAGTTGAGCCTGTTGAGGTGTCAGTTCATGAGCTACAAGTCTACAGCTGACGACAGATATCCACTGTGAGCCTGTTGAGGTGTCAGTTCATGAGGTACAGATCTACAGCTGACGACAGATATCCACTGTGAGCCTGTTGAGGTGTCAGTTCATGAGCTACAGATCTACAGCTGACGACAGATATCCACTCTAGTTTAGCCTGTTGAGGTGTCAGTTCATGAGCTACAGATCTACAGCTGACGACATATTCACTGTGAGACTATTGAGGTGTCAGTTCATGAGCTACAGATCTACATCTGACGACACATCCACTGTGAGACTATTCAGTTGTTAGTTCATGAGCTACAGATATACAGCTGACGAAAGATATCCACTCTGAGCCTGTTGAGGTGTCAGTTCATGAGCTAAAGATCTACAGCTAACGACAGATATCCACTCTGAGCCTGTTGAGGTGTCAGTTTATGAGCTACAGATCTACAGCTGACGACAGATATCCACTCTGAGCCTGTTGAAGTGTCAGTTCATGAGCTACAGATCTACAGCTGACGACAGATATCCACCCTAAGTTGAGCCTGTTGAGGTGTCAGTTCATGAGATACAGATCTACAGCTGACGACAGATATCCACTCTGAGCATGTTGAGGTGTCAATTCATGAGATACAGATCTACAGCTGACGACAGATATCCACTCTAGCTGAGCCTGTTGAGGTGTCAGTTCATGAGCTACAGATCTACAGCTGACGACAGATATCCACTCTAGTTGAGCCTGTTGAGGTGTCAGTTCATGAGCTACAGATCTACAGCTGACGACAGATATCCACTCTAGTTGAGCCTGTTGAGGTGTCAGTTCATGAGCTACAGATCTACAGCTGACGACAGATATCCACTCTAGTTGAGCCTGTTGAGGTGTCAGTTCATGAGCTACAGATCTACAGCTGACGACAGATATCCACTCTGAGCCTGTTGAGGTGTCAGTTCATGAGGTACAGATCTACAGCTGACGACAGATATCCACTCTGAGCCTGTTGAGGTGTCAGTTCATGAGCTACAGATCTACAGCTGACGACAGATATCCACTGTGAGCCTGTTGAGGTGTCAGTTCATGAGCTACAGATCTACAGCTGACGACAGATATCCACTCTGAGCCTGTTGAGGTGTCAGTTCATGAGCTACAGATCTACAGCTGACGACAGATATCCACTGTGAGCCTGTTGAGGTGTCAGTTCATGAGCTACAGATCTACAGCTGACGACAGATATCCACTCTGAGCCTGTTGAGGTGTCAGTTCATGAGCTACAGATCTACAGCTGACGACAGATATCCACTCTAGTTGAGCCTGTTGAGGTGTCAGTTCATGAGGTACAGATCTACAGCTGACGACATATCCACTCTAGTTGAGCCTGTTGAGGTGTCAGTTCATGAGGTACAGATCTACAGCTGACGACAGATATCCACTCTGAGCCTGTTGAGGTGTCAGTTCATGAGCTACAGATCTACAGCTGATGACATATCCACTCTAGTTGAGCCTGTTGAGGTGTCAGTTCATGAGGTACAGATCTACAGCTGACGACAGATATCCACTCTGAGCCTGTTGAGGTGTCAGTTCATGAGGTACAGATCTACAGCTGACGACAGATATCCACTGTGAGCCTATTGAGGTGTCAGTTCATGAGCTACAGATCTACAGCTGACGACAGATATCCAGTCTAGTTGAGCCTGTTGAGGTGTCAGTTCATGAGCTACAGATCTACAGCTGATGACAGATATCCACTCTAGTTGAGCCTGTTGAGGTGTCAGTTCATGAGCTACAGATCTACAGCTGACGACAGATATCCACTCTAGTTGAGCCTGTTGAGGTGTCAGTTCATGAGCTACAGATCTACAGCTGACGACAGATATCCACTCTGAGCCTGTTGAGGTGTCAGTTCATGAGGTACAGATCTACAGCTGACGACAGATATCCACTCTGAGCCTGTTGAGGTGTCAGTTCATGAGCTACAGATCTACAGCTGACGACAGATATCCAGTCTAGTTGAGCCTGTTGAGGTGTCAGTTCATGAGCTACAGATCTACAGCTGACGACAGATATCCACTCTGAGCCGGTTGAGGTGTCAGTTCATGAGCTACAGATCTACAGCTGACGACAGATATCCACTCTGAGCCTGTTGAGGTGTCAGTTCATGAGCTACAGATCTACAGCTGACGACAGATATCCACTCTGAGCCTGTTGAGGTGTCAGTTCATGAGGTACAGATCTACAGCTGACGACTGATATCCACTCTAGTTGAGCCTGTTGAGGTGTCAGTTCATGAGCTACAGATCTACAGCTGACGACAGATATCCACTCTAGTTGAGCCTGTTGAGGTGTCAGTTCATGAGCTACAGATCTACAGCTGACGACAGATATCCACTCTAGTTGAGCCTGTTGAGGTGTCAGTTCATGAGGTACAGATCTACAGCTGACGACAGATATCCACTCTAGTTGAGCCTGTTGAGGTGTCAGTTCATGAGCTACAGATCTACAGCTGATGACATATCCACTCTAGTTGAGCCTGTTGAGGTGTCAGTTCATGAGCTACAGATCTACAGCTGATGACATATCCACTGTGAGCCTGTTGAGGTGTCAGTTCATGAGCTACAGATCTACAGCTGACGACAGATATCCACTCTAGTTGAGCCTGTTGAGGTGTCAGTTCATGAGGTACAGATCTACAGCTGACGACAGATATCCACTCTGAGCCTGTTGAGGTGTCAGTTCATGAGCTACAGATCTACAGCTGACGACAGATATCCACTCTAGTTGAGCCTGTTGAGGTGTCAGTTCATGAGGTACAGATCTACAGCTGACGACAGATATCCAGTCTAGTTGAGCCTGTTGAGGTGTCAGTTCATGAGCTACAGATCTACAGCTGACGACAGATATCCAGTCTAGTTGAGCCTGTTGAGGTGTCAGTTCATGAGCTACAGATCTACAGCTGACGACAGATATCCACTCTAGTTGAGCCTGTTGAGGTGTCAGTTCATGAGCTACAGATCTACAGCTGATGACATATCCACTCTAGTTGAGCCTGTTGAGGTGTCAGTTCATGAGGTACAGATCTACAGCTGATGACATATCCACTGTGAGCCTGTTGAGGTGTCAGTTCATGAGCTACAGATCTACAGCTGACGACAGATATCCACTCTAGTTGAGCCTGTTGAGGTGTCAGTTCATGAGCTACAGATCTACAGCTGACGACAGATATCCACTCTAGTTGAGCCTGTTGAGGTGTCAGTTCATGAGGTACAGATCTACAGCTGACGACAGATATCCACTCTAGTTGAGCCTGTTGAGGTGTCAGTTCATGAGGTACAGATCTACAGCTAACGACAGATATCCACTCTAGTTGAGCCTGTTGAGGTGTCAGTTCATGAGGTACAGATCTACAGCTAACGACAGATATCCACTCTAGTTGAGCCTGTTGAGGTGTCAGTTCATGAGGTACAGATCTACAGCTAACGACAGATATCCACTCTAGTTGAGCCTGTTGAAGTGTCAGATCATGAGATACAGATCTACAGCTGATGACAGATATCCACTCTAGTTGAGCCTGTTGAGGTGTCAGTTCATGAGGTACAGATCTACAGCTAACGACAGATATCCACTCTAGTTGAGCCTGTTGAGGTGTCAGTTCATGAGGTACAGATCTACAGCTGACGACAGATATCCACTCTGAGCCTGTTGAGGTGTCAGTTCATGAGCTACAGATCTACAGCTGACGACAGATATCCACTCTGAGCCTGTTGAGGTGTCAGTTCATAAGCTACAGATCTACAGCTGACGACAGATATCCACTCTAGCTGAGCCTGTTGAGGTGTCAGTTCATGAGCTACAGATCTACAGCTGACGACAGATATCCACTCTAGTTGAGCCTGTTGAGGTGTCAGTTCATGAGCTACAGATCTACAGCTGACGACAGATATCCACTCTGAGCCTGTTGAGGTGTCAGTTCATGAAGTACAGATCTACAGCTTCTGTATGATTTTCCAAATGTCTTAATGTGGCGATGTATTGTATCTTTTGATGCAGTAAGTTCTTCTAAAAGCTACGGGTACTTTTTGCGGATTTTCTCGCAAAATTTGGCGTGTATCCTCAATATTGCATAGTTTAGGCCTTCCAGAACGTGGTAAATCTTTAGTGTTTTCTTCTCCTTGTTGAAACGTTGGAACCATCGTTGTGCCACACGCTCACACGACACCTTCACATATTCTTGAGCTGCGCAGCGGCTTTATAATCTTGTTTCTAGTAGTTCATTAGAAGGACTCTAACTTCAAACGTTGTTATTTCCTTTTTATGGTTGTTTATTAACAACTGAGAATGATACATGCTCGCAATGTGCGCAACACTAGCCATGGCATCCTGTAAATAGCATTGCCAAACCAAAGAAACCCAATAAATATTCAAAACACCAAAATCAAAAACCGACATTACTTATGAGACAACCTAATACAGAGAGTGATTAATACAAAGCAAATAATTAAATATGTTAAAAGAATGAAGATGTGTTTGTTTGGTTGCAGTACGGGATGCGTCCCATTCTCATGGCCGCCTGGCATGGACACAAGGATGCCGTCCAGATGCTCATCAACTGTGGGGCCAGCGTTGTGGCAGTCAACAAGGTAAGTAACTTTACTCTTATACCAGGGTCAGCTGATAGGTCACGGGCCTCTCAATGAAAACAGCATTTAATTTGTTTTTCTTTATTTTTCAACATAATCTCCAGAAAGGCTACAAGATCATATCGGCGTTCTAATTTAATTAAACCATCTCTGTAGTGCGATTTATCAAGGTGCTTAAAATAGCTGTTTATCGCATCAATGACCTCCTCGTTGCTGTGAAATCTTCGTTCTCCAAGAAATGTTTGCGGTTTGGGAACAGGTGGTAGTCACTGGGTGCTAAATCTGGTGAATAGGGTGGATGTTCAAACAATTCCAACTTTAATTCGCACATTTTCCCCATTGCAATGACTGAATGATGGGCCGGAGCATTGTCGTGATGGCACAAGATTTTTTTTTTTTTTTTTTTTTTTTTTTTTTTTTGCCAGATGAGGTCCCTTTTTATTTTCACCTCATCACTCAAATATTGCAGTAAGCTTGCGTAGTAGTCACCAGTATTACTGTTATCTTTTTCCAAGAAATCAATAAAAAATAGTTCCCTGTGCATCCCAGAAAACATTCGCCTTAACCTTGGTAGCTGACAAAATTGACTTTGCCTTTTTTGGAGTTGGTTCACCTGGCACAATCCACTGTTTGGACTGTGATTTGCTTTCTGGAGTGTAATGGTATATCAAAGTTTCATCCATGCCAATAAGCCGTCTAAAAAATCACTGAGATTTTTACGGTAGAGCTCCACATTCTTAAAATAAACAGTTTTTCTTTGCAACTTTTAATCAGGTGTCAACAAACGCGGCACCCATCTTGCACAGACCTTGTGAAACCCCAAAACATTACTTAAAATATTACTTGCACGTTCTTTTGATACGTTTACAGCCTCTGCTATCTCAAAGAACTTTAATCTGTGCTCTTCCATTACTAAACGATGAATTTTATCAATGATCTCAGGAGTTATCACTTCTACAGGGCGTCCAGAGCGAGGCTCATCACTAGTGCTCGTACGTCCCATTTTAAACCCTACAACCCACCTTTTAATCTTTGAATATGAAGGGGCAGAGTCTTTCAATGTACTGTCCATTTCCTCCTTGATTTCTTTAGGCGTTAAGCCTTTCAAGTGGAAGTATTTAATCACTGCTCGTTTTTTCAAATCCTCCATTTTCGTGAAAACTCTAAAGTTGTCTTGTTTAAAATGTTTTCATTCGAAAACTAAACGAGCTATTGACCTGTAACTATGGATACAAGCTAGTCTAGGGTTAAACCATACGGTGCTACCGTCTAACTGGCTATTGGTGCCATATCAGCCGACCCTGGTATAAGTATTCTTCGTAGTTCGAAAAAAAAAAAACATTAGATGGTTTTATACCAGGGCAATCCGGAAAGTAACAGACGATTTGGCATAACTAAATAATAACGAAAGTTATCAACACAAAACTTTATTTACAAAGTTACAGTTTTACTCAAAAGGTTAACATGTCGGCTGCAAAAAGACGTGGTTTTACTCCACGCGCACTCTACATCTTTCTGTCATTTGTGATTTCTATTGGCTGAAGTGATGCGCTCATTGGCGCTCTGCGAAACGTCGGCGACTTCCCAGAATAATCAGTGCGTTATAAGATTATTCTTCTATTTATTTTACGCTAATCGAGAAAAATTAGCAGAAATAGTCTTATTACTTGCTTCCATGTAAGTAGGAGCGAAATAAGGGAGCACCATAGGTTAAAGTGATAGTCAAAAGCTGGTTGCTATGTGACTGAAGTTCCTTTGTTTGTATCCACAGGAGTTGTCAAATTCCTGTATGAGAAAAGTATAAGTTTTTCAAAGCTGAAACCAAGAAACACGAATATCTCAAAAACGATGAGCTCGAAGAAAAATATGTAAATGACATAAAGTGTGTGTTTCGTCCTGATCTGCATTTGTTGTACAGTGGGTACTCTTATGGTTTACCAATTCAATAAATATCATCCAAAATAAAGAGGTCTTTAGAGGTTGTTCCCAGAAAATTCAACATATACATTTTGTTTGCCAAGTAAATATCTTAAATATAAGGGATTTAATCAAAATCGTTAGAGCCAATTTTAAGAAAATCAAACATTTCGAAATTTTTTCCATGTAAAGGATAGTTTGGGGTGGGGGGATTTTCTTGAAAGTCTCCGAGTCGTATCCTTGGAATATACCATACTTAAATAACAAGTTTGGTTTTTAACGGTCTTTTCGTTTTTGAGCCATGCTGCCCACAGACACACACACACACATACACACACACACACACACACACACACACACAGGCATACATAAGGACATGTTTCTAAAAATGCTATTTTTGTATTCAGGGGGACCACAAACATGTATTACCGGTGAAATCTCGGTATCGAATTTTTGGTGGAATGCAATACTTTCTCTATACACTATATACATAGTGCGTGTACAGAAAGTAAAAATATATTGTAGGTTTCACCCCTTCACTGCACATACTAGGGAGTGGTAGCTTCCCTATTCGCGCATGCGTTAGGGAAGCACGTGACCTCAGGTGCAGAACGTTCAGGAGCCATATACAAATACTGAAGGATGCGAGCAGACGCAAGCATTTACTGTTACGAAGATAATGTATAGTTAGAGGAAGAGGAAACCCTGGAGTAACCCAAACTCCATTCGACTCACCTGGTATATTATAGATCTTTTAGTGTACCCTTTTAAAATAAAAAAAAAAAATCTGATGTGTTCCATTCACATGACTTTCTCTACATCTCTGCAACAAATTATTGTTAATAAGATTGTACTTCTATTTACTTCATGCTAATCGAGAAAAAATTAGCAGAAATAATCTTATTACTTCCTTGTAAGTAGGAGCGAAATAAGGAAGTACCATAGGTTAAAGTGAAAGCCAAAAGCTGGTTGCTCTATTTTACTGGCTGTATGCTGGCTCCTTGGTTTGTATAGACTGGAGTTGACAAATTCCTGTTTGAGAAAAGTATAACTTTTTTCTTTAAAGCTGAAACCAATAACAAAGAATGTCTCAAAAACGATCAACTCCACGAAGAAAATGTATATAACGTATTTTGTGTGTTTTAACGTGTTCTACATTTTATGTGTGGTAAGTTTTTGTCCATAGCATACGGTTTAGTATTTATGCAAAATTCCGTAAAATTCGTCCAGAGTAAAGTAGCCTTCAGAGGCTATTGCCAAAAATATTCAAAATGTACATTTTATTTCTCGGGTCTTTAATATGCAATATTTTAATAAAAATCGTTGGAGCCATTTTTGAAAAACTCAAAATTTTCGAAAAAAGTTCCATAAAGGGTAGTTGGGGGTGGGGTGATTTTCTTGAAAATCTTCGTGTTGCATCCTTGGAAGATACCAAACTTAAATACCAAGTTTGGTATTTAATGGTATTTTCGTTTTTGAGCTATGCTGCCCACAGACACACAGACACACACATACACACACAGACACACACGGACATTTTTTCTAATTTTTTTTATTCAGGAGGTCTCAAAACATGTATCTCCGGTGAAATCTCGGTATCGAATTTTTGGGTGCAATGCAATACCTTCTCTATACACTATACACATAGTACGTGTAGAGAAAGTAAAAATAAACTTACTCAAAATGACTATTTCAGGTATCCTGCAATATAAACAGTACCAATGAAGAAGGCATAGTGAACAAGAAACCCACCACTGCCCTTGACTTGTAGCAAAACAAGTTCATTACTCCTTGTCACTAGACAGCAACAGTCCTTAGCTAAGTCGCTACTTGCTTGTTTTACTGGCTGAATAATGTATACACAAGTTGGCGCCACTAAACTATGGCGTTACTACTAATTAACTAAGTTTGCTTTGTAGTGGTAACGTCTGTAGGAGTATACCACAACTAGTGAGTAACCAAAAGAGGGGGGGGGGGGGATCAGAGTCACCGTCTTTGAGTTTAAGTCATCTAGTGGATTCTACACCTAAACTTAGCTCAGCATGTTATGCTCTCCGAGCACTGGTTAAATTTCACTCAATCGATACACTTAAGTTGGTGTATTTTGCCTACTTTAACTCCATCATCGAGCATGGAATAATATTCTGGGGTAATTCAATGGATAGTAAATGCATATTCCGGATACAGAAGAAAGTTATACGAAGAATCTGTAATGCTTATAGCAGACAGTCATGCAAAGAACTATTTCAAAAAATCTGATGTGTACCATTCACATGACTTTCTCTATATCTCTGCAACAAATTATTGTTAAAAAGCTTATGCTTCTATTTACTTCATGCTACTCGAGAACAAATTAGCAGAAATAGTCGTATTACTTGTTTCCTTGTAAGTAGAAGGGAAATAAGGGAGTACTATAGATTAAAGTAATAGTCAAAAGCCTGTTGCTATGTGACTGAAGTTGCTTTGTTTATATGGACAGGAGTTAACAAATTCCTATAGGAGAAAAGTCAGTTTTTCATAGCTGAAATCAAAAATAATGAATACCTCAAAAACGATCAACTCCACGAAAAAAATGTATATCACATAAATTGTGTGTTTTAACGTGATCTACATTTCTTGTGTAGTAAGTTTTTATCTAAGTCTTACGGTATCGCAGTTATGCAAAATTCCGTAAAATTCGTCCAAAATAGAGTAGTCTCCAGAGGTTATTCCCAGAAAGTTCAAGATATATATTTTGTTTGTCAGGTAAATATATTTAATATATGATATTTTAATCAAAATCGTTTGAGCCATTTTTTAGAAAATCAAAATTTTCGTAAAAAAAGTTCCATGTGAAAGTTCCATGTAAAGAGCAGTTTGGGGTAGAGCGATTTTTCTCAAAATCTTCGTGTCGCATTCCCGGAAGATACTAAACTTAAATACCAAGTTTGGTATTTTACCGACTTTTCGTTTTTGAGTTATCGTATTCACAGACACACGGAATGATGAACACGAACACACACACACTCACACAGACCTTTTTGTGAAAATGTTTTTTTTTTTGGATATAAGGGACCCTAAAACATATATTTCCGGTGAAATCTCGGTATCGAATTTTAGGGTGGAGTGCAATACTTTCTCTATGCAGTTTTATAACAAACATGGAAATTCATAACATTAGTACTAGACAAAAGCGAATGATTCATCGTCCCAATGCCAATCTTCGTTGCTTTCAGAAAGGTGTATATTATGAAACAATCAAGATATTTAATGCTCTCTCCAGTAATCTCAAAGAAAATGTTGGGAATTTCAGGGCTTTTAAGGCCTCTCTTAAGGAGTTCCTTTGTAATAAATCATTTTACTCTGTAGATGAATATTTAAGTGACAAATCTGTCTGACAATACCGTTAATAATCATTGTATTTATAAATATTATAATGTATTGCATTTTGTGTATATTAGTGTGTGTTTTATATTCAAATTAATCTGATGTATATTTTGACTTGCACGAATGTGTCTAATGAAGTTTTTAGTATTTAGCAATGACACAAGGTCTGTAAAGCCTGATGCTTAGATATTTTACACTCTAGTACATAATTGTAAATTTTTGCATTGGAAATTCTATAACAAATTTGTAAATATGTATTGTAATTTGTTGACATTTATGAAAAGCACATGATACAATAATCATATTTTAGTTTTATATAATTACTAGCAGTAACTATTATGTCGATAATTAGAAAACCATCATCTCACATAACATATAATGAAATTATGTTTATTTATACATTTTAACACTAATGTTTTATACTCTTTGTTTTTAAATGCAAGCAAACAAAAAGCAAGTACATATGCTTTTATAGAGCACACTAAGTATAGTTCAGTGGCATACAGTCTTCAAAAGCAAATGGTGTCATTATATGTGTATTCTGTTGTTTTTGTAACCCAAGGTTTTAGCACTAGAGCTTCATACATTGTTTTTTTTTCGTAGTATATACACATTTGTGTACCTTACAAGTTCTATGTTCAGTGACTTCCTGGCCTAAACGAACCTACAGAATGATTTCTAATGTAATCCAACCGAAAATTCTATAACGACATTTCACTGAAAATACTCTGTAAGGACCCTTCAACCCCTCTGATGTGTCCCATTCACATGATCCTTCTCTAAATCGTTGTAACAAATGATTGTTAAAAGCATATCCTTCTGTCTGCTTTATGATAAACATGAGCCTAAATTGTGTTAATTACTTGCTTCCTTGCGAATGGCAAGGGAATACACTAGACTAAAACGATAGTCAAATGTTTTAAAAGCTGTTGCCATGTGGTTGAAATCCGTTTCTATGCAGGGCCAGGAGTTCACAACTTTCCGTGTAGCAAAAGTTTAAGTATTTGAATCTGAAACAAATAACAATGAATATCTCAAAAATGGCCAATTCGCCCTCCGTGGTGTAATAGTTACCATGCTAGCTTGGTCGTGGGTTTAAACCCGGCGCTGGACAATGGATTTTTTCGGCCGTAAAAATCCTTAGCATGACTTCCTTCGGAAGAGAAGTAAAGCTGTTGGTCCCGTGTCATAGATTTACGGCACGTAAAAGAACCTCAAGCCTGATAGAGAGGCCTCTGAACAAAATTGAACGGTCTTTCACGCCCAGTATAGAATGGGACGCTGAGAACCACAGCAGTTAAAGAGCGCGCCATTTCCATTTCCTAGAAAAAAAACCGCATGTCACATAAATGTGTGATTTAACGTGATCTACCTTTTGTCTATCTCTTACAGTTTACCAGCTTCGCAATAAAGGTTATCTTTAGACTATTCCCAGAACATTCAAGATGTATATAAAATATCTTTAATAAACGATACTTCAATCAAAATCGTTTGAGCCATACTTGAGAAAATGGTTTCCATGTGAAGGGTAGTTTGGGGTAGGGTAATTTTTTCTCAAAATCTTCGTGCCACATCCCTGGAAGACATAACCCGTTTTTCGTTTTTGACTTTCGTGTTCGCAGACACACGGACACAAACACATTGAGCTTTTTGTAAAAATGCATCTTTTGGATACAGGGTGCTGCGATATCTCAAAAACGAAAAGATCGTTAAATACCAAATTTGGTATTAAGTTCAGTATCATTCAAGGATGCGACACGAAGATTTTCAAGAAAATCCCCCCACCCCTAACTACCCTTCACATGGAACATTTTTCGAAAATTTTGATTTTCTAAAAAATGGCTCTAACGATTTTGATAAAAATATCATATATTAAAGATATATGCTTGATAAATAATATGTATATCTTGAATTTTCTGGGAAAGCCTCTGAAGACTACCTTATTCTGGATGAATTTTACGGAATTTTGTGTAACTGGTGAACCATAAGAGATAAACAAAAACTTACCATACAAAAAATGTACAGCACATTAAAACACACAATTTATGTTATATACATTTTTTTCGTAGAGCTGATCGTTTTTTTTTTTTTTTTTTTTTTTTTATTTTTAGATATCCGTGTTTTTTGTTTCAGCCTTTAAAAGCTTATACTTTTCTCATATAGGAATTTGCAACTCCTGCCCATACAAACAAAGGAACTTCAGTCACATAGCAACCAGCTTTTGACTATCACTTTAACCTATGGTACTCCCTTATTTCGCTCCTACTTACAGGGAAGCAGGTAATAAGACTATTTCTGCTAATTTTTTCTAACTTAGCATGAAGTAAATAGAAGCATAAACTTTGTAACAAAATTTTTTGCAGAATAATAGAGAAAGTCATGTGAATGGATTACATCAGATTTTTTGTAAAAAATCTATTGTTTCGCATAAAGAAAATTTCAATTCATTCTCTCTCTCTCTCTCTCTCTCTCTCTCTCTCTCTCTCTCTCTCTCTCTCTCTCTCTCTCTCTCTCTCTCTCTCTCTCTCTCTCTTCTCTTCTCTTCTCTCTCTCTCTCTCACACACACATTCTCTCTAGATAATTGTGTTATCGGTCTTTATCGTATACACTGTTATGTCTTCCTTGATTACTCGTAAATTATGTGTCATTTCCTCACTGAAGAATCGTTCATTGCATTATCACTAAAAAACTTGCATTATATGCCTATAAAATTCGATTGGCCGAACATTTTGTGCATTCAAAACGAATAATTTGGTTACTTTCTGGATGGACCTTATATATTCATTCTCTAGTTGTCGAGAACACCATGTCTCACATCCTCTCTCATAGATAAATACGTCATCGATACAAAAGTATTAGTGCAAAGTTATAAATACATTTGATCATCCAATGCTACACGCAATGCAGCCTCTACATGCGACTGGCCTCAGTGATCTACATGATTGGCAAAAGAATGCCTTTGTGGTTTTGTCGGTAGAGTGGCTTCCTCTATATGTGAAACCGAAATAAAAATGCCTGTTCGAATGCTGAAGCCCCCGTTTCTCTCACTAGTGATTCCCATCAAATAAATTTGCAAGAGAAAGCAGGAAACACAGAAATTACGGCAATTCAAATTACCAGTGCGTTCAACACAACAAACTCAATGTCCAAGTTTCCATACAGTATCCAAAACATTTAAAAAAAAAAAAGCTGATGTGTTCCATTCACATGACTTTCTCTACATCTCTGCAACAAATTATTGTTAAAAAGCTTATGCTTCTCTTTTACTTCATGCTAATCGAGAAAAAATTACCACAATAGCCTTAATACTTGCTTCCTTGTAAGTAGAACCGAAATAAGGGAGTACTATAGGTTAAAGTGATAGTCAAAAGCTGGTTGCTATGTCACTGAAGTTCCTTTGTTTGTATGGACAGCAGTTGACACATTCCTGTATGAGAAATGTATGTCTTCAAAGCTGAAACGAAAAAAGAAGGAATATCTAAAAAACGATCAACTCCATGAAAATATATGTATAATACATAGATTGTGTGTTTTAACCTGTTCTACATTTTTTGTGTGGTAAGTTTTTGTTTATCTCTTACGGTTTACCAATTGTATAAAACTGCATAAAATTGATCCATAATAAAGTAGTATTCGGGGGCTATTCCCAGAAAATTCAAGATATACAGCATTTTTAGAAAAATATCCATGTGTATGTCTGTGGGTCTGTCTGTGTGTATGTGTGTGTGTCTGTGGGCAGCATAGCTCAAAAACGAAAAGACCCTTAAATACCAAACTTGGTATTTAAGTTTGGTATCTACCAAGGATGTGGTAAAGTAAAAGAAAATCTCCCCAGCCCCAGTTACCCCTTACATGGAATTTTTTTCGAAAATGTTTATTTTTACAAAAATGGCTCTAACGATATTGATTATAATCTCTTATATTTAAGATATTTTATATGCCAAATTAAATCCATATCTTGAATTTACTGGGAATAGCCTCTGAAGAGCTCTTTATTCTGTATGATTTTTGCATGAATGGTAAACCGTAAGTGATGGACAAAAGCTTACTATACGGAAAATATAGACACGACAAAACACGATTTTGCATTTTTTTCGTGGAGTTGTACGTTTTTGAGATATTTCTTGTTATTGGTTTCAGCCTTAAAAAACGTATACTTTTCTTATATGGGAATTTGTCAACTGCTGTCCATATAAACAAAGGAACTTCAGTCACATTTGGTTATCACTTTTGACTATCACTTTAACCTATGCTACTCCCTTATTTCGGCTCTACTTACAAGGAAGCAAGTAATAAGACCATTTTTGCTTATTTTTTCTGATTAGCATTAAGTAAATAGAAGCATAAGATTTTTAACAATAATTTGTTGCAGAGATGTAGAGAAAATCAAGTGAATGGAACACAATACAATTTTTGTATACAAATGCCGGATAAAACCCTTCTATAAAGATTGCTAAATTAAAAGCCCTTAAGGTGAAAATTGCATACAGTAAAGTGCATGCATCTACACGACCCATTTCTAATGGACCTAGAGAAAACAGTTTTAAGAATTGCAAAAAGCAGGTTCACGTGGTAAATGAATGAAAAGTAGATCCTCTACTTGAAGATACGAGCTCTGCAAATCTACATTAAGTAATATAAAAGTGTCGTCTGCCTAAAAGGAAGTAGAGTGGTTGCAAGCTCATTCATAAATGAAACACAAACATCATACCATCTTTCCATGATGTCATATTCTTTTGACCGAGTCCAACCGCTCACCAAGATAAATAATTAAATATAAAGCTTCTTAAATAGCCCTGTAATTAATGAAGGCAGAAAACATCGTTCACGGCTGCTAGAAAACATCTGATGTGTTCCATTCACATGACTTTCTCTACATCTCCGCAACAAATTATTGTTAAAATGCTTAGACTTCTATTTACTGCATGCTAATTGAGAAAACATTAACAGAAATAGCCTTATTACTTGCGTTCTTGTAAGTAGAAGTGAAATAAGGAAGTACCATAGGTTAAAATGATAGTCAAAAGCTGGTTGCTATGTGACTGAAGTTCCTTTGTTTGTATGGGCAGGAGTTCACAAATTCCTGTAGGAGAAAAGTATTTTTTCAAAGCTGCATATAAAAACAAGGAATATCTTAAAAAGATCACCTCCACAAAAAAAGGACATAACAAAAATTGTGTGTTTTAATGTGCTCTACATTTTTTTGTGTGGTAAGTTTTTGTCCATCTCTTACAGTTGAGCAGTTATGCAAAATTCCGTAAAATTCATCTAGAATAAAGTAGTCTTCAGAGCCTATTCCTAGAAAATTCAAGATATGTTTTACTTGTCAGGTAAATATCTTTAATATATGACATTTTAAACAAAACCGTTAGAACCATTTTTGAGAAAATCAAAACTTTCGAAAAAATTCTATGTAAGGGGAAGTTGGGTGTGGGGGATTTTCTTGAAAATCTTCGAGTCGCGTCCTTGGAAGATACCAAACCTAAATACTAAGTTTGGTTTTTAATGGTCTTTTCGTTTTTGAGTTATGCTACCCACAGATACACAAACAGATAGACAGACACATTTACACGGACATGTTTCTAAAAATTTTTTTTCTGACTCAGGGGGTCTCAAAACATGTATATCCGGTGAAATCTCAGTATCGAATTTTTGGGTGCATTACAATACCTTCTCTATCCAGTATGTACATAGTATGCATAGAGAAAGTAAAAATCGTATCTGTTTCTCCCGTGACTTCCTCTAGCTGTTCTATAAGCAAACGTCTTACAAAAGATCATTCTTCTTTCTATACAATGCTAATCGAGATAAACATTAGCAGAATGTTCTTATTACTTGGTTCCTTATAAATAGAAGGGAGTTAAAGGAATGCGTTATCTATGGAAAAGCGACAAACAAATGTTTTAAAGGCTGACACTATGCGTTGTCTTCGCTTCTTTGCTTGGTCAAGAGTAAAACAAAAGAAATGAGGCAACTTCCTGTGTCAGGTATCTTGATATTGAAACAAACAACGCTACCTCCTCCACAACAAAAATGTAAAGGACATCAATTGTGTGCTCTGACGAGATCTACATTTTTTAACAGTGTAACGGTTATGTAAATTCATTCAGAATAAAGAGGTCTTCAGTGGCTATTCCCAACAAATTCAAAATATACATTTTATTTGCCATGCAAATATTTTATTGTACGGTATTTTAATCAATCGTTGAGCCATTTTTCAGAAAACGAAATGTTCAAAAAAAATTTCAAGTAAAGTTTAGTTGGGGGATTTTTTTCTTTTTAATCTTGGTGTGACATCCCTGAAAGATTGTGAACGAAAATACCAAGTTTGGCATTTAACGAGTTTTTTTAATCATGGTGTTCACATACACACACTAGTTTTTTCTAAAAATGATGTTTTTGTATAAAAGGGTCTCAAAACATATATTTTCGTTGAAATCTCGGTAGTGTTGTATTGTTGGGTGGAATGCCATACCTTCTCTATCTGCTGCTGTCGTCCTCCATGGTGTAATGGTTACCATGCTGACTTCATATACCCAAGGTCGCATGTTCAAACCCGGCGGGGGACGATGGATTTTTTCGGGCGTAAAAATCCTTAGCATGGCTTCCTTCGGAAGGGAAGTGGGGCCGATGGTCCCATGTCGTAGATTTACGGCACGTAAAAGAACCTCAAGCCTGATAGAAAGGCCTCTGAGCAAAATTAAGCGGTCTTTCACGCCCAGTATAGAATGGGACGCTGAGAACCACTGCAGTTAAAGAGCGTCCATAAATAACACGTCATTTCATTTTTTCTCTATCTGCTATGTACATTGTAGATAAACAAAGTAAAATTGTAGATATCGTTAAAACACACAATTTATATAATATATTTACATTTCGTTATTTATTTCAATTTTAATAATAAGTACAATTCAAGAAATAAGTCTATGCTGGAGTAACTTCTAGACGCTGTATGGAAATATATGATAATGTATATAGAAAGTCATGTGGATGTAGTACAATACATTTTTAAATATTGTTAAAATCAGCTGTACTTGGGCAAAATTCTAATTCCATAATTGTTGTCCAAGTAATTGCTTACAGTTCAACAAAAGACGTTCACCGTGCGTGGGAATTCTTGCATACAGATAGCATTCGTTTGAATTCTGTTTCTTGGAAAATAGCTTACATCTCTCGGCTTTGCGATTTAATTATAAACGGTGGTTGAAATTTATATGAAAGGCGATGTATACAAGCTTGGCTCTTAGATCATGATCAAAGGATTTCCAGGTCAACACCTGCTTTAGTGAAGACCGCCGTGAGTTCAAAAGTCCGCATCTAAAATCACTGTTATGCTTCTCTCACGTCACAAAATATCTCTTACAATAAATTTAACACGAATACACTTTGAAAATAGAATGTGTTCCAGACTTCCGCAGCCGATATCCAAGTTACCGACGCTTTTCAGAATCACAGCTAAATTTTAGTTGTAATTGTAACTTTTCTTACTGTGTGAGATAAGTAGAGGAAGTATTGCATTCTACCCAAAAATTTGATGACGAAATTTAACAGAAAATATATGTCCCCTGAATTTAAAAAACTGATGCGTTCCATTCACATGACTTTCTCTACATCTCTGCAACAAATTATTATTGAAAAGCTAATGTTTCTATTTATTTCATGCTAATCGAGAAAAAACTAGAAGAAATTTGTCTTATTACTTGCGTGCTTGTAAGTAGAAGGGAAATAAGGGATTAGCATAGGTTAAAGTGATAGACAAAAGCTGGTTGCTATGTCACTGAACTTCCTTTGTTTGTATGGACAAGAGTTAAATGCCTGTATGAGAAAAGTATAAGTTTTTCAAAGCTTAAACCAATAACAGGAATATCTCAAAAACGGGCAACTCCACGAAAAAAGTTTATATAACATAAACTGTGTGTTTTAATGTGCTCTACATTTTTTGTGTTTTAAGTTTTTCTAACTCTTAAGATTTAGCAGTTATACAAAATTCCGTAAAATTCATCCAGAATAAAGCATTCTTCAGAGTCTATTCCCAGAAAATTCAAGATATGCATATTATTTGTCAGGTAAATATCTTTAGTATACGATATTTTAATCAAAATAGTTAGAGCCATTTATGAGAAAATCAAATTTTTCGAATAACGTTCCATGTAAAGATTAGTTGGGGTGGGGGGATTTTCTTGATCATGTCGCATCCTTGCAAGATACCGAACTTAAATACCAAGCTTAGTATTTATGGTCTTTTCGTTTTTGAGGTTTGCTGTACACAGACACACACGGACCTTTTTCCAGAAGTGCTTTTTTTGGATTCAGAGGGACTCAAAACATGTATTTCCACTGAAGTCTCGGTATCAATTTTGGGTGCATTACAATACCTTCTGTATACACTACGTACATAGTACGTATAGAGAAAGTAAAAATTCTGATGTGTTCCATTCACATGAATTTCTCTTCATCGCTGTAACAAATTATTGTTAATAAGCTTATTCTTCTGTCCACTTTATGATAATCGAGATAAACGTTAACAGAAAGTGTCTTATTACTTGGTTCCTTATAAGCAGACGGATAATAAGGGAATACACTAGACTAAAACGATAGTCAAATCTTTTAAAAGCTGATTGCCATGTGGTTGAAATCCGTTTCTATGCAGGGCTTTACAACTTGACGTGTGAAAAAGGTTTAACTATTTCACATCTGAAACAAATAACAACGGATATCTCAGAAATGGTCAATTTAACGTGGTCTACATTTTTATATAGTACGTTTTGTCTTTGTCTTACGGTTTACCAATTCCGCCAGAATAAAAAGGTCTTCAGAGGCCATTCCTATAAAAATTCAAGATATACATTTTAATTTTCAAACAAATATCTTTTACATACGGTATTTTAATCAAAATCGTTAGAGTCATTATTGAGATAATCAAAATTTTCGAAATTTTTCCATGTGAAGGGTAGTTTGGGGTGAGGGAATTTTTCTCAAAATCTTTGTGTCGTATCCCTGGAAGATACTAGACTTAAATACCAAGTTTGTTATTTTACCAACTTTTGGATCTTGAATTATCGTGTTCACAGACACAGGGACAAGTTTTTGTTTGATACAGGGGATCCTAAAACGTCTATTTCCGGTGAAATCTCGGTATTGAATTTTTGGATGGAATACAATAGCTTCTCTATACACTATGCACATAGTACGTGTAGAGAAACTAATAATAAGTCGGTTTAATTCCAAACTTGGTATTTAAGTTCATATTGTTTTATTGAGTGGTTTGTCTCACTCCAAAGCGGTCCGGGTTCGATTCCAGGTGACTGCATGTGGACGAAATGGCGCTTGGCCTACCATTCAGTCGTCTAGTTGAATACCAGGCATCGGACTGATCATCCATCCTGGGTTTTCTCTGATCCAGAACCTCTGCTACTCAATAGGTATCTCACCTTACAAGTCCTGGGGGCAAAAGTCCTACATACGAGAAGGGATACGAAAGAAAGAAAGAGAGAAAAGAAAAAAGAATGAAAGAAAGAAAGGGAAGGAAGTAGAGTGGCAGGAGATAGAAAGGAAGAAAACCTTTTAATACCACTTGGATACCATGCGGATTTACTGCTGGTTTCCCCGGCCATTCATTCCACCATTTCCCACAGTAAATTTCCTGCGTCCATTTCACCGTCATTTCATACCATTCATTTCCTGCCTTTAATACCAGACACCGGGCTGATCATCCATCCTGGGTGCTCTCTGAACCAGAGCGTCTGCTCCTTAACAGGCATTTGACCCCAGTGGGCCCTACATATGAGGAGGGGGAGAGAGAGAAACAAACACACAAAAGAAAGCAAACCTTTCTCTGTCGCGACATAAACATCTTCAAGAAAATCTCCAAATTACCTTTTACATGGAATATGGTTGTTATTTGTGGATTTTCTTAAAGCTGATTCTAACGATTTTGATTAAAATGATACATATTTAAGATACTCTCAAAACAAATAAAATACAGGTACATCTTGACGTTTCTGGAAACAGCCTCTACTCTTATCTTCATTCTGGATGAACTGGGAAACCGTAAAGTATAAACGTTAGTACACAAAAAAGTAGTTCCTTAAATCACACAATCTATGCATATGGGAATCTTTAACTTTCTTTATTCGTATTATGTATAAGAGATAGACCAGGTATTGTACTCCAGCCTGAAATTCCATACCGAGATTTCACCGCAAATATATATTTTGAAACCGCCATGAATCCAAAAATTATGTGTATATACGCATTACTCAAAAACGAAAAATGGGTTAAATATCAAACTTGGTATTTGTTTTATTTCTTCCAAGGAAGTGATACGAAGATTTTCAATAAAACAACTCAATGCAACCAACCTTTGCAAGGAAAATTGTACGAACATTGTGATTTTCTCAAAAATAGCTTTAATGAATCATTAAGAATCTTATTAAAATACCACATTTTAAAAATATTTACATAAATAAACTGCATATTTTGAAGTTCCTAGGCATAGGCTCTGAAGTCCTCTTCATTCTGATTGGCTTGCATAATTAGTAAACCGTGAGAGATGGACACAAAAAATGTAGACCACACAATTTATATCCATTAGATTTTTGTTGTGTACCTAACCATTTCCAAGATATTCTTAGTCTGTTTCAATTTTGAGATACTTATACTTTTCTGAAACAGAAAGTCGTCCATGTGTCTTGTTTTACTCCTGGCCTGCAAAGCGACAGTTTTTAGGACATTTGAATCACTTTATCAGACTGTATTCCCTTGGCTGGAGTAGAAAGAAGAAGAATCCTGTGTAAGAAGTTTGTCTAGATAGAGAATGCCATGTGGATGGAACACATGAGATATTTTTTCTTCGACAGAGCGTAATTGAGTAGTTTACAAGCTCATTTCAGATGTAAAATTGTTTTTTACGGAATTCACGCGCAAACAAGTGCAGCAAGCGTCAAGTAATTTTGTTCCAACTTTACATTCGCCAAATAACTCACAATATTAGTGTACACACATCACTGATCAACAGACAAACAACTAAAATTAGTCGATTATGCTCAAGTCAATAAATGACAAATATTCTTTCGTAGTTCTAAGGTTATCATAAATCTCAAAATGTGCCATTTTCTCAAAATACATCACAGAACAACAATAATATTGGTTTGTCACGGCCTGCTATAACCACCGAGCGACCACAAAGCGAGACTATATCAATTGAACGCACCCTATCCTAACAATGCGAAATAAATAACCAACTATAACCCTTGGTGAATGACCCAAACTTAACCTCAAATTTTACTTTATTTTTATTGCGCTGCTTTTAATATCAGAAAATTCGCGTAGTAAAAACATTGTATGATACGCGAGCGTAAAGTTTCTTTTTGATTTTCGACTGCGTCTCGTTTCACAATATTCCCTCTGAATCAAAAGCCATAACTTTATGCTCTTACATCATAAACAGCTGAATTCTGATGCTGGGAAAAGCAAATGGCTGGACGTCAATATCAGACGATAGAGAATAGTAGACTTCTGCATCCACATAGCTCAGGAGTAACGAGAATTCTTTCACTCAGCGCCGCCAATTATAGCTTTTACTTAATCGTGCACATTCTTTAAATTTTCTTTTCAAATTACCTAGATGTGACGTCAGAGACCAAAGGTTGTATAGTGTCTCTGCTTTAGTGAATCAGACATTAATTTGAAAACAGAAATTGTATCAGTGCTTTATTTTTATTGCTTTTTTTTTAACTAGATAGATACAGTTTTGCATTCCACCCAAAATGTCTATACCAGGATTTCTATACACGTTTTAAAGTCGCATGATGTCTTCTTCCACTCATATTTATTTCTCTACCTATTCTGTAACGAACAATTCTTACCAAATATTTCTGTTCCATCTACTTCATGCTACTCAAGACAAACATTAGCACAAATGGTTTTATTATTTTGTTCGTTATGTGTAGAAGCAAAATTAGGGAATAAATCAGGCTAAAGCGATAGACAAAGTTTTAAAAGCCTTCGTTATACGATTTTCATTGAAATTCCCATATATTTGCATGGTTAGAAAAAATACAAACGAAACAAGGAGATTTCCTTTTGAGAAAAGTAAATGGATTCCACCCAAAATGTTGATACTGGATGCATCTGCTTCATGATTATCGAGACAACATTAGCAAAAATGGTTTTATTATTTTGTTTCTTATAAACAGAAGGAAAATTAAGAAATATATCACTCTAAACAGATAGACAATTTTTTTAAAAGCTGTAGCTATACGATTTCTCTGAAATTCCCCTATCTTTGCATGTCCAGGAGTAAAAATATGCGTTTTAAAATTGTAACCAATAACAAGGAATATCTCGGAAATCCCTAACTCCTCAAAAAGCTGTTTATGACATAAACTGTGTGGTTTTCATGAGATTTATATTTGACGTGCAGTACATTTTACGGTTACAAAAGTCATTCACAATAAAAAGGTTTTCAAAGACTTTTCCCAGAAATGTCAACATACATTATATCTTTATACCGTATTTTAATCAAACTCCTTATTTATTTTTGAAAAAAAAAGGAATATTTTCGAAAAAGTTTCCAATAAAATTCAGTTTTGAGAGGGAAATTTCAGGAAAGCCTTCGATTCGCATCATTTGAAGATGCTCAACTTAAACATCAAGTTTGGTAGTTATGTGAATGTTGGTCTTTACTTCTTGTACAGTACATAGAGAACGTATTGCACCCAACCAAAAATTCGATACCATTTTAGAGTTCCCTGAATCCCTAAAACCACTTTCAGAAAGTGGTCCCTGTGAATGTATGTGTCCAATTGTCTGTGAACACGAAAAGTTTTAAATACCAAACTTAGAAGAGCCATTTTGAGAAAAACAAAATTTTCGAAAATGTTTCCATATAAAGGGCAGTTGGGGTGGGGGGATTTTCGTGAAAATCTTCATGTCGCATCCTTGGAAGATACTGAACTTAAATACCAAGTTTGGTATTTAAAGGTCTTTTCGTATTTGAGCTATGCTGCCCACAGACACACGCAGAGACCTTTTTCTAATTTTTACTTTCTCTATACATACTATGTACATAGTGTATAGAAAAGGTATTGAATTGCACCCAAAAATTCTACACCGAGATTTCAACGGAAATACATGTTTTGAGTCTCCCTGAATCCAAAAAAGGCATTTTTAGAAAAATGCCCGTGTGTGTGTGTGTGTGTCTGTGTTTACGTGTGTGTGTGTGTGTGTCTGTGGGCAGCATAGCTCAAAAACGAAACGTCCTTTAAAAACTAAACTTCGTATTTAGGTTTGGTACCTTCCAAGGATGCGACACGAAGCTTTTCAAGAAAATACCCCAACTACTCTTTACATAGAAATTGTTTCGAAAATTTTTATTTTCTCTAAAATGACTAACAATTTTGATTAAAATATCGTACATTAAAGATATTTACCTGATAAATAAAATGTGCATCTTGAATTTTCTGGAAATAACGTCTGATGACTGCTTTATTCTGGATGAATTTTACGCATTTTCTATAACAGCTAAACCGTAAGAGATGGACCAAAAACTTAACACACAAAAAAAATGTAGAATAAGTTAAAACACACAATTTATGTCATATACATTTTTTTTCGTGGAGTTGGTCGTTTTGAGATATTCCTTGTTTTTGGTTTCAGCTTTAAAAACTTATACTTTTCTCATTCAGGAATTTGTCAACTCCTGTCGACACAAACAAAGGAACTTCAGCTTTTGACTATCACTTTAACCTATGGTACTCCCTTATTTCGCTTCTGCTTACAAGGAAGCAAGTAATAAGACTATTTCTGCTAATGTTTTCTCGATTGGCATGAAGTAAATAGAAGCATTGGCTTTTTAACAATAATTTGTTGCAGAAATGTAGAGAAAGTCATGTGAATGGTACACATCAGATTTTTTTTTATTCAGGGTGTCCCAAAACATGTATTTCCGGTGAAATCTCAGTATTGAATTGTTGGGTATATTACAATACCTTATACTGTGCACATGTAGTACATGTAGAGAAAGTAAAAACTAATGACGTCATGTATTTAAAGGCACTGACGCTTAAGGCCGAATGCGTCTGAAGACCCAGTATATCAGGGAATAATAAGTTCTGAACTTACTCAAGGGAAGTTCCATATGGATAGTGTGCGTCATTTTGTTCTTGTTTTATGGAACGTACTAAATAAAACCCTTCAGATCTAGAGTCTGAGCAAACAGAAATCACTTATATACGAAGTTTGGAATACTATAGTCATTCAACTGTCACGCTACCCGCCTCCGTGTGCAATGGTTAGCACGTGTATGGAAATTCAGACAGCACAAGTCAGAATCGGTTAAGGGTTTAAATGCTGAACTACAAAATAATAAATGAGATTCAGAGGGGCTTACCCAACAGTAACGTGAATGTTTACTTTCCCTATACGTACTATGTACTATGGTATTGCACTCCACCCAAAAATTCGATAGTGAGATTTCACCGGAAAAACATCTTTTAGGGTCCCCTATATCTAAAAAAAGCATTTTTAGAAAAAAGTCTGTGTGTGCCCATGTGTACGTGTGTCTGTGAACACGATAACTCAAAAATGAAAAGTCGCTAAATTACCAAACTTGGTATTTAAGTTTAGCATCTTCCAAGAATGTGACACCAAGATTTTGATAAAAATCCCCCCCACCGTAAACTACACTTTACATCAAATGTTTTTGATTAAAATACCGCACATTAAAGATATTTATCTGACAAATAAAATATATATCTTGAATTTTCTGCGAATAGCTTCTGAAGACTGCTTTATTCTGGATGAATTTTATGGCATTTTGCATAACTGCTAAACCGTAAGAGATAGACCAAAACTTACCACACAAAAATGTAGAGCACATTAAAGCACACGTTTTATAATATGTACATTTTTTTCGTGGAATTGATTGTTTTTTGAGATATTGCTTGTTTTTGGTTTCAGCTTTAAAAAACATACTATTCTCATACAGGAATTTGTCAACTCCTGTCCATACAAACAAAGGAACATCAGTCACATAGTAACCAACTTTTGACTATCACTTTAACCTATGGTACTCCCTTATTTCGCTTCTACTTACAAGGAAACAAGCATAAACTTTTTAACAATAATTTGTTGCAGAGATGTAGAGAATGTCATGTGAATGGAACGCATCAGATTTTTCCTTAACCTATCTATTTAGCTTTTGTTTTTACTTTCTATACACATACTATGTAATTATTTAGAAGATAGAGAACGGATTTTATTCTATTCAAAAATTTGATGTCGAGATATAGATTTTCAGATCTCCTGAGTCCAAAAAAGCACTTTTATAAAAAGGTCCGTGTGTGTTTACAGTATAACCCAAAAGCGAAAAGTTGGTTAAATGGCAAACTTAGTATTTAAGATTAGCATCTTTTAAGAATGCGACCAAAAATTTTACCTGGCTGGTCTGAAAAATTCTCGACCTGATAGTGAAATACGACAATTCATGCTTTCAAAGTAGTTTTATTTTCCAACACAAGCTCCTCTAATATCAATACATTTTGTGCAGCGGTGTTCCAATGTCATTATTCCCTCTTTGTAGTGTTCCTCTGGAAGTGCTGCAAAGTACCCATTTACGGCCGCAATTGCTTCTTCATTGGACGAAAAGCGCCTACCAGCGAGGAATTTCTTCAGTTTTGGAAACAGATGGAAGTCCGAGGAAGCCAAATCTGGGGAATATGGTGGATGTTCCAGCACTTCATAGTGCAGATCTCTCAATTTCCCCATTGCCAAAACACTTTTGTGGGCAGGTGCATTGTCCTGATGGACAACAGTTTTTTTTTTTTTTTAACCCGGATCTGTTTTCACGAATGCTTGCATTCAGTTAGGTTAGAAGTTGAGAGTAGTATTCTCCAGAAATGGTTTTACCTTTTTCGAGATGGTCAATCAACAAAATTCCTTTGGATAATTTATAAACACTGACATCATAATCTTTCCCGCCTATGGCACCATCCTCGCCTTCTTTGGAGCTGAAGAACCAGCTTCTGTCCACTACCTCGACTGCTACTTGGATTCGGGTGTGCAGTGGTGAATCCATGTTTCATCCATTGTGACGTATCGGCGCAAAAAGTCACTTCTGTTCTTCTGAAAATGCGAAAAGCTATTTTCAGAAAGTGTCGTGCGAATGCGTTTGTTATCCACAGTGAGGATACGCGGCACCCATTTTGCGCAAAGTTTTTTCATGTTTAATTCCTGATGCAAGATGAGACCAATACGTCACGTTGAAATTCCAAGAGCATTAGCAATTTCACGCGCCTTTATACGTCGATCCACCAAAATCATGTCATACACTTTTTCAATGATTGGCGGTGTGGTTAAGTTTTTGGACGCCCTTCGCGTGGATCTTCTTGGACGCTTTCACGGCCAGATTTAAAATTAGCCGCCCATTTCTTCACAGTGGAAACTGAAGGTGAAGAGTCACCATACACATTTACAATCCGCAAATGAATTTCTGTAGGTGTTAAAACTTCTTTTACGAAGAATTTTATCACAGCACGATATTCGAATTTCCCCATTTTCGAAGCATTGCGTACTTCCACTGCTTCAAACAACTGCCTACAGTCAACTGTTGCCTGGAATCACTTGTAGTTTTACTAGGGTCTAATAACATGTGTACCAGCGTAAGGAAAGAAGTATGCAGGTAGTGCCGCGATCTCTGGTTGACGCCGAAACGTTGGCAATAGCCTATGAAGTCGTCTACATTCAAGATAATAATTGATTTAGCGATCTATTGCCCACAAGTAGGTTTTCTAGGGTTAGCAGCAACATCAACGGTGACACCTCTAAATTCTGATGTGTTCCATACACTTGACTTTCTCTACATCTCTGCAATAAATTATTGTTTAAAATCTCATGCTTCTATTTACTTCATGCTAATCGAGAAAAAAGTTAGCAGAAATAGTCTTATTTCTTCCTTGTAACTAGAAGCGAAATTAGGGAGTACCATAGGTTAAAGTGGTAAGTTTTTGTTTATCTCTTACGCTTAACCAGTTTGGCAAAATTCCGCAAAATTCATCTAGAATAAAGTAGTTTTCAGAGACTATTCTCAGAAAATTGAAGATATACATTTTATTTGTCAGGTAAATATCTTAAATATAAAAGATTTTAGTCAAAACCGTTAGAGCCATTTCTGAGAAAATCATAATTTTTTAAATGTTTTCCATATGAAGGGTGCTTGGTGTGGTGGGATTTTCTTGAAAACCTTGCTGTCCCATCCTTATAAGAAACCAAACTTAAATACCAAGTTTCGTTTTCAACAGTCTTTTCGTTTTTGAGCTATGTTGTCCACAGACACACACACATACACATACACACACACAAACATCAGATAGACACACACATGGACAGTTTTCTAAAAATGTTTCCCTTTGGATTCAGGGGGTTTCAAAACATGTATTTGAGGTGAAATCTCGGTATCAAATTGTTGGATGCAATACAATACCTTCTCTGTACTTAATGCTTTGAAACGTTTGCCTCCACGTTGAAGATGAAGATATGCCACGTTTAATTGTTGCACCACGTTGTGTGGTCAAATTGGCGGGTGCTTCCAGACTCACTCCACCACCAAATGAGTAGTCCTCCACGTACCTTTGTTTAGATCTACTACCGGTGGTTTGCCTCGGCTCAGCTCAGTCTGCATGTGAGTTTGACTCACTCGGGGTGGTAGCTCGGGGATTATAACACACATAACTTTATTTGGATTTATTCCAGACTAGAAGAGTTGGCGACAAGCACTTTGCTTTACAATCTAATAAGTTACTATAACCTCTAGGTGCTTTCCTTGCTTGACGAAGTGCACGTATTTCACTCAATAAACTGTTTCTTTCACTTATTACTTTAAACCGTACTAACCTTGATGCGAGTGTGTAACTGTGTGCCCGGGTATGCGTAACAGAGTGCCTAAATATCCATCACTGCCTGCCTGTGTTTAACTGTACTAAATATCCTACTTATATACTAGAATTACTGTCATCACGGTTTTTTCTGATTGGTCAGAAGGACCGCGAACTTGGCATTGATGTAGCCCACAATGCATCATTCCCTACCCAGAATGCATCCTAACACCCAAGTGACAAACATCACACAACGGAAAAAGACCGATCTCGCTACTAGAAGGGTCTTCACTTGTTTCTGTATTGCACTCCATGTTCGTGCCTGACAAAAGACTGATTTGCTCACAAAGAGTGTTCCCCTTTCCACTTTCCAAGTTTGAGTAAACAACTCTGAACTGGTCTTGCTATAAGCCAGCTTTACACTTTCAAATATATTAAATAATTGATTATTAACACTCTTAAATATTAACTGATGAACATTTGATAGAAATAACAATAGTCATTGTAGCGAGGCCGACTAACGGTCTCAGTTTATAACACGAGTAGAGAAAGTAAAAAACATTTTTATAAAAATATCTCTGTGTGCGTGTGTATGTGTGTGTAGCATAGCTCAAAACGATAGTCAGGCATGAGCGTGAGGAAATAGATGATATGAAATGCAAGTGAAATGAATGAAGCAGTTTGTGGAATGGGTGGCGGGGGAAACTGGAGGACCCAGGGAAAAACCGCCCAGGTGCCGTTTCTTCCACCACAAATACCACAAGCGCGCTTGGGTAAGAATTTGGGCCGCCTAGGTGGGAGGCGGGGGGTCTAACCACTCGGTCAAATTATGAAACAAAATATTATTTTAATGTTTCACAATTTTGTGCGAGTTTCACAGATGTATCATCAAGAGAAAGTGTTTTTCATGAATGTTTTATTGTAAAGTAAAGAGAGACTCAGGGAATGGATTTCCCATGTTCACGACAGAACAGCACAAGAGGGTAACCGTACATCCGTCTTCATTTGCATTTCCTTCCTTCCCTCAGAGATTTCTCTTGCTTGCGACGTTGAGGGTTTCTAATTCCCCGCACCTGCTGCCTCAAGTGGTCCGCACCATCCATCATTCCCAACCGCCTCCACTTTCCGAGTTCGGCAAGAAAGCTTTGGACAGTCCTCGTTCAAGAATCGATTTAGCGGTCTATTGTCCACAAGTAGGTCAGTAAAATCTCATGTGTTCCATTCACATGACTTTCTCAACCTCTCTGTATCAAACTATTGGTAAAAAGCGTATGCTTGTATGCATGTATTTATTCTCTAAAATTGGGTACTGTCCGGTGACAGAGTTAAATGTACAAAATTCACTTACAATAATAATAATAATAATAATAATAATCTTACAGTTAAATTAATAATAGTAACATAACTAACATATTATATAAACATGTTATTTACTTTTTCTACACGTACTATGTGCATAGTGTATAGAGAAGGTATTGTAATGCCACCAAAAATTCCATACCGGAAGTACATGTTTTGGGTCCCCCTGAATCCAAAATTTTTGTGTTCCATTCACATGACTTTCTCTGCATCTCTGCAACAACTTATTGTTAAAAAGCTTATGTTTCTATTTACTTCATGCTAAACAAGAAAAAATGAGCACAAATAGCTTGCTTCCTTGTAACCAGAAGCGAAATAAGGGAGTACCATAGGTTAAAGTGATACTCAAAAGCTGGTTGCTATGTCACTGAAGTTGCTGTGTTAGTATGCACAGGAGTTGCAAATCTGTATGAGAAAAGTATAAGTTTTCAAAACTGAAACCAAAAACAAAGAATATCCCAAAAACGATCAAATCCACGAAAAAATGTGTATAACATAAATGTGTGTTTTAACGAACTCTACGTTTATTGTGTGGTAAGTTTTTGTCCATCTCTTACAGTTTAGCAGTTATTCAAAATTCTGTAAAAGTCATCCAAAATAAAGTAGTCTTCAGAGGCTATTACCAGAAAATCAAAATAATCATTTTATTTGCCATATAAAGGTATTTAATATACGGTATTTTAATCAAAATCATTACAGCCATTTTTTTCGAAAATCAACATTTGCGAAAAATTGTCCATATAAAGGGTAGTTGGGGTGGGGAATTTTGTTGAAAATCTTCGTGTCTCATCCTTGGAAGAGGCTGAACTTAAATACCAAGTTTGGTATTTAACGATTTTTCGTTTTTGAGTTATCGTGTTCACACGCACCCACTCACAGATACATACAGAACCTTTTTTCTAAAAATCTGATGTGACACACTCACATGACTGTCTCTAGCTGCTCTACAAAGAAACTTCTTATAAAAGATTATTCTTCTTTTTACACACTGCTAATCGAGATAAACATTAACAGAATGTTCTTATAACTTAGTTCCTTATAAGTAGAAGGCAACTAAAGGAATGTGCTATGCTAAAGTGATAGTCAAATGTTTTAAAAGCTATCGTTATGCGATTGTCATTGAAAATCAGTTCTTCGCTTGGCCAGGAGTAGAACAAAAGAAAACCGGACACTTCCTGTCTGAGAAACCTATAAGTAGTTTACAATTGAAGCCAATAACAAGGAATATCTCGAAAACGGTTACGTCCACAACAAAAACGTAAAGGACATAAACTGTGTGTTTTGACGAGGTCTACATTTTTTGTGCAGTGAGGTTTTGTCGATCTCTTATGGTTTAGCAGTTATGCAAAATTCCGTAAAATTGATCCAGAATAAAATAGTCTTCAGAGGCTATTCCCAAAAAATTCAAAATATACATTTTATTGCCAAATAACTAACCTTTATATACGATATTTTAATCAAAATCGTTAGAGCCATTTTTGATAAAATCAAAATTTTCGAATTTTTTTCCATGTAAAGGAAAGTTGGGTTCTTGAAAATCATCGTGTCGCATCCTTGGCAGAGGCTGAACTTAAATACCAAGTTTGGTATTTAACAGTCTTTTCGTTTTTGAGCCATGCCGTCCACAGACACACACACACAAATGCACACACACGGACGTTTTTCCAGAAATGTTTTTTTTTTTTTTTTTTGGATTCAGGGGAACCAAAAACGTGTATTTCCAGTGAAATCTATGTATGGAATTTTTGGACGCAATACAATAGTTTCTCTGTACACTATGTACATAATGCGTGTAGAGAAAGTGAAAAACTGTACTGCGCTGGACGGTGATGCGTACGTAAGTTGGAGCAGTGTGTTCTAAGGGACCTCTACATGTTTTATTTCGCAGACTCATGCTCGTACGTCTATTTCTAATCCTCGAAACTAACTCTCGCTGGCGAAAAGCAGAGATACATGTATCTATAGAGAAGAGAAGGATCTGAAAGCTACAAGTTTATCGACGTCCCAAGAGCTTTGAATCTTTCAGCTCACATGAACTTCCTTCCACCGAGCAGCTTCATTAACGATTCCAGCATTCATTTATCAACAAGCTTTGTTTGCTTTTTTTCCCTCCTCTATCTACTTTCTTTGTCTTTTCTCTTCTTCCTTCTGCATCTTGGCTTTTCCTCTTCAGGGGCTTCATTTTAACCTAATTTCATTTGTTTTTATTTGTCACGCTTATTCGTTTTTTGCGAATCTCTTCACAACTCTTTTAGCTTCGTGTCCATTGTTTTCTTTCGCTCGTCTTATTTATCCTTGCTATTTGTTTTTCCATTATCTTTTTACAGACTGTTCCACATACCCGTACGACTGCAGAACAAAATCTGATGTGTTCCATATACAAGCCATCCGTAGAAAAGATTATTCTTCTATCTACGTCACGCTAATCCACATAAATATTAGCAGAAACGGTATTATTACTTATTTCCTTATAGGTGGAAGTAAAATAAGGGAATAAACTAGGCTAAAGCGATAGTCAAATATGGTTGCTATGTGAAACTGAGGATCGGTTCGCTTTCATGGGCAGCAGTAAAAAAAGAGAGATTAAACGAAAGGTTGTTTGAGAAAAGTTATGTAGTTTAAAATTAAAACCAATATCAAGGAGCATTTCAAAAATGTTCAACTATACAAGAAAAATATGATTTGTCCAATCACATGGCTTTATCTGAATCCCTGCAACAAATTATTGTCAAAAACTTTATGCGCCTTTTTACTCCATTCTAATCGAGAAAACATTCCTGTATGAGAAAAGTATGTTTTTAATTGTAATGCACACCAAATTTCGATACCAAGATTTTACCGGAAATGCATGTTTTGGGTCCCCGTCAATTCAGAAAAAGCATTTTTGGAAAAAGATCCGTTTCGCTTCTACTTACAAAGATCGCTTCTCGATTAAAATGAAGTAAATAGAAACATAAGCTTTTTAACAATAATTTGTTGCAGAGATGTAGAGAAAGTCATGTGAATGGAACACATCAAAATGATGTATTATAAGACGGAATTTAGACAGTAAAAACATTATTGAAATAAATATGAGTGGCGTGGAAAGTGTCGCTGTTATAATAACTGGCATGTTGCAGTGAATTTAACTGGTGTTGTTATCGCGGCGGGGAGT
Source organism: Hymenopus coronatus (assembly GCA_030762935.1). NCBI lineage: Eukaryota > Metazoa > Arthropoda > Insecta > Mantodea > Hymenopodidae > Hymenopus > Hymenopus coronatus. The sequence goes on from CM060885.1 coordinate 82,469,618, forward strand.
TCTCCCCCGCTCCGCCAATCGAGAAGACCGCAATAACCGGCCGGGCACTGGACTCTTGTGCCATGGGTTTCCGATAGTTATGGTGTATAAATGTTTTGTGTTTACAGAAGCAGTACACGCTGCTGATGTGTGCCGCGAGGAACAATCGTCTTGAGGTAGTGGACTTCATGCTGGAGACTCTTGAAGACGTGCGTGTGGACGCCATGGACATGGACCATCAAACAGCTCTTCACCACGCAGCTCTGGGAGGACACACCGACATCGTGAGGCGTCTGGTGGAGGCCGGCGCGACCAGCGACACTCGCAATAAGGTACTCGTTTAAGTTTGTGTCAACGCCCGCTAAGGCACCGCAGGCGATGACACTGGCGATACATGGAATGAAGATGGCGGGGGAAACCGGAGAAAAATCGCCCCTGTCGCTTGGGATCGAACCCGGGCCGTGTAGGTGAGAGGAGAATGGTCTAACCACTCGGCCACGGCGCGGCCCACACGTATGTGGTGCTTGGTTAGTAGTGAACACCTCATTTTTTGGTTCTCGACACTTTGTGGAGTTGAAATTCGTTGTAGATTCAGAATTGGGTGATCTCTGGTTCGAATCTCGTCGCTGGTGTCTCCTCATCCGGCTACCGGAGAACTTGAATGTTTTTTTTTTTTTAGCTTAACGTCCTTGAACCTGGTTGGTCGTATCGGACAATGAATGACATTGGTGAAATTATGCTCAAATGATCTCGGGGTTCATGGAGCTTAAAGTTACTCGACATTCGTGTTCTCAGGATAAGGGAAAACCCCCCATAAAAAACTTATCCGGGTAACTCACCCTAAGCGAGATTCGAACTCGCGACCCTTTGAATGTGAGGCAGACACGCTACTACCCAGTGGGCTAACATGGATGTTGTAGGTGAACATTAAATAACACAAAAATTGACTGTTTCGTAGCGATGAGTAAAATCTGTTTCCTTTTACCGTTACTTGCACTTCTTTAATCTTTGACTTATTTATGGTTACATTTATTCGCACCTGACTTTACTATAGCAGAGTATCACATTATTAGGAACGATGCGGAGTCGGCGCATATTATGACAAAGAAGAGCTTGTACTATATATTTCTGCCGAAACCAATCTCTAATTAGGGCAGTCTGCTACCGTGAACAGTTGCGAATGGAAGGTAATTCGACGTGGCCTTCAAAATTAAAGAAACTATTGTGAAATGATGCTTGGAAACCATTGGGATGCGATACATTTGGATGGCGGGGCAGGCAAACAGGCGGAATATTTGGAGAAAAATTAAGAACCGCCTCTGTGATATTGACAGACAGCAAATAATTGCGTAATGCACGAAGAAGGTTGTATTAGAAGTACAGTCTGGGCTAAAATCGGAGTGGGGTATGGAGCAATACATCAAAACAGGTACCAAACTCATTAGAGAGGGGCTCGCGTGGATTAGACTAGGAGCATGGAGGAGCACGAAAATTTCTGACGAGAATGGTACGAGAATCTGTCCCATTTGCGAGGAGGAAGAGTCGTGGACTCACATCTTGGCAAGATGTTGGGGTTACGGGGAATGACGAGAAAAATATATACCGCGATTCTTTTCCACCGCGAATGTAGAGCTAGAAGCATGTTGAACGCTACTGGCAGGCACGGAAGACGTGGACAGGCTAGGTAAATTTATAGTAAAGGCAAGACAGCTGAGAGGTGAGAAGGCTGACAATAGAGAAGAGGTGGGGAGGGATAAGAATAACTAAACAAAAGTGACTACAATGTTTTATATACATATATCTCATGTCATTGTGTATATATTATGTGTATATATTTCTTTTAAGTATATTTATCTATTGTAAGAGGGCACATTAATGCATCTGAATAAGGTGTACTCTGTGATGTATTTGAATATTTTTGTCTTTTTATTTTTATGTTTACTCTTTTAATTCTTTGTTGTTGTTTTAATATTGCTTACTATGTTGTGTATTATAAAAGCACGTACGGTCTGTGGACCCGTGCGATTGATGAAGGTCAATTTATGATATTGTTATGTCAATAAATACACTTATTCATTCATTCGTTCATATATCTCTGCCCGAGTCTGTGTTTCCATTCTGTGTATGACTGCCCCGAACTTGGACGAAAATTCTATTTATATGGGCAGCAACCCACGCTAATCTCGCCAGTTAGAAAAACTGAGGCTGGCCGACGATTGGCGGACACTTTTGCTTAAATTTAAATATGATTTGGCCCAAGGGTAGCGTCATGAAGCCTGCTCCAACAGACCCTTACTGTCGCTACACCAGATGTCCGAGAGTTACACACCCGAGAAAATTATATTATACAACTTTACCGAGAAACAGATCAAATTATGTCGCTATTCATTCCTCAATATAGCTCAAACTTAAAACAGCTGTTCAATATTGTACTGGCTTTCCAATGGTCTATTTACATTGTTTCTACTCCAAAAATTGTCAATTTATATTAATTTGAGTGATAGTTTTTTATAGCTTAATTATTATTATTTAACTATTTCTTTTTGTTCGGTCTGGTATATCGCCTCAAGTTGCAACTTTATGGTATTACGTTCTACATCTCTGTGACAAATCAGCTCAACTATTAAAGCACCAATGCAAAGCTGACATTAGGTAGTTTCAACCAATCGCGGTCATCTGACTGGAGCGATATTGTAGAAACATCTTATCGCAGCTGATGTTCATTTCTTTGAAATCTTGTCGCACCTGACGTTCGTCTTGGTTATTGGTAACAAGGTGACCGCCAACCTTCACTTTTAATAACTCAGTTCCACTTTCAGTTACAATGTTTATTTAAAGTTTATTCCAATTATAATGTTTAGTTCAAAAAGGGAGTGAAAATAATCATTATTTCCATTCTTTTTATATATGAGATGAGTGAAACCATCACAAATAAAATAAAATTTGTTTCCATTTCATGTATTACTTATTAAAACTGGAATAGAATAATTGTTCCCTATTTCTATTGTTGCTATCGATATTCGTACATTGGGTGTAGACACGGTCGGCCATATAATAAATCAGAAGGCAGTGAAGAAATAAAAAAAAACTGATGTGTTCCATTCACATGACTTTCTCTACATCTCTGCAACAAATTATTCTATTTGCTTCATCTAATCGAGAAAAAATTAGCAGAAATAGTCTTATTACTTGCCTCCTTGTTAGTAGAAGTGAAATAAGGGAGTACCATAAGTTAAAGTAATAGAATTGAACACATCGGAGTTTTTCTAGTATTTGCTGCATTTTACATCGATTAACTTTATCCCACGTTTGTCAATAATTTGTTTATTAAAATGAAATAGTGTTTTATTTATGGACGCTCTTTAACTGCTGTGGTTTTCATCGTCCCATTCTATATTGGGCGTGAAAGTCCGCTTAATTTTGCTCAGAGGCCTCTTTATCAGGCTTGAGGTTCTTTTATGTGCCGTAAATGTACAAGGGAACTAACGGCTTTAATTCCCTTTAAAAGGAAGCCATGCTAAGGAGTTTTACGCCCGAAGAAATTCATCACCCTCCACAGGTTTTAACCCGCGACCTTGGGTATATGAGGTTAGTATGGTAGCCACTACACCACGCAGGGCGACTTACCAGCTTGATCCTCAACTCATATCGTTAGGTTCTATACCCGACTGTACACAACACATTTCCTCTTAGTGGATGTATATAAGGCGAGCGACGGTGGTCTAATTCGACAGAGCTTAGCGACCTGCTTGTACAGATAGCGTTCCTTGACTTCCTAAAGCAGATTACCTATTTGAATGGAACAAACAATGCAGCAGAGCTTAACAATTGAATCGGTCATAGCGTGACACGAGAGCTAAACAAATCCGATATGTTCCATTCGCATGACTTTCTCTACATACTTGCGAAATAGTATTGTTAGAAAGCTTATTCTTTTATTTACTTGACTGAACTTCCTTTGTTTGTATGGACACGAGTTGACAAATTCCTATATGAGAAAAGTACACGTATGTTAAAGCTGAAACCAAAAACAAGGAATATCTAAAAAAAATGATCAGCTCCAAGAAAAAATGTATATAACATAAAGTGTGTGTTTTAACGTGCTCTACATTTTTTGTGTAGTAAGATTTTTTCCACCTCTTACGGTTTACCAGTTATGTAAAATTCCGTAAAATTCATCTAGAATAAAGTAGTCTTCAGAGGCTATTTCGATAAAATTCAACACATACATTTTATTTGTCGTTATTTAATTTATCTTTAATATATGTTATTTTAATCAAAATCGTTAGAGCTATTTTTGAGAAAACCAAAATTTATGAAAAAAGTTCCATGTAAAGGGTAGTTTGGGGTGTGGGATTTTTCTCAAAATCTTCCTGTCGGATTCCTAGAAGATACTAAACCTAAATACCAACTTTGGTCACAGACACACGGACCCACGAACACTCATAGACCTTTTTTCTGAAAATGCTTTTTTTGGATACAGGGGACCCTAAAATATATATTTCGGGTGAAATTTCGGTATCGCATTTTTGGGTGGAGTGCAATACCTTCTCTATACATTACGTACATAGTAAGTGTAGAGAAAGCAAAATCATTTTTAGAGGAAGTTGTGAATGTGTCTGGGGGCATGATAAGTCAATTACAATAACTGGGTATTTAAGTTTATTATCTTTCAAGGATCATAGAAAAGTCCCCTCACCATCTATGTTGAAGATTTTGATTAAAATTATGTATATTCCAAAATATTTACATGACAAATAAAATGTATGTATTGGACTGGATTTTCTGGAAATAGCCTCTTCATAATTTTTACTTTCTCTACACGTGCTATGTACATAGTGTATAGTGAAGGTATTGTAATGCACCCAAAAATTCAAAACCGAGATTTCACCGAAAATATATGTTTTGGGTTTCCCTGAATCCAAAAAAAGAATTTTTAGAAAAATGTCCGCGTGTGTGCGTGTGGGTATGTGTGTATATGTGTGTGTCTATGGGCAGCAGGCTCAAAAACGAAAAGTCTGTTAAACAGCAAACTTCCAAGGATGCGACACGAAGATTTTCAAGAAAATTACCCCCCCCCCAACTACCCTTTACATGGAACTTTTTTCGATTTTTTTTTATTTTTTCATAAATGGCTCTAACAACTTTTATTAAAATATCGCATATTAAAGATATTTACCTGACAAATAAAATGTATATCTTGAATCTCCTGGGAATAGCCTCTGAACACTACCTTGTTCTGGATGAATTTTACGGAATTTTGCATAACTGGTAGACTATTTCTGCTAATTTTTTCTCGATTAGCATGAAGTAAATAGAAGCATAAGCTTTTTAACAATAATTTGTTACAGAGATGTAGAGAAAGTCATGTGAATGGAACACATCAGATTTTTACATAAGTGGCAAACCGCAAGAGATAGACACAAAATTTTCGTTTCGTAATCGCTTGACCTCCCCTTATTTCGGACTAACACCCTCCTAGGACTTACAAGCGGATGCGTACGGGTCAGAAAACTGTCCCGGAGGAAACCCACCACAAATCTCACATGCGAGCGTTTGGGATCGAAGGCGAGCAATCTAACTACTCAGGCAAGGCGTCGCCTAGACAAGAATTATTAAATTAAAAATATATCGCTGTTTAAAACACAGAGTGTAGGACATGTACTTTTTTTTCGTGGAATTGACTATTTCCGAGCTTGAGTTTTAAAATGCTTAAAAGGCTTCCCATATGGGAATTTGTTAACTTCTAACCATACAAAGAAATGAATTTCAACCACATAGCAACACTTTTAAAAGTTTTGATAGACAAGTGTGTTCACTTATTTCCCTTCTGGTTACAAAGAAGCAAACAATAACACATTTTTGTTTATCTCGATTAATATGAAGTAAATAGAGTAATAAGTTGTTATAAGCCCGCCTGGGTAGTGTGGTGGTAGCGTGTCTGCCTCATATTCAAAAGGTCAAGAGTTCGAATCTCGCTTTAGTTGAATTACCCAGATATGGTTTTTTTCAGGGTTTTCCCTTATCCTGAGAAGACGAATGTCGAGTAACTTTAAGCTCCATGGACCCCGAGAACATTTGAGCATCATTTCACCAATTTCATTCATCGTCCGATATGACAACCAGGTTAAAGGACGTTAAACTACCAAAAAAAGAAATTGTTACAGAAATGTAGAGAAAGATGTAAATGAAGCACATCAGATTTTTTTTTTAATTCCGTGGACCATAAGAATTGTATTTCTAGTCAAATCTCGGTATCGAATATTGACAGAATATAATACTTGTCCAACTTCTCCATATGTATTATCAGCAGACAATAGAAGAGAAGCTAAATGCAGTGGAAATGTCGAACGCCTACAGAATGCATTTACATGAATCTCGTGGGTTTAATATCCGGCGCCCCCTGTCGGCTAAATGAAGCTCCACAACATTAAGCCAGCAAGTTTTGCACGTCAGTCATAAATCAGTCGGCGCCTGGCGTCTGGCACTGCCGCTACAAAGCCAGCCAGAGCTGCGGAAGCGGAAACTGGTGGCGCCACAACAGCGGCTAAAGAAACAAACACATACCTTGTATGTGGTTAAATGCTGCCTGCATGTTCACGTTCCTGGCACCGTTCGCACAACCGTGTTCTTCAACAGAACAAGGAAACAAACAGTGGCATCCTCATAACAGAAAACGGGAAGTTAACAAACCAAAAATCCCCTAATATTCAGGACTATGTGGAACGTTTTGTTACAGCTTAACAAACTTTAACAAACCAACAATTCCCTAAAATTCAAGGCTATAACGGCTTAACAAACTTTAACAAACCAACAATTCCCTAAAATTCAAGGCTATAACGGCTTAACAAACTTTAACAAACCAACAATTCCCTAAAATTCAAGGCTATAACGGCTTAACAAACTTTAACAAACCAACAATTCCCTAAAATTCAAGGCTATAACGGCTTAACAAACTTTAACAAACCAACAATTCCCTAAAATTCAAGGCTATAACGGCTTAACAAACTTTAACAAACCAATAATTCCCTAAAATTCAAGGCTATAACGGCTTAACAAACTTTAACAAACCAAAGATTCCCTAAAATTCAAGGCTATAACGGCTTAACAAACTTTAACAAACCAACAATTCCCTAAAATTCAAGGCTATAACGGCTTAACAAACTTTAACAAACCAACAATTCCCTAAAATTCAAGGCTATAACGGCTTAACAAACTTTAACAAACCAACAATTCCCTAAAATTCAAGGCTATAACGGCTTAACAAACTTTAACAAACCAACAATTCCCTAAAATTCAAGGCTATAACGGCTTAACAAACTTTAACAAACCAAAGATTCCCCAATATTCAAGGCTGTTGTTTAAGGTTTTGTTACGGCTTAACAAACTTTAACAAACCATAAATTCCCTAATATTTAGAACTATTGTGTAGTGTTTTGTTACGCCTTAATATACTTTAAGAAACCAAAAACTCCCTAATATTCAGGAGTATTGTGTAATGTTTTGTTACGGCTTAACAAATATTAACAAATAAAAAATTCCCTAATATTCAGGGCTATTGTGTAAGGTTTTGTTACGGTTTAACAAACTTTAACAAACCAAAAATTTCCTAAACTTCAAGGCTATTGAATATCGGCTTAGCAAATTTTAAGAAGCCAAAAATTCCCTAATATTAATGATTATTATGTAATGTTTTGTTACGGCTTAACAAACTTTAACAAGCCAAAACTCCCTAATATTCAAAGCTATTGTGTAATGTTTTCTTACGGCTTAACAAACCTAAACAAACTAAAAATTCTCTAATATTCAGAGCTATTGTGAAGATAACATTTTGTTACGTCTTAACAAAATTTAACAAATTAAAATTCCCTAATTTTCAGGGCTATTGTGTAAGGTATTATTACGGATTAACAAACTTTAACAAACAAAAATTCCCTACTATTCAGGGATATTTTGTAACGTTTTGTTACGTATAAACAAACTTTAACAAACAAAAATTCCCTACTATTCAGGGCTATTTTGTAACGTTTTGTTACGGATTAACAAACTTTAACAAACAAAAATTCCCTACTATTCAGGGCTATTTTGTAACGTTTTGTTACGGATAAACAAACTTTAACAAACAAAAATTCCCTACTATTCAGAGCTATTTTGTAACGTTTTGTTACGGATAAACAAACTTTAACAAACAAAAATTCCCTACTATTCAGAGCTATTGTGTAGCGTTTTGTAACGGCTTAACAAACTTTAACAAACAAAAATTCCTTAAAATTGCAGGGCTATTGTGTAAGGTTTTATTACGGCTTAGCATACTTTAACAAACCGAAAATTCGTTAATGTTCAGGACTATTGCCTAATGTTTTGTAACGGCTATTGTGTGTTTTAAGGTGCTCTACATTTTTGTGTGGTAAGTTTTTGATTATCTCCTACGGTTTTCTAGTTATGCAAGGTTCCGCCAAATTGATCCAGAATAAAGTAGTCTTTAGAGACTATTCCCAGAAAATTCAAGATATACATTTTATTTGTCATGTAATTATCTTTAGAGTCATTTTTGACAAATTCAAAATTTTCGCAGAAGCCCCATGCAAAGGGCTGTTTGGGTTGGGGGCATTTTTCTCAAAATCTTCGTGTCGCATCCCTGGAAGATACCAAACTTAAATGCCAAGTTTGGTATTTTACCGACTTTTCGTTTTTGAGTTATCGCGTTCACAGACACACGGACACACACAGACGGACCTTTTTCTGAAAACGCTTCCTTTTTTTGATACAAGGGACCCTAAAACATATATTTCCGGTGAAATCACGTTATACAATTTTGGGTGGAGTGCAATACCTTCTCTATGCACTATCTACATAATACGTGTAGAGAAAATAAAAATGGATATACGTATATATCCCAACTAGTTTACGTACTTGTTTTTCCTTTTCATCAGCGCTGCTCTAACACTATCATTAGAGATATTAATAAATTGAAACAAATTATAAATTAGCTAAATAATTTAAATTAAAATGATGTGGTTTTCAACTACTCGGCTTCCACATGGCACTGAGCAGAGTATTTTTTGCGCACAATTTTCAGAGCTACCGTGATAGATACATTATCCTTGCTCATCATCAATTCCGCCAAAACCCATCAGTGTATTTCCCTTCCGGGGAAATTAATATGGTAATAAAATTTCCGCGAAACACTCGAATGTGGAGAGCCATCAAATTTCCATTTCACTGGATTTTAGCCGACGTATTAAAAAGCGAACAAACAACTAGTGATTGGGTTACAGCCTGAAGCGGTTTCCACGGTTGGCAGCACTCCGCGCTTCTGAGGGGAACCCCACGTCTCAACTTTCTGTGGCCATTCCCGTGTTATTGCTTTGAGTTGATCAATAATTCTCGATGGAAATTAAACATGATCACTTTCTCTACATTCCTGTAACAAATTATTGTTAAAAAGCTTATACTTCTATTTACTTCATTATAATCGAGAAAAACATTAGTAGAATTTGTCTTATTACTTGCAAGTAGAAGGAAAGTAATGGAATACACTAGGCTAAAGCGCCAGTCAAATGTTTTAAAAAGCTTTTTGCCGTGTGCTTGAAATCCGTTTCTTTGCATGATCAGGAGTTGACAAATGTCCGTATGTGAAAAATTTTAAATGTTATAAAACCTTGATTTTCAAGAACATCTCCGAACCCAAACTACCCTTTATGGTAATATTTTCGAAAGTTTTGATGTTTTCCAAAAAGGCTCTAACGATTTTGATTAAAATATCGTATATCAAATATATTTACATGACAAATAAAATGTATACTTTGAATTTTCTGGAAATAGCCTCTGAAGAGCTCTTTGTTCTTGATGAATTTTAGTGAATTTTACAAAACTGGTAAACCGTAATAGATAGACAAAACTTACCTACCCAAATATGTAGATCTTTTTAAAACACACAAGTTATGTTAAATACTTTTTTTCCGTGGAGTTGACCGTTTTTGAGATATCGCTTGTTATTGGTTTCAGTTTTAAAATAATTACACTTTTTCATGCGGGAATTTGTCAACTCCTGTCCATACAAACAAAGGAACATCAGTCACATAGCAACCAGCTTTTGACTATCACTTTAACCTATGGTAGTCCCTTATTTCTCTCCTACTTACAAGGAAGCAAATAATAAGACTATTTCTGCTTTTCTTTTCTCAATTAGCATGAAGTAGATAGAAGAATAGGCTTTTTAACAATAATTTTGGTCGTCTCCTTAGCGCGGCTGCTTACCAAGCGGGAGACCTGGGTTCGATCCCCAGGACCGACGTGGGGGATATTTCTCGCGCTGGGAGACCTGGCCCGGGGTGCACTCGGACTCGTAAGGTCCCTGGGGGGCCAATTGAGGAGCTACTTGAAGTAGAAGTAGTTGCTCCAGGTCATGAGGACCGCATTAACCGGCCGGGGGAGGCTCGAGGCGCTGTCCACGTCTCACCCTCCATGACGTCTGTAGTGGACCGAGATGGGGCGGGGCGGTAGGCCAAGATTGACCATGAGCTGTATTTATTATACCAATAATTTGTTGTAGAGATTAGAATGGAAGATTTTTGCATTTTAATCTAGCGTTGTATTGTGTGCTAGTGTTTTTGTTTGTAAACGGCTTATTGTCTGTTGTTTGCTTGGACTGGACGAAGTGGCATTGTCAGGGATCACTCTGGCTTATCCTGATTTCAGCAAGGACGTACTTCTCTCCACGCGGCCTGTGAGAAAGGACATGTGGATGTGGTGGAGTTCCTGCTGCGTCACGACGCCGACCTGGACGCCAGAGACGAGGACGGAAACACGCCGCTCCACATAGCCACAGAGAACCAACAGACTCAGGTTGTGCAGCTGTTACTGGAAAATGGCAACCCGCCAGACGCTCAGAATAATGTAAGTCTTAATGGGCAGTGTACCAACTTCATCAAAATAAGTAATTAAATCCTGGTGTAAATCGATCGATTTCGTCTGTGGCCCGCGATCTTTCGGATCCATGCGAGTTCAATTCAGACTGAATTTCCTGTTCCCAAAGTACCTTGTGACCTCTTTGAGGGTTGAAAGATCATGTGACTGAGTGGTGTAAGGGTTTACCCTGGCGTCGCAGTCGCTCAAGACCAAGAGGACTAGAAGGGTTTGTCTCCTCAGCTTCGTCTGGTAGTAAAGATTCCACTCTCAGGGTTTGTTGGGTGACACTAATATTAAAAACACTGCATATTCCCTTACAACTTGAATGTATTGTATCACAGCGGGCGGCTAACTTGCAACACAGGAGTTTGTAGTGATTAACGTTTTTAGTGTTTAACGCCCGCTTTAACTACTTATGGCACCGCAGGCGGTGACAGTGATGATACATGAATGAACATGGAGCACCGGTGGAATGCGATGGCGGGGGATACCGGAGAACCCGGAGAAAGCCCGCCCTTGCGCCGCTTTGTCCACACAAATCTCACATGCGGTTGCTTGGGATCGAACCCGGGCCGTCTAAGTAAGAGGCGTGTCGTCTAACCATTCGGTCACGGCGAGGCCAAAGTCGCCAGTTTTTGTCACTATTTGAAGGTGCAATTTTATACTATTATAAATATAGTGCTGAACTCGCCCGAGTCAAACGGAGCAGATTTCCTCGAATCCTTTGCTGCTTGAAGCAGATTTTAATTGTTGCAATTAAATTAATCACCTCTTGCGGGAGTTGGTAGGAATGACAGCCTTAAGGTACTTCTAAATGTCAAAATTGTGTTTAAGCTGAGGTGATTACGTAGCCACGATATTGATCTCTCTGAAAACTCGCTCCATTTCGGCGTCTGAATGCAACAGGCACAGCACACTCAAATCACAAAATGTAGTTTGTAATAGTCTTTTAATACGTTCAGTTTATCTCGTAAATACATGCCATTCTTATCCATTACTTTGAGTGTCAATTCTGTTAAGGTGTTATTACATATTCATAATTACTTTCTCTACACGTACTATGTACATAGTGTGTATAGAGAAGGTGTTGTATTGCACCAAAAATTCGATACCAAGATTTCACCGGAAATACATGGACCTACTTAATCCAAAAAAAACATTTTTAGAAAAATATCGGTGTGTGTCTGTGGGCAGCATAGCTCAAAAACGAAAAGACCCTCAAATACCAAACTTGGTATTTAAGTTTGGTATCTTCCAAGGATGCGACACGAAGATTTTCAAAAAAATATCCCCCACCCCTAACTACCCTTTACATGGAACTTTTTTTTAAAATTGTGATTTTCTCAAAAATGGCTCTAACGATTTTGATTAAAATCTCCTATATTTAAGATATTTACTTGACAAATAAAATGTATGTCTTGAACTTTCTCGGAATAGCCTCTGAAGACTACTTAATTCTGGATGAATTTTACCTCTACTTCCATAACTGCTAAACCGTAAGAGATGGACAAAAACTTACCATAGGGAAAATGTAGAGCATATTAAAACTCATAATTTATATTCTGTACAGTTTTTCATGGAGTTGATCGTTTTTAAGATATCCCTTGTTTTTGTTTCAACTTTGAAAATCTTACACTTTTCTCATACAGGAATGTTTCAACCCCTGTCCATACAAACAAAGCAACTGCAATCACAGAGCAACCAACTTTTGACTTTCACTTTAACCTATGGTACTCCCTTATTTCACTTCTACCTACAAGGAAGCAAGTAATAAGACTATTTCTGCTAATGTTTTCTCAATTAGCATGAAGTAAATAGAAGCTTAAGCTTTTTAACAATACTTTTTTGCAGAGATGTAGAGAAAGTCATGTGAATGGAACACATCAGATCTTTTTGTTGGTATATTGTACATCGTGTACAAGTTTAGTACAAGAAAGATGCTGCTTATAAACAGAACTTGCATGCTAAAGGGGACTTTATAAATGAAACAATAAAAAATTGTACAATAGGGTCAGTACCACATTGAGAGCACATCCTCTATACAGGCCGTTTCAAAACGACACCAAACGAAGATAGCAGTCGATTAACTTACACTTTGACTTGTCCGAAACTTGATGTCGCAACTTTCAAACTATTCTATTTAAAGTTTTATATGTTTTCAAAAATTGCACACCTTTGGGATTAGGCAGTGAAGAAACAACGGTTGTTATACGCCACATTCACATGCAACGTTTTCCATTACTAAGGTGACTTGTCCCGTGTGTCTATCAAACCACTCATACACCACGTGACTGAGACCTTCGCTACCAACCGGCATCTCTCTTGGAGTGGGCCCCATGCACGTGCCATTTGGTTATGTACGACTGCCTAATCCATGGTGATTTGATGGCAGTTTTTGTATGTTCCGAATTTAGAGCTGAAAATGATATTCACGTATCACGTACGGTATGACCAACAAGGTCCACATCTTCGTCATGTTTTGAACATTCTGTATAGTTTAAATGAATTTTATAGTGTAAAATTTACTTGATTTGTTGATATAGTTGTACAGTTTCGAATACGTGTATTCCTATAGCAAATAAATGATATCTATCTATTATTTTTTCTACTAAGACTAAAAATTTGATTTAGTCTTAAAGTTTGAAAATGGGCCATCACTTATGTGGTTACAGAAGGGATACACGCCTCTACACGTGGCCAGCAGTAAAGGCTGCAGAGGCATCATAGAAGCTCTGGTTCAACATGGGGCTCCGCTTAACCAACAAAGTAAGGTGAGCATCACAATCATTTGTTTTAAAACATTTAGTCGCGTTTAAACAAGAGATTGCTAAGAATATTTGTATTTTAAAATGCACATGGGGTATGCACCTAAGACTGGGTGGCAGACAAGAGTGTGGTAAATATAGGGGAGAATTGGGTAATGGAACAAGGTAGTCTGAACAACAGAAATTACACCTTAGTGAGTTGAATTACCACTGCTCTTAAAGTATTCAATTGTTTTTCAAGAAATTTGTATAATTATTCTATAAATCATGACAAATATTTCAAGTGGTTCTTTGTATTAATATCTTATGTGGTTTAGTACATATAAAGTATTTCATTCAGCAGAAAAGTAATAAAACTTAGTCTTAAAACATGTGAATTCATGTACAGTTTTCTCTGATACTACTTGCAATACATAATCACATCTTTGCATGCTTGTTCTTAGAATAATCGGCTATCTTCTGAACCTCAATTATTTAGCTGTGATACAATTTCAGTAGAAATTAAAAAAGTTGCAAATTCAAAAAAGTTAGAATCTGGAAATTTTGCAATGTTGTTAATATGATCAATATATACTATAACATGAGGATTGTGGTTCAGAAAGTTCAACTGTGTGCTGTATAGTAGCTTGAAGTAGATAGAAGCATAAGCTTACTAACAATAATTTGTTGCAGAGATGTAGAGAAAGTCATGTGAATGGAACACATCAGATTTTTGGCGAACATTAATTCTGGAATATGGAGCTGCGGTCGGTCCTGTGATTCGTGGGGGATCTGATTAGGCGTGGGCTGAAAAAATGTTACGCTATATTGAATTTTCATCCAAATGCCCTTGGCAAGCCCCGGAGGGAATATTTTACCCACTGAGCGGGGCACCAGCAATTACCGAGTTACCGCATGTTGTATGAGCACCTCGATAGAAGCCCTGAACCAGCGAACATCAGAGCGTAAAACCAAAATTAAAATCTACACATCTTCATAAAGAAAAAATCTAGTCTCTAACTAACTAAACTTAGAACAGCTTATTCTTCTATCCACTTGAAGCCAATTAAAATAAACATTACCATAAATAGTCTTATTACATAGTTCCTTATAAGTACAAGTGAAACAAGGAAATACACTAGGCTAAAACGATGGTCAATTCTTTTTAAAGCTGGTTGTTATGCGATGACTTTAAAATTCCCTTCTCTTTGCATGGGATGGAGTCAAACAAACAAGGAGACAAGTAAGTATTTTAAAATTGAAACCGATATCATACAAGGACCTTTTTTTTTTTCTCAACCTCCGATAGGCTATAAATAAAAGACAAGTTCATAGAAAACAATTGTTTTATTACTAAAAGTTTTGTACACTTATAGATACTTTTCAACATAATCACCGAAAAGATTGAGACATTTATCGTACCTGTGCACAAGCTTTGCATTACCCACTTCAACAAATGTTGCCGCCAATGATTTCAAATCAGCATTGACGTTGTTTTGAAGATCTTCGTACTTTACGACGTTTGCGGAGAGCCATTCAAAACAAACGAAGAGGAATGTTGACTTCAGGAATTGTGTTGATCCATGACAACGCTCGTCCACACACTGCTGGCACAACCCATCGGCTCCTTGAACAATTTCAATAGGACATTTTCGATGATCCGCCGTACAGTCCTGACCTGGCACCCAGCGACTTCCATCTTTTCCCTGAACTGAAGACGTAGCTAGGAGGCCAGAACTTTCAAACCAACGAAGATCTTCAAAACAACGTCAATGCTCATTTGAAATCATTGGCGGCAACATTTTTTGAAGCGGGTATTGCAAAGCTTGTGCACAGGTACGATAAATGTCTCAATCTTTTCGGTGATTATGTTGAAAAGTAACCATAAGTGTACAAAACTTTTAGTAATAAAGTAATTGTTTTCTATGAACTTGTCTTTTATTTATATCCTATCGGAGGTTGAAAATAAAGGCCCTCGTATAATATTCCGGAAATGGTTAACCCCACAAAAATGTATAGATACGATATTACACAAATTGTGTGTCTTAATGACGTCTTTACTTTCTCTGCAGTAAGATTTTATGTATCTCTTGCGGTTTACCAAAGTCATCCAGTATGAAGCGGTATTCAGAGGCTATTCTCTGAAAATTCAAGAAATACATATTATTGTTCATGTAAATGACATTAATAAACGCTATCATAATCAAAATCGTTAGAGCCATTTTTGAGAATATCAAAATTTTTGACAGTTTTTCTATCTAAAAGGTAGTTTTTTTATTATTGTTTCATTTACATAGCCCCCTTTAATATCTAAGGTCATATCCGGGGTTTTGTATGAGAAACAACTCGTCTGTAGGTGGTTTAAATCGTTTTATTTTCCTCAAACACACACACACACATGCCTACTTCCAGAATCTGTGGGGGATAAGGAATAATTCTGGCTAAAAAAAAATTCCCGGCCTCAGCTGGGAATCGAACCCGGGTCCTCAGGGTCAGAAGTAAAGGTAGTTTTGGTTGGGGGATTTTCCTGAAAAACCTGTGTCGCATTCTCAGGAGATATTAAACTTAAATACCAAATTCGGTATAAAACGGTCTTTTCCTTTTTGAGCTATTGCTCTCCACAGGCAAAAAACCACTCACGCGTGTGCGTGGACGTTTATCTAAAATTTTGTATTTCTTATTTAAACCACTTCATGGTAATCAAGATAAACAGTAGCAGTAATAGCCTTATTACTTGCTTCCTTGTAAGCAGAAGGTAAATAAGGGAATACACTAGCCTGAAACGAAAGTCACGTCTTTTAAAAGCTAACTACTATGTGAATGAAATTTGGTTCTCTTTCCATGGCCAGCAGTAAAACAAAAGAAGAAAGAATGATACGTTTCCGTTTGAAATAACAAGGAATAACTCGGTAACTCCACAAATAAAGGTAGGCATGTTACATAAATTGAATGTTTTATTGAGATCTTTAAATTGTTTGTGTAGTAAGGTTTTTGTCAATCTCTTACTGTTTACCAACTATGCCAAAGGCATCCAGAATGAAGAGGACTGCGGAAGTTACTTCCAAAAAATCAAGATACATAATCTCTATTTTCAATACGCTTGACTTTATCAATCAAACTCCTTAGAACGACTTTTAAAAAAATCAAAACTTGTTCAATTATTTCCATATAACGGATAGTTTACGGTGGAGGATTTTTTTTTTTTTTTAAGAATCTTGCTGTCGCACACTTGGCGAACGGAAAATGCTTAACTTAATTATCAAGTTTGGTATAAATCGCATTATCGTTTTTGGGTTATGTTGTTCACACACACAGACACACAGCATGGACACACACAGACACACACAGACAGACACACACAGACACACATAACACACACAGATACACGCAGACACAGACACACACAGACAGACACACAAACAGACACACATAGCACACACAGATACACAACATGGACACACACAGACACACACAGACAGACACACAAACAGACACACATAACACACACAGACACACAGCATGGACACACACAGACACACACAGACAGACATAACACACACAGATACACAACATGGATACACACAGACACACACAGACACACATAACACACACAGATACACACAGACACAAATAACACACACAGACACACAACATGGACACACACAGACACACACAGACACACATAACACACACAGATACACACAGATACACAGAGTCAAACACTGACACACATAACACACACAGATACACACAGATACACACAGACACACATAACACACACAGATACACACACAGACAGACACACATAACACACACAGATACACACAGACAGACACAGATACACACAGACAGACACAGATATACACAGACACACATAACACACACATAACACACACACATAACACACACAGATACACACACAGACAGACAGACACAACACACACAGATACACAGAGTCAAACACTGACACACATAACACACACAGATACACACAGATACACACAGACACACATAACACACACAGATACACACACAGACAGACACAGACACACACAGACAGACACACATAACACACACAGATACACACAGACACAGACACACAGAGGCAAACACTGACACACAGACAGACACAGACAACACACAGACACACACAGACAACACACACAGACACAGACAGACAACACACACAGACACAGACAACACAAACAGACACAGACAGACAACACACACAGACAGACACAGACAACACACAGACACAGACAGACAACACACAGACACACACAGACAACACACACAGACACAGACAACACAAACAGACACAGACAGACAACACACACAGACACAGACAACACAAACAGACACACACAGACAACACACACAGACACAGACAACACACAGACACACACAGACAACACACACAGACAGACACATACAACACACAGACACAGACAGACAACACACAGACACACACAGACAACACACACAGACACAGACAACACAAACAGACACATACAACACACACAGACAGACACAGACACACACAGACACAGACAACACACACAGACAGACACATACAACACACACAGACAGACACATACAACACACACAGACAGACACAGACACACACAGACACAGACAACACACACAGACAGACACATACAACACACACAGACAGACAGACACAGACAGACACAGACAACACACACAGACACACACAACACAAACAGACACATACAACACACACAGACAGACACACACAGACACAGACAACACACACAGACAGACACATACAACACACACAGACAGACACAGACACACACAGACACAGACAACACACACAGACAGACACATACAACACACACAGACAGACACAGACACACACAGACACAGACAACACACACAGACAGACACATACAACACACACAGACAGACAGACACAGACAGACACAGACAACACACACAGACACACACAACACAAACAGACACATACAACACACACAGACAGACACATAAAACACACACAGACAGACACATACAACACACACAGACAGACACACACAGACAGACACACACAGACAGACACAACACAAACAGATACACACAGACACACACAGACACACAGACACAACACACACAGATACACACAGACACACACAGACAGACACACACAGATACACACAGACACAGACACACACTGACAGACAGACACAACACACACAGATACACACAACACACACAGACACACAACACACACAGACACACACAGACAGACACACACAGACAGACACAACACACACAGATACACACAACACACACAGACACACAACACACACAGACACATACACACACAGATATACACAGACACAGACACACACAGACAGACAGACAAAACACACACAGATACACACAGACACACACACAGTCACAACACACACAGATACACACAGACACAGATACACAGATACACACAGACACAGACAGACACAGATACACACAGACACAGACACACACAGATACACACAGACAAAGACACAACACACAGAGATTCACACAGACACAGATACACAGATACACACAGACACAACACACACAGATACACACAGATACAACACACACAGAAAAACACACAGATACACACAGATACACACAGACACAACACACACAGATACACACAGACACAGACACACACAGACAGACAAACAGACACAACACACACAGATACACACAGACAGACAGACACAACACACACAGACACACACAGACAGACAGACAGACAGACAGACACAACACACACTGACACACACTGAATAACACAGACAGACACAACACACACAGATACACACAGACACACACAGACAGACTCACACAACACACACAGATACACACAGACAGAGACACACACAGACAGACACACAAAACAAACAGATACACACAGACACAGACACACACAGACACACACAGAACACACACAGACACACACAGATACACAAAGATACAGGCAGAAACACACAGACACAAACAGATACACACAGACACACACAGACAGACACAGACACACACACATATACACACAGACACAGACACACACAGACAAAAACACACAGATACACACAGACACAGACACTCACAGACAAACACGGACACACACAGATACAGACAGACACACAGACACACACAGACACACACAGACACACACTGACAAACACAGACACACACAGACACACACTGACAAACGCAGACAAACACCAACAGACACAGACACAGACACACACAGACACACACAGACTCACACTGACAAACACAGACACACACAGGCTCACACAGACACACAGACACTCAACACAGAAACACACAGACACACACACTCACAAACACAGACACACCCAGACACACACTGACAAACACAGACACACACAGACACACTCTGACAAACAGAGAGACACACAAACACAGACAAACACAGACACACACAAACACAGACACACACAGACACACTTTGACAAACAGAGAGACACACAGACACAGACACACACAGACACACACAAACAGACACACACAAACACAGACACACAGACACACACTGACAAACACAGACACACACAAACACACACTGACAAACACAGACACAGACACACAGACACACACATACACAGACATACACAGACACAGGCACTCAACACAGACACATACAGACACACAACACACACAGACATACACAGACACATACAGACGCACAACACACAGACATACACAGACACACAGACATACACAGACACACAACACACAGACACTCCACACAGACACATACAGACACACACAGACACATAAAGACACACAACACACAGACACACACAGACATGCGCAGACACACAACACAGAGACACTCGAAACAGACAAAAACAAACACACAGACACACACAGACATACACAGACACACACAGACACACACAGACACATACAGACACACAACACACAGACACACAACACACAGACACATACAGACACACACAGACATACATACACACACAGACATACACAGACACACACAGACACATACAGACACACAACACACAGACACACACAGACACACAACACACAGACACACACAGACAAATACAGACACACAACACACAGACACACACAGACACACACAGACACAACAGACACACACAGACACACAACACACAGACACACTCAGACACACAACATACAGACACACACAGACCTTCACAGACATACACAGACATACACAGACACACACAGACATATACAGACACACAACACACAGACAAACACAGACATACACAGACACACAACATACAGACACACACAATCACTCACAGACATACACAACACACACAGACATACACAGACACACAACACACAGACACACAACACACAGACACACAGACATACACAGACACACAACATACAGACAAACACAGACACACACAGACATACACAGACACACAACATACAGACATACACAGACACACACAGACACACAACACACACAACATACAGACACACACAGACCCTCACAGACATACACAACACACACAGACATACACACACAGACACACACAGACACACAACATACAGACACACACAGGCAGACAACACACACAGACATATACAGACATACAACACACAGACACACACAGACATATACAGACATACAACACACAGACACACACAGACATACACAGACACACAACATACAGACAGACACAGACACTCACAGACATACACAACACACACAGACATACACAGACACACAAACACACACACTCACAGACATACACAACGACATAGACAGACACACAACACACAGACACACACAGACATACACAGACACACACAGACATATACGGACACACAACACACAGACATACACAACACACACAGACATACACAGACACACAACACACACAGACATACACAGACACACAACACACAGACACACACAGACACTCACAGACATACACAGGCACACAACACACAGACACACACAGACATACACAGACACACAACATCCAGACACACACAGACACTCACAGACATACACAGACACACAACACACAGACACAAACAGACATACACTAACACACAACACACACAGACATACACAGACACACAACATACAGACACACACAGACACTCACAGACATACACAGACACACAACATACAGACACACACAGACACTCACTGACATACACAACACACACAGACATACACAGACACACAACACACAGACACACACAGACATACACAGACACACAACATACAGACACACACAGACACTCACAGACATACACAGACACACAACACACAGACACACACAGACATACACAAACACACAACATACAGACACACACAACACACACAGACATACACAGACACACAACATACAGACACACACAGACACTCACAGACATACAGACACACAACATACAGACACACGAAGACACACACAGACATACACAGACATACACAGACACACAACATACAGACGCACACAGACACACAACATACAGACACACACAGACACTCACAGACATGCACAGACACACATAAACATATACAGACACACAACACACAGACACACACAGACATACACAGACATACACAACACACAGACACACACAGACATACACAGACTCACAACACACAGACACACACAGACATACAAAGACACACAACACACATACACACACAGACACATACAGACACTTACAGACATACACAGACACACACAGACATATACAGTCACACAACACACAGACACACACAGACATACACAACACACAGACACACACAGACATACACAGACATACACAACACACAGACACACACAGACACACAACACACAGACACGCACAGACATACACAGACACACAACATACAGACACACACAGACACTCACAGACATACACAGACACACAACACACAGACACACACAGACATACACAGACACACAACATACAGACACACACAGACACTCACAGACATACACAACACACACAGACATACACAGACACACAACACACAGACACACACAGACATGCACAGACACACAGCATACAGACACACACAGACACACAACACACAGACACACACAGACATACACAGACACACAACATACAGACACACACAGACACTCACAGGCATACACAGACACACAACACACAGACATACACAGACACACAACACACAGACACACACAGACATACACAGACACACAACATACAGACACACACAGACACTCACAGACATACACAGACACATAACACACACAGACATACACAGACACACAACACACAGACACACACAGACATGCACAGACACACAGCATACAGACACACACAGACACACAACACACAGACCACACACAGACATACACAGACACACAACATACAGACACACACAGACACTCACAGACATACACAGACACACAACGACACTCACAGACAGACTACACGCAGACATACACAGACACACACAGACATACACAGACACTCAACATACAGACACACACAGACACTCACAGACATACACAGACAGACAACACACAGACATACACAGACACACACAGACATATACAGACACACACGGATATTTTATTAAATGTCTGATATGTTCCATTCACATGGATTTCTGTAATTCTGCAAACTATCCTAAAAAGTTGTCTTCTTTTATCTACATCATGTTAATGGAGATAATCATAGCAGAGATGATCTTATTACTTAGTTTCTTTAAGAATCTCCCAAATCCAAAGTAATGTTTACATTGATAAAATTTTGAAAATGTTGTTTTTTTTAAAAAATGGCTATAACGATTTGGATTAAAATACCGTATATTAAAGATATTTACATGGTAAATAAAGTATATATGTTGAATTTTCTAGGAATACCTCTGAAGATCTCATCTTTCTGGATGATTTTGTGCAATACTGGTAAATCGTAAAAGACGAAAAGTTGCTACACAAAAATTGTATATTTTGTTAAAACACAAATATGTCTTTTCCCACAGTTAATCGTTTCGAGATGTTCTTTGATATTGGTTTCAACTTTAAACCAGTTTTAAAGAGAACAAAATTTATTTCACATAGTGACAGTTTTTAAAACATGTGACTGTCGGTTTAGCCTAATGTATTCCCTTCTACCTACAAGGAACTGACTCTGTTACTGTTTATCTCGATTATCATGAGGCAGAATGTCATGTGAATGGAACACATCAGATTATACACGCAGGCTGCGTTTTTGACACTCAGCTTGTATATGAATCCAGGATTTGCTTTCTCCCTCTACACTAGAGACAGATTCTTATGCTTTTAATGTTCGTATGGTAGAATGAGATTAAAGTTCATATCCATAGCTAGAATTTGAACAGAGGATCTTCGACTGACCATATTGCTGGTCTAAACAATTGAGCTACTAATGCAGCATGTCACCACTATATTAATTTCGTCAATTGGCTTCGTTTTGCTGGTAAATCACACGAGTTCTGAAATAATTTTTAGATAATGTATCCCTTCCAAAAATTCAGAACTTTATTCTCAATATTGTGCTTTCAACATTGGGGGCAGGTTATGCCAAATGATTTGGAATTGTCTTGTGATTTATCTGGAAAAATACGAGTCTTTGGAGAGTTTAATGTCGTTCCGGTATGTTACAATTGTAGCTAAGAGGAGTAGGGACGTAAATTCCGTCTATGGCATTGGTTTTTAACTTTCTCTACACATACTATGTACATTGTGTACTTCTCTATATATAGAAGTTATTGCACTCTATCCAAAAACTCTATACCGAGAAAACCATGAATTTACGGCCGTCACACGGTTGCCAATATCGTTAACCTATTCGCTAGTTGTTAGAATTTCATTGTCCTTCAAACGGTGACTGGACGATTTGAACAATCTCTGACATATGTTACTACCTGGCTGCACTTAGAAACATTTCCTTGCCTACGGCTATTTCCTTGAAATACAAAAGAAGTGCCCTCTTATACTTTTGGCTTCCCTGGTACCAACGTCATTTTCATATCTATTATTACATTGCTATTGAAATTATTATTAATTATTTTATTATTAATTTGTGATAATCACTTTCTCTACATGTACTATGTACATAGTGTATAGAAAAGGTACTGTATTGCACCCAAAAATTCGATACCGAGATTTCACCGGAAATACATGTTTTGGGTCCCCCTGAAACCAAAAAAAGCATTTTTGGAAAAAGGTCCGTGTGTGTATGTGTGTGTGTCTGTGTGTCAGTGGACAGCATAGCTCAAAACCAAAAAGACCGTTAAATACCAAACTGCGTATTTAAGTTTGGTATCTTCCAAGGATGCGAAACGAAGATTTTCAAGAAAATCTCCCTACCACCAACTCCCTTTACATGGAAGTTTTTTCGAAAAATTTTATTTTCTCAAAAATGGCTCTCACGATTTTGATTAAAATGTCATATATTAAAGATATTTACTTGAAAAATAATATGTATATCTTGAATTTTCTGGGATTAACCTCTGAAGTCTACTTTATTTTGGATGAATTTTACGGAATTTTGTGTAACTGGTAAACCGTAAGAGATAGACAAAAACTTACCACACAAAAAATGTAGAGCACATTAAAACACACAATTTATGTTATATACATTTTTTCGTGTAGTTGATCGTTTTTTAGATATCCCTTGTTTTTTGTTTCAGCTTTAAAAAAACTTATACTTTTCTCCTACAGGAATTTGTCAACTCCTGTCCATACAAACAAAGGAACTTCAGTCACATAGCAACCAGCTTTTGCTATCACTTTAACCTATGGTACCCCTTTATTTCGCTTCTACTTACAGGGAAGCAAGTAATAAGACTGTTTCTGCTATTATTTTCTATCTTAACATGAAGTAAATACTCGTAGAAGCATAAATTTTTTAACAAAAATTTGTTGCAGAGATGTAGAGAAAGTGATGTGAATGGAAGACATCAGATATTTTGTGACTCATTTTGTACTAACTTAAAGAAAGCCTCATTTCAGTCTGTGGTGATATGTTTCAGAACGGGAACACTCCTCTACATGTGGCGTGCCAGAGTAACGCCACAGATGCTGCAGAGCTACTCATTAACAAGGGTGCAGACCTCAATGCTCTTAACTCGGCAAGTATAGCTAGCTAATGTCAGCAAGTAACCACATTTCTGTGGTATAGCATATTCTCTAACACGTATAGGTATATAGAGAAAGCAGTGTACTGCACCCAAAAATTCGATACCGAGATATCACCGGAAATACATGTTTTAGGGTCCCCTGTATTCAAAAAAAGCATTTTCACAAAAAGGTCCGTGTGTGTGTGTGTGTTTGAACACGACAACTCAAAAACGAAAAGTCGGTAAAATACCAAACTTGGTGTGAAGTTCAGTATCTTCCAGGGACGCGACACGAAGATTTTGAGAAACATCCTCCCACCCCAAACTACCCTTTACATGGAACGTTTTTCGAAAATTTTGGTTTTCTCAAAAATGGCTCTAACGATTTTGATTAAAATATCGTATGTTAAAGATATTTACCTGACAAATGAAATGTATATCTTGAATTTTCTGGGAATAGCCTCTGAAGACAATTTTATTCTGGATACATTTTACGGAATTTTGCATAACTGCTAAACCGTAAGAATGGTCAAAAACTTACCACACCAAAAATGTAGATCACGTTAAAACACACAATTTATGACTATACATTTTTTCATGGAGTTGATCGTTTTGAGATATTCCTTGTTATTGGTTTCAGCTTTGAAAAACGTATACTTTTCTCATACAGGAATTTGTTTACTTCTGTCCACACAAACAAAGGAACGTCAGTCACAAAGTAACCAGCTTTTGACTATCACTTTAACCTATGGTACTCCCTTTTTAACAATATGTAGAGAAAGTTATGTGAATGGAACACTTAATATTAACAACAGTCGCTTCCAGAGGTGCACGTGATCGGAAGGAACAAGTTTGTTGGTTTCTTAAACAGAGTCAGTCATCAGCATTGCCAGCGTGCAGGAATTTTCCTCACCAGCTCTTTTACATGCCAGTAAAGTTCGTAAAAAAACTGCCTCTTGACGATAGGAAAACAGCTGATTATTTTATTCGCTTTGTCTTTTCCTTTACTTTCTAACCCCTAAATTACCGAGCCAAGTGGCTGAGACATTACGTCTAGGAATGGAATTCGGGAGGCCTGGGTTCGCTACCTGTTGACCACGCACCCTAGAGCTGAGTGTTTCCGTGATTTTTTCCCGGGACCGCTTACGCGAATTGCTGGGTGCTGTATATCTACCACGGTGCCTTTCCCTTTCATTCCTTCATTTCATTTCCCAAGACAGAAATCGCAGAGGATTAGAAGAAATGGCGTTTTCTTTATGGACGCTCTTTAACTTTTGCCAATCCTGGTGGACGCGCTCGCTTTTCGCTCCGGATCGTGGGTTCGAGTCCCGTCTTCTGTGTTTGTAAATGTGTATATGTCTGTGTATGTATATGTAAAAGGAAAACGTGACACATTAATAGGTCAACTAAGGAAATTTAGGAAACTGGAAAAAACAGAGGAAAAAGGAATACAGCGCTGGAGTCCTGACAAGTCACCGGCACTGTATTTTTATAAAAAAAAAAATAAAATAAAAATAACTGCGGTGGTTCTCAGCGTCCCATTCTATACTGGGCGTGAAAGACCGCTTAATTTTGCTCAGAGGCCTCTCTATAAGGCTTGAGGTTCTTTTACGTGCCGTAATCTACGACACGGGACCAACGGCTTTACTCCCCTTCCGAAGGAAGCTATGGTAAGGATTTTTACGCCCGAAAAAATTCATCGTCCTCCGCCGGGTTTGAACCCACGACCCAAAACATCGGCCAGGATATTGTCAGCATTTCTCAACGGCGATAATTTCCTAAAGAGGTACCAAAAATGTGTGTGGCCATCTCCTTTAATAACATTGGCAAGTAAAGCCTTTAAAAGTAGTTTTAAAAACGTTGCGTGGTTTCATCCGCGTCCTTCTATGATAGTGGCAGAGCCAGCGCCAGGGCGCGGAAAGGCAAAACACCGCGCAGCCGGTTCGGACGATTCTGGATCATCCCGTATCTTTATTATACGGCATTTTAATCAAAACCGTTAGAGGCATTTTAAGATAAACAAATTTTCAAAAATTTGTGTAGCATCCTTGGAACAGATTAAATATGGATACCAAGTTTGGTTTTTAACGGTCTTTTCGTTTTTGAGCCTTGCTGTCCTTAGACACACACACACACACGGACGTTTATCTAAAAATTCTTTTTTGGGTTCAGGGGGTGAAATCTCGGTACCGAATTTTAAGGTGCAATACAATAGTTTCTCGGGTAGCACTGTGGGTGAGTGGTTACCCGCTCGTCTCCCATCTAGGCGGCCCGGGTTCGATCCCAAGTGCCCGCTAATGAGATTTGTGGTAGACGAAGTGCGTGTGGGCGGGTTTTCTCCGGGTCCTCCGGTTTCCCCCGCCACTCATACCATAAATTGCTCCACCATGATCTTTTCAGTCACCAATTCCGCTTACACTTTCATATCATCCAATTCTTCATATTCATGCCTGACTACGGGCCGGCTCTTCGTAACAGGTTCTCCATTCCGTGGTTTCTGCCGTTGGCTTCCCGACAGGTTTCTGACTCCTGTATGAGAAAAGTATAAGGTTCTTAAAGCTGAAACTAACAACAAGGAATGTCTTAAATACGATCAACTCCACGAAAAAAAGTTATATAACATAAATTCTGTGTTTTAATGTGCTCTATTTTTTCTGTGTGGTAAGTTTTTGTTCATCTCTTACGGTTTAGCAATTATGCAAAATTCCATAAATTCATCCAGAATAAAGTAGTCTTCAGAGGTTATTCCCAGAAAATTCGAAATATACATTTTATTTGTCATGTAAATATCTTTAATATACGACATTTTAATCAAAATCGTTAGAGCCATTTTTGAGAAAATCAAAAATTTCGAAAAAAGTTCCATGTAAAGGGTAGTTGAGGGTGGGGGGATTTTCTTGAAAACCTTCGTGTCCCATCATTGCAAAGTACCAAACTTAAATACCAAGTTTATTTAATTTTTTTAGCTATTATGTCCACAAACACATACGCACACACAGGGACCGTTTTCCAAAAATGCTTTTTTTTTTTTTTTTGATTCAGGGGCACCTAAAACATGTATTTCCGGGTGAAATCTCGGTATCGAATTTTTGAGTGGAATGCAACACCTTCTCTATACACTATGTACATAGTATGTTTAGAGAAAGCATATATACATATGTATGTGCATTCGTGCTAGAGAAAGTAATAAGCTGAGTGTTGGGACTAAGAGAGGCGTGTGTTTGTTTGACAGAGGTTGCAGTCCCCGATCCACATAGCAGCAGAACAAGGATACTCGGACATCTGCAAGTTGCTGCTGGCTGCGGGAGCCAACATTGACCAAAGAGAGCAGGTGAGCGATTCCAGAAACACGCCATCACTTCCTGCTTCAAACAAGGTTTCTTTCTTGTCAGTAGTGCACTGTTTATCTGCTCCAAGACCAAAAAGAGGCTTGTTCACAATAACCCGGAGCGCTAACTTAAACGGAAACCCATCACAGCATGTCAATAAACATATCGATGTCACAATGGCTCCGGGGCATAGGCCTTCCCTAAAATGTCGATAAAAAAAAGTCTTGTTTATAACCTTCCCTATAACTACGAAAATGTTTTCAACTATTTATTATTCACGAAATAGTGAGTATAAGACTGGCAGACTAAAAGTGAAAGCATCGCTTTCTCTTCTAGCATTGCTTCTGTTTAAGGATCGTGTCAGACTGGGACTCCAGTGATGGTCACTATAGACATGCATTAGTTTGAATTGGAGCATTCACTACACTGTCTCACCGAGTCACTGTGACGGACAAGGTCACTGTGACAGACAAAGTCACTGTGACAAACATGGTCACTGTGTTCAGAGCAGTCACCGCCGTACATGCATTAGTTTGAATTGGAGCATTCACTACACTGTCTCACCGAGTCACTGTGACAGATAAGGTCACTGTGACAGACAAGGTCACTGTGTTCAGAGCAGTCACCGCCGTACATACATTAGTTTGAATTGGAGCATTCACTACACTGTCTCACCGAGCCACTGTGACGGACAAGGTCACTGTGACAGACAAAGTCACTGTGACAGACAAGGTCGCTGTGTTCAGAGCAGTCACCGCCGTACATGCATTAGTTTGAATTGGAGCATTCACTACACTGTCTCACCGAGTCACTGTGACGGACAAGGTCACTGTGACAGACAAAGTCACTGTGACAGACAAAGTCACTGTGACAAACATGGTCACTGTGTTCAGAGCAGTCACCGCCGTACATGCATTAGTTTGAATTGGAGCATTCACTACACTGTCTCACCGAGTCACTGTGACGGACAAGGTCACTGTGACAAACATGGTCACTGTGTTCAGAGCAGTCACCGCCGTACATATATTAGTTTGAATTGGAGCATTCACTACACTGTCTCACCGAGTCACTGTGACAGATAAGGTCACTGTGACAGACAAAGTCACTGTGACAAACATGGTCACTGTGTTCAGAGCAGTCACCGCCGTACATGCATTAGTTTGAATTGGAGCATTCACTACACTGTCTCACCGAGTCACTGTGACAGATAAGGTCACTGTGACAGACAAGGTCACTGTGTTCAGAGCAGTCACCGCCGTACATACATTAGTTTGAATTGGAGCATTCACTACACTGTCTCACCGAGTCACTGTGACAGATAAGGTCACTGTGACAAACATGGTCACTGTGTTCAGAGCAGTCACCGCCGTACATATATTAGTTTGAATTGGAGCATTCACTACACTGTCTCACCGAGTCACTGTGACAGATAAGGTCACTGTGACAGACAAAGTCACTGTGACAGACAAGGTCGCTGTGTTCAGAGCAGTCACCGCCGTACATATATTAGTTTGAATTGGAGCATTCACTACACTGTCTCACCGAGTCACTGTGACAGATAAGGTCACTGTGACAGACAAAGTCACTGTGACAGACAAGGTCGCTGTGTTCAGAGCAGTCACCGCCGTACATGCATTAGTTTGAATTGGAGCATTCACTACACTGTCTCACCGAGTCACTGTGACGGATAAGGTCGCTGTGTTCAGAGCAGTCACCGCCGTACATGCATTAGTTTGAATTGGAGCATTCACTACACTGTCTCACCGAGTCACTGTGACAGACAAGGTCGCTGTGTTCAGAGCAGTCACCGCCGTACATGCATTAGTTTGAATTGGAGCATTCACTACACTGTCTCACCGAGTCACTGTGACGGACAAGGTCACTGTGACAGACAAAGTCACTGTGACAAACAAGGTCACTGTGACAAACAAGGTCACTGTGACAAACAAGGTCACTGTGACAGGCAAAATCACTGTGTTCAGAGCAGTCACCGCCGTACATGCATTAGTTTGAATTGGAGCATTCACTACACTGTCTCACCGAGTCACTGTGACGGACAAGGTCGCTGTGTTCAGAGCAGTCACCGCCGTACATGCATTAGTTTGAATTGGAGCATTCACTCCGGGACACTACACTGTCTCACCGAGTCACAGTGGCGGACAATATCACTGTATTCAGAGTGGTCACCGCGGACATGTATTAATTTGAATTAGAGTGTTAGCACTGAGACACAGATGAAGATGCAGCGTTGCACATTTGCCAACAGACAGGCAGTCATTTCTGAGTACAGCGAAACATTCATTATACATTATACTATACACATCGTTACCATGAGTTTAGATTTGATTAACAAGGAAGGTCTTCTAAGTGAAGTGGAAAGTCGTCCTTCTATTTGGTATATCAAAAGCGACGCCCACAGCATCTTGCCTCAGATCGTCATAAAGTGTGTAAAACAATCCGTTCTCCAGGAGATCACATAGCAGCGGATGTACATGTAATTTCTTCATTCTCCTCCTTCTGTTTAGAAGTACAACAAAAGTTGTTCTTCGCTCGAGTCCATTTCACTAACTAATCAGTTGGCAGTACCTGCAGTGTCAGACACCTGTAATCAAGGAGTGCTCACCACAGACACCAGTGACCGTCACCAGTGTCCCAGTGTAAGAGGAACCTAAAGTCGATGTCCCACGGTCAAATTTTGGTCCAATTTTTTTTATACAGCGTGAACGTTGTGTACAATTTCTCTGTACCATTCCCACGGAATTGTGTATTGTTCAAAATATTTCTCACATGAACAGCTGAAAGAAAATGGTGGAGGTTGGTGATATTTACGTTCGCTATCACAAGTTTGTTTTATGTATCCATTGCAAGAGCATATTATAATAGAAAGACAAAATCAAGACTAGACCATGGCAGGCCAAGGAAGAGGTGTACTACATATGCTGCAAAATGAACTCGTTTCTAAGTTATTTTAACTTCCTTAGAATGGACGAACATTTGTTTGGAAAGTTGCTGTCCTTAGTTGAGGCAAAAATCACTCGCCAAGACACAAATATGAGGCAGTCCATACCAGCAGTCACGTTTTTATATTTTTGTTGAGAAAAGAAGGTTAGGTACAAATGGATCCATTAAATTCATTTGCAGGGGTTGTAAATACCCGAGTTATTATTTCATAAATCTCAGCCGCACAAAAAATGTGTATTTCAGCAATAGCTCAACTACTATAACCCTATTGTTTAGGACCAAGTCTACAAGATACAGCAAAGTTTCACACAAACAATCACGTTGGCGGGAAGGAAGACCCAGCGCTAGCTGCCATCTTATTACGTCATTACCACCAGGTCGCTCATTGGTTGATTTCATAGGTTTGGACCAAAAATTAGAAACCGCTGTATCCTGTTGTAGCAAACTGGAATTGGACCAAAAAATCGGACAGAAATTGTACACAATGAAGTTATCGGATGTCCCACGATCCAGTTTGTAGTTTGAAGAGTGTTGGACCAAAATATTTGACCGTGGGACATCGGCTTTAGGCTCTGACCATTTGCCTCACCGACCCCAGATACCCACACGGTGTGTACCACAGCATATCTGCTCATTGCTATAATACGATCCACCATTGCTATTGATATCGTCGACATTACTGTCTTCTTCCATGTTAACAATAATCGGTTAGTGTTTGCTTGCATAATCCTAAAGAACGCCGCTCTAAAGGTAGCGTTACCGTGCTTCATTCCATCGTAGACAGAGATATTACGACTTCTGCGCATACATTTTAGCGCAGCTTCTCCCACCATCAGACGAAGAATTCCCACTGCGCAACTTGGGGTTTTGCTTTAGTCTTGCCTCACGACCTATGACGTGTCTGCCTCACATTTCAATCGAATCTTGTCAGGATGAGTTAGTAGATAATTTGGGGGGGAGGTGTTTTGCCGTAACCTAAAAACCTGCGATGACGAAGTAACTCGGTTGAAACCCATTTACATCTTAACCTTTTAAATAAAACATTACATTTTCATTGTGAAAATAAAGATTAATTTTTATAAATATATTCAAAGATAATAACCATCTCTTTAAGCTTCAAGGCCGCGAGCTTATTTGAGCATCATTTCATTCATCTGATATTACCTACCAGATTAATAGATGTTCATCTATTTAATGTGTCATTGTGGAATTTGGAGACACAAATCTGAATCACTTAGTGTTTTAGGCTGTATAAATGATCCTGCCTGCCACCTTCTTAAAGTTAGTAACACAGAGATTAAAATCTTAGCAATGTAATTTTTCGCCTGTTCCCAATTCAGTCAAGTCAAGAATTAAACAAAATCCCGATCAGAGTGAGCTCTAGCAGCTAATATGGATCTAATATGCCGTGCCCGGGAACGAGAAGGCTTCCCGTTGATTGTGAATGCTCCCTTTAGAACACATGTATTTAAACTTTGTCGTTCTCGTTACGGTTACCGTTCTCGTTGTTGTGAACCAGCCTTAACGTTATGATAGGATCCTACTTAAACCCTAGTCGGGAAGTTGCCGGATTGTCCCTTTCATGAAAAGCTGAAGTGTAGCTGTTAACAATTTCAGATCCTGGTGGACCCGCATTCGTTTGAATAATCACTATCTATTTTCATTTGTAATCGTGGACTATTAGAACACCGGTAAAATAGAACTGTTAGGGGAATTTAATACCTTGTTGAAATGTTGCCATGGTAGCTTAATTGGTAAAAGTAACCAGAAAAGATATTATCTCTGAAGTTCGCTTCTTTGCATGGTCAGGAGTAAAATAAAAATCTGATGTGTTCCATTCACATGACTGTCTCTGTATCTGTGTAACAAATTATTGTTAATAAGCTTATCTTTTATTTATTTCATGCTAATCTAGAAAAATTAGCAGAAATAGTCTTATTTCTTGCCTTATTGTAAGTATAAGCGAAATAAGGGAGTACCATAAGTTAAAGGGAAAGCCAAAAGCTGGTTGCTATGTGACTGATGTTCCTTTGTTTGTATGGACAGGAGTTGTCAAATTCCTGTATGAGAAAAGTATAAGTTTTTCAAAGCTGAAACCAAGAAAAAGGAATATCTCAAAAACGATCAACTCCACGAAAAAAATGTATATAGCATAAATTGTGTGTTTTATCGTGATCTACATTTTTGTGTGTTAAGTTTTTGTCCATCTCTTACGGTTTAGTAGTTATGCAAAATTCACCCAGAATAAAGTAGTCTTTACAGGCTATTCCCAGAAAATTCAAAATATACATTTTATTTGTCGGGTAAATATCTTTAACATACGATATTTTAATCAAAATTGTTAGAGCCATTTTTTAGAAAATCAAAATTTTCGAAAAAATTTCCACGTAAAGGGTAGTTTCGGGTGGGGGGATTTTTCTCAAAATCTTCGTGTCGCATCCCTGGAAGATACTAAACTTAAATACCAAGTTTAGTATTTTACCGACTTTTCGTTTTTGAGTTATCGTGTTCACAGACACACGGACACACGGACACACACACGGACCTTTTTCTGAAAATACTTTTTTTGGATACAGGTGACCCTAAAACATATATTTCCGGTGAAATCTCGGTATCGAATTTTTTGGTGGAATGCAATACATTCTCTATACACTATGCACATAGTGCCTATAGAGAAAGTAAAAAACAAAAACAGCGACAATTTCCTGTTTCTAAAGGTATTTTAAAATTTAGATCTAAATTATTTTGTGTATTACGTTTTTGTCTATCCTGCACATTTTTATAAAGGGTAAAGCATAGTTTGTGGTGCGGAGAATTTTCCTAAAAATCTTCGTGTCGCACGCATCCTTGGAAGATACTAAACTTAAATATAAGTTTGGTATTTAATGGTATTTTCGTTTTTGAGCTATGCTGTCCACACACATGGAACCTTTTTCTAAAAAGCTTTTTATTGGACCATATTTATTTCCGGTAAAATATCGACCTCGGAATTGTGGGTGGAACACAATATCTTCTCTGACAACTATGTGTAGCGAAAGTAAGAGGATATATTAAAACAAACGAATGCAGTGTCCATTATTCTACATATTGGCAGTTATGAACATAAATATAATTTAAGTACATTAATTCAAAGAAGATGTTTATATTTGAATATGGTTTATAAACTATTTTATAATATATAGGATCGTTAAACTATAAGGTAACGCCTGTCTCAGCCTCTCTTCACCGCGCGAGAGATCCGAGAGTCGCCGGGAAAGTGGTGCCGGCAAGGCGCGCTAAAATTCGTATCTTAAGATAAATTACGGAAATGTTGACATACGGGCAGCACTCGCAGGTGATGTTATCATTAAGTTTCTGTGGATTTCTGAGAACATCTGCCTGTTTGGGAGCAAATGCTCAATATTTATTTAAGGTAAGGACGCCACTTTCCCTGCGACTCTCGGATCTCTTGCGCAATAGAGAGAGCCCGCGAGAGGTTTACGTTATAATTTAATGACCCTATACGAGTTGTGCAACACTATAACTTATTCCTGTAGTATGGCATGTTGAGATTTGTAGTGCTATGATATTTCTTATAACATGTAGCTTCTTTCTAGTCTATCTGCCTATAACTGCACATGTAAGTATCTTACTTCTTATATTAATGCATTTTTCCTTTTTCTTACCTCCTGGTGCTTTCTTTAGATTGTTCGACTATGTAGAGCAATGTATATTTTTTTTTTATCTCCTAATAATTCCGTTGCTTGATTCCCCAGTCCCCTAACTAAATCTAAACAACGCCCATATAATATGATGTCGTAAGACAGACTTTTCCAACTGAAAACTATGTGACGTCAGAGCTTGCTTTTGCCTTACGGAGCGAGCAATAACTCAAGGTCAGAACAGCGGCGGTGTGTCAAGGTAATCAAAAAAGTCTGATGCGTTCCATTCACATGACTTTCTTTACATCTCTACACCAATTATTGTTAAAAAGCTTATACTTCTATTTACTTCGTGCTAATTGAGTAAAAATGAGCAGGAATATTCTTATTACTTGCTTCCTTGTAAGTAGAAGCGAAATAAGGGAGTACCATAGGTTAAAGTGATAGTCAAAAGCTGATTGCTATGTGACTGAAGTTCCTTTGTCTGTATGGACACGAGTTGACAAATTCCTGTATGAGAAAAGTATGTTTTTCAAAGCTGAAACCAAAAACAAGGAATATCTCAAAATCGATGAACTCCACGAAAAAAACGTATATAACATAAATTGTGTGTTTAAACGAGCTATACATTTTTGTGTGGTAAGTTCTTGTCCATCGCTTACCGTTTAGCAATTATGCAAAATTCCATAATTTTTTCCAGAATAAAGTATTCTTCAGAGACTATTCCCAGAAAATTCAAGACATAGATTTTATTTGTCACGTAAATATTTCAATATACGATATTAGAGCCATTTTTGAGAAAATCAAAGTTTTAAAATCTTTTTACATGTAAAGGGTAGTTTGGGTGGGGGGTATTTTCTTGAAAACCTTCGTGTCGCATCCTTGGAAGACACCAAGTTCGTATTTTTCGGTCTTTTCGTTTTTAGCTATGCTACCCACACACCCACGCACACACATACACACTGACCTTTTTCCAAAAATGCTTTTTTTTCTGTTCAGGGGGACCTAAAACATGTATTTCAGGCGAAATCTCGGTATCGAATTTTTCAGTGGAATGCAATACCTTCTCTGTACATTGTACATAGTACGTGTAGAGAAAATAAAAAACACTACGCAGGATTATTTTCAACAATATATTTAAACTATTTCCAATTAGCGTATCTCTTTGAAAGTTATACTAATTGAGCAAGGGCCTCAAAATATTCATATGCAATTAAAACATGAAAATGAAAAAAAAAAAAAAAAAAAAAATTATGAAAATCCCATTTTAACTCCCCTTAAGAAATGTGTTTATATTTTGCGGGTTTATACAAGTTCAATATATAATACAGTATCATTTGTCCCAGTCCCAATTCTCTATGTTACCATGGTTACCTAAAAGGATACTGAAAATTAGTCCTTGTGTGTTTTGATTATAATTTAAACATGGTGCTAACGCCACTGCTCCGACAAAAGTTACTGTGCCTGCTTCAAAGCAGAGGGAAGCTCTGAGTGACGTCATACAGTTAGAAATGTCTGTTTTAAAATATCGTTACTAATGATAAGTAAAAGCCTGCTGTGAAAAATGAAATGGTAATAAGACATTCAGGCAAAACCAGACTCTGAATTTTTATTTTGCATGTATTCCTTGCATGTGTAAAAGAACCGGGAAGTTTACTACGAGATTTTATAGTGGTATAAATCTACCGTAAAAATCATTAATTACGATAAATAAAGTAGGAGAGTACACGAAAAGCGTTTGTTATAACAAGAATGATAAGCACAGTATATAGGAAGGTATTAGACATATACGAAAGCAAATACTTTCTTGAACATTCGCTGAGAAATTACCTTGTGATTGAAATTCCTACTGACACGTGGTTGTCTCGGTACGCTGTTGTCATATTTACTCGCTGTCCGTCTGCCGCGGTTGTACTCCCGGATCATCTTCTTCTCTGATAATTTCACTATATTATACAGTCCACTGCTTCCTCTAAAATTTCTACTTCTTCCCATGTATTTTCAACGATGTTGAACTACTTTTCGCCATTTCTCACTAGTGACTTCATCTGTCCCTTTCAACATTGGGTCCTGTACTTCACTAAACGTAAAAGTTTTATTATTTCGGTAACATAACCTCAACTCGTTTATCACGGCTGTAAGACATTTTCAAATGACAGTATCGCTCCTGATAGTTCTAGGATGAGAACAAGAACAATGTCTGTGATATATAAAAGGTGGTAACGATTATAAATGTAAATCACTGTGTATAACATAACCAAACTTTTCACAGAATGAAATCAAACAATCAAATCAATAATGAATGAGAACGCGCGTAAATTTCCAGTGAGCTCGCAGATGTTGCAACGCCAATGACATGATGTCTCTGACGATAACTCATTCTTACACTATGATTGGTCAACACCCTGACGAGCCCGTGCTAGCGAACGACACACTCCACAAGGAAATTTCTCGCCGACTTTAATACGGGAAACTTAGAAAACGCATCTCAAACTAATGATGGGCACTGTCAAATGGAAACTTTTGAATAATTTGATAGTCACCTAACTCTCGGTTATTCGATTGTTAGCTATGAATTCTGTTTTCATTCTGTTTTAAAATATTACTGTAGTATTTGTTGCTTGGCAGCCGATAGTCCCCAATGACTTTTCAAGTCGGTTTTGACCAATGCAGATGTCATTCCAGAGAATGCACAGGATTTTTTTCTACGAGTGAGTGTATTTCAGTAGTTTACGAGCTCACTTGATTTTTACGGAATCCACGCGCAAGGAAGTGCAGCAAGCGTAAAGTAATTCTGTTGAAACTTAACGCTCGCCAAAATAATTCACGATGTTAGTGTGTATATGTCGGTTATAGCAGACCGTGACAAACCAATATTATTGTTCTTCTATGATAAATTTTGAGAAAATGACAGATTTTCGATTTACCAGTTATTCAAACTTCAATCAAATTGTTCGAAATTTTTATCATGTAAAGGGTAGTTCAGGTGGGGGGATTTTTCTCAGAACCTTCGTGTCGCATCCTTGAAAAATACTAAACTTAAATACCAAGTTTAGTACTTTACCGACGTTTTATTTTTGAGTTATCGTGTTTACAGACACGCGCGCACACACGGGCCCTTTTCTAAAATGCTTCTCTATTTTATGCAAGGGATCCTAAAATGTGTATTTCCGGAGAAATATTGGTATCGAATTTTTTGATGGAATGCAATATTTTCTCTATACACAATGTACGTATTACGGCAGAGAAATTAATAGTATTTTAAATAAGAATTCAAGGTAGAATGATAACACGCAATTAGAGAAGAAATTGTAACATATTGAGGTTATGTTTTTCGGTGTAGGCTGCGTCATTTCTTACACTGCTCTCTGCCGACGTTTCGCTGCAACTTGTGTTGCGCTTCTTCCTCGCTCAACTGGCGAAACGTGGGCAGAGTGCAGTTCGAATAAATGACGCGGCCTACACCGAAAACCATAACCTCAATGGACTACGGCCGTGGAAGCCTGCACATATATCTAATTGTGATACAGAGTGATTTATATAGAACTGACACATTTCTTTCTTTAATTATTCCGTTGGAAATTCATTCAATATCCCAATTTTAGCACCAAATTAATCAGAATGTTCTGGAATTTCGCTTCCTTGTCACTAGATGCGCAAATGTTTAACCAGGCTGTGAATACTGCAGAGTACCAACTGATTTTCTTGGAGTTTGTTGAGCAACTGGACGATGTAGAGCTGAGTCAATGATGTTTAGAGCAAGATGGTGTTATATGCCATACATCAAATGAATCCATGAACCTAATTGCAAGTTTCCTTGACGACCGGATAATTTCCAGGAACGTGTGGCCACCGAGATCTCCGGATTTGACATCGCCGGACTTCTTTCTATGGTGTTACTTAAAAGACACGCCACATGCCCCCAGACATTGGACGATCTGAAGCCCAACATCACAAAGGTGATTCAAGCTATTGACAACAGAGTCCTCCAACGAGTGGCCAGTACGACGTGTTGAGGTGTGCCTTATGCAGGATGGAGGACATTTTTATCGTTTGCTATAGCGGTAAATAATCTCCCAAAATTCCTTTACGGTTTAGGTATAATAAGTTGTCGCTAGCACAATTCGTTTTGAATCAATTAAAGAAAGAAATGTGTCAGCTCTATATAAATCACCCTGTATATGTATAATATTTCACAAAAATACTAAAAATATTAATTTTTTGGCTCTATATATTTAATGTTGCTGCAATGAAAAGTTTGACACCAGGAGGTATAAAAAAACGAAAGCCTAAAGGATGGAATGTTTTGTTTTGTTGCCTGCAGGGAGGGAAGACACCCTTGTACATCGCGGCTCGGGGTAGCTTTACCGCGATCGTAGACATGATCATCAAGACCGCACGGTTAGACTACCCAGCACCAGTACGTAGCGAGCGCCTTGTGTCTGCCTCAGCATGCTGCACCACGGCACTGGTACACTCCCCTCACAAACACAACCCTCTAGTCCAGGCATGGCACACCCACTATATACAGTTTACGTAAGAATTATCTTAAGTTGGTCGAGATTGTAAGCTTCACCTCACATGCCTTCTTACACATGTCTACTTTGTAATTACTATTTTCTGATTTACAGGACAATTTAAAGTACTTTAGGTTCCTGACAGTTACTATGAAGGTTAGAGGCAACAGCGGTAACCGCGCCAGTTCAAGGTCACACCATACAATTCCAACCAATTAGGGCCCTCTTATCTTGTGATTGGTTGGAGTTGTGTGATGGGACCTAGAAGAGGCGTATTCACCGCCGTTTCCGTAGAACATTCTTTTTTACCTTTATAAATGGAATCTATGTAGTCGAAGAAAATACTTAAAATTGAACCAGTATTTTCAAAGATTTTTAAGTCGAATTTTGCGCTAAATGTATTTATTTTATGACAGTAGACCTATGTCTTTTTACTCAAATATACCCCTCCTTTAATTCTTTAAATCGAATTAGAAATTTGATGAATTTGGG
Organism: Hymenopus coronatus; assembly: GCA_030762935.1. Taxonomy (NCBI): domain Eukaryota; kingdom Metazoa; phylum Arthropoda; class Insecta; order Mantodea; family Hymenopodidae; genus Hymenopus; species Hymenopus coronatus. Next base: position 82,510,328 of record CM060885.1, read on the forward strand.
AGAATAGGCATCTCTATCTTTTGTTGTTGTTGTTTTTTTTTTTTTAACTCAAATAGACCCATCCCTTGATTCTTTAAATCGAATTTCAGGCTTCCCTTTATTCATTAAATCAAATTTTAGGCTAAATTTTATTATTTTGGGAGGATAGGCATTTCTCTTTTTCTATTCGAATACACTCCTCCCTTTATTCTTTAAATCAAATGTTGTGATAAATTTAATTATTTTGGAAGGATAGGTATATCCCTTTGTTTTTCTTAAATATACCCCTTTCTTGGTTCTTTAAATCGAATTTTAGGTTAAATTTGATTATTCTGTGAGGATAGGCCTACGTCATTTTACTCAAATATAACCCCCCCTAATTCTTTAAATCTAATTTTGGGCTAAATTTGATTATTTTGGGAGGATAGACAAAATACACCCCCTCAGAAACCGATCCAATACACCCCTCTCTTAGCCTTTCAGATAAACTGTTAGAATCCTAAAGTAATTTTAATTCCATTGTAGTTTCACTGGCTGTTGCCAGTGAGAAAGTTGATATATCATAACATGAGATAACTTTGGCCCCATTATGGAAAAATTTTCTATTTTAAATGTTTCAAATACCTATTTGTAAGGGTACCATAAGTCAATTATCAGAGATCACAACATAATTTGTGGTATCTTTACAAATAGTTAATGTAGAACAAAATCTTTTGAGACATGGTCACCCCATGTTTCGTTAACTGTTAGTATTTTAATGTTATATGTATATATTTGTCACATTTGCAGTCAGTTGATAGCACTGTAGTTAGTGGTTGTGTAAAATGTTTTGAGGACAGAGAATTTCTTGCAGGAGAAATGTTTCTCATGAGCCCACCAAGAGGATGACATCGCTACTTACATTATGGCTGCGAGGCAGTTTTTTTTTTGGGGGGAGGGGGGGAACAGGAATAAAGGTTATGAGGATAACAGGTATATAGGGTATTTGGGAAGGAAATAAGGAAAGGGGAAGAAAGGATTTAATACTGTGGTGTCACTATTTATTGGGGCATATATGGTGTCATGGGGCCCGGTACCGCCGAAGCAAACCGAGTGATTGCGGGTAACTGTACTATGAAGCGTGGGTTGTAGGGGCAAACGACATGGCGCAATGCCCTGACGTAGACCTACAAAATTTGAGGTGTATAATTTTACCAGAAAGGCCTGTTATTGGGGTGATGGAGCTCTACCCAGGTGAGTTCTGGGTGAAGTAGCCATAGCTCCAAAGCTTAACATGTTGGGTCGATGTTGTATAGCTGAAGTGAGTTGCTGCGTCATGTCTTCCAACCTAATGGTCAGGCCACGAGTTTGTTGCTGCAGCAGCTCATCGAGCTGCTGTGGACCTTGTAGATTCTGGAATTGTTGATGTAGTCCACCACCTTCTCGAGGCTCCTATTGAAGTGGTCTCGCAAGGCGGCGTTCTCCCGGTGAACTTCTTGTGATGTAGACTGAAGGCTGAGGGCGGTTGCCTGAAGCTCCGCCAGAGAGCGGGTCAGAGCTTCCTCCCATGTGGCGATTCGGTCGGCGATGGTGTTGACTGCTAGGCGGAGGTTTTGTAGTTCGGCTGTGTTGGTCTCAAGGTCATTTTGGAGCTGGATGAGTGTGGAGGTCTGCGGTGGCTGTTCTGTCTGCGAGGAAGTGATGATGGGAGCTGGCGGGTGAGAGATTGGCTGTGGTGGTGCTGCGTGCGGCTGATGAGAGGCTGGGTGTGGTAGCTCGCGTGCGGCTGGTGAATGGCTGGGATCTGTCTGCGTGGGTGTTGTGGGCACACCGCTTGACCCGTGTAGTGACCTGCACTGTTGCAAGTAGCACAGTACACGGGCCGGCGTGTCAAATCATGGTTGGTGCAGGCGGAGGTGAGAAGTCCGGGGCCACAATAATGGCAACGGGCGGCGGCTGTGCAGGCATCTGAGGAGTGCCCGTACTGGCAGCACCGGCGACACGGGAAGACATGGACGCTTCGTCCGGGCTCAACTGCAAGCACCTGCCCGAGGGCAGGCAACCCATCAGCTAAGGCGGCGCGGTAGTCCGCCTCGTTCCAGAACTCTAGCCCGACAAGTGGTGACGGTCCTCTCTCTGTGTGAATTCTTGTGGCTTTCATCATTGAAGACCAACGAAGACGGCCAGCGTTGAGTACTAGACCGTACGGTAGCTACCGGTGAACTCCACGCACCACTGCGCAGAAGCGCGGCAGCGAGGAGAGGTCTAGTATTGGTGACGTCGTGGGTGGTGTAGGCGGTGCGTTGTCGGCTGTGATGTTCAGCGGGGATTGATAGGCTTCGACGGCGGGTGATGCGGCGTGACTTACCGAGGTGACTGGTTTTGGCTCGGCGGAGGTAGTAGGCTGGGAGATTGGGTCGGCGTTGGCTGTGAGGTCTCCGGCCGCTCCTCGATTGGCTCTTGGGCGGCTGCGGCAGGCTTGCGGCGTTTCCCTCCCATGCTTACTCTGTGAAGGCAGGGAGCGAAGTGTCGCGAGGCAGTAATTACATCGCGATTTAAATATGTGTGGAGGAGTATGTTGCCATGGCAACCTCACCACCGCTTGTGCTCTAGCCTGTCACTCTTCCACCTGCAAGCCGAACTTCTACAGTGACTTTCAAATGGGATGAGGTTTGTCCTTGAGCACCACCAGACCGGCAGCCAACCGGAGTGCTGCTGTGTTCACATTCCTGCTTAACTGGGGAGTAACGCGCTAAGTGATTCCGTCTCGCATAAATACTGTTTGAACATTCACAACATAAACTTGGGCCCACCTGGTAAGAGTGGTGGTAGCGTGTCTGCCTCACATTCAATCTTGCTTAGGGTGAGTTACCCGGATAAGGTTTTTTTCTGGGTTTTCCCTTATCCTGAGAAAACGAATGTCGAGTAACTTTACGTTCCATAGACCCCGAAATCATTTGAGCATCATTTCATCAAATCCATTCATCGTCCGATATGAGCAACCAGGTTAAAGGATGTTCAGCTACATAAAAAAATAAACTTTTTAGTGAAAACTGGACAAGCCGGATTTAGCTTAGTCTGTAAGGTCGCCACTTGTAGGCGCTGTGTTGTAAGGAATAAAGAGAGATGGTGCCGCCGTGTTATTCACGGAACGGAGAGCAGAGCGCAACATTGGCGAGTATAAAAGGACCGGTTGAGAGGGCAGTCCGTTTCCAGACACAGAGCGTTAACAGCTTTGCTAGTGGCGCGACTTAGTTTTATCTTGACACCAGTATTCTTGATTAAGCATCTATTCCCCTGATCCTGCCTCAGGGTAACTCATGCTAAAGTCGACAATCCCGTTCTGCATTTGAACTCTTTAGGGTAACACCTGTTTGTGTGTCTCGATGCAGTTCTGCGGAGCCTACTAGGCATGGGCAACCATCTCCGCCTAGCTGATGATCCCGATCGGGATCTATGACCTTACCGAGTTTTATCCCTCGGTCGAGTGTCTCGATACTGTTCTGCGGAGCCTCTAGGTCAAAAGGATCCCACCTACCCGCTATGAACCCCTCCTACGTATTAGAATCGACCGCGTAGCCCTGAAGCTAACACACCGACACGGTGCATACAACAAATACTACTTGTGCTAAGGCAAAATATTGAATTTTTGCAAAAAATAATTTACGAGGAAGATAGGGAGTAATGTTTGTAGCAGAACCGTAAAAATCAGAGAATTTGAGCTCAAATAGTTTTCATAATACATGCCCGTCTATTATATAATAATCAGAATCACATAAACACTGTAATGACCATTATTATTTGTATGTATGGTTCTACTATATGTATACATGCGCGTTAACACAGAAATGGAACATATACTATTGTCATGACGGTACTAAAAGAAAGATTACTCATTATCTAAGCTTAGCAGGATGTTAAAGTCGAGACACAGAGCGAACACACTCTTGTTAGCTGTAGAATGCTGCGTCAACTATCGCGTATTTATGTCTCAGGGCTCGTGTTTGTTTAACCCTAGTCCCCACAGAGTTCAAGTCAGTTTTCATTTGCTGTTTAGTCAGGAATAGAGCAACTGCAATGCCTTTTAGTGGCGAATCTAAGAGGCAGGTATTGTGTAGCCATGATGGAAGAAGTTTTTAGGGTCTACACGTTTTATAAAAAAAAACAATGACGAATTATTGTCTCTTGACGTAACTGATGACAGCGATACTGGCAGTTCCAGTATAGCATTTAAGAAAACGTGTGCATAATATGAAAATATGCTTGTTCAAGTTTTACATTTAAAAACAGCAAAATTATAGAAGTTTAAAAAATCAGTTAGGGTTTCCTTACGTCGACTATTTGTCACCAGGCATGCTCAGTGTGCGAGTGAGAAGGAAATGTGAAAATAGTGGGGGTAGCAACCTGGCAACGCAGAGCACGATAACGGATCTCGTTTGTAAATAAAAATGGTCGAATGCGTCATGTACCATTTCAGAACTAAAGTGAGTATTACAATGATAAAATCTCCCTTCCTATGCATTATAAATTATTAATAGTCTGAATTGTCTTATCAAATACAACTCGCATTTTCATCTGTTAGGTGGAGGTCCTGGCCGATGGTTCCGGAGCAGTGGATAAGGTTTTTAAATTTTTATCCAAAGTGACATATGCCTTAAAAATTTAGTTTTGTTTGTTTGTTGATTTTATAGATGTTGACAGTAGACAATGGAGCGGAGTTTTTATATATTTCTTTTAAAGAGTCATTTTAATTTTGGTTTTAACGAAGATTTAACTTTCTGAGGGCGCTAATAACCTTTGTCGTTGAGCGCCCTTAAACACAAAGCATCGCTTCGCTCCGGTCGTGAATTTTCGACAAGATCAAGACATTCGTGCTTTTACATGTTATGTTAGTTCATCTTGTCAAGAAACATGAAGATAATGTTTATCAAGAGTGTCACAGACACGGCGAGCGTTTTAATTTGTGTTTCTGCAATCGCGAGTTTACCTGTTACAATTTCAGTGCAACTACATTACGTTAGGATGAAGCCTTGTATTCTAGTACCAGTAATTTCAAGCTCTGTTGAATGTGCTACTTCTCCTGAAACAGTCTGTATGTTATACCCAGATATTTTAAATAATTCACACGGTAAAAAGTAGGGTTCTGTGACACAGACGTTATGTACAGATAAGAAAGCAAGAAATGAGACTCGCTTAGAGCAAAACTTTTGGTATTCTAGTTTAAAACTGTTGTGTGTGCTGCCAGTTTGAGAATAACAGAGAAAGAAGAAGCTGCTGAATTGGTGTAAGTGAGAAGTTAAGAAAAGACAAAACAAGAACAGCTTGGTTTGTTAACCTGGAGAGCAAACAGAAACTGGGTGTTGGTGTACATTAACTACCTTTGTAATAGTTGCGAAATTGCATTGCGAAGTAGACGCTTTTGCTGTGCTAACTTCATTATTATTGGGGGTTTAAGGGTGCTCCGCTGCTAGGTTATCAATAAAACACTGACGGTAAATGACAAGGAGATAAAAGGAAGCTAAAAATAATCATAATAAAAACAAGAGATAAAATCCAGTATAAAGGAAAAACTGAAACTAACACTGGAACGAGATTGGTGTCGGAAGAGCTAAAGTCACCCGAGATAACATTTAAAAAACATCAACTACCATTTCATCGACATCTCTCAGGATACATACAATAAAAACCTCATGTGTTCCATTCACATGTCTTTCTCTACATCTCTGCAACAAATTACTGTTAAAAAGCTTATGCTTCTATTTACTTTATGCTAATCGAGAAAAAATTATTGGTCTTATTACTTGCTTCCTTGTAAGTAGCAGCGAAATAAGGGAGTACCATAGGTTAAAGTGATAGTCCAAAGCTGGTTACTATGTGACTGTAGTTCCTTTGTATGGACAGGAGTTGACACATTCCTGTATGAGAAAAGTATAAGTTTTTCAAAGCTGAAACCAATAACAAGGAATATCTAAAAAACGATCAACTTCGATCAACTCACATAAATTGTGTGTTTTAACGTGCTCTACATATTTTGTGTGGTAAGTTTTTGCCCATTTCTTAGCAGTTATGCAAATTCCGTAAAATTCATCCAGAATAAAGTAGTCTTCAGGGCCAATTCCCAGAAAATTCAAGATATACATTTTATTTTTCAGGTAAATATCTTTAATATACGACATTTTAATAAAAATCGCTAGAACCATTTTTAAGAAAATCAAAATTTTCGAAAAAAGTTCCATGTAAAGGGTAGTTGGCAGTGGAGGGGATTTTCTTGAAAAGCTTCGTGTTGCATCCTTGAAAGATACCATACTTAAATACCAAGTTTGGTATCCATTGGCCTTTTCGTTTTTGAGCTATGCTGTCCACAGACACACACTCACACACTGACCTTTTTCTGAAAATTCTTTTTTTGGATTCAGGGGGGCCCAAAACATGTATTTCCGGTGAAATATCGGTATCAAATTTTTGGGTGGAATGCAATAGCTTCTCTATACACTACGTACGTAGAACGTATAGAGAAAGTAAAAATGGAAAAACATTAGATACAGTGGCATTCGCCAAAATGTCGGGGAGGTTACCAGACAGGTGTAGAGTGGCTCGAGCTGTGCAAGCGGAGAACACTATGTCAGACCGACAATGTCGCGGAGAGTCTCTCGTAAGAAGGTAGCTGTGCGTAAACTTACAGTGGCCAACTCGTAAGCGAGCAAACAGCAGTTCCTCTCGTCGAGATAAACGAGCGGTTGCCTACTTTACAGGTAGGCCCCACACTTCTCTTAACTTGTTGCCACGGAGAGCCGACCACTCGGCATGCCAGCACAAAATATCCGCCCACCGCACAACAAGACTGAAGTCTGCAGATGTTACACAATGAATTTCGTACTGGGTTCCGTAGCCACTGTCCTTGCCTCCAAATCTACCAGTTCATTCCCCGGCAAGCCAACGTGACGAGGAATCCAAGCGCACTCCACTTTCGCGCCGGACGCGTGCAAAATGTGAAGCGTTTCCTGAATATGCTGTAGGATAGGATGGTAGTTGTACAGCTCAGGAATGTTCTGCAGTGCACAATTATAAGGCAGTCTCTCTACGGCCAACATAGACAGTGGCTCGGTATATGGTATAGAGCTGCGAAGGTAAATAGATGTGCTACCAGACAGCCCGAAAGCATAGGGTGCAGTTCCAGTAACAAAGACATATCCACGGTAGACTACTGTCATCGGTGTATACATAAATGCGGCCACTGTAAGTTGATAACAAAGGCGTAGAGATTTTCCATAAGCAGATTTCCCTAGATCTACCTGGTATGTAGCACATAATCAGGTGAGTACCCTCTACCCCTTGGGAAACATGCTGGCCATTTCAATATAAAGCTTCCGAAGCAGCTCTCGGAAACCTGGACCTTGGACTAAGTGACAGGTTTATATAACGTTCCTTCACCTCCGAATGGAAAAGGGAGTAAACGTTGGATGCGAAAGCATGCACTTACGCGCACAGTCATAATTACCTAGAAGGCATCGCGTCGACAACGCAGAAGAGGTTCTGCCGATTCGGCGTAGACGTTAGTTAGTTGGAAAAGCTCCAACAGCCACACGGATGCCCTAATTGTGGACTCAGCGCAGATGGTTATTCTGAAGAACATAATCTAACTTGGATCGAATCAGTGCACAATAAAGACGAAGCAACACCGTCCAATCCGCTCCCCAAGATTTGCCACTTAGTATCCGTAAAATGTTAGAGAACGATGACATCGCGCTTTCAGCTGTGCAATATGTGATGACCATTAAGTTTTCGATCGAAGTTCAACCCAAGGAATCTCGCCGCATCTGCGAATGGAAGTAAATCTGGCCGGAGTCGAAGAGACGGCGGCAATCACTTCCTACAGCGCCAGAAGTTAAGGAAAGTGACTTCTCAGTTGAAAAACAAAAGCAGTTTCATAAAGATTGTCCGGCCGCGCCGTGGCCGAGCGGTCAGACCACTCGCCGGGTTCGATCCCAGCGACCGCATGTGGTGGACAAAGTGGCGCAGGGGTGGATTTTCTCCGGGTTCTCCGGTTTCCCCCGCCATCACATCCCACCGGGGCTCCATTTTCATGCATCATCAGTGTCATCGCCTGCGGTGCCAGAGCAGTAAAAGCGAGCGTTAAACACTACTAAAAAAATAAAGATTGTCTAAGCACTCCTGGAAACGGAGTTCCATAAAAGGTGTACGTTGAGAAGTACAAAAGATAGCAAAGTTATCCACGAATAAGCAGGACGTACATCTGAGGGAACACATAGAGGTACAGAATTAATCGCTTAGGAAACAGCGTCACACTGAGATCTGATCCCCGTGGCACAAGGAAAAAATGGTTCCAAAAAACCGGGGCGACGTTTACTCGAAAAACGCAACCCCTCGTAAACCCCTGAAAGAACAACAGTATGCGTCCACGTATGCTCGCCAAAACGTTAAATAAAACTTCTCGAGGTAAAAAAAAAATATCTCAACTGTTTGACAGTTGTTAAGAAAGCCGTTCATGATCTGCAACGATAGCGACACAAGGTGTTCAGGACAAAACCTGTTAGTCAGGAGATTGTGGGATTCCAGCCACCTAACCAATGCGTTCCTTCACTTTGTAAACGCGAATTAGGACGGTAGCTGGACGGAAGGTGACGGTCCTTTCCAGTTTGCAAAAGAGCAGATGCAGGAAAAGTGCCGTCAAACCAAACACGATTATACAGCTCGAGCAGGAACGCCTTCAGGAGTAGGGCTGCCAGATTCATTTCACAAAATATCGCCAGAATTATTTTAAAAATCACAAAATGCATCTTGAAATTGCCCAATTTCACATTCTAAATTTTTAGGGGGAACAGTTAAAAAAAAGTCTCTAAGATTTGGTTTAGAATTTTGTTGTGTACTTACATCATGTTTCTTACGGTCAGACCATTAGGCTCTTAGTTGCAAACTTTACCAGAGAAAAAGAAAAAAGCTATATCACAAGAAACCCACTAAAACCATTTATGTATTTATTAATTTCAATTTCACAACTCCAAAGTCATATCTTCAGGATTTCGCTTTGGAACAAATTGCTTATAGGCAATGGTGTTAACGCGTGTAGTGTTATACTTGGTTTCCGTTTCTATTTGGATTTTATTCATTGGATTACACACACACTCATCAATATTTCTAGACTTTGGGGAGGATAGGGAATAATATGGATTAGAGAAAATTTCACACCCCCAGTCGGCAATAGAAAAGCAGGAAGGAAACTCTTGTTAAAGGCTTATCACACTTTCCTCACTTACCTATTACTAATACTTTATTTACTCAAATTAATATAAAAACTGCAGATACAGTATCAATGTATTATTCAAAAACTAATATAGTGCATATAATATTAATATATATTTGCATTTGATTCATACAGTTTTCTCTTGAACTCGGTGCGACTGTATTAATAGTGACGTAACAAGGAAAATAGTATAGTAGCTAACTTCACTTTTTTCATAGCAGTAGTGATTTAACGAACACACCGTCAGTCTGCTCCTTAATACAACACTGTATTTGTAAAACAATGTACAATACACTTTTCAAGGAATACATTTAAATTATTTTCGTGATTTCAGAAGTAGCCCAAAAATTAGCAAATCGGTTCAATTAAAAATCGGTCGGTACATCCATCTTTTAGTAGCCCAAATGGCGAATTTTCGCCCAATCTGGCAACACTGTTCAGGAAAGAAACGTTGCGACATTTGAACGTGGGACAGAGTTTCGCAAAGAGGAAATAGCATAGTCTAACTCCGTCATAGTGAGTAGACGATTGTAGTCTTCAAGGTTTTCGGAACGGAAAGAGAATCCTTGAGATTCTACCTGAGCCTTAATTAGAAGAAACTCAGGCGGATACTTGAGCAAAAGCACTGGTTAAAGCGTTTGCCACCTCAAACGTATCAACAGCAGCACCGGCAGGTGTCTTGAGACCAGCGATTGCATATGGGTGGATTTTCTGACCACACAACTTATATCATACAACCGAAGGTGTATATCGATTAAACTTGCTCTGTGGTGTCTTTAAGCTATCCTTAATAACTTGTCTAAATTTTCACACTTCTTCTAATGATCCAGACAGGAAACCCTAACGGCACGCCTGCGAGCACGAATTGCATTCCGACAATAATCGGTCCACCAAGGCACCGGAAATCTTCAGGGTTGGGCATTCGAACGCAGAATAGATTGCACAGCAGCAGAAAGAATTGCTCTGTGAACTTTTCGACTAAAGGATCCACAGATTGGCGCTCATCGTAGTTAAAAATAGCCAAGCGGTTAGCTTGATCTAGGCGTCATCTAGGTAAGCGGCTGGGACATACACCATGTGTTAGGAGACTAATAAGATAAGGAAAGCGGTCACTAGAATGTAAGTCAAAGATTATATTCCAGAGTAAGCAAACTGCTAATTTGGAGAATAAACCACTATATCAAGGCGAGAAAAACTATTAAAGACGCCAGATAGAAGTATAGGTTCTCCGGTGTTGAGGATAACTAAGTTAATATTGTCCAAGAAATCTGAAATTAACTTACCTCTCGCAAAAGCCCGAAGTGGACCCCAAAATGCGTGGTGAGCGTTCATGTCGCCTACCAAAAAAAAAAAAAAGAAAGTGTTGGTAGTTGAAAAACTAGATCTTTCAAGTCAGTGCACGAGAGGACAGAGGCAAATATATAGTACAAATGGTGATGATGCTGGTATTTGACAGCTTAATCCTTTCAGCGACAGACGGGTGCAAGACTGTAAGAATACGGAGTCAGCAAAAATATCTCTAATACGCATCACAGTGCCCCCATTTGCAGAAATACCCTCTTCCGGAGAGGAAATGAAGTTTTATTTATGGACGCTCTTTAACTGCTGTGGCTCTCAGAGACTCACTATATATTGGGCTGACAGACTACTTAATTTTGCTCAGAGGCCTCTCTATCAAGCTTGATGTTCTTTTACGTGCCCTAGATCTACGACACGGGACCAACGGCACCCTCTTCCGGTGATAAATCACACCATGGAGAAGAGTAGTGCCTGAAGGTAACGTTGCCACGTGGAAGGAGCCTGGTCTCCTGTAAGCAGACGATCAAAGATTGATTCTAGTTAGGCAGCAGTACAAACGTTAGTCGACGTGGTCTAACTCCGCAAGTGTTCCACTGTAGGATGGCCATGTGACAGTCTAGATCAACGGTTCCCAACCGGTGTGCCCCGGCACCCTAGGGTGCCGTGTGATTGGCTAAGGGGTGCCGCGAGATATTGAGATATACAAAAAAAAAAAAATACCTTCTACTGAAGCCTTAAGTCTTGTAAGGTCTTGAAATAAAATAAGTCAAATCAATTACTATCATGCACGGCAGATGGTGATAGTGGTCGATTCATTTCAATAATTCAGTTATACTAGTATCCCACAGATGGCATTACAGCTATACCCTGCCGAACATTCCCAAGACTACTCGCTTCCTCACGAACATTCCCGAGACTTCCGACAGATGAATATATAAAAGTGCACGCCGCTTAGCGCTTTCAGTTGTCTTCCTCGCGTTGATTCACAGTGTTTAGCTATGGATAAGTTCATTGTTAAACGTAAACGCCAGGACAGTGAAAGTGAACAGTCGGCTCCTACTGCTTGCTTTAAGAAGCCAAATCTTACAGTTTCTCCCGGACCGTCGAATTCACCACATAAAGAAGACAAACGAAAGAAAAGAACATACCAGGACAGTTACTTAGCGTATGGATTTAAGTGGAATAACAACGAGGAAAACCCTATCCCTGTGTGTTTAGTTTGTGGCGAAACACTTAGCAACGAGGCCATGGTACCTAGCAAACTGAAGCGGCATCTTACAACAAAGCATCCTAGTGTGTCACAGAAAAGTGTAATGTATTTTTCACATATAATAGAAGGGGAGAAGAAAACAGCTGTGCGAATGGTAAAGAGAATGACTATGGTGATACTGCTCTTGAAGCCTCATTTAAAGTAGCAGAACTGATAGCTAAAAAAAAGAAACCTCATACTCTTGGAGAGGAAATCATTGGCCCTGCATGTCAAGTTATAGTTTCAACAATACTTGGCGAAGGAGCAGCTAATCAAATTTCGAAAGTTCCTCTGTACAACAACACAATCAGCCGCAGGATATCTGAAATTGCATGCAATATCAACGAACAAGTCACGGAGAAAATAAAAACTTATAGAACATTTGTTTTGCAAGTAAATGAGAGTATCGATATTGGTGACAAACCGCAACTCCTTGCTTTTATCAGATATATTGATGAAAAAGATATTGGTGAACAGTTTCTGTTCTGTAGACCGCTGGAGACTACAACCACAGGCCATGATATTTTCGTTTCTATTAATTCCTAACTCAATGACCATGATCTTTCATGGAAAGACTGTTGTGGTATATGTACAGATGATGCACCATCTATGTCTGAGAAAATCAAAGGTTTTACTGCCAGAGCTCTCAATGAAAATCCATCCATTATTATAACTCACTGTTTTCTGCATAGAGAGACATTAGTCGTGAAAGTGTGTAATGAAGATTTTGCTGAAGTGTTTAACCAAGTTGTGAAAATGGTGAACTATATGAAGTCTCGACCTTTAAAGTGCAGAATTTTTGAACAGTTATGTCGCGCAACGGATGCAGCTCATACTTCTTTGTTACTTCACACAGAAGTAAGGTGGTTGTCGCGGGGTCGTGTATTGAACCGGTTTCTCGAACTTCAAGAACAGCTAAAAACTTTTTTTAAGGATGAAAATCAAGACACATTTCATGAGCTCTTACTAAGTGATTCTTGGTGTTTTGAACTGTCGTATCTGGCAGATATTTTTCATAAGCTGAATGAACTGAATGTTTCGATGCAGGTTCGACATGAAACAATAATCTCCTCAACCAATAAAATGAAAGGTTTTAAAAGAAAACTTAGTTCTTGGAAGTCTGCAGTTCAAAAAGGAGATTTGTCGAACTTTCCATCTCTTCTTAATGTGGCAGGAGATAAAGATCTGGGTAAACTGAAAGACCGCATTTGTGATCACTTATCAAGATTGCAAGATGCAATAGATGCGTACTTTCCAACTATTTCCACTACGAATCTCGACTGGGTTGTCTCACCATTTGATTTCGTAGATAGTGCAGAGGAAATAGATTTCACTGCTTGCGAACGAGATGAATTTATTGATCTTTGCGCTGATTCCACACTCAAAGGTAAGTTCACCAAGAGTGAGGCGTCGGTGGCTAGTTTTTGGCTTCAACGGAGAGAGGACTACCCTAACCTAATGAAGAAAACAATTAACGCACTTTTGCCCTTTTCAACATCCTATCTATGCGAGCAAGCCTTCTCTGCTATGGTGACAATAAAATGCAAAGCAAGAAATAGACTGAATAACCTTGAGGATGATTTGCGTGTTTCACTGTCAACTGTAAGACCCGGCATCACATATCTGTGCTCTAAGCATCAATCACAAGTTTCACATTAATCATTAATCGAACAAAATTTATTGATGTATTTTTACTCAGTGATGGTAGTAAAGTTTATGTATTATGTTATGGTGTACGTTATTACTATATAATATTTCAATAAATTAACATATTAAGCTTAATTTTCTTTTAATTCAAGGAAGGGTGCCCCTAGTGTTTAATGTTATTCCCAAGGGTGCCGCGAACTTCAAAAGGTTGGGAAACACTGCTTTAACAGATCGAACGCACGACTTTAATGGTCCAGCTAACTTATCTAGGCCCTTTTGAATCACAAATGGACTAACCGACGAAAACGTCCTACCTTCCTCTGTTCTCTTAATCAACAAGTAGCGAGGACCACTAGACTGGACTACTTCTTTTCTGAACACTAAATTGTTTTTGTTTTGTGGCCTTAACTTATTCCCCAGTACTCCCCGAACACCATGGAGTCCAACGAGGGGCCACCCCACTGGAGTGACAGGGCTACACGGGATGTAGCAGACTCGCCGTTCCACTCGCCCTTGAGTTCGGTATAGTACCTAGTCCTGGCCGATTGACTAGGGGTGGGTTAGTCCCGTTTAGGCTAAGCAGAAACCAAAGCAGTTGCGCACCCTCCCCAGTCACTGAAAGACAGAAGCCCAGCCTCAGAGACGTAACTCTCAACCAACTAGGATATACCATTCCAACGTCATGAGTCTCCACGCACGACATACATGTGTGAGGGCGTTTTCATGGACTGACTCCCTCACCACTCAGAGGTTACCCACGCAACGGAGTCAGGATTGGCTCGGGACCCCGGGTGCGCCAAACCCGTGCCTATCGTAGTAGGCCCCTGGGGGTGTGTTAACTGGCTGCTGTTGCTCCCTTGTTGTCGAGTTACTCAGTAGAATTCTGTGAGTTACCCTGTTCCACATGTTGTAGTGAACAAGAGTTTGAGATGAGGCTGTTTTACCTTCGGTAGCTGGCAGGCTCTACAATTAGAGCAGTGTTCCTCTTTGCAGTTTACGCATTTTGGTTTACAACACTGTAAGAACGCAACGTAATTTCAGCTGGCAATAGTTCTTTGCGTGTCGATAATTGTGTCAGTTTGTGCGCTGTGGTTTACTCTTGATTGCCTGCGAGATCTACTTTAATTACATATTGGACTACATAGATTACGACTGTGTCAACAAAGTTCCGGGAATTTGCTAATAAAACAAAAAATGAATTATTCATCCAATTTTATTTTATCGCCTTCAAAGTATGCCCCTTCTGAAAGTATGTATTTATGCCAACGAATAATCCAATCATCAAACATTTTTTGTAGGCACTTTTAGGAATCGATGTCAATTGTCGCCGCGAATTTTCCTTTATGTCTTCTATCGACTGAAAACGGTTGCCTCGAAGTGGTAACTTGAGGTTTGGTGCGCCAGATCAGGTGAATACGGTGGTTGTTCGATGAAATTTTTCGAGTTTTTGGCCAGAAATTCGTTCACAATAATAGCCTTGTGAGCTGGTGCGTTATCGTGGTGCAGAATCCATGAGTTGTTGCTCCACAAATCTGGCCTTTTTCGCCGTATTTGTTCTCTCAAACGCCGCATAACGCTCAGATAATAGTCTTTATTTATCATCTGACCTTCTGGCAAGAACTCTGAGTGCACGACACCGCGATAATCGAAAAAAAAAATGTCAACATCACCTTCAGTTTTGATCGAGTTTGACGTGCCCTTTTAGGTTTCGGTTCAGTTGGAAGGCGCCATTCGGAAGCTCGTTGACGGCTTTGAATGTCAAACTCGTAAACCCACCTCTCATAACCAGTTACAATGCGTTTCATGAATGTGGGGTCGGAACTGTCTCGTTCTAGCATGTCTTCAGCAATCCTTATGCGATTGAGTTTTTGTAGAAAATTCAAGTCTTTCGGAATTAACCGAGCTGCAACGCGTGTCATGCCCAAACAATCGTTTAAAATGGTACGAATCGATTCCTGACACACAGAAAGTTCAGCGGCAATCTCTCTCAGACCTATATGACGATTTTCAGACACAATTTTCTTCACTTTAGCGATGTTCAGTTCAGTTGAAACCGTTGATGGCCGACCAGAGCGAGGCAAATCTTCCACCACATCTCGACCACTTTTGAATGCACTGTACCACTCATATGCACGTGTTTTTGATAAAGTCGATTCACCGTAAGCCCTCTGTAACATTATCAGCGATTCGGCACACGAAATACCATTTGCAATGCAAAATTTGAGACAGATTCTTTGTTCAATATTTGTATCCATCGTAAAATCGCAAATCACCTTTGAGATGAACTAACAAAATGGCGTACTGTAAACAAACTAGATGACAGATGACGACCAAACTCCGCGTGGGTATAGAGGAAAGTTGTACCAACTTAGCGACAACAATAATTTCGAATCCCCTTTTAAACAGAATTTTTAAATGATCAATTCCCGGTTCTTTCTTGACAGAATGTAAATCGTTACATTCTAAGGCTACTTGGTTGTCTATTCCTTCCTGGAAGGCGTATTACTTTGAGAACTAGATAGATACTTTTCTATGATTCTAGAGTCATTTCATCATCATAAATAGAGCAAGGAACATTTCTGGTGGTCACAAAGTAGTTTCGCCGGATGTGTATAAGTATAACTCCCCTTATTAATAGAGTTGAAGTATACAGAAAGTGCTTGAAATCGCCAGGAGTTGAAGTGTATACTTTTCTTAAGTATCCTGTCATTTGGATATAAAGGTTGCAGTGTGTTTTACTAAGAATTATTTGAGCAAAAAGAAGGCAGGTAACAATGTTTGAGAGGGAAATTGGTGGAATTTTAATTTTAGCTTACTCCTCCGTTGTATCATTGGAATGCTTCACTGTATCTGATTTTCTAGGATTTGAAACCTATAGTGGGTAGGAATTGCAACAGTAACTGAATTAGAAGTAGAAGCTTTACTTGGTGTAATGAAGCTTTTTAACTTCTTGCTCACAGACACACACACGGACATTTTTATATACTTTTTTTTTTTTTTTTTTTTTTTTTTTTGTATTCAGTGTGTCCTAAAACATGTATTTTGGGTAAAATCTCGGTACCAAATTTTTGGGTGCAATACAATACCTTCTCTATACACTACGTACATAGTACGTATAGAGAAAGTAAAAATGAACATTTTCAAGTTTTTCGGTCAATGTTCACCTATTTCTCCTGAGGAAGTAAATATGTTAATTGTACCACGTTTATTTATCATTGCTTCTCTAGTGGGTATACCTTACACCAGACTCAGAAAAACGTAAAGCGATTATGTTCTCATACCGGAATAATTATTTTATAACGAAATAATGGGCAAATAGAGAAATAATTTTGGTAATTGATTTCATATACAAGGGTCATCCAGAAAGTAATAGATGATTTGGGATAACTAAATAATAACGAAAAATATCAATACAAAACTTTATTTACAAAGTTATTTCTCAACATAATCATCATTGCTATCAAGGTATTTACTGTCACGTGGCACCGGTTTTCAATGCAAATGTTATACTCTTCTACCGCCAAAGATCTGAGCCAAGATGCACTGCCACTTTGAGGCTGGAACATTTTTTTCACCCAAAAAGTCATGCATGGTGACCAAAGTGAATAGCCGGATTTTCTGAATTCTTTTATCAACATTTACTTTCAACTGCTCCATAAAAATTGATGAACTTCCACTCCGCATACTGGTTCTTCCTTGATTACTCGTAAATTATGCCCCATTTCTTAACTGAAGACTCGTTCATTGCATCATCACCATACTCTTGCGGTATCTGCCTGTAATATTCAGTTGACCGAACATTTTGTGCACTCAAAAAAAATGAATAAGGCCTTTGGCGGTAGAAAAGTATACCATCGGCATTAAAAAATGGTACCACGTGACAATAAATGATTTGACGGAATGGAGATTATATTGAGAAATAGAGTAAAGTTTTGTGTTGATATCTTTCGTTATGCCTAAGCATGTCACGTTCGGTGAATGAAGTAAAAATCACGAGTTATTCATATTCTGTTAGCAGATAGAGTCATTAACAGACAAGCCAAATTGGAGCGAAGGAATTAGCTCAAGTGAGCTTAGTAAGCCTATTAGGTATTCGGTGAGCTGGAAACCTAGCAGCTCAAGATTCAGTTCAGGAGAATTCAATACGTCCAGAAATCTAAAGTACGCTTGAAAACGCACGTAGACCATTTGTGGGAATTGGAAAGGAAACAGAACACTTACAATTTAGCAGAGCAAAAACTGTCAGAGCTAAGAATAAGAATGTAAAGATTTGGTAACATAGAATGCAGGAACTTTGGTGGGTAGTCTGTCTAAACCCATTTGTGCCCTCTTTGGGCGACATTCAGGCCATCCCAGACCACTAGAGTTGAAGGCGGTAATTGACAAATAACGCGCAGGTTGGGGAAGTTAGGGGAAATGCTACGTTGCGACCTTTTCTAGAGATTAGATTAGATTAGAGAGCATTCTGTAGGTTCGTTTAGGCCAGAAAGCCACTGAACATAGAACTTGTCAATGCATATACACGTATACATATGTTTATATATTACGAAAAAAAGAAAAGAAAACAATGTATAAAGCTCTAGTGCTAATAGCACGAGTCACAAAAACGCAGAATAGACATACATATAATCACATCATTTGCTTTTGAGGCCTGTACGTTACTATACTTAACTAGCTGACCCGGCGAACTTTGTTCAACAACGTCCATTGGCCCAATGCGAACGCTAGTATGCAAACAATGCAATGTATCGAAACGCTCCTCGATTCAAATCAGAACTTGATAACTTTCTTCTTGTGGGTCGAAAAATATGTAGTTGTTGATCTCTGAGGTTTGCTCGCATTGCCAACCGAGCCGTTTCACGGGCTGCCTCGCTTTGCTCTTGTGATTGAGAAGCACGAAGTCGAGCCATACTCACGTCCAATTTCTTCTTCTTCAGTCCTTTCAGTCGCAATTTTTCGAATCCTAGTTGCATCATGGCTTTGTCGGGAAAGATTCCATCTACTTGGTCGCGGCATTGTTAATGATAATATCGGCACAACAAGCTAATAGAAACTAGAAACAAACACATCAACCGGTCAATTTCAAAATTTCTGTCAAATTTTCAACCATACTTAACCATAGACAACATTACGTTTATTCGTCAGTTGCGCTTTGTTATTCCGTGTCAGTTGCGTTTTGTTATGCCATTTTTAACAAATGAACGGCTAGACTGATGTTTTGACTGATACATTTTTCGTTTTTCTGCCTGTTGCGTTTTGTTATACCACGTTATATGTCACGTGCCACGGAAACGGGATAAGAAGTATCCTATGTCCGTCTCCTGGATCTAAGCTACCTCCCCACCGATTTTCAGCAAAATCGGTTTAGGCGTTCTTGAGTTATAAATAGTGCAACTAACACGACTTTCTTTTATATATATATATATATATATATATATATATATATATATATATATATGAGCTCCATAAAAAAAATATGTACTTCCTTTTTTGCATGCACATAAAAGCAAAGAGCATAAAAAATTAGTGTTAAAATGTATAAATAAATATAATTTCATTATATACAATACTGATGTAATGTCAGATGATGGTTTTCTAATTATCGGCATAATAGCTACTACTAGTAATTATATAAACTAAAACATGATTATTGTATTACGTACTCTTCATAAATGTCAACAAATTACAATACATATTTACAAAATATGTTAAAGAATTTAAAATGCAAAAATTTACGATTCAGTACTAAAGTGTAAAATATCAGAGAATCAGGATTTACAGACCTTGTGTCATTGCTAAATATTAAAAAAGTTCATGACACATTCATGCAAGTCAGAGTATACATCAGTTTAATTTTAATATAAAACACACACATACTAATATACATCTTTCTGAAAGCAACGAAGATGAATATATTCCTTTTGTCTAGTATGTATTTTGCTATGGTTGTTATAAAACTATGTGTAGGCGCGAACCGAAAAGTAACACATTCCTTTGTTGTTAAACGGCACATCACTATAAAAATACGTATTTGCTTACCTTATTCTTCCTCGCTGGATTCTCCTTCAGAATCGGAATCCCCAAGGTTCCATAACAGCATCCCTGGATATCAACTTCTGCCACTTTGTTGCAGTAATACCTTCCACAGCCTCGTGCGTCTGCCCACGGCAACTCTATTGGCAGTGGTACGGTGGTACTCATACTCTGTGTCCAATTCAAAACATTTTTGTGGCTCATTTAATCTGCAGCAGTGTTTGTGACGGGGCAAATGGAGTTTTCATATTAGATATCCAAGTCAAGGATTGGGCTTTCCTTGTGTAAGAGCACGGTATCTTTTCCTTCTGTACAGAAGGTATGCTTGCATTGCCCATTACTATGACCGATCTCGGTGTTAAAATGGCAAGAATTGGTTCAAGAACCAGCTTTTAAACACATTTTCTGTATGATAGTCAGTTGGAGCCTTATATTCAGAACGAAAAATTAATTTGCTCTCCGAGATAAACCTGTGTCAGCTGAACCAGCGTGGCATAAGATTAGACGACCACCTTTAAACCTCCACTTTCGTCACTCATCTGCCAGCATGCTGATCTGGTATGGTTTTGATTTACCCAGGTTTCATCCAGGAAATAAATGTTAGTGCATTCAAGCGGCGGTCGGTGCACTCAAGCGGCGGTCTGTACACTCGAGTCGGCGGTCTGTGCACTCAAGTTGGCGGTCTGTGCACTCAAGTTGGCGGTCTGTGCACTCAAATCCGAGGTCTGTGCAGTCAAATCGGCGGTCTGCGCACTCAGGTCGGCGGTCTCTGCAGTCAAGTTGGTGGTCTGTGCATGTCGAGTCGGCGGTCTGTGCACTCGAGCGGGCGGTCTGTGCACTCAAGACGGTGGTCTGTGCTCTAGAGTCGGCGGTCTCTGCACTCGAGTCGGCGGTCGGCGCTCTGTGCAGTCAAGTCGGCGGTCTGTGCTGTCAAGTCGGCGGTCTGTGCACTCTAGTCGGCGGTCTGCGCTGTCAGGTCGGCAGTCCGTGCACTGAAGTCGGCGGTCTGTGTTGTCAAGGCATCGGTCTGTGCACTCAACTCGACGGACTGTGCAGTCGAGTCGGCAGTCTGTGGAGTCGAATTGGCGGTCTGTGCACTCAAGTCGGGGGACTGTGCAGTCAAGTCGGAGGTCTGAACAGTCGAGTCGGCGGTCTGTTCACTCACGTCGGGGGTCTGTGCACCCACGTCGGCGGTCTGTGCACTAGAGTCGGCGGTCTGTGCATTCACGTCGGCGGTCTGTACAGTCGAGTCGGCGGTCTGTGCACTCGAGTCGGCGGTATGTGCACTCACATCGGCGCTCTGTGCACCCAAGTCGCCGGTCTGTGCACTCAAGTCGCCGGTCTGTGCACTCAAGACGGCGGTCTGTGCAGTCGAGTCGGCGATCTGTGCACTCGAGTCGGCGGTCTGTGCACTCGAATCAGCGGTCTGTGCATTCACATCGGCGGTCTGTGAACTCGAGTCGGCGCTCTGTGCAGTCAAGTCGGCGGTCTGTGCACTCAAGTCGGCGGTCTGCACTGTCAGGTCGGCAGTCCGTGCACTGAAGTCGGCGGTCTGTGTTGTCAAGGCATCGGTCTGTGCACTCAACTCGACGGACTGTGCAGTCGAGTCGGCGGTCTGTGCACACGATTCGGCGGTCAGTGCACTCAAGCGGCGGTCTGTGCACTCAAGACGGCGGTCTATGCAGTCGAGTCGGCGGTCTGTGCACTCGAGTCAGCGGTATGTGCATTCACATCAGCTGTCTGTGCAGTCGAGTCAGCGGTCTGTGCAGTCAAGTCGGCGGTCTGTGCTGTCAGGTCGACTGTCTGTGCAGTCAAATCTGCGGTCTGTGTAGTCAAATCTGCGGTCTCTGCGCTCGAGTCGGCGGTCTGAGCAGTCGAGTCGGCAGTCTGTGGAGTCGAATTGGCGGTCTGTGCACTCAACTCGACGGACTGTGCAGTCGAGTCGGCAGTCTGTGGAGTCGAATTGGCGGTCTGTGCACTCAAGTCGGGGGACTGTGCAGTCAAGTCGGCGGTCTGAACAGTCGAGTCGGCGGTCTGTTCACTCACGTCGGGGGTCTGTGTACCCACGTCGGCGGTCTGTGCACTAGAGTCGGCGGTCTGTGCATTCACGTCGGCGGTCTGTACAGTCGAGTCGGCGGTCTGTGCACTCGAGTCGGCGGTATGTGCACTCACATCGGCGCTCTGTGCACCCAAGTCGCCGGTCTGTGCACCCAAGTCGGCGGTCTGTGCACTCAAGTCGCCGGTCTGTGCACTCAAGACGGCGGTCTGTGCAGTCGAGTCGGCGATCTGTGCACTCGAGTCGGCGGTCTGTGCACTCGAATCAGCGGTCTGTGCATTCACATCGGCGGTCTGTGAACTCGAGTCGGCGCTCTGTGCAGTCAAGTCGGCGGTCTGTGCACTCAAGTCGGCATTCTGTGCAGTCAGGTCGGCGGTCTGTGCACCCAAGTCGCCGGTCAGTGCACTCAAGACGGCGGTCTGTGCTATCACGTCGGCGGTCTGTGCACTAGAGTCGGCGGTCTGTGCACTCACGTCGGCGGTCTGTACAGTCGATTCGGCGGTCTGTGCACCCAAGTCGGCGGTCTGTGCACTCAAGTCGGCGGTCCGTGCACCCAAGTCGCCGGTCTGTGCACTCAAGACGGCGGTCTGTGCAGTCGAGTCGGCGATCGGTGCACTCGAGTCGGCGGTCTGTGCACTCGAGTCAGCGGTCTGTGCATTCACATCGGCGGTCTGTGCACTCGAGTCGGCGCTCTGTGCAGTCAAGTCGGTGGTCTGTGCACTCAAGTCGGCATTCTGTGCAGTCAGGTCGGCGGTCTGTGCACCCAAGTCGCCGGTCAGTGCACTCAAGACGGCGGTCTGTGCACTCGAGACGGCGGTCTGTGCACTCGAGTCGGCGGTCTGCGCTATCACGTCTGCGCTCTGTGCAGTCAAGTCGGCGGTCTGTGCAGTGAAGTCGGCGGTCTGTGCTGTTAAGTCGGCGGTCTGTGCAGTCTAGTCGGCGGTCTGTGCACTCGAGTCGGTGGTCTCTGCGCTCCACTCGGCGGTCTGTGCACTCGAGTCGGCGATCTGAGCAGTCGACTCAGCAGTCTGTGCATCCAAGTCGGCGGTCTGTCCGAACGAGTCTGTGGTCTGTGCAGTCGAATTGGCGGTCTGTGCACACAAGTCGGGGGACAGTGCAGTCAAGTCGGCGGTCTGCACAGTCAAGTCGGCGATCTGTGCCCTCGAGTCGGCGGTCTGTGCACTCAGGTCGGCAGACCGCTGTTAGGTCGGCAGTCTCTGAACTCAAGTCGGCGGTCTGTGAACTCAAGTTGGTGGTCTGTGCAGTCAAGCCGGCGGTCTGTGCAGTCGAGTCGGCGGTGTGTGCACTCGAGTCGGCGGTCTTTCACGGTCTGTGCACTAAGGTCGGCGATCTGTACATTCTAGTCTGCAGTCTGTGCACTCGAGTCGGCGGTCTGTGCATTTGAGTCCGCGGTCTGTGCAGTCAAGTCGGCGGTCTGTGCACTCAGGTCGACGGTCTGTGCTCTCAGGTCGGCGGTCTGTCTAGACAAGTCGGCGGTCTGTTCACTCAAGTCGTCGGTCTGTGCAGAAGAGTCGGCGGTCTTAACACTCGAGTCGGCGGATTGTGCACTCACGTCGGCGGTCTGTGCAGTCAATTCGGCGGACTGTGCATCAATTCGCCGGTCTGTGCGCTCAAGTCGGCGGTCTGTGCTGTCAAGTCGGCGGTCTGTGCTGTCAAGTCGGCGGTCTGTGCTGTCAACTTGGCGGTGTGTGCACTCAAGTCGGCGGTCTGTGCAGTCCAGTCGGCGGTCTGTGCACTCGAGTCGGCGATCTGTGCAATCACGTCGGCGGTCTGTGCAGTCAAGTCGGCGTACGGTGCTGTCAAGTCGGCGGTATATGCACTCAAGTCGGCGGTCTGTGCACTCGAGTCGGCGATCTGTGCAATAACGTCGGCGGTCTGTACAGTCAAGTCGGCGGTCTATGCAGTCAAGTCGGCGGTCTGTGCAGTCAAGTCGGCGGTCTATGCAGTCAAGTCGGCGGTCGGTGCTGTCAAGTCGGCGGTGTGTGCATTCAAATCGGCGGTCTGTGCAGTCCAGTCGGCGGTCTGTGCACTCGAGTCGGCGATCTGTGCAATCACGTCGGCGGTCTGTGCAGTCAAGTCGGCGGTCTATGCACTCAAGTCGGCGGTCTGAGTTGTCAAGTCGGCGGTCTGTGCAGTCGAGTCGGCGGTCTGTGCTGTCGAGTCGGCGGTCCGTGCACATACGTCGGCGGTCTGTGTCAAGTCGCGGTCTGTGCAGGCAAGTCGGCGGTATGTTCACTCGAGTCGGGGGTCTGTGTACTCACGTCGGCTCTCTGTGGTCTAGTCGGCGTTCTGTGCAGTCAAGTCAGAGGTCTCCGCTGTCAAGTCCTCGGTCTGTGCTCTCAGGTCGGCAGGCTTTGCTGTCAGGTCGGCGGTCTGTACAGTCGAGTCGGCGGGCAGAGCACTCGAGTCGTAGGTCTGTGCAGCCGTGTCTGCGGTCTGTGCACTCAAGTCCGCAGTCGGTGCACTCAAGTCGGCGGTCTGTGCTGTCAGATCGGCGGTCTCTGCACTCAAGTCCCCGGTCTGTGCAGTCATTTCGGCGGTCTGTGCGCTCAAGTGGGCGGTCTGTGCACTCAAGTCGACAGGCTGTGTACTCAAGTCCGCGGTCTGTGCTGTCAATTCGGTGGTCTGTGCAGTTAAGTCGGCGGTCTGTGCAATCATGTGTGCGGTTCGTGCAGGCGAATCGGAGGTCTGTATACTCGAGTCGGCGGTCTGTGCGCTCTAGTCAGCGGTCTGTGCAGTTGAGTCAGCGGTCTGTGCGTTCACGTCGGAGGCCTGTGCAGTCAAGTCGGCGGTCCTTGCAGTCAAGTCGGTGGTCTGCGCAGTCGAGTTGGTGGTCTGTGCACTCAAGTCGTCGGTCTGTGCACTCGAGTTGGCAGTTTGTGCACTCGAGTAGGCGGTCTGTGCACTCACGTCGGCGCTCTGTGCAGTCAAGTCGGCGGTCTATGCAGTCAAGTCAGCGGTCCATGTACTCAGGTCGGCGGTCTGTACTGTCAGGTTGGCGGTCTGTGCTGTCAGGTCAGCGGTCTGTGCACTTAGGTCGGCGGTCTGTACACTCAGGTCGGCAGTCTGTGCTGTTAGGTCGGCGGTCTGTGAACTCAAGTCGGTGGTCTGTGCTGTCAGGTCGGCGGTCTGTGCGCTCTAGTGGGCGGTCTGTGCACCCTAGTCGGCGGTCTGTGCACTCAAATCCGCGGTCTGTGCAGTCAAGTCGGCGGTCTGTGCACTCAAGTCCGCGGTCTGTGCAGTCAAGTCGGCGGTCTGTGCACTCGGTCTGTGCAGTCAAGTCGGCGGTCTATGCAGTCAAGTCAGCGGTCCATGTACTCAGGTCGGCGGTCTGTACTGTCAGGTTGGCGGTCTGTGCTGTCAGGTCAGCGGTCTGTGCACTTAGGTCGGCGGTCTGTACACTCAGGTCGGCAGTCTGTGCTGTTAGGTCGGCGGTCTGTGAACTCAAGTCGGTGGTCTGTGCTGTCAGGTCGGCGGTCTGTGCGCTCTAGTGGGCGGTCTGTGCACCCTAGTCGGCGGTCTGTGCACTCAAATCCGCGGTCTGTGCAGTCAAGTCGGCGGTCTGTGCACTCAAGTCCGCGGTCTGTGCAGTCAAGTCGGCGGTCTGTGCACTCGAGTCGGCGGTCTGTGCACTCGAGTCGGCGGTTTGTGCTGTCAAGTCGGCGGTCTGTGCACTCAAGTCGGCTCTCTGTGCAGTCGAGTCGGCGGTCTGTGCACTCGAGTCGGCTTTTAGTGCCTTCGAGTCGGCGGTCTTTCACGGTCTGTGCATTAAGGTCGGCGATCTGTACATTCTAGTCTGCAGTCTGTGCACTCGAGTCGGCGGTCTGTGCAGTCGAGTCGACGGTCTGTGCACTCACGTCGGCGCTCTGTGCAGTCAAGTCGGCGGTCTTTCACGGTCTGTGCACCTAGGTCGGCGATCTTTACATTCTAGTCTGCAGTCTGTGCACTCGAGTGGCGGTCTGTGCATTCGAGTCCGCGGTCTGTGCAGTCAAGTCGGCGGTCTGTCTAGTCAAGTCGGCGGTCTGTGCAGTCGAGTCGGCAGTTTGTGCACTCAAGTCGGTGGTCTGTGCAATCAAGTCGGCGATCTGTACAGTCAAGTGGCGGTCTGTGCAGTCAAGTGGGCGGTCTGTGCTGTCAGGTCGGCGGTCTGTGCTGCCAGGTCGGTGGTCTGTGCACTCAGATACGCAGTCTTAACAGTCAAGTCGGCGGTCTGTGAACTCAAGTCGGCGGTCTGTGCAGTCGAATCGGCGGTTTGTGCACTCGAGTCGGCGGTCTGTGCACTCACGTCAGCGGTCTGTGCAGTCGAGTGGAACCCTGGGATACTAGGATTACACTACAGCGGTATGCTGGACGTGGAGTGGGCCCTGCGGATATCTTCATTCATCTGGGCTTTCTACACACATAATACACCCGCTACACCATATCT
The DNA here is from genome assembly GCA_030762935.1 of Hymenopus coronatus. NCBI lineage: Eukaryota > Metazoa > Arthropoda > Insecta > Mantodea > Hymenopodidae > Hymenopus > Hymenopus coronatus. Next base: position 82,536,279 of record CM060885.1, read on the forward strand.
AAAACGCATATCTTTTGTTTCATTTTCAGGACACAAATCTACACAAAGGTCTATAAGAGGCGGAGTCCCGGAAGGCGCTGTATTATCCCCCACACTTTTCAGCGTCTACTTGACCAACAACCCTGAGAGACACCCCCACTTCCTTCAAGGGTGTTGCAAGAGTTGAATTTTGTCTGTTAATCTCTTCACCAAATGCCAATTTCTCACTTCCCCAATTCACGTTCCTCAGAAGGATAGAGTGAACGAACGTCATTGCCTACTTGGGAGTGAAACTGGGCTGCGACCTCCTTGGACCCGATGCTGAGGACAGCGGAGTCAAGCCTGCTCCTGCTTCAACGGGTGCATAATGAATGCCTTCGGACTATTTATTCAGTCCCTTTATCTTTTCCGGTGAGACTTCTGCACGAAGCCTCTGGTCTACCATACGTGGAGGACGAGATTAGGCGCCGCGCAGTTAAATTCAACGACGGTTTGCATTCCATCGGAGCACCTCATCAGGTCTCTTGGAGAGTATGATCCCAGAACATGCCGCTTCAGAGGTTACCGGTTTCCATGAACGATATGCGGACATCTCCGACAACAAGGGAGCAAATCCACCAGTTGCTTCGGCTAAGCTGCTATACAATCCTTCCAAGAGTTGCTTGGACGTCAAAATTTAAACAAAAGCCCCAATATTAAACACGTTTTTTAAAATAACCTTACACCATCGGTGCATAATGACCGTTGTATCATGACTGGCTGCCGTTGATCACGCTATCTCCTTTCTCTCTCCACACTCATCTACACCCGACTTCTAGCAACAGTGGGGTACACGTCTAACACACCTTCGGGCTGCCCTGGCCCGCCAATGCTCGTCGTCGCATATTAAATTGCGTATGATGTAATGCCCCATTTACAACGAAAAGTCCAGATACAGCACAAGCGCAAGACTTTGTACCCATGTTATTTAATAAAAGCATTCGCATAGAAGCACACACACAAGCTCAGCGTAACACAAGGTTTACAAACTACAATCTTTACTCTTCTGTGGCAATCATAGAAAAAGAAGCACGCATTTCTCTCTCTATGCATTGACAATTTTAAACAACACATATCTGTGATTCGATATATTACACCATACACTGTACAATGATGGCGCTTTTCCATTTGGCCATGCATTGCCATTTTAAATGTTGACGCCAGATGCTGATGCATTTAATTATAAAGATTAGATTAATTTTTATTTTGGACATTATTGCTGACACTATCCAGTTTGAAAACTTGTGTTCGCTTTGAAGATTTCCGCACGTAATTTACTGATCTAGACGCTCGTGGGCTATTCTTATACAAATATATAAGAGTTAAACTGACATTGATTTGTACCGTTAAACAGAGCTACAATTCCCAACATGATATTCGTATGAGTCACCTTACTTCCGCAATATTGTTTACACAGTAACGGTTGCTGGTTTTGCTGTTTATAATCACGGAGGATGGTCGCCGTGAGTTCCCTCTTGCATCTTCGTCGAGTTACATAAAGCATAAGGCTGGTAAATCGTTGACTAGTGGTGATAAAGCTATAGTGTTGAATGTTTATTGTAAGTTTTGTAAGAAATATGTAGCACTTCACGTAAAAGAAGTGGTGAAATTAACTTTCGAGTTTATCGGTATAAACAGTGCTGGCAAAGAAAAATCTTAAACGGAGAAAGCGGTTACACCCGGGGGGGGGAGAGAGCGCGTTAACTATGAGATGCAAGAATATCACGATTTTGTGAAGAATTCAATTCCCATAGTAGTGCACACTTTCTTTTTTTAAAAATAAGCCGCCAACAGTTGATAAAGTGCTACATGTAACGAAAAACGAAGCGTTGTTTTGGGAGATGGACAGTTAAGTCGTTGATAACCTTGGAGTGGAGAGCAGCAGCACAAACAGCTCAGACGACGATTCTGATCATTGAGGCAATAGAGTCGCTTCCAGAGAGTGAATAAAAGCAAGTTAGCGCATACATGTTATTTATTTTTTCGCTCTGTTTTTTAGAGTTAATTATAACATGTGCACTTATTTATTTTGTTATGACTACAATTATACCTAACAGAATATTTTAGTCACCGTTCAAGTTGTCGGAATAAGGGCTCTGCTCGTTTTACATTACAATATGTCGTGTGTACGTGGTCGAGAAGATATATTTCTGGGGCGAATGGGGTAAGTCTACATTACATCGGTACACTGGTCGCCTGGATTTGTTGTGATGAGGATCTACTTAAGCTGAATAGGCTTAACTGTGTTAGGGGCAAATAATTCCCAAAACTAACCTTTATGAAATATTTTATTTTATAAAGAATAGAACCTGAAATAATTTATTTGCAATTGCCGTATGTGCACTGTGACACGGGATAAGGTCGCGAAGTATACGTACACCTATGAGTCAAACACTAATTCACGCAGTGGCATCCTATACTCTCTAATTACATTTATTATTATTATTATTAAAATATTAACAATAGGATAGTAAAGGAAGAATATTTCAAAACCTGTGTTATACATGGTTAATATTCCTTTTGTGCTTGATTCCTTAAATCGCATAAAAAACAACCCAACACAAATTAATAATGGCTGTTAGTTCTAAAAATATCATCATAGCATATATACAGTGTTAATGAACTATACCGAAATATTTTCACAGAATATGTAGATTACCTAAATAAGTAATTTGAGATAGACGTATGGCCTGTTTATTGAAATTTCGAAGTAACAGCTGTAAGTTTCTGAAGTGCCAGTACGCCACTGGATAATTTACCAACTATTCGAGAGCATAACACGAAAAATAAAGGAACATGTTACAGTGTACCTCTCTAGCGTAGTGGTTATGATACTGGCTTTCAAGTGAAAGATAGTTTCCGAGTTCGGGTCTCGTTCACGTATCGCGGCACTTCGTCTGGAATGAAAAAAAAAAAAAAAATTACTCTATGACTGGAATCAAACTCATGACCTTTGGGATAGCAGCTTCCCGCGTTACGCATTCTACTTTTGGTGCACTCCAAGTCAATAAACCTCTGATGTGTCCCATTCACATGACTTTCTCTACATACCTGCAACAAATTGTTAAAAAGCTTATGATTCTATTTACTTCATGCTAATTGAGAAAACATTAGCAGAAATAGTCTTATTATTGTTTCCTTGTAAGTAGAAACGAAATAAGGTATTACCATAGATTAAAGTGATAATCAAAAGCTGGTTGCTATGTGACTGAAGTTCCTTTGTATGGGCAGGAGTTGACAAAATTCCTGTTTGGGAAAACTTAGTTTTTCAAAGCTGAAACCAAAAACAATGGATATCTCAAACAATCAAGTCCACGAAAAAATGTATATAACATAACTTGTTTGTTTTAATGTGCTCTACATTTTTTGTCTGGTAAGTTTTTGACCATCTCTTACGGTTTAGCAGTTATGCAAAATTCCGGAAAGTTCATCCAGAATAGTCTTCAGAGCTGTTCCCAGAAAATTCAAGTTATACCTTTTATTTATCAGGTAAATATTCTTTAATATACATTTTAATCAAAATCGTTAGAGCCATTTTTGAAAAAACAAAAATTTTCGAAAAAAGTTCCATGTAAAGAGTAGTTTGGGGTGGGGGTTTTCTCGAAATCTTCGTGTCGCATCCCTGGAAGTAAACTTAAATACCAAGTTGGGTATTTTATCGGCTTCTCGTTTTTGAGTTACCGTTTTCACAACACGCGGACACACACACGGACCTTTTTCCCAAAATGTTTTTTTTTTTGGGGGGGGGGGGTTCAGGTGGATGTATTACCGGTGAAATCTCGGTATCGAATTTTTGGGAGGAATGCAATACCTTCTCTATACATTATGTAAGTAGTACGTGTAGAGAAAGTAAAAAGCTATGTATATACTCACGTTCCATGACAAATTGCACCTTGTGTAGAAGTTTTGTTGTACCTAAAAGTGTCTGCTTTACCCCAATGTACCTATTTTATGGATTTTAAGCCTAAAAATTCCTATTTAATGAATACAGTATATATTATTAACCTTTTAAAATTATTTTGAAGAAAATTTTAAAATCCTTCATAGCTTGACTAACATATTAAAACAAAACATTTCAAACGCTACATTCATGAAGCTGAGAAGACTGATATGTTGGCTTCATGGCTTGAAAGAAATTTTGCTGTCAACAAATTCTTGGTTTCTACCAACCCTCCTTGTAACATAAAAGCGTCACCTTGGAATACTAAAGCCCCTCTAGAAAGTTGCAGTAAAGTAATGCTGCAAACATTGAGGTGAAAGACAAACAGAAATACAGACAAAACATAGAACATAGCATTAAAATACGTTACAAAAGAAAATTATTCACTTTTGAAGTCATTGTTTTGTTAACACACTTTGTTTCCGGTAGTTGTTTTATAATAATAAAATAACTAAGACATTAACAAGTTTTATAAGGTTATGTTAGTTTATTTAAAGGCCAATTGTTTATTATTGTTTATTTCTAGTGCGAATTCTTTTTTGTAGTTTTATATAGATACTCAATAGGCCTATAACATTTGTGTACATTTTTTTCTTATTTCTTGTTTGAAATGTTAATAAAACCGAAAAGTCTAAAATGGTATTTTAAGGACCTATTTTAATATTTGTAAGGTGCTTAAAGGTTCGTTTTTAGGGCCTAAAAATCCGAGGCCTAATCATCATACTGGTATTTCACCGATGGACGCTTCTTAAGGTTTCACATCTTCGCTGCTCAGGAAACGTAGATAGAACGTTGTTCTTCCTTGATGCATGTCGCAAGCGGAGCAGCCATTTTGAATTGATATTGTGTCAGCGTTTCGCCACCTGTGGGTCATTCTTGAAAGCTTTGCTAACACTCCTGCCAAATTACAGAACAATGGTACGAATTTCGATTTTTAATTACATTTTTAAGGTTTTCATTTGGCTCTCCGTCGTAGTAATGAAGTGTTATTTATGGATGTTCTTTAACTGCTGTGGTTCTCAGCGTCCCATTCTATAGTGGGCGTGCAACACCGCTTAATTTTGCTCAGAAGCCTATCAGGTTTGAGTCTCCATCGTAGTAAAAGCACTCTTGGCATTGAAAGCCATAGGTGAGTCTTACGTTTGCAGTGAAAAGAACCTTCAATGTCCAATGTCTTGACTGGCGACATTAAGTGCTGACAGCGAGATTCTTTTTCACTTAGTCGTAATAGGACAATTATGAAAAACGAATGTCACAACTTGTATGTTGCAGTCTAAATATGTCTGATATGTAATATTCGATTCTATTTATAATATTAATTTGAATTTGAAAATAAGGGTTTAAACATTAATATTTCTTTAGTTACCTGTCAATTTTCATTTCACTCATGCCATACTTATTAATTGTATACGAAAATTAGCAAAAAATTAATACAAATTTAGGCTCTTCTAACATGTGACGTGAGATTCTTTTCGAACTTTCGGACTTAGAAAAAGTATTATTACTATACGATGGTCACACCACTTGACATTACTTTAATACGTGAGTGCTTTTGTTATTCTGTCATTACAGCCACTTTTAGTTACTAATGGTCTGATTAAGGCTCTAAGCGCAAAGCGTAGCCAAAGATAGAAAATAAAATGGCGTTTTATTTATGGATAATCTTTTAACTGTTATGGTTCTCAGTGGGTGTGAAAGACCGCTTAATTTTGCTCAGAGGTCTCTTTATCAGGTTTGATGCTTTTTGCGAGTCATAAATCTACGACACGGGATCAACGGCATTACTTCTCTTCGGAAGGAAGCCATGCTAAGGATTTTTACGCCCGAAAAAAAGCTATTGTCCTTCACCGGGTTTGAACTCGCGTCCTTGGTAACCATCATCCCAAATATCCCACCGAAGGATGTTATTTTAAGTAGAGAATGTAGCAGTTGCGGCCGAAGGCGCACGATAGGGCTTAGCCGAGGGATCTGTGAAGCCAAAACCCCAATGATCCCAAGAAGAAGTCAACATTTTCGTTCGTCCGTGTATGTGCTGCAACCATCGTATAGCTTTACGAAAAAGTTCTCTCCATCTCTCGTCACACGTTGTAAAGAATCCATCAAATTTATTTAAAATATAACTCAAAACGCCACTAATTAAAATTATTAATACGATTTTTAAAAATAATTTAACATAAAAGGTTGCCTCTCGGAATACAATTTCTTATTAAGTTGCAAAATTTGCAGGAAGAAGAGTCTGGTGCGGAAAACAACCTAAACGTCCTAAATACAGCTCGTCGCAAGTGGAGGTTAAGCGACGCTCGAGGGTCGACGGCGGGACTGCAACACGATACTAATGAGAGGTTACGTGAGGTGCTGTACCGCGTAGCCTACAAACAGCTCGCCCCTAACGAGTGGAAACGCTTAGCCTACCACTGGGCATTCACTGACGAGCAGATCCGAGCGATCGAACACCAGTACACAGGTTAGTTTATTTATATACTCGACACTACTGTACGAGGGTTATTTTTGTTTCAAGGTCCAATCGGTCGCGAAATTAAAACCACAGTAAAAATCAGTTAAAGTATTGCGCAGTGTCTCTAGTATGACACATCTCAATCAACGGAGCCAGCAGTCACCACTGAAAGCGCCAACCGGGATGTCGTCCAGGACCTACACTGGTCCTGAACATCAGCGCTTGTTTGACCAGCTTGGAGGAGGCTGTAGCCGCCATCGCCGGAATCCAGGACTTACAACGGACTACAGCCACCACTAAGAGAGCCTTGCTCAACACCGCCGCAGAAACTCAGTAGTCCCTGGAGGAAGGCCTCGACCGACTAACTTCGCTGCTCTCTGACCGACTGACAGACCACATCGACGCAGCCGCAACGACTCCTAGAACAGACTCACCATCAGAAGCAGACAAACCACCGACACTTCGAAGCGTGAGAAAAAGACGCCTACATGGCAGCCAACAGAGCAGACTATCGGCACATCGCAGTGACGACAGACTGACATACTCTCCCCCAACCAACTCAAAGCCTTTATTAAGGCCACCAAAGAAAATAAATTAATAAACCGAAATAGGCACCCGGAACTCCTTTCAATCCATCCTAAACTCCCAGGGTGACAGTCAGGGTCTTGGTCATGTGTGTCACCCGTCGTAACCTCTCTCCACTTCTGCTGGGCCGCCATTTCGGCCAGAAGCTAAACTTCCGCACTAACGAGGGTGCTTAGCGGAACCTCCCTGTCCCGAGTTATCTCCTTTGAATCCAACACTTCCTTACATTCCCGCACTTTACCCAATGGCAGATAAGCCATTCTTTCTACCTCCAAACTCTCTCTGTCTTACCTTTCTAAAAAAAAAAAAAAAAAAAAGAAGAAGAAAAAAAAAGGAAGTTGTACATGTCAGTTGTAAACACGCGTGAGCAAGTAAACATGCCTAGAACAATAGCATACCCCGCCAAATGTTAAGTGTGTGTAATTAGATTTCGTGCGGAGGGGTGCAACGCAACTGAACTTAACCGACGAATGAGTAATGAGTACGGTGAAACATTCATGAGTTTTTTTTTTTTTCGGGTAGTGTTTAACGCCCGCTTTTACTACTTGTGGAACCGCTGACGCTGACACTGGTGACAAATGGAATGAAGATGGAGCACCGGTGGAATGCGATGAGAACTGGAGAAAACCCGCCCACAAATCTCACATGCGGTCGCTTGGGATTGAACCCGGGCCGTCTAGGCAAGAGTCGAATGGTCTAGCCCATTCATGAGTGACAGCAAAGTGCGGCAATGGTGCAAGAACTTTGAAGCAGACGTTCATGATGCAGGCGGTCACGGAAGGAAGCGAATGTCAACCGATGATCTCGTTCAGCGAGTGGATCAAGCGATTCGAGAAAATCGATTCACAATTTCTGGTTGCACGAGTCTTTTCCCGAAATTTCAAAGTCAGCTCTCATTTTACATTTGGCGGGCGCCGCTATTGTTACTTGCTCACTGCGTGCTTACAACTGACATATACAACGTGATGCTTTCAACGGTCATACTAGAGACACTGCGCAAAATATCTGCGCAAAGCATCTGATTTTCACTGTGGTTTTAATTTTGCGACCTTGAAAAACAATTAGTCCTCGTATTATACTTGTATACTTTGTAATAGCTCTTATTATAAAGACGTGGACCTGTTTATATCTGGCCAACAGTAAACTTATGAACGGAAGATATTTTAATAAGGAGAAAAGAAATTCCATTGCACTAATTTATTCACTTCCATACAATACAATCTAATACAATATTACTTGCGACTGCCTCCGTGGTCGAGTGGTCAGCAGGCTGACCCGGCGGTCCCGGGTTCAATTCCCGGCTGGTGCGGGAAATTTTTCTTTAGCCAGAATTATTCCCTATCCCCCACAGAGTCAGAAGTATGTGAGAGTGAATGTGTTTGAGAAAAAATTATTTAAACCAATGTAAAGAACCTACAGACGAGTTGTTTCAAGTGCAAAGCCCCCAATATGACTTTAGATGTACATAAATGAAACAATTAAAGCTTTGTCTACATTTCAGAATTTATTAAATCAGAGTAACTATGTCATGTTTGACTGCAAGTGAATTACTAGAATTTAGACTTGACGAAAGATCACCCTTAATTTTTCCCACCAAAATTACCTCCAGACACAATCTGGCTCATCCTCAAAGCGTAGGCACCGAGCTATTAGCAACCCCAGAAGTGTCTTCTTCTTCTTTCACCCACCAGGGCAGGATACGTGATTGCATATTCTAGTTCAGTTTTAGACTGAGCCCTTCCTATTCGTTACTGAAACAATATGGCATCGGGACAGCTGATTGGCAATATTTATCCTTATATGTAATAGAGTAAATATAACATTTTTTTTGTCTGTGCGTAAATATGGCAAAAGTAACATGTAGTAGGCACAGATACAATAATTAATGTAACATGGCCATTTTATCACCTATGCGTAAATATGGGAAATCAGCACAAAGTAATAAAAGAAAAAAGAAAAAAAAAAAGACCATGCATATTCAAAACAATAATTTAGTTGTGCTATTTACGAAAATTTAAAATTTTGGTTTACACAATTGTCTTATATCTACAAATAAGATGGATATCTCTAGTGATAGCTGTAACCATGTGAAAACATATTACTTATAACATACAACTTGATTAGAGTATGTGGGGGAGGTCCCGGCTTCGATTCTCGGCTGGTATGGGGAATTTTTCTTTAACCAGAATTATTCCCTATCCCCCACAGAGTCTGGAAGTATAAATGTGAGAGTGAATATGTATGTGTGTGTGGTTTATTTTAGTTGTTGAAAAAAAAAATGATTTAAACCCAACGTAAAGAACCTACAGACAAGTTCTTTCTAATGCAATGCCGGTCACCATGGCCACGCTCGCTAAAGCGTCTCGCTTTGGTGCTTCGTGGGCAGGGGATCGTGGGTTCGAGTCCCGCCTTGGGCATGGGTGTTATGTGTTTGTGCAATGTGTATATGTTTGTAAAAGAAACAGTAAAACCAGTAATCAGTAAAACCTACGGGGGGAAATGTAAATAGGGATACAGTACCGGAGTCCTGATCAGACTCCGTTACTGTTTAAAAAAGAAAAAGAAAAAGAAAAAAGAAAAAAAAAAAAAAAAAAAATGCAAAGCCTCCTAACCAATATGACCTTAGGTATGAACTTAGGTGTTTAAGGGGGACTATATAAATGGAATGAAAAAAAATCTGATGAGTGCCATTCACATGACCTTCTCTTCTTCTGTGTAAGAAAATATTGTTAATAAGCTTATTCTTCTATTTACTTCATGCTAATTGAGAAAAAATTAGCAGAAATAGTCTTATTACTTGCTTCCTTGTAAGTAACAGCAAAATATGAGAGTATCATAGGTTTAAGTGAAGTCAACGTCTGGTTACTAAGTGACTGAATTTCCTTTGTATGGACAAGAGTTGACAAATTCCTGTGTGAGAAAAGTACAATTTTTTCAAAGTTGAAACCAAAAATAGGGAATATCTAAAAAATGATCAACTCCTCGAACAAAATTTATATAACATAAATTGTGTGTTTTAATGTGTTCTACATTTTTCGTGTAGTAAGTTTTTGTCCATTTGTTACGTTTTAGCAGTTATGCAAAATTTCGTAAAATTCATTCAGAATGAAGTAGTCTTCAGAGGCTATTCCCAGAAAATGCAAGATATACATACTATTTATCAGATAAATATCTTTAATATACAATATTTTAATCAAAATCATTAGAGCCATTTTTGAGAAAATCAAAATTTTCGAAAAAAGTTCAATGTAAAGGGTAGTTGGGGTGGGAGGATTTTCTTGAAAATCTTCGTGTCACATTCTTGGAAAATACCAAACTTAAATATCAAGTCTTTTCGTTTTGAGCTATGCTGTCCATACACACATGCAAACAGACCTTTTTCCAAAAATGTTTTTTTTTTATTCAGGGGGACCCAAAACATGTATTTCCGGTGAAATCTCAGTATCAAATTTTTTGGTGCAATACAATACCTTCTCTATACACTATGTACATAGTAAGTGTAGAGAAAGTAAAAAGAGTATGTGGCAAAAATCTGCTTCCTGCTTTAAGATGAATCAACTAACTATTAATGATAAAAGAAACAGAAAAATTGTATTTACTCTTAAAAATAAAAATTACAATTTAAATACTGTAAAGCTACTAGGAATACATCCAGATAGATTAAACTGGGACACACATACAAATAAACTTTCCTCTAAACTGACAAGTCATGTACATGCTTAAACGATTAAAAGTTTTAATTACCAAGAAATCATTATTGAATCTGTATTATGAAATTTTACTGTGGAGTAATGCAAGAGAAGCTAACACTGTCTTCAAGTGGCAAAAGAAAGATATTCCTTGTATTACAGATCTAAAACAATATGGAATCATTTATAACTTATTATAAAGCACTCAAAATTTTAACTGCCCTCGACTTTATATGCTTACTTCTCTACTATACATAAAAGTAAACTACCAAACCTTACCTCCCAGGCACAGTATGCAAAATTATAACACTAGAAACAATTATTTAGAAATGCTATATTTTAGGCTGAGCAAAGCTCAAAATCACTATGTACATACAGGTCTTAAGCTCTTTAATAAATTATCCCATAGTATCCAACTATTTCCCTTAAAGCAATTTAAGATGTATCTAGAAAGTTTATTGTAGGACTTGGGTTTTTTGTAGTATTAGTGATTTTTTTAAAATGCACATGGTAAATGATATTGCTATAACTTTTTATTTATTTTTTTTTAAATTTTATTCAAGACATATGATGTATTTGCTGTATATAGTATTCTGTCACATTACCTATCTATTCAGGTATGTGAATGTGTATTTATTTTAACTATGATTGTATGACTATGTCTATAGCACCCAAATACTACTTTTGGTCAACTATAAAGAAATAAATATTGGAACATACATCGAATAGTGAACTGAAGTATGAAATGAAACTAGTATATGGACTGAGCTGTACAGCTTATAGTTAAAGTAGGAGGAGGAAACATTTTGAACACAAATGCAGGGAAAAAAATCTGACATGTTACACTCACATGACTTTCTCTTGCTACACTACAAATTTCTTACAAAAGATAATTCTTCTTTCAACACCATGATAATCAAGTAAAACATTACCAAACTTTATTACTTAGTTCCTTATAAGTAGAGTGGAACTAAGGGAATGCACTATGCTAAAGTGATAGTCAAATGTTTTAAAAGGCTGTCGTTATGCTATTTGTCATTGCAAATTGCTTCTTTGCTTGGCCAGGAGTATACCAAAAGAAAACTGGACACTTCCATCTGAGAAAAGTACTTCACAATTAAAACCAATACCAAGGAATACCTCAAAAATGGTAAGCTTCACGAAGAACATCTACATGAAATAACTTGGGTATTTTAACACGATCTACATTTTTTGTATGTCTACCTCTTACGGTTTACTAGTTAAGCCAAATTAAGCAAACTTCATCCAGAATAAGCAGGTCTTTAGAAGCTATTCCCAGAAAATTCAGGATATACATTTTATTTCCGATAGAAATGGCTTTAATATGTAGGACTTTAATCAAAATCGTTAGAGCCATTTTTAAGAAAAAGAAAATTTTCGAAAAATTTATTTGCAGTGTTCCCTTTTAGAAAGAGATGATTGTCTCATGGCTCGAACTGCACAGTGCCTGCCTGTTGTATGGTTCTGGCAGGGTTCCAGAAATATTGTTTTAAAAACAGTTTCTTAGCTGTGCCCAGAATCTCATGTGTGGATATGCCTGTTTGAGTTTTTATTAATTTAATTATCAATTCGTCATTGACAAGATTTCTGGATTGCTTCAGAGCTTAACTTGGGCTACATGCAGGCATATATAAATTGCAGTCTTATTATGAGCATTGGTTGCAATTGGTGCTGCAAAGTTTGGAAGTAAAAGTAGCTTTATAACTTTTGTCTCGAGCATTTCTGTAGCAAAAGCAATAAAATTAACAAATGGGGCAATCCATTGTTAATATGGTTTTTATCAATAAACTAGTTGCATTGCAGCTAATTTGGCATGGAGAGTCTTTCAATTACAGACTCATATACAAAATTACCACTCCAAATTTGATTAAAATCGTTACAGAATTAAATTTCTAAACAAGCCTTAAAAGTATAAAAGGTTTTTGTATTAATTTCCCATTTTATCCTTGTCAATACTACCATATTTCAGCCACAAACTAAATTAACTTGAAATTTAATTCTATATACATACTTCTGATTTTTATTTTCTCTACATGTACCATGTACATAGTGTATAGAGAAGGTATTGCATTACACCGAAATATTTGGACCAAGATTTCACCAAAAATACATGTTTTAGGGTCCTCTATATCCAAAAGAAGCATCTCTAGAAAAAGATCTGTGTGAGGTGTGTGTGTCTGTCTGTGAACACAATAACTCAAAAACAAAGTCAGTAAACTACCAAACTTGGTATGTAAGTTTAATGTCTTCCAGGGATGTGACACAAAGATTTTGAGAAAAATCTCCATGCTGAACTACTTTCTAGATGGAAAAAATTTCGAAAATTTTTATTTTTTCAAAAATGGCTCTAACGATTTTGATTAAAGTAGCATAGATTATAGTTCATTTACATGGCAAATAAAGCGTATGCCTTGAATTTTCCAGGAATAGCCCCTGAAGACCTCTTTATTTTTAATTAATTTTGCACAAGTAGTAAACCATTAGACAAAAACTTATTACACATAAAACGTTGATTATTTAAAACACACAATTTGTCATTTGTTCCCCCACCCCTTCCCCCAAGGTATTGACCATTTCACAGATATTGTTTCTTATTTTTTCAGATTAAACTTTTCTCACACGGAAAGTTGTAAACTCCTGGCTCTCATAGAAACGGATTTCAACCACATGGCAACCAGCTTTTAAAGGATTAAACTATTCTCTGATTTCCCTTCTACCTATAAGAAAGCAAGTAATTAAGACAATTTCTGCTAATGTTTATCTTGATTACAATAAAAGTAGACAGAAGAATATGCTTTATAACAATTATTTGTAGAGAATAATTTAGCAATGTAGAGAAAGTCATGTGAATGGCACACATCAGTTTTCAAGGCATTCCATTGCAAATTATTAGTTCATAGAGAATAATTTCAGAATTGATCCATGATAATAGCACAAGATCCTTTGTATTCTTCTTTAGCTGCTTACTCTCACATGGAGAACCTAAACCCCCTGGACTTACTACCCAAGGCCTAGGGGTCAGATGTCTGTTGACCAGAGGGCTAGGTGTCGGATAGAGTATCCAGGGATGGGGGATCAGCTCAATGCCTGGTATGAACACCAAGTAGATACATAATGAAGGCAAAACAGATGATAGAGAAGGTGCTGGTGGAGTGAATGGCAACAGAAATGGGCAGACCTTGACAGGACCCAACCAGATGCTTGTCCACATATGGTGACCTGGGATTGAAGCCAGGTCACTTTGGTGGGGCAACCTGTCCTTATGCTATTCATCAGTTTCTGTATCTACCAAACAATTCATTAGCCTTTGCAAATATAGAATTAAACGTAATTGTGCAGACCACTTAATGTGTTATATTTGGCTTGAATCAATAATGGATACATTAGTTCGCATGAAGAATCTCATTAAAATGACTACCAGTTATTTCCCAACAGGAAACAAGACACAAAAGCTTCTAATTTAAATATCTGAAGTATTCCATTCACATGACTTTCCCTGCATCTGTGTAACAAATTATTGTAAAAAAAAAACTTACTCTTCTATCTACTTCGTTTTTATCCTTGCTTCCTTGTGTTTTAACCGGATCTACATTTTTTCTGTAGCAAGTTTTTGTCAATCTCTTATGCAGAATTCAGCAAAATGTGTCCATAATAAAGAGATCTTCAGAGGCTATTCCCAGAAAACTCAAGATATACATTTTATTTTTCATGTAAATAAATGTATTTTAATAAAAATCGTTTGTGCCATTTTTTATGAGATCAAAATTTTCCAAATTTTTTCTATGTTAAGGGAAGTTTGGGGTGGGGGGATTTTCCTCAAAATCTTTGTCGCATCCCTGGAAGATATTAAACTTAAATATCTAGTTTGGTATAATACCAACTTTTCGTTTTTGAGTTATTGTGTTCTCTCTCTCACACACACGCATGTGTGTAAACACATACACACACCTTTTTCTAAAATCCTTTTTTTATTCAAGAGGCCCTAAGAAAAGGTATTTCTGGTGAAAAACAATACCTTCTTATGCACTATGTACACAGTACGTGTTAGGAAAGCAAAAATTATTTACAGGAAATGTAATCTCGTATTTTCATTATTTAAATAAAACATTTTGTATGTCCCATTGAACATTGTCTATTATTCCAACATAATTTTGTTTAATTTGAAGAAATAATCCTGTAATATGACGAGAGTTAGGGAGTAAGCAGGGTGGGAGACAACTCTACTAGGATAGCGAGCAAACTTCTAATTCTTAAACTGAAATGATGCATAGCTTAGTGCTTTTTCTGCTTTTGAGAAGTGAGACAAGAGTGCCTTGTACTTCATTCATGAGAACATCTCTGGGAGCAACTACAGCAATAGAAGAGCTTGTGTGGGGCTCAGATTCTAGTGTACAAGAGTGACTCAAACATAAAGGGTAATTGAACCCAGGTACTGCATAGGTGTGGAGTCTGTGTGTTGGGGGTTACTTACTTTGATAGGTTTTGGCCAGTACAGTCTTGCATGAACAAGAGGTTGCTTTGCTTATAAAGATTTTAGCCAGTGAAGGTGTTAAACCCTCAGAGTTTTTAACTTGTTTGGGGAAACCATGTTGTCCTGGAGTTCAAGATTACCTGGGCAGCCAAGGAATTGCACAATACGCAGGTCATGTGCACTGCACAAGGTCGTCTAGCTGATGAAAAACATCCATGCCATTTTTGAGAGCTTATTGAAGACGATCGCCATTGCACTGTTGAAGAAATTCCATCAAAATTGACCATCCATTATCAGTGAACATCTCGGATTTATAAAATTAGTGCTCAGTGGATTCCAAACTTGTTAACCAAGCAGCAATACAAGTCAGATTGGAGACCTGTGAAAGACTTCTGAAACAAAATTCACATTGTGAGTGGGAGAGTTGGAGAAGGGAGACCGAAATGTATGGCATATGTCATGATAAAACATGATGTTGGCAGTGGTTGCAGTATAGCTGTAACAATGATTAATTATGGATGCTATTTCTGTCAAGACAACATACTTAATATAATGATATAAAACATTTTACCTAGTTTGAATTTGCTCATTAATTCACATTGTAGTATATGTGTGCTTGCTGCTAACCCCTCTTTCTGCTTGACCGTTGACTTCCAATACAATCCGTGCAACCACTGATGTGAAAGGAAGTCCTGCAATTTTATTTTAGTCTCAGAGAGTAACCTTTACTCCAATGAGAATGCCCATAGGCTCCTTAACAATTTTCGGCATGAAATGAAATGCTCAAAATCTGCCTTGGAAGTAATTTATACAATTTCCCCCAGGCTTTGCCAATGGCACACACAAAGTTGAAAGCTACTTTTTTCTCGTATGGTATTCAGAAAACAAATCACAGATGCAAGACAACCCCCAGTTCTAAACATTAATATTTTGGAAAAAATCCTAGTCTTGTATTAGGATGAATATAGGTTTGTAAATGTTTGCAGAATCTTTCTAAATGAATGTGCATTTGTCTGTTTGGTGTAGAACTTTCATCCTTCTTTAATTACACAAAAGTCTTGTCTACATCTTGGAACATCCATTACATTGTTATTAATATAAACCTTAATTCTCAGAATTAGAAAATATTCAGAAATTTAGACACTTTTGCTACCAATTTTATCTGAAGCTAGTCAAACTTTCAGTTTTGTCATGCATTAACAGTAGTTAAAATGCAAATGGTTTAATCTATTACAAATTCCAACAAAATATTTAATGAGTGACATCACACACAGTCAGATTTAAATATATCACCTTATAATTATACATTACCTTGTACAAGCATAAACATGTTCTTAAGGCAACTATCATAATCGTTTCATTTTTATTTCAAGTTTCCTGATGCCAATGAATTTTCTTTAAATGCTTAAGGTTTTGTTCATGGCCCTTGTAATGATGGTATGTGGTTCTCCAAGCTACAAGAGGGATTTAGTCGTTCCTCTCCAAGCTCCATGTTAGGTGTGCCTAACACCTAAAAAGGTATTAAGCCCAAGCTAAAAGCTGTAGGTCTCCCTTACTCCATAATCTTCTCTATTGATCCCTACAATCGGAGTAATACATTTTGGATGTCTATCTCCTGAATGGTTGCTCTTAACAAATGAGTGTAATCATGACTTGGTGGTACATGTATTGAAACATTGGAAACATCATTTCTATTCTAAATGCATACCATTTGACATGTTTCTTATATACTGAGATGTATGGATTAATAAAGTAGTAAATAATTATTAATGAGCTGCACACTACCTTCATTTTAAGGTTTCTTATCAGAAACATGTTTTAGCCAGCCTTTGCCAGCATCTTCAGCTAACATTTGTCTGGTTTTGTGAGCTGTGCGTCATCTTGGGTTCCTCTATCGTAAAAATGAGCTTAAGCTCGGATCAATGCCTTTGTGACATGCCATTTTGGCAGACTATTTTTAAATTTTTAATAAATATCTTCTCCCTAATTTATTGTTGTTGCCAACATTTTTTAGTAATTTAACTTCTGATTTTATACCAAGTCTATCTTCCCAGAAATAAGCTACAGCCAATTTGTCTAATTTCTTGCTATTTAAATGCTGGAAGTGTTCTTTTATGCAGATTATGTTCCTTTTTGTCATGCCAATATATAAAATTGAATCAATTAACATGGTAAATATTAACACACTTCAGTGAAATGAAGTATGTGTTAGTTCCTACCACATTAATTCAATGTGATTATGCCTTCACTTTAAGTAACTTCAAAGTTATACAACTTATGCAATATATACCTTTTCATATTGTTCACATTGTATTTTGTATATTCCAGATTTCTTTTCATCAGGTATTTTTTCTATTTTATTTGATCTAATACTTTGTTTATTGGTGCTACCTGTATATTAACTCTTTGAATGCTTTTTGGAATTGTTTTGCAGCTATGGGATGGTATTTAAAGATTTTATATGTGGTATCATTCTTTACTTGTAAAAGTGTATTTGTTTTATTTATATGTGTGTTAAACTTCATTTTTAGTCCACTTATTCTTTGTTGAACCCATTTATATTGTATTTATATTTCTTCATACTCATTTTGTTTTGTTAAGAGGTATTTTATCATCCTGTGAATCAGACTATTTGTTACTGCTGGTCTATACTGTCTTCGGTTGAAGCCATCCGCTTTGATGTAATTGTAAATATGTGTAGGTTTCCTAGTTTTGTTTTCTTTTTTTAATAATTTTGATGTCTAGAAAAGGAAGACAAATCGGCAATATCGACAAAATCATTTTTGGGAAGATATAAATGATAAGTTATTAAAAATGTTGGCAACAACAATAAATTAAAGGTCTGGGGGAAGATATTTATTAACAAATTTGAAAATAATCTGATGCCAACACAGATGACAATCCAAACATTTTTCCGACGATAGAGAAACCCAAGATGACTATGGCTCACCAAACCAGACAGTTGTTAGCTGAAGATGCTGGCAAAGGTCAGTGAAAACAAGGTAAGATACCTTAAAGTGAATCAAGAGTGCAACTTATTAATTAGTAATTGAATTACGCTTCACTGAAAATTTTCTTATTTGAATATCTAAAGCAGTAAATGTTTCATGACTTTTAAATATCAATATATGAGGGTTGTTCAATAAGTAGTATTGTTTAAATCAAAATGTGTTGCTAAGGCAGCTTGGTGTTACTATTATGTACTGTAATTTATTACTTGTCGCCAAAACAAATTTGGCACTAGGTTAGTTTGCATTTCAATTACTCATTCAATGTATTTTCATTAAAATGGAAAATATACAGTATAGTTCAGTGATTCATTTTTGCTTTTAAATGGAAAACTTGCAAAGTGATAAAGCTAAATTGGAAGCTGTTAATAGGGGGACCTTCAGCCATCTCTAACATATATTAGTTTAACTACTTTAAACATGGTCAAACTTCCGTTTTTGATGAGGAGCATCCAGAATGTCCAGTAGGTGTGATTACCAAGGAAATCATTGGGAAAAGTCCAAATATAATTCTCGCTGATTGAACAAAAGTTTGCAAAGAGGTGTGTCAAAGCAAACAGTAATTTGTGTAAGTTGGAGATGAAGGCGTTGTCTCTGCAATGGGTGCTCACAAGTGCAGCTTTCAACCTGAAGATGTGTTTAGAGCTATTTAAGCACAACTAAAAGGACATTTTGGGTAGTTCCACCATCAATGATAGACCTGGATTCATTATGCTCTGCGTAACAAGTGACAATCAAAACAGGGTGTTGCTTCCAGTGAATCTGCACCAAAGAAGTCTAAAGATGGTGCTATTAGCTGGGAAAGTTATTTTACCAATTTTTTGGTATGCAAAGGAAGTCATACTCATTGGCTTCTTAGTAAAAGGAAAATTATTACTGGACCATGCTACAGTGAGCTATTCACCCAATTTCACAAGATGATGATGGAAGAAGAAAGTGCACCAGCACATTTATTCATGCTACATGAATTGCTTTACAAATTACTGCTGCTATTCATCTGACCTGGCTCTGTGCAATTTCTTCTTGTCCCCAATTATGAAGAAATGGTTTGCAGGGAAAATCTGTAGATCAAATGAAGACATTGTTGAGACAAAAGTGTATTATGAGCGATTGACAATTCCTATTTTGACAGGGTTAAAAAAAATAGCAGGAACATTGGGAGAAGTGTATATTCTTAAAAGGGACTATGTTGAGAAAGAATGCCTACATTTTTAACATACTGAACCAACCTCATATGCCACTAAGAAATAACAATTACCAGTTTCTTATTAAAGATACCCATCTGTGAAAAACCTAATTTTGCTTAGATTATTTAACGTTAACACAACAATTGTAGTATGTAGAATAGGTCACACTAATTTTCAACTTTTGTGCAGAATAGTTCCATATTTATAGTGTTTTTTTTATCGCCATTTAATTAAAACATTCCACATAGTGCAATTTCAGTTGAGAAATATAATACTTTGCAGTTATACTGATAATTATTGCAGTATTGGTAAATTGACCAGACAACAATTTTTATCTATTAGTTTAAGAGGAAAAAATTATTTAGTTGTAATTTTATTGATTTTTCATTTTTGCTTGTGAAATATGAAGTTTGTTATTTAATTACACAAACATTGATGATATTAGAAAAAATCATCTCATCAATTTCCTTTGGTACTATTTTTACTCAGGCATAAAAATGTTCAAGCTTCTATTTTGAAAACTGCATCATATGGAACAATTCAAAGTTTTGAAAAAGCTAAGAAATAAAAACATGAGAAAATAAGGTTTAACGTTCAATGTAACACTGTTTCTGATCCGTACAATCTGCAGAAAGCACCTGCTGCACATGCTGGCCTCTGAAGTTTATTTAGATAAGCGGAGTTTCCTACGGCTTCTCTGGAATTATCACTTTGGCACAAACATCGCTTATCCTTTTCTGCACTTATTTAATATGCCACTGCATAATTTTTTCTTCTATTGTTTCCTTTATTCCTGACTAGCTCTGCAACATTTTAATTGTGATACAGCTGTTACCAAATTCTAATTTCCTTTTTGAAACCAAAATTTTTGAGGGCATTTGGACCATATTACATGATGAAGCACCTCATTTACATTTTGCTTTTTCCTGACGTGCACCTTTTTAGAAGTTAATCATTAGCTAGTCTTTGATATACTGGTAAGATTTTGCTAATAGCTAGTGGTGAGAGCATGGTGTCATTATGGGTAGTTATAAGGTCCCCTTTAACACTTGCACTCTTATAAAAGCACCAAGATGTTTTACACTTTGAGCTTTTATTTATTGTGTTGGGATATCTGATGAACAGTGCTAGATTTTCATTAGATAATCTGGACTATTTATCTTTTATAGCTGTTCTGTAGTAATTTGTTAATGTTACTACTGTTTGCTCTTTCAAATGTCCTGCTTTTTGCCCCTTGGAACTGCAATCCTTAATCAAATTTCAAAACCCTATCCCATTAAGGCACTCATCTTTGAAAAGTCTGCAGCAAACCGAAATAGGCAAAGATGATCACCAAAACAGGTGATTTAAAGCACCAACCCCAGTTAGTCATCCATTTAAATTGTCACTTGATATGGTTTAGAGTGCCGCATAGCAATAAAAACAATGGGAAACAAGTACAAGCATTACACTATTTAATTAGGCAAAAAAAAAAGTTTTCATTTTTTGAACTTTTTGACAAATTTTCACAGCTGGGTACCTGTAATATTAATTTCATTTATGTCATGAAATTTAATTCTCGACTTCATTGCAGGGCCTTCTAGCTACAAGGAGCATGGTTTCAGAATGTTACTCATCTGGGCACATGGACTGGGTCCAGAGGTGAATCCTGTTAAAGAACTCTATGAAAGTCTTACCGCTATAGGAAAGAAAGGAGTTGCAGGTTGGTAGTGTCCAATATTTCCATTATTTTGATGCCCTGCTTTTCAGCATAAATCTTTTTCACTTTGCCACCTAAATATCAAACTGCTGATAGCAGAAAAGTGTATTTAATGTTCCTGTTAAAGAGTTACAAAATTGAGAACATGAATGAAAAACATACTGCAGTTTGCAACATTTTCAATACAATTTAATGGAAACCTTTCCAAAATATTTTGATTGACATTCTAACATTTTTACAGCTTTCTTTAGTAAATGGAAATACTGCAATTCAGCATGAATAAAATTAGCAGAGCCATCATGTATACAAACGCATGTATTAAGCCAAAAGAACTCATTTGAGCAGTGTGCTTTTTGAGTCCCTTGTTCTTAATTTATCATGTACAAGTCTCACAATGACTACTGGTGATACGGGATGATATGAAATATGCTATGGTCAAAACAAATGTAGATATAAAGAAATTCATTTTAAAAGCTTCAAAGAAAGAATAACTACAGAATTAACCTATGTATAATGTGCTATAATAACATTGTTCAGTGTTACAGCCTTTTAGCCTTTCACAAAAACTAAAAGACCTTAATAACTATAATTATCAAGTCTAAGTATTACAAAATAATGCTTATTTTGCTTAGGAATGCTTTTAACATGTAAACATAACTTGCAAAACAATTTTCATTTATACATTTCAACTCAAATGCTAACCTGTAATTGCACTAATAATTTGTGTATTTTTGCAGATGCATTACGAAAAAAACTGGACGAAGAAAATGAGGGGAAATACAAGAAAGGAAAACGAAGGTGCAACGCTTGCAGTATCACATAGCTGCTGCCCATACTGATTTTAAAAATATAAATATGAGCAGCATGTGTGCCCATGTGCAGCAATGGCACTATCCCAACCGTCTCATGTGCATCAAGCTCAGTAAACTGTGCACTTGTGCTCTAAACACAAAAATGTCTTTGTATATTTCAATGTCCAGTCTCACTGTCCATTCAACATATCAACACTCAGAAATTACACAAAAATAGAAACTTCACTCTAGCACAATGTTACTCAAATATCATGAATTTTGTATTAAAATTCTTTGTATAATCCTGTTTGGGAACTTGTATTTATGATGAGCTGTCTTCCTTATTAGCAACATGTGAAGTATTTGTACCACAATATGCAGAAATATATAAATGGAAGAAAGGAGTATATTTATGGTATACTTACAGATTACATAAATGAGAATTCAAGGACTGTAAAATGTAAACATATTTTACTTCACAAAACCAGCTAGATTACAAAACATAGAAAGCTTTCACAGTATTGCCTAAATGCATCACTCGGACGTATAACCAGTCAAGGGTGCAGGTAAGTGACAAGCCGGTACAAAATAGACAACTACAGTTCAGTGGACAAAAATTATTTCTTTCACAATTTCCCGTCTTACTTTTCTAGCTATTCCTGTCTGCACACCAGCCAGAACCTCACGACATTAAACAATAAAACAGTCTCCATTCTCTTTACTGCATCAAGAGAAAAAAAGTAATTTACATTTATACTAACAAAATGAACTGCAGAAAATGAATATGGCATTAAGAGATTTGGAATTTGACTCATAACTAGGGGAAAATTTTATGTACTAGACAATGCCCATTGAATGTCTCCCATAAACAGAACACAAACGATTAAGACATCTTCCTCATCTATTATGTCTCTGCTTAGTGGAATCTATGTTTCTTTTCAAACATGGAAAAGTTTCAACTATCTACACATCACTGGTCATTTCCAACACTAAAAACAATTGCTAGAGAAACAAACGTTCAAATAAGCGAAAAGTACAAATATTGAATTCAGAAATAAAATAGGTTCCACCTAGAATTTTCAAGATATGGTTCCCTATATGGGATTATCATTAGTAGTGATGGTTATCCTAATTCACGCACACATGTAAAAACTATTTTTATCTATAGAGATACTCAAACTGAACAAACAAAATGAAATGTTTGGAACACTGAAAAGCAGCTTCTTCCCTAGTTCTTAAGCTCAGAACTTAAAAAGTAATGATTTATTTCTGTCTCTTCTTAACATACGTGCATACACTTTCTTAATCTATACAAAATGGTCTCTGGTCTTGGCCCACTTCTGGTTCGATGCAACTTACATACGTCGATAAGGGTGGAAACTCGGAGCCTGGCT
The DNA here is from genome assembly GCA_030762935.1 of Hymenopus coronatus. NCBI lineage: Eukaryota > Metazoa > Arthropoda > Insecta > Mantodea > Hymenopodidae > Hymenopus > Hymenopus coronatus. The sequence continues at coordinate 82,559,537 of CM060885.1, forward strand.
AGGTTGACTGTAGTTGCCACCACGCTGTGGCCCGGGGCCTCCCGTATAACTCGAACTCGCCACACCTGCATCGCCCTGTCCTGCATTAGTACAAGCGGGAGAATTCGTTTTGAGGCACTTCTTACGGGATGGAGGAGTACCTAGGATGGGCAGAGGAGAAGCAGGGTAGGTACGTGCAGTGAAAGGACAAATGCAGTTCCCATGCCACAATTATAAAATGAGCTTATTAAAACACTCACAAGGTAATTGGAATCAGACTCACTTGGCTAGTAGCCACAACATTCTTTTCTTTAGAACAAAAATTTTGTTTATAAATTACAGATCCTATTGCTGCTAATTCATTCCTTTTAATAATATGCTCACATAAGTGAGTATATTATTAAAGGGAAGTAAAACCGTGGGTCTCGTGTCATAGATTTACAGCACATAAAAGAACCTCAAGCCTGATAAGAGAGGCCTCTGAGCAAAATTAAATGGTCTTTTGCCCAGTATAGAATGGGATGCTGAGAACCACAGCAGTTAAAGAGCGTCCATAAATAAAATTCCATTTCATTTTTAAGTGACTCGAACCCCGCTGTTTGATTATTTCAAGCATGGAACAGGAGTAATGCATCTAACATTCAGATGCTTGCACGTTAAAGAGATGAATCTGATTCTTATTCATGCCTTGTGAGTTTACTCCACTATCACACAAGAATGTGGTGGTTTATGAAAAGGAAAAAGTTTGAACAAAAATTACCCCACAATTCAATGAGAGTAATACTATGGTTTGTTTGTGTACATAAACTTAATAATTCCATACAAATGAAACAGAAAAAAAGTTTAACGAAGCCATTAATAGCCAGAACCATTTCAGTTCTGGATGCTGTTTATTTCATCCCCTCAAGAGTTTTTTTTTACATGCCAATATCTACTGACATGTGACTGTGTATCTAGTTAATTTAAAAATCAGTCTGGTTTGAACCAGCAACATTGGGATCAGTAAGCCAGCACATAACCAACTTAGCCACCCAGATTGACAAAGGGATATGACCCAAATTTAAGGTCCTAAAATTGAAACAAATTACGTCCAATTTTGAAATGGTTTCAATAAAATACAGTAGTCAGTTGGTCATAGATACATTGCAGCCTGCTCCTATTTACCTGGCTGGGAAGCATTGTAAATATGTTACTGATTGCTTCAGAACAATACTTAATTTTGTTAATAAATATAAATTTGTTATTGAATTTCCATTTTAAAAATAAACTAGCTAAGTAGTCACCAAGGTGTGTTAGGTCACCAAGGTGTGTACATTCTGTAGTCGCTGTTATTGGTTTTAATTTTTTTTTTCATATTAGGAACCTTGTTTTTGCAACTTATCATATGCAAATTTTGTATGTTACTGCCATATAACAATTTTTCATAGAGGAATGAATAACATCATTTCAATCCTGCAAATTTTGGTATTTTCTCTACACTTACAACTCCTAAAAATGCAGGGATTTGCCATTTTTGTTGCTCATTGCCCATTAGTGCATTTGAGTTATTTCTGTATCACAATAATATAAATACAAGTTAGAGCAGTATTTTCTCCACTGTTTAGCATGAGTCAAACATGGAAACTGTAACCAAAGTCAAATACATATATTGTAGTAATCTGTTTTTAATGGGGAAAAAAGGCCACAGTTTGTGCCATGCAGTAAATCCTGTCAGGTTTATAGCAGTCACTTTAGGTGAAAATACTTTTCTTAAACTATCACAGATTTCAGTGTAGTGGTGCCTTACAAGGACAAGCAAATTCAAACTGAGAATTACGTACAGGAAATTAGGCCTCAACAGGCAGTGTTACTTTTTTAAAAAGTCTTCACATTCATTTACTTTTATACAGTAAAATTATTAGCTTTCTCCCCAAACAGCAAAAATATGATTTCATATTAGGGCATTATGTTTAAACTATGTACAAGGGGCATTCTGCTAATTTCGTGTAGGATATCTTTAAATATTCCCACTACATCTCATACAGTTTCATTAATTTCTGATAGGTGGCAGTGCTATAACTAGCCTTAAAAATGGTTCCAAACAGAGCAGTTATCGAGTTTCTTTGGCAGAAAACCAGAGCATCACAAGTATTCATAAGCACTTGCAGAATGTCTATGGAGACCTGGCAGTGGACAAAAGCATGGTATGTCAACAAAGTGGATCAAACCTGTTCTGATCTACCACATGTCAACCAGCGCACACAACTGTGACTAATGCAATGTTGTAACGTGTGGATTCTCTTATTCGAGGTGATCAACGGATCACACCTCGCAGCTCAACTTGACATTTCTGTTGATAGTGGTGACACGCTTGTCTACCAGGTAGGGTACTCCAAGGTTTGTTCTCGCTGGGTTCCTTGACAACCATAAAGACTACAGAAAGACCAGCTGTGCAAATTTGCTTGCTCTTTATGAGGCTGAAATATTGCCATGAAACATGGGTTCATCACTTCAAATGCAAAACTGAACCCCATCCATGGATTGGCACCACACCAACTCTCCAAAGTTCAAAGCCGTACCCTCGTATGGTTTTCTGGGTCCCTGAAGGAGTTATTCTGTTAGATGTCCTTCCTCATGGTAAAACAATCAACTTTGAAGGGCATTGTGTTACTTTAAGGAAATTGAAGAAACAACTTCAGCGTGTTCTTAGCCACAAAAATACAAATGAACTTCTCATTCTGCATAACGCAAGTCTGCACATATATGAGAGGAGCTCACAAAACTTGACTGTTCTTCCTCATCCACCCTACATCCCAAATCTCACACCTTCTGAATTCCACCTGTTTGGCCCAATGAAGAATGCACTCCAAGGGAAGCACTATTTGGATGATATGAAAGTTATTGATGCAGCAAGACGTTGGTTCTGACATAGACCAGTAGAGTGATACCATGCAGACATTCAAGCCTTCCCATCAAGGAAGCATAAGGTCATAGCACTGAACAGAGATTATGTTGAAAAATAGGGTTTTGTAGGCCAAAACATTGGGGAATAATAAGCTGTATTTGAATGCTGAATAAAACCAACCTGCTTTAAGAAAAAATGTGTTGCATTACTTATTGAACGTCCTGCATTTTAGTATTTAAAACAAAAATTTTGAAACAGGCCAACAGTTGGACTGTTTATAGATATAGCTAATTACATTACACTTCCCTTAAATGTCTCTCCAACCACTCTTAGGACTTGTATTGCACTCAGATGAAAGCTCTTAATTCATTAAATTTTGGTACAAAGGCCTGATATTCATGATTGCGCCTTGAAAACGATCAAGAAAAAAATGAGAATGTATAGAATTATGGAATGGCTAGCTTTTGATGCTTTTGACAAAGTCTTCAATTGAATTACCATCAAAAACACAGATTTATAGAAAAGTATTAAGTGTTAGAAATATTGACACTCTGTAAACAATGCATACCTCATTAAAACAGCAATTAAAATTTCAAAGACTTAATGAATTATTTGGGAACAAAATTACTTTACCTTGTATTAGGATGACTTAATGAAAAAATAGAATGCATTCTCTTGTGTTATGGAAAATTGCAAATGCATATACATACACATCAGTTGCTGCTCAATGCTTTGCAACAAATGTTAGCCATAATAACAAACAATTGTTTCAAGTCTAAAGGAGCTTTACATTGTCTACCTAGTAGGTACAGAAGGTATTTCACTTCCACCCAAATTCTGCGCTAGATTTCATCATAAATGCATGTTTTGAGGTCCCATGAGCTTAAAAGGAAAACTTATTTTAAAAAAAAGTAGGGTGAGAGAGAGGGTGTGGGTGTGTGTGTGTCGGTGAGAGAGAGGGTGTGGGTGTGTGTGAGAGTGAGTGAGAGAGAGAACATAACTCAAAAACAAAAAGTTGGTTAAATGCCAAACTTGGGAAGAGTCTCTTAGAGATTCCCGGTTGGGGTGGGTAATTCTTTAACTATCCCCCCCGAGAGCCTGGAAGTGTGAATGTGTGTGTGTTAGTAATATAAAATTGATTAACGTAATGTTCTAAACCTACAGTAATAGTTGTTTCACAAGTAAAATACCTGATATGACCATTGAAGTTAAAGGGGGCTATACAAATGAAAGAATTAAAAAAATAAAAGGATGTGTTCTAAAGGTAAGCAGATAAAAATTTTTGGCATTGAGTTGGAGAATACATAAAAATGTGGGAAAAGAAATCTGCTCAGTTGAGCATACATTTGATAAGCTATTTAACAGTATGCTTTGCTTTGCAGTGCTTGAAAATCTGCAATTGAATATTCCCAACAAATATGTTTACTGTGGCAGTAGAAAGCTAGCAACACTGCTCTATGATAAAGCTTGTTTTTGAGTGGCAAGATGCTGGTCCTGTAGCTCAGTTGGTAAAGCACCTCCCTACTGAGTGAGGGGTCCCAGACTGAAGGGTGGGGATTTTTCTCTACCCCAGATTATTCCCTATCCTTCCCCAGAGTCTGGAAGTATGAATGCAAGGGTGAATGTGTATGTGTGATCTAATGACTTATACATATTAGAAATTTGACACCACCATTCCCAAAAGAAAATGCTGCCAATAAGACCATGCAGTTAAAGGCAGGCTTTACAATGGAATACAGACACTTGCAAGAAACACCTTATCGCTGGCTATTAAGACCAGATAATATTAATACTTGTCCATTACAGCAAACCACCCACCAAATCTGAACATAGCATCTAAGACACAAATATAAAATGTAGAGATTCTTACAAGCAACTAACTTAGTTTATAATACAAACTCAAATGCAAGACGCACCTCTTCTTGAGAACTTTATTCTAGAACTTAGCCTTATGATCCATAAACATAAACAAAATTTAAAGTGTTACACATATATTCTGAATAAACTAAGGGACATTTAACTTATTCATTCCCTCCCTACTTTTCCCTTCCCCATACCCAATTTGAATTTATGTAGAAGTTCATAATGGTCGGCAGAGAGATGAGAATGTTAATGTATTGGTACATTTGCAGTGGAAAAATCTAATGGACAACAGCAGTGGCAACCAGCTGCAACAACTATAATGGACAATATTTTCAATTTAGAGAACATATCTACTTATAAAAACTTGAATTTATGCAGAAATTTGTGTAAAAGGAGAAAGAGGAGGGCTATGTGCAGCTAAATCTGTTTTTTTCTCTGACTCCCATTCAACATTAAGTGCCACCACGAATTCCCTATTTTGTTTTATTCTCTGAGTGAAATCTTTTTAACAGAATGCCTATAACCCCTCTATTTGTTCGCACTTAGTTCAAAGTAGAGGTAAACAAACCCTAATGTATCACTCCACAAGCTTGGCAGTACCATGTGAAGATACAGTGGGCTCTCAGTAGTCCTGAGAATAGATAACATGCATATATGCACATATCACAATTTGGGGATTAATGGCTTTTTAACATTTTCTATCTTACTCCTTAAATCTTAAACTTTTAACAGAGTAAACAGAGAAGTGATACCTGAATATTTCAGCAGCAAAACCTACCTAGTACTATTCAGCCTGTGATTAAAGCACTTTATAAATCATCTATTTCTCAATTTTTTTTTTCCTTTAAACGCTTATTAATCAAGAGTTGGGCAATATAAATTATAACAAATGGCAGAGAAGAAGTGCGACATAAACAATCCAAACAATTCTGTATCACCATAATAAATTGTCAAACATATAATCACATTCACTGTTTGTTACAGTAGGTAATTGTAATGCCAAATTTGTTGTTACTGTGCACTCAACTTACAACCAAATAACAAAACATCTGAGATTACTTGTATCATACTCAATGAATTGATTTATTAGATATCACTAGAGACCAGATTTATGCATTTGCATGTTGCATATGTATAATACCTTATTGGTGCTCAGACTTAGTCCTTTTTGCAATACCAACTTCGAGGTACGTCCAGAAAGTAAGTTCCATTTCAATTTATCTCCGCTGCAACGCTGCGATCAAGGTTCCGCACATGCACGGTAGACGCTCTGTATCAAGGAGAAGAAATGTGAGCCTTTTGAGATTGCTGTCAGCCACATACGCTTTGTTGTGCTTGTTTACAGCCACATACGCTTTGTTGTGCTTGTTTACAATGTTGGTGTTGATTGAAAATCCCGCCACTTGTGAAATCAGATCTGTGATTCATTTTCTGAATGCTAGGAAAGTGAAACCAATTGAAATTTATCGGGAAATTTGCAAAGTTTACGGACAAAATGCGATGAGTGATTCAATGGTGAGAAGATGGGTCCGACAGTTCAATGAAGGACTTAGTGAAGTGCACGATGAAGAACGAAGTGGGCATCCATCTTTGGTTACAGAAGAACTGGTTCACGCGATTGATGCCAACATCCAGGAAAGCCGCAAGTTTACAATTAGTGCTCTTGCTGAGCTATGGAATTTCCCCAAAACCCACGATCACTAATTCATGAAATTGTTACCGAAAAACTGAAATTTCGTAAACTTTGCTCACGTTGGGTACCAAAGATTCTTACTGAGCATCACAAAACAAAATGGATGGGTAGTGCACTTCAGTTTTTAACCCGTTATGATGAAGCCGGCGAAGAATTTCTGACACACATAGTCACAGGAGATGCGACTTGGGTTTCTTACGACACTCCTGAAAGTAAGCAGCAATCAATGGAATGGAGGCACACTTCATCCCCAGCAAAGGTTAAGCCGAAAGAAATCTTGACACCTCGAAAAATGATGTGCACAGTGTTCTGGGACCGGAAAGGCATCTTACTCATTGGTTTCTTACCGCAAAGTCAAACAATCAAAGCAGATGTTTATTGCGAGACACTTAGGAAATTGGGTAGCGCAATACAGAATAAGTGTTGAGGATTGCTGTCAAAAGGTGTTTTTCTTCACGACAATGCACGACCACACACTGCAAATGTGATGAAAACCTCCTACAGAGATTTGGCTGGGATATGTTTGACCATCCTCCGTAGAGCCCTGACCTCGTTCCTAGCGACTTTCATCTGTTCTTACATCTCAAGTCTTTTCCTTAGCGGTCAATACTTTAACAATGATGAAGAGCTGAAAGAAAATGTTTCCAACTTTTTGAAGATATAGGTGGCAAACTTCTATGAAGAAGGTATACAAAAAACTTGTGCCACGCTATGACAAATGCCTGCAAAAATTTGGCAGTTATGTGGAAAAGTAGTTTAAGAGTTGTAGAATTTTGTGGAATAAATAACTGTTCTTTATCTGTACACAATTTAATTTTATTACCAAACAGAACTTACTTTCTGGACGTACCTCGTATATATATGCTACATTACAAGATCATTGCGCTTTTCAGATGCAAAGGTATTATTAGACATTGGCAATGGGTAAATTCCTGTTGACAGTTCTACTGGCCTCATTTCGTTTCAATCAAATTTTTGTCACTTCACTACGTCAAAGGAAGAATTAATATCGAAAGTGTTTCCAAACTACAAAAACTATGCTTGGTTGAGCAAACGAGCCATTTTAGCAGCAACTAATAAGAATGAAAAAATTAGGGTAAAATTGATGGACAAATACCTCATTTAAGTCAATCAATTCCATTACCAATGCAAATGAAGTCGTCAATTGCCAGGGTTCCCACCATACAATTTACAGCTCAAGGTTGACTCGGTGATAATTATACTACGCAATATCAATCAACTGAAATTATGCAGCAGAACAAAACTCACTGTTAAAAAAATTATGAAAAATTTTATTAAAGTTACTATAACATAGGAAAGTTCAAATGCAAAGATATACTTATTCCAAGAATACCACTGTCAACCGACTTTCCTTTTGAATTTAATCGCACCTTGCATTCGCAATGACAATAAAGCCCAAGGTCAATTGTTAGAAGTGTGTGTAATATACCTTGAATTGTGTTTTTTTGCATGTTGTACATTGCGTGCTCAAGAGTTGGCAAACTATCGGTGCTATTTTTTTTTCTACAAAAGGAAAATTGTACATTACAAGGCATTACAATAAAGTGTTGACAAACTATTTGTAATTTTATTTCATTGCATGGTCATACTGTAAACGGTAGATTTTGTCCAAGTTTTTTCGTTAGGTACACCACCCATACGAAGCCAGTGTACGGGCAGCTAGTTTATAATATTTTAGACATCTAAAAGGGTGGGTTCCTAGCTAGTTCTCGTTTTGACATTTTACTTTATTTTTGGGAATGTAAACAAACTGATTTCATCAACAGGGAAAGTGCTTCTTAAGGTGTCTGCTCACATCAAGGCCTACAGAGAAAAACTACAAAATGTGTCTTTACCTCCCGTAACTCAGGTTACCTGGGTCAAAGCTGTGTTGTTTTACATGAACATTCCAAGACCATCAAAGACGTAGTAAACGACTTTGATAGTGCAATGATTCTGGCAGTTGTCAGTGCAAGGAAGCATTTAACAATTCAAGTATTCAGAAAAACATTGCAGTGATTACACTCATTTTCCCCATATACCTGTAAGTATTAAAGAGCTTGAAACTCAAGGTTTGGCATTGACTGAATCTATTCAGGTAATGAATAAAATTCATCTAGTGAACTCCTCCTTGCTGGAGGTATTCCTGAGGAAACTTTAAGATGAAAATTTTGCAAAAATTTTGAGCGATAACCCAGGCTGTGAGCCTTTGTAACAAATTTGATAGTTTTATGAATGGGATGGGTGAACTTTTATCAGAAACAATAAATGTCAATATAGCACCCAAATTCAAATACTGTCCAGTGACCTCGCCTGATGTAGAATAGTCCTTTTCCGCTTATAAAAACGCTTTGAGCGATCAAGGACACAATCTTGCTACTGAATATTTGGAAGAGTATCTGATCATTTCTGTTTACCATAGAAGCACAATGCAAAAGAATTTATAAACCATACTTTTTTCTGATGAAGTAAATAATAAAAATTGCTGATTGTATGTTTTTGAAACAACATACAACTTTATTTTTATTATTTGATGTTGCATATTTTGACACTTTTCATGCATATTTTAAGCATTTTGCATGCATATTTTGAGCTGTTTATGTTGCATACAATCCAATTTCTAGTTATCACTAGGACAGTAAAATTCGAAGCACTTTAACAAAACATTTGCGCACATTACAAAACCAGAGATTATAAATCAAAGTATAATTTAACAAGTTTGTTGCACTGAGCATTTCAGTTACTGCAATTAAACAATTTTTTAAATTCTGATAAGGAGCCGGTAATCAGTCGGAAGCTGGAAGAGGATTGATCCAACTCAGGAGCAATTTCCATTGATCAATCAGCCATTGGATAAATTTTCCATTCAAGATCTTTCTTTTAGCAGTACGTTTCTCAGCTCTCACCCTCTTTCAACACTATTCATACAGTGGGCACAGAACCACCTGTGAACTCTGAAGTTAATCATCGCAAGAAATTATAAAATATATCTAAAACAATTTGTCTTCTCTCCACTTTTTAACAGTTTTCTGCATTTGTTTCTCCACAATGGCCAGAATTCTTCTGAGCTAGACACCATCAAAAGCAATATTTTCATAAAACACTAAATCATGAGGGAAAGAGAAACCAGAAATGAACTATAGCACCCGCACAACTCATATTATCACATGGTTTTGTTTACATCTTGTTTGAAATTGAAGTGAAATGCTAATATGACCATTACTAGTTAACTTTAAGCTGCATAATGAAACAAATAATTTACTGTCATGACCTTGGCAGCAATCTTTAGCATTTCTCCCATGTTTCACCACTGTTGTTCAGAACTTTTCCTCACTTTTACTATGAATGCATAACAACACCCAGTTCTCAATATTAATATTGAAGGAGCTTGTCTTGTAAATTTGCAGGTGGGGATTCCAAACTGAAGTCGTTCTTTAAAATGCACTTCAGGATTCCGCTACATTATAAAACAGGGAATGTTTGTCCAGTACATGGGTAATCATATTCTATGCAGTTGTCCTCTATAGCATAATGTTCACCATGCTAACCTTATGTACCCAAGGTCAAAGGTTCAAAATTCCAGAGGACAATGGATTTTTTTCGGTATAAAAATCCTTAGCATGGCATAAAATCATTGGTCAATTGCCGTGTATTTACGTCACGTAAAAGAACCTGAAGCCTGATAAAAAGGACCTCTGAACAAAATTAAGCAGTCTTTCACTCCCTGTACAGAATGAGACACAGAGAACCATAGCAGTTAAAGAGCAGGCTTACCATCAGTCTGGGATTTCACTGCACATTCTAGTTTTCTTATACTGTCCAGGGTTAAGTTTTCTTATACTGTCCAGAGTTAAGTCCAGGGCTAACAACATAAAATAGATAATTGCATTTTTCTTTGGGTAGAAATAATGAGTTGTAAATATTGCTCACGTTGACACCTATAGCAATTTAGTTACTTTATTTAGACAGGCTGTGTTCCATTTTTGTATTCCAAATCATATTCAGTGCGATCAGCATTCAGCAGGTGTTGTGTTTCATTAAAAGGAAGAATATTATTATTCTATAATGCTTTTAATAATCTTGTTTGTGACATCACCATGGAAAAAGGAAAGTGCATATTTAATGAAAGATATGATTGTAGTGATAGTGTTCCTAGTGTAACGGAATAGTTCGTTTTCACAAAGGTAGAGGAGAAAAAGAAGATCCCAAAACAGATGAACATGCTGCTTCATCATCAAATATTGGGGCTTACTTCAAAACTACAGATTTTTGTTGTAAAATTCTCGCTCCTTGCATTTCTAAATTTATTGCAACCATGAATAAGGGGTTATCTGCTATATTTAGGAGAATCTCTATTTTATATTTGTATTTAAATATCTATCACTTGCTACTAGAAAAAATGTTTTGTCATGTAAAAATGAACAATACATTCAAACACTATAAAGTTTGTAATAAAGTTATTTGTAGGAAACACAAAAGAGATTACCATGGAAAATTAATATACTGCAGCAATTGTCCTGGATTTGGAGCAAAGAATACAAGCATTTGTCCTGAATTTGCTCTTCAAACAAAAAAAAAAAAAAAATTCATTAGCAATCTTACCAAAGTAGCATAACATTGAATTGTGGAGAACATCAGATGTATGTATATATATATATATATATATATATATATATATATATATCATTCCAGGTATTATGCTTTTCATTATCACTTCAGAAATAATTAACACCCTGTGAAGCACCAACAAAGACAAAATAAAATGTCATGGGGTTGTTTTTAAAGGTTTGATATTATACTCACATAATAATGGCATGGAAATTGCATGAAGCAAATGAGGATGATATTTGGGAATTTATGACAAAAAGATTTAAAACAGAATATTAAATGCACATACATGTGTACATAAACAATGACAAATCAAATGGCATAAGCATTTACTCTATGATTAACTCAAAAAGCTACAAAGCAGTTTGGCTATTTACTCAATTCACACATCCCTCCAAAATATTATTACAAGATTTGTCCATGGTTTAATGGTGTGCAAATTGTGAAACAATTGTTTAATTAACATTCTAACTCTCCCATTTGATGCTATAAAGCATTCATTTAATATAAAGTAATTGAGTGAGTAGCCAATCTGTCTTCAGTGACTACTTTTCTTACTAAACATAACATTCCAAAACTTCAAAATAAATATAGGCCACCGAGATATTTCATACACTGGATTCTAAAGTGTCATAACTCAGATAAGTCCCCATTTTTTTTTTTTTTTTTTTGAAACTATGCATTTTAGTTTTACTATACTTGTATACAATCTAGCTTATTTCAAATATGATCAAGACTTTGCTACAGTTTTGTACTACGCAACAGACACTAAAACTGCAGATACACAAGTAACTGAAAATTTACTTCCGAGTTATAGCACTTTAGAATCCAGAATGTGAAATGTATTCATTCACCTGCTACCTCATGCTTTAACATAATGTAAATGCCCTTCCAATGTTTGTAACAAATAGTCAGAACATGTCAGATAAGATTTCTTGAAGCACAATCTTTTAATCTGTACACAAGTACTTTAAATGGCCAGTCACTTGACAGTTTAAATCACCAAAATCAATGATTGACAAACGCTATGAAACTTAGTGTCTCAGCAGTTAAGATTTCACTGATGGCAACAAAATATAAAAACCAAAGTCTAGCCATTATGTTCACTGCATTAGAGTCCAATTATATACTGGTTTATAAGTATTAATGTTTTCAGAAACTTTCCTGTTCAAGTTTAAAGAATAATAGGCCTCTGTAAACCCCTATCTACATCACAGATTTTTGAGTTTGAGTCTAGTTTGCTTTCTAACAAGGCAAGTGTAACATATGAGGTGTGTTAAAAAAGAAACCAAACTTTTGAAATAGTGTACCAACCAGCAGAGTGAGTACGCTGCAGCTACAGAGTTCACATAGTGGCAAGTTTAGACAACAGCAGTTTGCTAAGTTACACTCGGACAATTTGCCAGCAAACCACCACCACTGAAGTAACAATTAAGGTGTTTGAAGAACGTGTGTGAAATTTTGCCACAAACTTCACAAAACTTTCACAGAAACATGGCCAATGCTTAGGCAAACATATGGGGAGGATTGTATGAGTTGCATGCTGTGCTATGAATGGTTTAAACCTTTTCAATAGGTCAGAACATAGGTCTGTGACCTGGACATCCTTCCAAATCAACAGATGATGGACATGAGGATAAGGTTCATATTATGATTCATGGAAATCGTTTAACTGTTCAGGAAGTTGCTGACAAGGTGGGCATCAGCATAGGATCATGCAATCAAATTTTGAGTGAAAACTGGAGATGTGTTCGTGTCAGTGCCAAATTCTCCACATTTGTTGACTGAAAATCAGAAACAGACAAATGTTTCACTGTGCAAGGAACTGCTTGTCACTGCCAATGACAATGAAATCTTTCTTAAGAACATCATAACAAATGATACATGGGTGTATGACTATGATGCTGAAACAAAGATGCAGTCATCGCAGTGGATGTGCAAAGGGTCACCTCGTATAAAAAAAAAAAAAGCACATATGAGGGATGCAGTGCACAGGAAGAGACCTGAATTGTGGGAAAGGCTGAATTGGATGTTGCATTGTGACAATGTGTCACACCTTGTCTGCAACTATCTAACAAAACACATTCCCAATGTGCCCCATCCACCGTATTCTCCGGACCTAGACCCAGCAGATATTTTCCTGTTTCCCAAATGTTGAAAGGACATTGTTTCAAAACCAAAGAGGAGATTCAAGTCAATGAGATGAGAGACCTGAGTGCCATCCCACAAAATGTATTCCTGAGACATGAGAGCTGCATGCCATCCCATAAAATGTGTTCCAGGAGATCTTTCAAAAATGGATGAAATGATGGGAACGATTTATTGCCAGTAGAGGGGACTACTTTGAAGGGGACAGTGCTTAAAATTTTGTGCAATAAGCAATCAAGATGATGGAGTGCTAAGCCAGCAGTGATAGAGGAAGGTTGTGTTTTGAGAGGTGCTCCTGCGGTGAAGGAAGAAGGATCTAAGTCACGATGGGAGTGGACATTACAGTGTATAGAGCAAGAATTGGACAGTTTAGAAAAGTAAAATTGGTGAATAGTAAACACAGTTTTGGAGAGAAGATGACAAACATATTGGTTTTAGCAAGTGTTATAACTTTGTTGCTAGTGATTGGAGGAATTGAGGTAAACCCCGGCCCTGCAGATATAATAACAATGCTGGAAAACCTGACTGAGAAAATGAACAAAATAGAAGGTATGGAACAACGAATAGGTAAACAATTGGAAAAGATGGCAACAGATATCAAAGAAGATGTTAGAGTTGAGGTGCAGGAAGCAAGAAGGGAAGCTGAAATGGTTAAGGAAAGAATGGAAAGATTGGAAGAAAGGGAGAGAAGATTTAATTGTGTTCATAGGAGTTAAGGAAAGAAGGTATAAATGGCCAGCAGAAGAAATATTAGAAATAACGAAGGAAAAGCTGAATTTGGAATTGTATAGATGGGAAATTATTGAAGCTTATCGAGTTGGAAGACAACTTGGCAAGAGAACAATTATAGTGAAATTTGCAACAGCCCAATTAGTACATGAAGTACTTAAAAGAGCCAAGAAATTAAAAGGAACAGACATTTTTATTAATAAAGATTTATCACCTAAGAAGAGAGCTCTGCAAAGAAATTTGGTACAAAAAATGAAAGAAGCAAGAGCCCAGGGAAGAAGAGCTTATATTAGAAATTTCCAATTGTGGATTGACGGAGAAAAGACATCGCATCTGGACAAGAAGGAGCTAAGAGAACCCCAATCAGGCACAGAGGAAATTACTCAGCAAATGTCAACGCCAACTTTAGGAAGCACAACAGGAAGATCAAAGTCCAAGCAAAAAGGAATGGATGTGGGTGAAGACAGTGAAAGTGTGTGTTTGAACCGAAATCTGCCTGTCAGCATGGATATGAGAACGGCATATGCAGATAGGACGTCATCCAACTTCCCTACGAGAGAAATAACAGCTGACGAAGAAATGACGTCAACAGAGGAAGCAACAGGAGGAGGAGCCACCAGAGTGACGTCACCCAAGAAAATAGAGTCACCGAGAAGAGGGGAAGTAATAGCCGCACGTAATTTGGCTTCGAAGGGAAAGAAGGCGTGGCAACAGAGTAGCGGGGAGAATACAGAAGGGGAAGAAGACAGTATCATATCATCTGAACATGGCAGCATTTTAGTTGTAGACAGAAATAAAACTATTCCTTCCGGAGAAGGGATACAATTAAGGAGTAAAAGAACTTTAGAAACATTTAGATTAGGCTCACAATAGGGAAGGGAGAATATAAGGAGGCTTGGATTCTGGAATTGTGAGGGAGTTAAAAACAAAATATATGCGGGGAGTTTAAATCAATTATTGACAAAACTTGATTATCTCGCGGTAGCTGAAACATGGCTAAAAGAGGACCAGGTTTACGTAAAGGATTTTGATTTTGTAGGGATAAAAGGAGATAAGGTAGCAAGAAAGGGGAGGGCATCTGGAGGCATAGGCTTTTTTGTAAAGAAGACGTTAAGTAAAGGAGTTAAAGAAACTTGGTCAAGGAGAAAAGAAATACTATGGATTGTATTAGAGGAGAAACAAATAGTTGAAAATGTTATATGTATAGGCATAGTATACAATCCTCCTCTTCCTTCGCGCTTTCATAATCCGGACCTCCTTAAACACCTAGAGATAGAAATAGAACATTTAAAGGAGAGATATGGTAATTCTGAGATTATATTAATGGGAGACTTTAACATTAGGATTGGCGAAAATGATGTTATTGGAGGGAATAGGTGGATGAGTAATGATACATTAGAGAAACCTGAGAAAATTAGATACAGCAAAGATAAGATAGTTGACAAAGGCTATATGAAATTTATAGAATTCTGTGAATTGAATGCCTTTGATATTTTGAATGGGAAATATGGAGAAGATGTGAATGGAGAATATACGTATGTTAGTAATAATGGTCAAAGTGTGATTGATTATGTATTATGGCCAATTAATATGGGGTATATTTTAAGTAATTTTAAGATACTAAATTTAAGCTCCAACAGTGGGCATTTTCCATTGATAGTAGACATAAAAACATGCACAGAGCAAATAGTCTATAATTTAAGGGAGGAAAAGTGCAACATAGAAGAATACAGTAGATACAAATGGAAGGAAGAGTATTGCAATAAATTTAGGCAGACACTAAACTCTAATTATGGCCAGATATGTCAGTGTGGAATAAGTTTTATGATAAAGGAACAAGAAATTGAAAGTGCTATGGATATCTTAAATATCATTATGCTAAGGGCTGGGGAGGAAATGAAAATGAGAAAGAAGGTTTACAAAAGAGATGAGGGCTGGTTTGATGAAGAATGTAGAGTAACTAAAAGACAAGTCAAACAGCTGCTCATAAAGTGGAGGGAATTAGGAAACATAGAATTAAAGAAAGAGTATATGCAAGGGAGGGATTTATATAATTCATTACTGGAACAAAAGAAAACAAGCTGGATGAAAAAATATGAAAGTAATTTGATACGAATTCTAAATGAAAATAATGCAAATGAGATATGGAAGGTTATGAAATCAATGTATAATAAATATGTAACAAAACCAAGTATAAAACCAGGAGAATGGATGGAATATTTTAAAAATTTGTATGGGGAAAAAAAGAGTAAAAATGAGATAGGAAATTGGGAAATAGGTAATAACTATGTAGATATACTCGATGATATAATAAGAAGTGAAGAAATAATCCAACAGGTGAAAATAATGAAGAGAAATAAAGCAACGGGAATAGATGGAATCCCTCCAGAGTTCCTTAAGGAACACTGAAATAAACAGAGTTAAGGTTTTAGTAGACTTATTTAACACAATTAAGGTGAAGGGGTATATACCAGATAAGTGGAGGAAAGCAATCATACATCCAATATACAAAGGCAAGGGTAGTGTTGACAAACCAAACAACTATAGAGGCATTGCATTATTATCAAATGTAGGAAAAATTTTTACTGGTATTATGGCAAGCAGGATACAAACATGGGTTGAAGAATATGATATCCTCTCGGAACTTCAGATGGGCTTTAGAAAAGGGAGGAGGACAGTTGATAACTTATTTATTATAAAAACACTGGTAGATAAATACTTGAAAGACAAAAGAGGAAAGTTATATATGGCTTTTGTGGATTTAGAGAAAGCATACGATAGGATAGAGCTTCAATTGCTGTGGCATAAGTTGTTGACTAAAGGAGTGAGTAAACAAATGGTGGACACCCTTAGAGCATTATATAAGGAAAATACTTTTTGTATAAGAGTGGAGGAAGGGGTTGTAACAAGAGAAATCCAACAAGAGAAAGGCCTTAGACAGGGATGTAAGTTAAGTCCAGTCCTATTCAATTTATATATAGATGATGTATTAACAGAAATTGGGAGAAATAATAACTCGATGCCAGTAATTAATAATATTCAGATTCCAGGATTACTGTTTGCAGATGATCTAGTTATAGGTGCAATTACAGTGAATGGCTTGAAACAATCCTTGCAAACATTAAATAATTACTGTAAAGAGTGGAGTTTAAAAGTGAACCAGGACAAGACGCAGATTGTAGTGTTCAAAAAAGGGGGAAAATTGAGCAAATATGAAAAATGGAAGAATGAGAATGAAAAGGAGTACAGGGTAGTGAGAGAATGTATTTATCTAGGAGTTAAAATTGATAGTGGTGGCAATTGGGAAAAGCAAAAGAAATTTGCATTGGCAAAAGGAAAAGGAGCTTTATCAGCTATTAGAAGTTGCAAATACAAAGCACCTAATATAAATATTAAATGGTTAGAAAAAGTGTACAATATGGTGGTTGAGGCAAAAATGCTATATGGGATAGAAGTATGGGGATTAGAAGGAGGATGGGAAGGCATAGATGAGGTGCATAGGAAATTTTGCAAAGAAATACTGGGGTTACCAAATGCAACTGTTAGGCAGGTAGCACAAATAGAGCTGGGTAGAGCGGCAAGTAAGGGAAAGATTATGGAAAGGGCATTGAAATTTTGGCATAGGATATTGAAATTGGAAGAAAGGAATTTGTTAAAACAGTGTTTAGTATATCAAGAGAAAAGTTTAAAGAACAAGGGATGGGTAGACTGTCTTCGAAATAACCTGGAAAGTAGTGGGTTAGGGGAAATGTGGAGAAGAAGAGAAAATAATGTGAATAACTTCTGGAAGTTGGCAAGGAAAAGATTTGAGGATATAGAAATACAAAAAATATTTAGTGAAATAACTGAAAAGAGATCTTTAGTTTTCTATATACCAATGAAAGTCTCATGGGGAAGGGAAAAGTACATTGATGTGACAAATAAAGAGGAGCGAGAAGGTATTGCATGGCTGAAAGCAGGAGTATGGAGATTAAAAGGTCTAAGGAAAGGTATTCCACAAAATCAATGTCCTATATGTGGCGGAAATGAAGATATAGAACACATTTTATTTAAATGTAAAGGAACTGAAATTTGGAGAAAAAAGTATATTAATAAGAAATGGTTTAAAATAGATAGAAATGTAGTAGTAGTTGAAATGTTTCAAAAAGATAGTAAGAAGATTGGACAATTCTTATGCAAAGTGAAAAATAAATGGATATGGAAGTAAATAGACAAAATGGTGTGATAAACTAGAATTAATAAACTATTGTAAAATATGAGTATGACCGGTAAAGAGCCAGGGCTGAACACCGGTCATATTCACCTGTATAAAGCTTAGCATAAATAAATAAATAAATAAAAATCAAGATGATAAAGGAAAAGTTCAATCTCTCTTCGAACACACCCCGTATGTTCAAGAAACATATTGAAAAATTAAGGAATCTATCAATTTACTCCTGGCCCGACATTGTATCTGCCACTGGATTTCACCTTACAGCATTTGCAATGAAATGCATTTTCACTTTCTAATAATTAAATGGACATTCATTAATTTGATGCACATACAAGCCACAAATTTTTGTCTCTTACCAATTGGTTTACACTCTGTCTCTGGTGCATTATTATAGCCCTTGAAATGATTGATACAGCTTTCCTAAATACATTTGAATAAAGCTATGCTTGCTTTACTATATCCAATCAAATAGCTTTTACCAAATCTGCTCTCAACATTTTTAGTGTGCTTTCTTCGTTTAAGCAACAGTGCACCCTGACAGCAATCATTTAAAATGAATGTTCACTTTTTCAAAGACTGTGCTTGCACATCCTTTCAATGATTATTATAAACCCCTAACATTTAAGGGTGTATCAAAAGATGTCCTTGATCTTGATGATGGCAGTATGTCTACTTCAGGCTTAGTAACCCTAGAACCTACAAAGGCAAATTATTAGTAGTGTAAGTTCAAGGTCATCATATTGACCTCCTCTTTCTGGTTACTATTCTCTTATAATTTGCAAATATTATTGGTACACCTTCTCTTGCTTGAGGTCACTTGTTTGCTTTTCGTCATTTTTGTAGGTTAGTAGTGCGGAACAGTGTTGCAGCCCTAAGGCAGCAGTGGTTGACTTGAGTAATGTTAACTATTGTGTCTGTTTAGTGTTTAATAATTTTTAATAAAATTACTAGTTCAAGCATGGATATTATGACTGTGCTTTCAGCTCACAGCTTTCAAGAAGTCTTACAATGGTGCAATTGACTACTTGTTAAGCCAACATTTAGTAAACTACTACTTGTGGAAGAGAGTAAAATTATTAAAGATGAACCATAGCAGACTCTGAACGTGACCTAACAATTCTTGTGTTATGTAATTTCAGTACAAAGTAACCTTTGGATTTGTGGCTGTGAGATATTTAACTTTTCTACTGGCCTTATTGTTTTCTTATGAAAAAAAAAAAAAGTGTGAAATGATAGTTACAATGACTTAATATTATAGATCAAGTAAACAGCATAAGACTCGGCTAATCACATAAATGTGAAATAGAATGTCTATTCAGAACGGGCCATGGAAAACATTTTCTCTCAGTGAATAATTTCTCATTGAAATACAAATGTACATAAATTTTAAAACATTTCTGCCTATTAATTTGGTATAACCAATTCTTGTGTTAAATCATCCAGTTTGTGTTAATTTTTTCTTTCTTTTCTTTTCATTCCCTAACCAACAAACCAGGAATCACCACTAACTTTTTTATCACCATCCTTAGCATTAATACTATAATAGCAGCTTTCATAACAAATGGGTTGCAAACATGTCTACTGGTAATCATGGATAGTTGAAATTTTGATAAATGATCTCCCCTCAATGGGTTCAGCAATATCCAGTGTTCACATCCAAATTTTTTAAAAAAAACACGTGCCCTATGAGATGTTCTGCAAGAGATATTGGATATATAAATGCTCAAAAGCTCAATCACATTGTACTTAATTTATCTAGCTTTTTTTCACTGAGTATACAACAGAATCAGGTAGTAACTACATTTGTTTAGCATTATACAAAGTCTTTACCAAGATATTTTGGCAAGAGAATACATTAGCTCTGCGATGTATTAAGGATGATGTGTGCAATTTTCAGAAATATGATCTGCAAATCGTGGGAATGAATTCCTGCAAAAAGATTTTACAAAAATGAAATGTACTCTTGTTTGCAAATGACAGCACACTATCATTTTGTTGTGATTTAATTTGTATATGCCTAATTTCTTTTCCAGAGTTGTAACATGTATGCTGCTTTTATTTAACATAAATAAAATAGCTCTGCTGTAATTATATTTTCCAGATTCTGAAAGGGGGAGGTCCAAAATGGTCCTTTAACAAAGCAACCTCCCCCATTAGGTATCAACCTTGAAACCTCTGGGCTTACTAACCAGTATGGTTAAGACAGAGTGGTTACTAAACAATAATAGGAAATTTGTCATGAAAAATGCACCACTGAGATATTGTGACATTTGAAAGTTTGTTTTGTCTCCAAGCAACTTTTATATTGAATGAGTTTTCTTCTGTACCCATATTCATTAACATTTGTTTCAAGAAGTTTTCAAGAACCATTCTATGCAATGTTCAAAAATTAATAATTCTTGGTTCCAGTTTAAGTAGCATGATCTCTCAGATGAGCATGCAAAGTCCGCAAAGCTTCAATATTCTGCTGGCAAAGGTCGCCGAGAGAGCATCTTTGCTTTAGCACAAAAATGGCACAATCCCCATTTTATGTAGAGCATATTCTGCCAGCAGCATGTCTTGAGCTTAGCAACATTTCTGCTATAGTAAATAAGTGCCAAATTTTAGGTTCACATTCTATAATGCAAACAATGCATTAATATGTTTAGCTAATTTGTGATACAGTAAAATACTAATAACTCAACATCATATATAACTTGGCTTTTTATATATTTTTTAAATATTTTATTGTTAAACTTGACTGTAAATTTCTATAATGCATTATGTAGCATAAACAATATAGGTAAATCCTAATTAATGTGTGTATTAGTGTTCATATTCATGCATATAAATGTTTTTCCTGATCTGTTCAGGTGTTTGGTATGCTATTGAGTTTTGCAGTTTAGGACACTAATTTGGCGACAGGTTTTGTTATCCTGATATATGGTGGACTTTGAGACAGTGATGTGTTTTAACAATTAAAATTTAGTTGAGTCGACTCAACTAAATTTTAAAGGTTTTGTTATGTTTGTGAAAATACAGCATACTGCATTCTCCCTCATCAACAAAAGGGATGATCATGTATTGACCTTTGATATCCGATTTGCACCACTCAATGGTCTGATCGTGGCCATTGTCACAAAATCAAAATTCTAATAATGTGTGTACAGAAACATTTGTTTGACAAGTTTGAAAGTTTAATGCTTCACCCAGTGCAACCATAATAAGCTCAACTTTTGGTTATTTCTGGTTACAGTACAGTTTCTCAGAATTCAGGCTCCCTGTTAATGTTGTGTTTGAACCAGTGAAAATGTCAAATGAGAAGAAGTCATAACAATGGAAATTGTTATGTTAAGAGACCGGAGAGGGGAGAAAATATTAGTAAAATTGCCATTGGTTTAGGAATTGGAAGAACTACTATAATAGGGTGGAAATTCTTGTATGAAAAATGAGTAGACACAAGATGCAATTTGCGTATATGTAGTGTCTCAGACACCCTTTTAGTCCACTTTAGGTTGAGCTATCCAGATTCTACTGCACTAACAAATTTGATTACTTAAAAAATGTTGGATTAAGTTTCAATCACCGAGAACCATATGTGACAAGATAACATGGCCTGTAATAGCAAAGTTTTATGAGTATGAAAATTCAGCCTTTTGTAGAATTCCCAACCTACATTGTTTTCCACTGCAAGCAATGGCATTCAAACTCCTTCACTTACCTGCAGAGAAAGTTTTACAGAAAAATATAACAAAATGTCTAAATTGATTTCTCCCTCTTAGTTCTATGTATAGCCTTAGTGAATACCTGCATTCTTTAATATATCAGATAGTGTTAAATACAAAATTTTAAATTCTCTTGTTCACCGGTGGCCAAATTTGCAATGTATTAAATGGCAGTGTATGTAAACATACAGCAAATTAGGGAAAGAGGATTATGGAACGGATCCAGGAAAGCTGGAATAAACCATGTAACATGTGATACATGGCTTTGACTACCTAAAACGTCTCACACTGCAAGTACAACTTTAGGCCCCGTACTTGTGCCAAAGATTTCTAGATAGTGCTGGTATTCTTGACTGAACCAATTAAAGAGCTAATTCACGCTGAAAATAATCTAAGTTAGATGTTTAGTGGATCCATTACGAGCAGACTGGCCAAAGAAATTTGAGCTGACTTTGCTCAACAAACAATTTGCGAACATAGCTGACTGATATTCTCATCCAGTTACTTGAACTTGTCCACTCCCATGCACTGTGTACATAATCTAATAAAACAAAATTTCAGGGGCCTAATGTACTCGCAATGTCGGTTTCAGAATATTTACAAAGCTGCCTGAAATCATGCAAAGACAATGAATGGGTGGAAAATGAAAAGCACAAGTTCTATTTTTAGTATCTCAGCTATTTACTTCTTCAAAAGCTCTACAGAGAAAAAGATTCTGAATTTGAATACAATACAAATTTTACAAAAAAAATTTAATTAAAATAAAATAAACAATGTGCATAAAAGTTAAATGCCAAGTAGCAACATACAATTACGTACATAAGCAGTTGGGAAAAGCTGACGTAACCGCTTTATACTGGGCATGCAAATTCAGCCTTGCTTACGACTCGTACTAAAAGATTTCTTATAAAACAGTGAGAAAAATTTGAGTCCAATGTCTGATCACTGCTATGCAGTTAGAGTATAGTGATTAAAAAACAATTTTTGACCAGGAGTGGTCCTTATACTCAATCCGCGCACTAGTTCACCTCGACAATATGTTGTCTACTCTGCACCTCATTCACACGTACACGCTGGGTTTTACTTTAACACTAAAGAGGGGACAAGTCGAAGTAACCAATAATTAATAATAACTTTCACTTTAAAAATTACCTACTTATGTACATCAGTCGAGAATAAAAGTAAGCAAAGCCATGATTTTCTAGTTATTTCATTTGAGAGAAATCTATCCACTCTAACCTCAGTGTGTTATTGATGAAACCACCCTAAATAAATCCATAGGCGCTGACTTTGTCCTTTCAGCAATCAAATTAATAACAACCTCAACATCAATGCACATTTCTAAGGCTTTACATACATTCCAATCCGAGTTTCAACGTGGTTTATCATTAACAAGACTGCACCAAAGAAAGGATGTTTACAATGTATTGTATACATGACTAAAATCCTTTGTAAGACACCCTTCTTTAAAAACTGTCTATTAAAAACAATCTTATATTATACTAGAAATTATACACAACAGTTTTGTTTGTAATTGAGTCCCCCCTCCCACCCCGAGTTACCAATTAAGTCAGCACCTATGGTCATACCATAAGATGTCATCACAAATTTCAGGCCAGTCTGTCACGATGATGGCCACTCTTTAAAGTCAAATGGCTTAGGCCCACCTGGCACAGGGGGATGGCCGGAGTAACCGCCCCCTGTTTGACTGGTACCATCACCAGCATAACTGCGACCTCCTGCATAGCTTGTGGAATCCTAAAAAGATAAAATAGACATTACTCACTGAGTTCAACAGCATGAGATTTAACTTTAGAAAGACCTGTACTAAAGCATCAGTTCTTGCCAACTGTCAATTGTTCACATATTAGTACTGCAGGTTGCCTATATGTCAGAAATTTTAACATAGTAGAGAGTTAAGACCACATTTTGTTGGAAGTGTTAACTTGTTCGTCCCCATCCACCAATTGTAAAATTGACAACTTCAACCATACTTGACTCTTTTTTAAAGCATTCTTACCACAGCTTATAAACTATCTCATTAATATTAATATAGATAAACATTTGCAGAATGGTTTCATTACTCATTTTGATGTAGGTATCTGTGGAATAAAGTAGGATGAAGCAAAAGTCACCTCTAATGTGCTGGCATAGAAATTCCACTCTCTATATTATCAAGAGTAAGCACTAGGTTGACTTTCTAAAATGCTTTTTATTTTCAAGGTTACTACATTCCACCCATAAATTAAAAAATGTAAGAGTCCCATACATCCACAATAAGCATTCTTAGAAAAAGGACTATGTGGGAACTCAAAAATGAAAATGCAATTAAATACCTAACTTAATATAAAGTTAAACATCTTCCAAAGAATTGACAAAGATTTTCCAGAAATTCTCCCTACTCCAAACTACCCTTTAAATGGAACATTGAATTTTACATAACTGTTAAATAATAAGTGATAGAAGAAATCTTGCCACACAAAAAATATATGTCTCGTTGAAGGATATGGTACATTTTTTGGTATAATTAACCATTTCCGAGGTACCCCGGATTATTATCAATTTTTAATACCTATTTTATTTCAAATCTTGGTATCAAATTTTGTGAAGGAAAGCAATAATTCTATACTTGTGGTATTAATTTGTTGAGTTGGTTTTTCAACACTACGTCACTTACATTTCTACTATGTAGGACTAGTTTCAGAAGCTTATGCTTCCATTTTCAACCCACAGGTCCAACTCAACAAATACCACATATAACTTGATCGTCACTGTTACTAAATTCCTCCAAACATCTAGAGACTACTATACCTCTTTGTCCAGATTAGAGAAATACATAAAAAGTATTTTACTAATCAGTTGTTTCTTGTTTATAATCAAAGGAGGGGATAAGACACATGCTTTATTCCTTTTTACTTCACATATGTGCAATGCACATAGAAAATAAACTGTATTACATACCATTCAAAAATATGATACCATGATTTTACCAGAAATACATGCTTTGAGGACCTCTGAATCCATACCAAGCATTTTAAGAAAAAGGTATATGTGTTTGTAAGGACAGCATACTTCAAATACAAAGTCGGACCTCACATGGAATATTTTACGAAAAATTCTGATTTCATCAAAAATGGTTGTATATTTAACGTATTTTTATAACAAACAAAATGGTTATCTTGAGCTTTCATGGAATAGCCTCTGAAGACCTCTTCATTCTGGATTACTTGCATAGATGGTAAACTGTAAGATACAGACAAAAACTTAAAAAAAAAATTAAATCTTGTTAAAACACTCAATTTATGTCAATACCGTTTGAGACATCCCTTGTTATTGGTTTCAATTTTAATCTTCTTAAACTAAACAAGAAGTTATCTGTCTTTTGTTTTACTACTGATCTTGGAAAGAGCACTGAATTACAATGATTGGTGCACAGCAAAGATAAAACTGGTGCTTTAGCCCAGCATGTTCCCTTCTGTTTATAAGGAAGTAAGCATTAAGACCATGTAATGTTCTTGATGAGAATGAAGTAAATAAAATAATCTTTTGTCAGAATAGTTTGTTTGCCAAACAGATAGAGAAAATTATGTGAATGGAACAACTCAGATTTTTATTTAGATTTTGTTCCAAAAATACAACTGGATGATGCTATAGAAGAGGAAGAGGCAACAGAAAACAGCAATGAAAAATTTCTAGAAGGATGTATAAATGACAAACGTACTTTATTTTTTGAATACAAGGCAATGCTCTTCTCAAAAATATTTACGTTCAGAACTGGGGGTCTACTTGCATTTGCAATACATGATTTAGAATCACATGGGAGGAAAAGCAAGTTTTAAATTTTGCAGCTGCAGCAGTGGCAAAGCCCAGGGAGGTGGTGAAGACTGAAGATTACAGTCAATGGTATGACAAGATAATGCAAATTTTGGTGTTTCTTTGTTTTTTTGGTTTCTCATTGGAAAAAAGATTTCTCTCCCGAGGATTTCCTTTCACATTGGTGATTGCATCTGAAGTATTGGGAGCCAATGGTTGAACAGAAATAGAGTGTTTCAGATGCGCATTTCATAAGACGTAATTGGTACATTTCAGTTCTCCCCCCCTCCCATCCATTAAATGAAATTTTCTGCAAATTTGAATAACTTGAAACTTTTTTATCGCAATTTGTTCCTATTACACACAATGTGGTTCATTGCTACTCTCTCCTCTCCCGCCAATTACAAAAATTCCCACACAAATTTGAATGTAAAAACTGTTTAAAACAAATATTTTATGTTAGGTATATTAAGGTCAAGAAGACTGCATTAACCGGCCAGGAGGGATCCAAGGCACTGGTCATGTCTCACTCTCCAGCACTGCACCCCCTCTGGGGGAAGCAGCAGCCAGGCAGTAGGCCAAGGCCCCTTGTAGGCTATTGTGCCATGGAGTTACATTTTTATATTGTTTAGATGACAAATATTATCTTTCAGTGTCAAAACTTTGCTGCCGTCCCCTACTACCAACACATTTTCATTCTCCAGCACCCATTACATGAATTACCACACAATTTTGGAGGCAAAAGACCCAACCAACCACACTCACCTAATAGAGAAAGTGAAAATGTTTACAAATTTGTTATTCGGTAGAAGAGAAAGCCTAGACACATGTACTTTTTTTTTTTTTTTTTAAATCTACTTTAACTACAAACCTCACACTCAATCTGGGACACCAATCTAACAATGGCCTCTTGTCACTGCTCAAAATTCAACAACAAAGATTTTACACCAATGTTGCTGTCAACCCTAAATGTCAGGTCATCAGTTCAAGCACATAGAAAATAATCCACTTCAGATATGCAATCGTTTTAATGATTACTTTATAAATGTTGCTAGCAATCAAAATACCCCTGATGTTGCAGGTTTTAAAACTAATAAGGGTATAGGAAATTCGCTTTCTGTATGATACTACGGCAGATGAAGTTATAAGATTAATTAATGGATTTAAAAATAAAAATTCCAATGGATGGGATGGAATTAGCTCTAAATTGTTAAAAAGATGTAAACATGTTTTGAGCACCCCCTTGGTTCAGCTAATAAATACATCACTAAACCTAGGAATTTTCCCAGATTGTTTAAAAATTAGTACTGTGATTCCGATACATAAAAAGGGAGACAAAAGTAACATGCAAAACTATAGACCTATAACCCGTATCTCGGCAATAGCTAAGTTGTTTGAAAAAATACTACTGAAGAGAATTATGAATTTCTTTGAAAAATATGATATTTTAAATGATTTTCAGCATGGCTTTCGGGCTAAAAGATCAACCACCACGGCCCTAATAGACTTTACTCACAACATCTAAAGTAATCTAAATGAAAAAAAGAAAACTGTAGGCATATTTTTTTATCTATCTAAGGCGTATGTGTCCAACACGATACATTACTATTAATCTTAGAAAAGTACGGTATTAGAGGGGTTACCAATAGATTAATTTCGTCGTATCTAAAAGGTCGTGTACAATACACAGAAATAAGTTTCAAACAAGGAAAAAAAAAAGAACAAAATTTAAATCAAGTGCTGAAATAGTTAAACACGGTGTACCCCAAGGCTCAGTACTTGGACCATTATTCTTTATTTTATATTTAAATGATATGTATTCGACACCTAATTGTAAAATTATAAGCTATGCAGATGACACCACTATATGTAAAGCAAACAATGATCTTGACTTGAAATAATTAGCCACCAATGAATCGCTAAGAATAAACACATTTTTTAAATCTCTCAACCTCACTAATAACCCTGACAAGACAAATATAATTAAATTTGAGTTAAGCAAGAAGAAAAAAAATATATTATTTCATATTAACTTTGGAAATGTTGCAATACAGGAATCTGATTCTCACAAATTTTTAGGAATGCAAGTAGATAAACTATGTCCTGGACTAATCATATCGATGACCTATGTAAAAAAATAAGTAAAGGTTTGTATTTAATGAGGGAATTTGCAAAAACTTGTAATGTTGAGGTTCTAAAACTTATATACTATGGGTTAATTTATTCACATATCCAATATGGTATTGAATTATGGGGGGGTTGTAATAAAATGCATATGCAAAGGGTTCTAGTGCTACAAAAGAAATGTATCAGAACTATGTTTAAAATGGGGTGTCGAGAATCATGCAGGGAAGTTTTTAAAAGAGAAAAGATGTTTACTGTAGTATCTCTATACATATACAAAGTAACTTACTTAATTAACCAGAAAAAACCAAAACTAAATACTGAAATACATAACCATGATACTAGATGCAAACTTGATTACATTATACCAGCTACAATGTAAAATCTGTAAATAAAGATCCCTATATAATAGGATTAC
This sequence comes from Hymenopus coronatus, assembly GCA_030762935.1. Lineage (NCBI taxonomy): Eukaryota > Metazoa > Arthropoda > Insecta > Mantodea > Hymenopodidae > Hymenopus > Hymenopus coronatus. The sequence goes on from CM060885.1 coordinate 82,587,713, forward strand.
ACATGTATAATCGACTCCCTGCATATGTAAAAAATGAAAATGCTGTTAAATTTAAACAATGTCTCAAGACATATTTACTGAACAATCCTGTGTATATCAATGAATTTTTAAAATAATTTATGTAGACTATATTAATACTTTGTTAAACCAAACATCCTGTATATATTAATGTATTTTTATAATTTATGTAGACTAAGTTTATTTAATGCTAATTTTGTTTAATGTAAACTGACAATGCCCGATACTCGAAAAGAGTCTATAGGCTGCTAATAAATTACAATTACATGGGAACCAAGTTATGAAAGTGAATACCTTGATGGCTGCTACTTGCTGTGTTAACTGAATAAAAGAAGATGGATCATATGAACTAGACCAAAACAAAGAAGCAATCGCTGAAAAGGAAACAAGAATGACACTTTAGAGTCTTGCCAGGAAAGGAGAATATTCTCCTCTAAAAACATAAATCATATAAATAGTAAGCTATCATAATCATTAACTTCTGTGGTGTTTCCTTTTAGTGATGAACTCAATTATATTACAAGGGCCACTGTCATACTCGAGATTGAGCTGCAAACTTTGCACTTAAAATGCATCGAAATACCCGTGTTAAGGCTTTTCTCAAGTTTTAAGCTCTAACAACTGCCTTTGAGTTTGTCTTCTGCTCAAAATGTAAATGAAAATCACGTGTTATTTATTGACGCTCTTTAACTGCTGTAGATCTCAACGTCCCATTCTAAATTGGGTATGAAAGGCTGCTTTATTTTGCTCAGAGGCCTCTCTATCAGGCTTGAGGTTCTTTCATGTGCCCTTGCCCTAAATCTACGACACGGGACCAACGGCTTCACTTCCCTTCCGAAAGAAGCCATCCTAAGGATTTTTACACCAAAAAAACATCCATTGTCCTCTGCCAGGTTTGAACCCGCAACCTTGGGTGTATGAAGTTAGCATGGTAACCACTACACCATGGAGGGTGATCTTCTGCTCCAAGATGCTGCTTAGAACTATGCCAGGCACTCAAAATTAATTTTGTTTGCATTGAGGCTGCTGGTAGCAGATTTTGTGCCTTTCATTTTCCGCCAAAAATTAGCTGTTACTGGGCCAATGTTGTCTTCATAGAAAATAGGATCAATAATCATCGTTGCAGCTATGCTCCCACCGTCACATTCTACCATCCATAATAGCTGATCTACGCTACCATCTACCACTGCACACATTCCACACATCTCTGCCCTCCCTTCCCTAGCTCAAAACATGAATTAACACATCAATTTGAATTGGGTAAAACATTTTACGATATATTATATTAGTATGTTGTCTTGTAAATCTTATCCATAATCACCGTTACAGCCAAGCTGTTACCATCACACACACCACCGAACACAAACATACAGCTACATTTCCCTTCTCAAACTGTCTCCTACTCCCAATGAAAATTTCTCCGCAAATTCAAATTAGGTAAAAAAATTTAGGATGTTATATTAAGTGTTATCAAAATAGAAAGCATACCCATCATTGTTGTTAAAGCTATGCTGCTGCCACTGCAGGCTCACAGTCTATCACACATAATATGCATTTCAGTTGTGCCTTCATCATCTCTTCTGCTCGCAGTGAATTTCTGTGCAAATTCAAATTAGGTAAAATCATTTACAATACATTATATTAAGTATGTTGTCTAAATACAAGATCTATCCATCATTGTTACGCTGCCACCACTGTCACACCCACACCATATATTTCCATACTGCCCTCTCCAACAACTGCTCAAAACATGAATTTTGGCGCAAATTCAAATAAAATACAATAATAATACAGTCAAGTTTATTTATCCATTAGTTTGCTGAAAATAGATGGCAAACCTTTAATTCCATTTAAATAATTTATATCTTCTTTTTATAAACCGCATTTATCCGAATACAAGACAATATTGAATGCCAGGTGACACATATTTTTCAGGACTTCATTTTGGAATTTAGCATGTCTATATAAAAAGACGTAATTTAATGTTTAAATGAAATTTAAAGTGTTGCAATAAACTCTGAACAAGCCGGTCCCCATGGCCACGCTCACTAAAGCGTCTCGCTTTGGTGCTTCGTGGGCAGGGGATCGTGGGTTCGAGTCCCGCCTTGGGCATGGATGTTATATGTTTGTGCAATGTGTATATGTTTGTAAAAGAAACAGTAAACCAGTAATCAGTAAAACCTACGGGGGGAAATGTAAATAGGGATACAGTACCGGAGTCCTGATCAGACTCCGTTACTGTTTAAAAAAAAATATAAAAAAAAAAAAAAAAAAAAAAAAAAAAAAAAAAAAAAAATATATATATATATATATATAATAATAATAATAATAATAATAATGGCACTTGAGCTGATCAACTCATTTTTTTTAATTTGTGCGGAAATCCACATTTTGAGCCATTGATGGAGAGGGGAGTATGGGTGGGATGGTACAATGGCTGTGGTGGCAGCAGCAGAACTATAACAATGATGATGGATATGCTTATCTATTTAGACAACATAATTTAATACAGCACATCGTACATTTTTTTTTTACCTAATTTGAATTTGCACAGAAATTCACATTGCAAGCAGGAAACACACATAAAGGTAGAACAGAAATGTACCAGCAACTTCTGTGTTTGGTGGTGACGACAACTTAGCAATAAAGATGATTATGGATACAACTTTCAATTAACACAACATAATATATCAAACATTTTACCCAATTCAAATTTGTGTAAATTCATGTTTAGAGCAGGAGATATGAAGAGGAGTGTACAGCGAGTGCAGATTGCGTGCAATAGTAGAATGTGATGAAGGCAACAATTAAGAATGCTTTTTCTATTAAGACAACATACTTAATATAACATCATAAGTTTGATCGAATTTGCCGTAAATTCACATTGCGGACAGCACAGAGAGGCAGAGGGAAAACCCAGAAAGTACTGGTATAGGTATGTGCAGCATGGGGAAGAGAAATGCGCAGTTAACTTATCTCTTTTGCTTCCAATACAACATTACATCCAACCATCAACGTGAAAGGAAGTCTTTTAATTTTATTTTTGTCTTGAGAACAATCATTTTTCCAACTCAAACTAGATAAAACTGTACACAACAATGTGTTTTGTTAGGTAAATTGTGGAAATATACCATTGAAGCTCAGTTGCAATCACCTGCATATCAAAAAATGTTCTCTCTCTCTCCCACCCATATGAGAATGCTTACATGTTCCTTAGTTTGATCAAAATACGTATTTAAAATTAAGTTGTTTTCTTTTTAAAGAAATTATATACTAAATTCTATAATTAAGCTCTGAAAAAGGGGGAATGTCTCACATTCAGATAAATATGGTAAATGTACTGCAGAGTCTGTGTGAACTTCATCCAGTTCTGTTTTGATTTGTGCAGCATTCCAATCCTAAAATGAAATTGTTTAAGAGACAGCACAAAACACTGTTTTCAACCACAGTAGACACATGAACCATTCAACAGCTGCCAACAATTAACTGTATGCTGCACACTTGTTTAAATTTTTTGCAATCTTTTTAATAACCTATCTTGGCAACCATGATGCTGCAATAAAAATATAGATTTCTTTTGGGGAAATTTATCAAATCACCCTTGTATATGCCACGATGTTGTGAGTGAGCCATATAAATATTACCTTAGACAAATGTGGGGGAAGAGAGAAAAACAAATCCTATACAAAATTTTGTTAGGCTTGACAAGTTTTGTTCTCTTTAAATCTTAGTGCAGACCTGTAGCACATGAGACTGCAAATTTTTCAATTACTCTTCCAAATACTTCACCCAAAATGGCAGCAGAGCCAAATTATAGAATGCTCCAACCAAGCATTTAAATAGAAAATGTGCTAATGGTTTATACATAGAATTTTGACAAAGACCATTCAATTTAAGGAATAAGAAAATAAGAAACCTATTAAAACCATAAAAATTAATATTTTCCACTGCCTAACTTAAAAAGTACACAATTTATGCAGTTTGAATCAAAAAGCTGCACAATTTTGAGTTATTAAATACATAGTTCTATTAAATTAATGATGTGGGAGAAAATGTTTATATCGAAGAACAAAGATCGTCTGCCCGCCTAGGTAGTGTGTTGGTAGCGTGTCTGCCTCACATTCAAAATGCCGTGAGTTCGAATCTCGCTTAGGGTGAGTTATCTGGATAAGGTTTTTTTTTTTTTCTCAGGGTTTTCCCTTATCCTGAGGAGACAAATGTCGAGTAACTTTAAGCTCCATGAGATCATTTGAGCATAATTTCATCAATTTCATTCATCATCTGATATGACCAAACCAGGCAAGGACATTCAACTACAAAAAAAAAAAAAAAAAAAAAAAAAAAAAAAATGTGTATATATATATTATTATATATATAATAATAATATTAATAATAATAATAATAATAATCCATCACCTACTAGCAATGACCATTGCAAGTTCAGTAAACAAAACAGAAGCTGATGTAATTGAATGGATTACAAAACACATCCTTCCAATTGAATTTAACTGCCAAGTTCAGGAAAGCTTTGACACAAAATATTATATTAATTTCTGTATTGCCTCAATGTTACTAGCTTCAATTTTTGTGCATTATTTAATTTTCAATTCTATTTTTTAACTCTCAAGTAACTTTCATTCTTAACCAAAAGTTCATCTGTCATGGACACACATGCTGTTACTAAAATTTGCTATTTTAAAAATATGAAAATATTTAAATACAAACACTTTTACTCTTCAAGTTTTGAGTGCTGAAAGCAAGTGCTTGGGGGGGGAGGGGGGGGGTCGAACATGACTTGGTGGCCATTAAAATAACTCATTATGAATCAATGATACAGTATGAAAGTACAAGGTGTTCCAACATAATTTTAAAAAATCTGATGCGTTCCTTTCACATGACTTTCTCTACATCTCTGCAACAAATTGTTGAAAACCTTATTCTTCTATTTACTTCATGCTAATCAAGAAAAAAATTAGCAGAAAAAGTATTATTACTTGTTTCCTTGTAAGTAGAAGCAAAATAAGGAAATACCATAGGTTAAAGTGATAGTCAAAAGCTGGTTGCTATGCGACTGAAGTTCCTTTTTGTATGGACAGGAGTTGACAAATTCCTGTATGAGAAAAGTATATTTTTCTAAGCTGAAACCAAAAACAAGGAATATCTAAAAAACAATCAAACACGAAAAAAAAATTTAAATAAATTGTGTGTTTTAAAGTGATCTACATTTTTTGTGTGGTAAGTTTTTGTACTTCTCTTATGGTTCAGCAGTTATGCAAAGTTTTGTAAAATTCATCCACAATAAAGTAGTCTTTAGAGACTATTCCAAGGAAATTCAAGATATACATTTTATTTGGCATCTAAATATCTTAAATATAAGAGATTTTAATCAAAATCGTTAGCTATTTTTCAGCAAATCAACATTTTCGAAGAAAAAAAAAGTCCCATGTTAAAGGTAGTTGAGGATGGGGCTATTTTCTTGAAAATCTTCGTTTCACATCCTTGGAAGATACCTAACTTAAATAAAAGTTTGGTATTTAATAGTCTTTGTGTTTTTGAGCTATGTTGTCCACAGACACACACATGCACAGACCTTTTTCCAAAAATGCTTGGGTGGAATACAATACCTTCTCTATAATTTATGTACATAGTATGTGTAGAGAAAGTAAAAATGTGATAAGTTTCCATCCACATGATTTTGTCTGTATGTTCTGCAAGTTATTCTTACAACCAAAGTATATACTTCTATCCATATCACGCAAATCAAGAGCAGCAGAAATGTTATTACTTAGTTCCTTATAAGTAGAAGGGTTATAACAAGATGCACTATACTAAAGCGAGTCAAATCTTTTTTTTAGTGTAGGTTTGTGACTGTCATTGAAATTCAATTCTCTTTCCATGACTACAGGTAATACAGAAATAAGAAACAGATTAGACCATTCATTTTTAGAAAAGTAGAGAATTATATCAAGTGTACTACTTTTGTATGATTTTCTCTAATCCAGCAAGATTCTTTCAAAAGGTACTTCAGAATAATAAATATAAATATTTTCAAAAATGCTATTATTTCAAATCTCCTTGTGGGTATAATGGGAATAGGCTAAAACAAGACTTTGACCTAATATATGCTTATCTGTATGTGATGGTTTGAAATTCATTTCTCCTTGCAGGACCACTAGAAATGCAATAATAATAAGAAACATCTTGGGAATGATGTCACAAAAAGAATAATTCATTTGGCATGGAACAATTTATCAGTTATGTAGAAGTCATTCATAGTGCAGAGGACTTTCAGAGGTTATTCCAATTGTGAAAATAAAGGAGGTAGCACACTTCTAGTTTTTCACAATGTCTGGCATTAAATTTGTGTCTTGTAAATTTTGTTTCCAAACATATGGTGCAATTGCTTCTGGGTGGCCATGTTTTTTTAACATGATAAATAACTCACTTCTCAGGTGCAGATACTCAGAAGTGTGTCAGATACCTGTGTTAGTAGGATGATGAGAGTTGAATGAAAGGACCTATAGTTTTTTCCATGGGCTCTGAACCACATTGGGTCTTCTGAAACTCCACATAGGTTTGCCAAGAACTGAATGCATGAGTAGGGCAGGCTAAAAATTGCCACCCAGAGTCCAGAATTGAACTAGACCCTTAGCAAAAGAGCTGTGAACAAATGCACCTACTGTCAAAACATTGTTTCTGCAAATGGCACAATTTGAACTGTTTTCTTATGGGGGGGGGGATTGTAAAATTATGATATAAATACCTGATAGCCACTATAGCTGCTGTAGCCTCCACCATAGTCATTCCCCGTCTTCTGCTGCCCTGCCGCTGCGTTGCCAGGTGCAGTGGGGCCTGCCGGTGCTGCTGCTCCAGGACCAGGGGCTACATTATAAAATACTCCTTTTAATATAAAGTAATCCATAAGCAAATCATCTTATGCTACATATTACACTCCACAAAAAAAAATTGACTTTTCTATTCATAAAAAAGAACTCATACTTAATCACTCTCAACTGTGATGTCAACTGTGATGTTCATAATCATTTTACTACAAGGATGAATGACATCCATATAGGAAAATGTAAAACAACTAAATACTCAAAATCATCAAAGTGCCTCATAAGTAAAAATGTCAATGCCCTCCCATATGATTGTTATTAAATTGATATGTGTAAATTTAAAAGATCACAGCATTCATTTTTACATGACAAAACGTTTTTATAATTCAAATGAATTATTTAATTAATGTAAATTTTATGACAAGTCTATCTGTACAGTGTATGGCAATAGACAATAAATCTATCATACAAGTTTCTATACATATTATGCTACAAACTATTCTTACAAAAGGTTGTCTTTTATCTCCTTGCTAATCAAGATAAACATAAATAGTCCTCTTAGATATAACAGAATCAAGGCTTTTTAACCCCTAATTCCACAATTTCTTTTTCTTCATTTCTTCCTCTAATTTGCAAACCAGTATTTACATACCTTTCACCGGCATGACAACTTAAATAACCTGAATAGTGTGATCGTTAGTGTGATACATAATGGACTGGCCATGCATTCAAAGCCGAATGTTGCAGGTTCAAGTCCCAGCGACTGCAGTCTGTGCCTGTGTTCAAGGATGGGGAGTCCCCGAGTCAAGAAACTAGTGTGGTGACATGCTTGGATGCTTACAGGGTTACATTTGACAGCAGTTGCATGGATTTTGCTCTTTTGTATTAATAAAAAAAACCACTAAGTTTTGTTGCAAAAATAATAATTTTACAATATACAGCTATAAATAGCCTAATTTTATTGCTGAAGGTTAAAGTAATATGAAATTAGAAAAAAGTCCACCAAAAAAAAAAAGCATCCATTCCATTATATTTTCCAGAAATTCCTAGAAAGCATGGTTAGGACTTCTCAAAAATTACCAGCTGTTAATCAGTATTTGCTGTGTAGATGTGTGGTGATTATTTGCAAGGGTTGGCTATAATTGTGACAAATGAAGACATGTTTGCTGCTTTGCAAGAAGCATTAGGGCTAGTAGTCATCTGTCGTTTCTGTCTTCTTGCATGGCAGCCTTTGAACACGACAAACTTGCCTGCTCACGTCACATGGCACCAACTTCACTGTCATTAAAGTATCTGAACATTTTGATGTTGAAAATGAGTCGGAATAGTAACACTCACCTCACTTATATGTATTATGTCCAAAACATATGTTTCAAGGGCAATTGCCCTCTTCTTCAGTTGAAGTACGATTGATGGCTGGTATTTGTGCTCTGTGGTCTATTACGGTGGAGCCATCTGGTGTTCTCAGTAGAAGTTCAAAATCATGTGGCGGTATTTCAAAATTCATCAGTTGGTCTTTTTGTTGTGTAATGAGAATATTCTCCCAAACTGTAAGTTCTGCCGGGTTGTTTACAGGTTTTAGCAATTTTATGTCATTTTGTATTTCATGATATGATGTCCAAAAATGGTATGCTACTGCCGATTTATCTGTTTGTTTCTGTTTGATATGTCTGAAATGTTCCTTTAGCCTTGTTTCCAGTCTTCTTTTTGTTTGGCCAATGTAACATGATTTGCAGTCCTTGCAATCAATTCTGTAGATGCCTGATCTCTGGTTTGTAGGTATGGGGTCTTTAATGTCTGTTTTCAATGCATTTTTTATGTTGAATTGGTTACTTGAAGCTAAACTTATATTGTATTTCTTGAAAATTTTTTTGAATTTCCTATCTGCTGTTGGGTGATAGGTGAATTTTTTATATACGAGGGCCGTTCAGAAAGTAACCTCCGATCGGTCACAGTGCGGGTAGTGGGGGGAGTAGCAACGCCATCTGTGCATTCACGCACTCAGCAGGTCAGTCGGCATCAAGCCGTGGTCGAGTGAAAGTCCTATCTACGCTAGTTTAGTGTTTGTGGCCGTTTGAAATGTGTATTGCAATAGAAAACCCCGCCAAATGTGAAGTGCGTGCTGTTATAAGGTTTTTTACAGCCAAAGGATATTCTGCAGCAGCTATTCATCGTGAGCTTTGTGCCGTGTACGGACCAAGAGTTATGAGTGAAGGAGTGGTCTGTGAATGGGTACGTTTATTTAAAAGTGGACGAGAAAACGTTCATGATGAAGAGAGGAGTGGTAGACCATCATTGGTCACGGACGAACTCGTTTAGACAGTTGATGCAAAAGTTCGTGAAAACCGACGTTTCACAATGTCGGAGTTGTCTACTGATTTTCCACAGATTTCTAAGACTCTCTTGTACGAGATAGTGACAGCAAGATTGGGTTACCGTAAGTTCTGTGCACGATGGGTGCCCAAAATTCTTACCGACCACCACAAAACTCAAAGAATGGCCTCTGCATTAGACTTTCTGTCACGTTATGAGGCCGAAGGTGAACCATTGTTAAACAGAATCGTGACCGGGGACGAAACCTGGATTAAGTACGTGAACCCTAAGGCAAAAGAACAATCAAAGATGTGGGCACATTCAAATTCGCCTACCAAACCAATAAAAGCCCGGCAAGATTTTTCTGCCCGAAAATTGATGGCAACGGTGTTTTGGGATGCAAAAGGGGTGTTGTTGGTTGAATTCATGGAACGTGGGACGACCATTAATCAAGACGTGTACTGTGAAACACTAAAACAATTACGACGGGCTATACAGAACAAACGCCGTGGTATGCTGACTTCCGGTATCGTTTTTTTGCACGATAACACCCGTCCTCACTCTGCTCGCAGAACAACAGCCCTTCTTGAGTCCTTCAAGTGGGACGTTGTCAACCATCCACCTTAGAGCCCAGATCTGGCGCCAAGCGATTATCACCTCTTCATGCATACGAAGAAATGGCTCGGGTCCCAGCGGTTTGATGACGACGAAGAGCTCAAAGATGCGGTCACAGGCTGGCTCCAGGCACAAGCGGGTGATTTTTATGCAGAAGGAATTTCAACGCTTGTGAACACATACGATAAGTGCCTCAATCGTTATGGAAACTATGTAGAAAAATAGTGCAAAGATGTAGCTGTAAGATGTATATATTAAAATATTTTTATTTAACTTGGTGAATTTCTTGCAATCAACCGGAGGCTACTTTCTGAACGGCCCTCGTATAACTTTCGGTTTTTGTATGGACAAAGTGGTGATTTGTTTTAAGGTTAATTTCTCCTTGTTTTTTAATTTTTTGGTCAATGATGTCTGGGTTAAAACCATTGGCTGAGGCTATATGTCTTAGTTGGAGGTATTCTGTGTTGTACTCTTCTGGGTCAAGTGGGATGCTGAGGAGTCTGTGTACTGAACTGTTGAAGACTGCCTGTTTATGAGGTTCTGGGTTGAAACTATTGTTTTATGTAATTGTCTGTATGTGTGGTCTTCCTGTAGATGCCATAAGTGATCTTTTGTTCTTTCCGTGTTAGTTTTAGGTCCAGGTATGGTAGCATTTGGTCTTTTACTGTTTCCATTGTGAATTGTATGTACCTGTCCTATAGGTTTAGTAATTTTAGAAAGTTTTCTGCTAATTTTTTGGGGACCACCGCAAAAACATCATCAACATATCTAAACCATTTTTTGAATATATTCGGAAAACTGGAGGTTATATGTACTTCAAGTCGTCCCATGTACAGATTTGCTAAAAAGGGCGAAAGTGGGTTACCCATCGCTAAGCCTGATGATTGTCTGTGAAATCTACCATTGAATTGGAAATAATTCTGGTTGATGCAAAGTTCTGTTAAAGTATGGAAGTCTTCTATTTCTTTCTGGTTTAAGCCTATGCCCTTGAGCCATGCTTTGAAGGTTTCAAGTAACTTGTCGACTGGGATGCTGGTGAATAATGATTTCACATCAAACGAAACCAACAACTCATTGTTTGAAACTTTGTACTCTTCTAGATGTTTTATTAGTTCTATGGAGTTTTTAATGGAAAGGTGGTTATGTTCGGGGAAGCTATTGAATTTGTTAACTAACCACTTAGATAATTTGTAGGTTGGAGAGTTTATGCAATTGACTATTGGTCTCATGGGTTTGTCCGGTTTGTGGATTTTTGGCAAAGCATAAAGACGTGGTAGAGTTGGGTTTGCTTCTTTCATTTTGAATTTTTCTAGTTTAGGTATAACTTCTGTTCTTTCTATTGTACGTTTTAAGGATGTTATCAGTGTGTTAAATGGGTTTTTACTTATTTCTGTATATTCTTTATTCTCTAAAAGGGTTTCTACTTTTGAAATGTAACCTTTTTTGCCCATTATGACTGTTGTGTTTCCCTTATCTGCTTTTAAGAAAACTACCAGTTTTTTGTTTAAGGACCTGATTATTTGTTTATGTTTGTTCTTCTGTATTTTTGTGTCTTTGATTTCCTGCAGTATAGGTGCAACTTCTTTCTTTATTGTTAATTGATCGATCCGGTTTAGTTCTTTTGTAGCTATTTCTATGTCCGCTATATAATCTTGTACGTTGGTCGAGAATTGAGTGCAAGTTTTGAAGCCCTTGTTTAAAAATGTAATTTCTTCGTTATTGAAGGTTTCTTCCGAAAGATTTACTACGTTCACATTAGTTGGTTTGTTTGACTGTATATTGAGTTGGGTTTGGTTTTTCCGCGTCGTTTTGCTAATTAGTTTCTCCAATTTCTTTTTAAGTTTCATTGTTTTTTCGTGCATTATTCTATTGAGTTTTTCTAAAAGATTTTGTTGAATGTTTTTCCAAATGATGTCCCCTACATTTTGCACAAGTTTTATATGTGACGCGTATAGCTGGAGTTCTAATTTATTTAGTGTGGCATAGTGTTTGTTTCTTGCAAGTGTGATAACTTTCCTATCTGCGGCTTTTTGTATCATACTGTTGTTGTCGAATTTTATGAATTTTCTGACAAAAATCGGCGTTGCGCGGTGTCTTAGGCATAGGTTCAAAAAGCGTATGTCGGCAAGTAGCGTTCTTCTTTTGATCTGGTTTTTGAGAAATATCTTGATATCTTTTTTGTTATTGTCTAAAGTTTTATTAAATGAATCATACCTGCAGTAATCTTGAGATGAGCACATGTTCCAATTATCTTGACGATTTCCGGTTTGGGTAGAGCACATGTTGTTAGCGTCGGATTTTTACTTCTGTCGACTTGTAGGCCATAATTCAAATTAAATAACTCAGAAGTTTGAGACAAGTGAAGTTTTAATCAATGTGATGTTGAAAATGAGTCGGAATAGTAACACTCACCTCACTTATATGTATTATGTCCAAAACAAAACAAGGCTAAAGGAACATTTCAGACATATCAAACAGAAACAAACAGATAAATCGGCAGTAGCATACCATTTTTGGACATCACATCATGAAATACAAAATGACATAAAATTGCTAAAACCTGTAAACAACCCGGCAGAACTTACAGTTTGGGAGAATATTCTCATTACACAACAAAAAGACCAACTGATGAATTTTGAAATACCGCCACATGATTTTGAACTTCTACTGAGAACACCAGATGGCTCCACCGTAATAGACCACAGAGCACAAATACCAGCCATCAGTCGGACTTCAACTGAAGAAGAGGGCAATTGCCCTTGAAACATATGTTTTGGACATAATACATATAAGTGAGGTGAGTGTTACTATTCCGACTCATTTTCAACATCACATTGATTAAAACTTCACTTGTCTCAAACTTCTGAGTTATTTAATCTGAACATTTGCTTGTTTGCTCCTGCTTTTCTTCCATAAATGAACTTCGCAAGTTTTGAAATGTTCCGCTACTTGTTAGCATCAGCAAGCATTAGCAGCACTCAACAAATTGTGGTCTTCCCCCTACTCTGAACATTCTAAGTACTTAGTATTCTCTGCTTTGTTCACGTCAAAACAAAACAAAACCAAGGCCCGACCAATTTTGCTTGAAAACTGCAAAGCAAACTGCACAACTGGATCATGTAAACCTGCCCATACAGAATTAATTTAGCTGATATCTAAACCTGAAATTCCTCCGAAATAGAAAATATCTGATTAATGCTTACTCCTGTACATATCACTAACGATGTAATATTTTATGCATATTTTCAAACATTTCTCTATATTGGTTGATGGCAAAATTGGCATGATTAAAATGCTATATTCATGTAATATTGGAACTATGCACTCACAGGTTCACATTAAACAAGTTTGGTAAGCTATATGATGGTTACTGCACATACACACATCTTAGGAAGTACTTTTTAAGTGACTTCTACTGGCGATCCATATTTGAAAGTTGCCAGATTGCCAAACTTCCGACTTCTTAGGATCGTCAGGGTTTTAGCTTCATAGATCCTTCAGCCAAGCCCTGTCGTTCAGCAGCCATAACTGCTACACTCCTCTACTTATAAATATCCCTGGCTACGCTCTGCACCTTAGAGCCCTCCACCTTGGGCTATCTTTGCTGCTTAGAACCCTAAAGGTTTATAACAGACCAGTAACTACAAAGCAGTTCTAATGACAAAATAACAAAAGTACCCACATGTTGAAAAAATTCCAAGTGGGTAACCATCCTATAGTAATATAAGATTTCTATGTATTAGAACATTTGAAACTTGCAACTGGATGGAGATGAGTTTTTTCTCCCAGGTTACTAGTTAACATTTTCCTTCCTGATTTTTCATGCATAGCACACAGCACATCTACCAGCATGCTTTTCATTGTGGTCCATAAAATAAATAACATGTCATGCATTATCATTTTTAACCGTCCATTTTCCCCAGTTTTGTGTTCCATTGCATGTTACATACCAGCAAATTCAGGCAGATATTGCCGATGCTCAATTCCTAGAGCTGTTATTGCAACCAACCAACTTGTGGAGCAGTTTCTACTTAGTTTTCTTTCTCTTCTGAGCCAGTTGATTCAAAATAATTGTCACTGAATTCATTACACAGAGTTGTTGAATTATAAGGTAACCCGTCACAGCCTCTCTTTACACGAGAGATCTGAGTAGCCAGAAAAGTGGTGCTGGCAAAGGGACAATAAAATGCGTAACTTAAGATAAATTAAAGAAATGTTGACCTGCTGCTCATATACAGACAGCACAATTTGCAAAAATGTTCTCGCTCGTTCATCTAAACTTAGCAGCAGGAATCCTTGTGATTTTTTACATGATGTTATCACTAAGTTTCTGTAGATCATACAGGCTTTTCTGCTGCTGAGCTTAAGTGACTGAACATAACCGAGTGACGACCGCCACACCTCAACATAGAACATCCTGTAGAAATTGAGTTGGAAACTACTGACAATGAAGCCCACATGGTCTGGCAAAAGTATACATAAGTGATACTTAAATGTTACAAATACAACTTAGAAATTATTCTATTCCTACCCATCACTGTTCCAAAAAACCATTTCATTAAATTGTGTATGGAGAATGGATATTTTCAGATATTAACAATTCAGTGCTCATTTAATAGATAACTGGAGATTCTAAATATAATTGAATTTGAAAAGTAAGAAGCCTACCTTGTGGACCAGGAGGTCCTTGTGTAGGTCCAGGAGGTCCAGCGGGTGCTGGAGGTCCATTCTGTGGCATATTCCAGTTCCAGTTTCCACCGTAACCTGATTGTGGTCCTGCTTGAGGTGGTCCTGTAATAGTATCTTATTTGTTTCAACACAATAAAGCATTTTCAACTTAATCTTAAAAAAATCTGATGTGTTCCATTCACATGACTTTCTCTCCATCTCTACAAAATGCATTGTTAAAAAGCTTAGGCTTGTATTTACTTCATGCTAATTGAGAAAACATTAGCAGAAATAGTCTTTAAAAAAAAAAAATAATAAAAGTAGTCTTATTACTTGCTTTTGTAAGTAGAAACAAAGTTAGGGAGTGCCATAGGTTAAAGTGATAGTCAAAAGCTGGTTGCTATGTGACTGAAGCTCCTTTGTTTGTATGGACAGGAGTTGACAAATTCTTGTATGAGAAAAGTTTTTCAAAGCTGAAGCTAAAAACAAGGGATATCTTAAAAACGACAACTCCATGAAAAAAAAAAAATATATATAACACATTGTTTGTTTTAATGTGCTCCATATTTTCTGTTTTTGTCCATCTCTTACGGTTTAGGTAGTTATGCAAAAATCCATAAAATTCATTCAGAACAAAGTAGTCTTTAGAGGCTATTCCCAGAAAATTCAAGATATGCATTTTGTCAAGTAAATATCTTCAATATACAAGATTTTAATCAAAATCGTTAAGAGCCATTTTTATGAAAATCAAATCCAACGAGAATGCTCACAGGTCTGTTGACAGGCAACTTTTGTAGTGAAATGGAGCACATAAATCCTGCCATATACATCGCTATCTTGACAGTTATCTTTACCATTTCCCCGGGCATCGCCACTGTTGTACCCGCCAAGTTTAAAATTTACTTTTTCACTATATGGTATTTGGAAAACATATCATAATTATAAGCAAGCTCCAGTACTAAACATTAATATTTTGGGAAAACAACATTGCCTTGTATTCAAATAAATATGGTAACTACCTAATAGCAGTATCAGAAGTAACAAATACAAAATAACTACGCTCTTCTTTTTATGGAAGTTTGTAAACAGGGTTATAAGTAGTTATCCAATAATGATTACCCAAGTAACAGTTATCTCCTTAACAGTTATTGAGTCTGTGTGACATTCACATGTATTGCTATCACTTGCCTGCAACTACATAGATATCCTGTTAAATAGTATTAAAATCCTCTCCATTGTCAATCTAATACACTATTTGATGAGTAAAACGCATATTAGCTATCAACATTGTTACATAGCTATGTGAACTGAGATTATCTGCAACTTTTCTGATATACTGATGTTATACAGTAATGTGTATTTGGGTGTTAATGTTTCTCTTCTCTAGCATCATCACATGCATTTCTAAATGTTGATTCACTCTTGTGAAACAGCCATTGGTGTTTACAAGTTTGAGTATTCATTGCATGGGGTTGAAAGTTTTGTTATGTACTTCTTACTGCTTCAAATGTAGGTCATGGCCGAAATATAACATCAGTTCTCATTTAAGAACCTAACAGATTTCATTGCATTAGTTTGGTTACACAAATTCTTATACAAGATGGGTGAATCAACTTAATGCTGATTAGCAACAAAGTGGGCAGAATCTAGTGATAATGCATTTTGCCATAGTAGATAAAACATTGACACAGCTTGGGAAACTATTTTGATCACACAAAAAAAAAAGGGGGGGGGGGGGAACTGTGCAGGCATTTTTCCTATAGAAACATAGTTAATTGTTACTGGTAACCATTATAGCAATGAAACTGCAAAATTTTAAAGAGAGTTTGTATTGATTTTATTTTAAATTTTAGTTGAATAAAAATGATTTGTGGTGTCATAGATATAAGATATAAGAAACTTATCTTAGGTCATAACTTAACCATTAGAACAAATAACTTATTGTTATTAACAACCTATACATGTAACCATGACCGATTTAACTGTCACAAGAAAATAACTGTTAGCTAAACCTATTAACCAGTGTCTCCTGTATACACAACTAGAATTAATTTTATCACAAACATCCAAAGAATAAACAGGGTTTGCTAGCATCCAAAAATTAAAAGAACTGTCCAAAATTAGTACTTTTTCAATCGATGCAAGTAATTCCATTATGAACTAATACTATGTAATGCATATGCATCTTAAGAAGAACATGGAACATACATATATTTTGGCACTGTAACAATTTTTAAATACAGTATGTTACATCAGATAGATGTTAGCATAAGATGCTGACAATGGCAGCGAAAACATGTTCTGAAATAAGAAACCTTAAAGTGAAGTTAAGAGAATTAATAATTATTGGATTACACTTTACTGTGAAAAATTCCATATTTGAATATTTGAATGCAGGCTGCAGAAAGACTTTTCTGACTAACAGGGAGGAGACCCTTTAATCCCTTTAATAATTAATTGAAGGCCTAAAGGAACCGACCTGGACAAAAGCCTAATGTCCAATCCCTCACCTTCACATGGTGCAGCTGTTAATATTCACATATCAATTTTGTTATAATAGAAAGGAGACTCTAATTGCTTCTATCATTTGAGCCTTAAAGGAAATGACAAATCTAAACAAAATTATGTGAACTAAAGGGAAAGTCAGCTCTGGTGAGTTATTGCACATATCAGATTCATTCTTTTACCTTTCTTGCTTCACTCAACTCTTTGTTTTCTTCAACCCTGATGGTATTTGAGTATTCGAGGCCTAGAGGATCATTTCATTTTCTTTCCTGTCCATACCTTTCTTTACTTAGGTGATGGTGCCTAATTTTAAACAGCTACAAAAAGTTGAATAAAAATATTCCAGATATCTGAATGCTTTGCGATACTTAAATCATTATACTTTACCGTAAGATCCATAGCCTTGCTGCTGAGGCGGCCCACCATAATTTGAGCCCCATTGTGGAGGTGGCATCTGCTGTCCCTGTGGGCCTGGGGGGGCTCCCCAGCCCTGATATCCACCTGGTCCGGACGGAGTACCATAACCTGTCAAAAAAAAAATGCAAAGCTCCTTCACTAATTGCATAATTTAAAAAAAAAACACATACAAAAATTGTTAATATGCTCAGATCATTATGTTGCATCCTTTAGTTCTGGTATAACAGAACTTCTGTACTCTAGCCTTTTAACATCACTGCATGAGTTACCAGCATAAAAGCCAGTTTCTTTTACTGCTTTGCTGAGAAATATTTTCAGAACTACATTCATAGCTATAAAATCTTAAAACAGAGGTCTATGGAGTTACATAAGTTTGTCTACTGAAATAAAGCTGTTTATTTGTAAAGACTCAGAATCGCAATATCACTAGATGTACTTGCCGCCTTCTAACTGCTATGGATCTAGGCGCCCTATTCTATACTGGGCGTGAAAGACTGCTTGATTTTGCTCAGAGACCTCCCTATCAGGCTTGAGGTTCTTTTACATGCCGTAAATCTACTACACGGGACCCACAGCTCTACTTCCCTTCCAAAGGAAGCCAAGCTAAGGATTTTTATGCCTGAAAAAAAGCCATCGTCCTCCACCAGGTTTGAACCCGCAACCTTGGGTATATGAAGTTAACATGGTAACCATTACACCATGGAGGGGGACTAAAACTCATGAAGAAATACCTGGAAATGAATTTCTTGATTTGAAGCTCGTAACTGTGATCGAACGATATGAAACAATTTTGAGTTGATTTAATACACAGTGCCTCAATTATAGTCTGTGAAAAATTTCCTTGTGACACTTGTGGGGTGTCATCTACTGGCAGGAGCTCGTCAGGTTGCTGACCAATCATAGTGTAAGAATACATAACAGTCAGAGACATGTTTACGCAGACTTTCTCATGCTTGACTGATCTGATTTCATTCCGAAAAATGTGGTTGTGCTATACACAGTAACTCTGTTGTGATTAACATTTATAATCGTTACTCCTGTTTATATATCACCGACATTGCTCTTGTTCTTATCCTAGAACTACCAGGAGTGACACTGTGATTTGAAAATCTCACACCCGTGATAAGTTGAGGTTACATATGATGAAATAACATTTCTAAATTTAGTGAAGTTCAGGACCCAATGTTGAAAGAGATGAGGTAACAAGTGAGAAATGGGGAAAGGTAGTTTAATGTACAAGAACTGTTGATAGAAAATTCATGGAAAGGAGGCATTTTAGAAGCAGTAAAACTTGTATATGGCAACAGCATACTGAGACAGCCACGTGTCAGCAGGAATGGCAATCACAAGATAACTTCTCACCAATTATACAGTCATACACAAGATTACTTAATGGTGTGAACTTGCTTGGCTTATCCAGGGTTTGACTTAAACCTTAGTGAACCATGCTTTAATCTAAGTACTCACCATGTTATCATAATGATATATTAATCCATACACAATATCTCACTCTGGAATGATTGAGAATTCGATGGGAGATTTTGATTTAAGTCGGAAAAGATTGTACCCAAAATTATTCATGTTACAAATAAAATGAAATAAAACATTAAATTGACTGGTACACAAAACTTTATATTTCATAGTCACTGTATAATTTATCCTAATCATTGTATTGAATCTATACAATTTGCTTTGTAATTCAGTAACAAAACATTTCATCAAAGGCAATACTTCTCCTAACATTTTTCTGGAATCTCAAAATTTAGAGCATGCAGAGCTGTTAAAAATGTTTCACAGCATTCTAATCCACTCTTTGCATCACAATTTTCTGCTCACATTTGATGTTTGCTACTTCATAATAATTTGTGATTGCTTGCACTTTTATTACATGCCTATGCACTTCACAATTTGTAGGAGAATGCTCACTTCTTGACAAGTGCACAGTATGTTTAATCCTGGTTTTTCAGTCATTTTTAACTGAACGTTGCTAGTTAACCTACCAAAAACAAATGATGTACATTCACTCCATATGTATGCATTAGCCATTTGAGTGTTCCCTAGAGTTGCTCAGCTCAGCAAGCAGAAACTAATACACTCTTCTTAAAAATAGGAACAGATTTTTCAATTTTGACATTTTGCAGAAGCATGTATTTAGCAAGCTCCTTGAACCACCAACAGAGGATACAGCTGTGACATCACCAGCTTCACTACAACAAATTAGTTGATGTCCAGTTGAAAATGAAGGAAACTAGTCCTTCGATACATGTTCTTGCAAAAATCCCAAGTAAGTGTTGTTTAGTGTAATTGATTGACTCATCTAATTAAGCTGAACCTACTGCAAATCGAGCAACACTTGAAACCAAAGCACAAGCCTGGCTTAACTGGCGACCATGCCTTACTAAAGCTTCGGCTTAAACTGTGAAACTGGCTCAAGTTCATGAATATCAGTCAAACATTGCTACATTCATCACAAGCCCATCACACTTTGCAAAACGGAAAGGTAAATGCTTAATTGTGTCCATTTATTACCACTTTCAGCAATGATGGAATTAACTCAGGTTCCAGTTACAAAGTCTCTTTTTCCTGCTTTCATTTTACTTCCTAAGAGAACTTCAGAACTTCGTCTTCAGACTTACAAACTGCTGCTTCAGCACAAAATAGTAACATTTCCCCCTAACAACGATCTGTGAGATTCATTTTTTATAGGAATACTGTACATGAAGCAACTGCTGTTTGATGAAATTTGGTCTTTTTAAAGCAGTCACTAATCCTACTTTGTCACACAAATACCATGTCTTAATGCAAAACTATGGTTGCTAGAAACATTACCCTTTTTATAGAGGACATGCATATCAGTTTCTGATCAAGACTTCCCTGTATTTCCATTTTAAGCACCTTATAATTCCCTAGCCTAATGGTTGAAAGTGTTTTGTGGAATTGGCAGGGAAGAAAAATTTGATGTTCAGTTACTAAGTATAAGGGGAATTTGATATTCAGTTCATGTGTGTCAAGGGGATGCGCCCCTCACACTGATAAATAACAGTATCTCCAAATTTCTCAAGAACAAGCTTGTATTCCAGGAACTTAAAATTTTCAAACAGTATCTTCATTACCTAATGCTTTATGTTTAGATGGAAATTATTTAATATTTTTGAAACACTTAGTCTCCTCCTTTACCGATGACTAATGGAAGCAATTTATCACACAGCAGAAGTGATTCCTCTGTGGCAAAAATAATTGAGATCAAAACAGTAGTAAGATGCCACAATCAACAATAGTACATTTATCCTCATCAGTATAGGAAAATGAACAATCCATGTATTCATGATGGCAGCCTAGCCAATTCTATACATCAGATCTTGCCAGTTCTTCATTCCTTAAATATACCATATTAATCTGAATACAAGGTGATGGGTTTTCTCAAAATATAAAGAATTGGGGGCTGTGTTGGATTCACAGTAATTTCCAAAAAACTGAATTTCAAATTCCACAGATACAGCAGTGGTGGAGCAGGGGAAAATGGTATTTATTAGTGCAGTGCAGCAGAATTTGTTTCATTTTGCACTGTGAAGTTAGCTATTAATGGAACTACAGTGATTATAAGATTAAATAAAAGAGAATTTTCTTTCACATTAGTTGCACCTAAATGTTGCATTGCAAGCCAATGGTCAAACAGTAAATTTAGCTCGTTTTGCATACGTACAAGTTAATTTTTTGCTCCCCCCTCGCGCCCTTTATGAATTTGTGTAAATTTGTATACAACTATTTAAGACTTATTATATTAGGTATTTTCTATGAATACATAATCTTCTCCATCACCCTCGTTGCAGCTAAGCTGTTGCTGTCACTTTCTCCTAATACACCTATGTATCTCCACTCTCAAAACAATTATGTGAATTTCCTTGAATATTTGAATTAGGTGAAACCAAAGGAATTAATGGAATTTCAGATTAAGTGTCCCTTCGTTTATTCTAAATATATAAGCAACACACTACATTTTGTTTAAAAATTAAGCTATGTCTTCTTTTTATACAGATGAATATGCTAAATTAAGAAGTGTTGAAAAAGGTTGTTGCTTTTAAATACAATAATTACAGATCCTTTGAATTCTAAATGGAACAAATTTAGTACCAAATGTACTTAACTTGAAATAGTTTCATTAAAAGGTGCAAGGCTTATGTTTGCTTGGAGTTTCTCATTTGCCGAAAATCTTATTGCACAAAATATAAATTAAGTTTAAAGCTCAAAACAATGTCCAAAAGAACACTATCAATGACAAAAGGCAACTGGATTTCTCATAATTTCTAAACAAATGGAATACAAAATCGTAACCATCCATTTGTAAACTTTCAAGCGTTTATTTGATGGTGATATCTTAAAACTTATCGCCAATAGAATATTGTTATTTTTCTTGGTACCACAGCCTATGTAGTTAGCATATTCTATACCTCAGCCTAGGTACAAGGGCAGATCGAAAAGAAACACACAATAGTTTTTTTATAATAGTTGGGCGTGGAATACATAAATGAACTTATGCCTTTTGCCTATTTTTAGACATAGTCACCAACGTTCTCAATACATTTGTCCCACTGTGATACAGTTTCAATATGCCCCTGTTCTGTTTCTCTGGAGTATAGCCATCTGCAGACTGCTGATTTCAATTTTGCATTTGTCATTAGGCATTAGCCGTCCCGGAATTTCTTCATGGGACCAAACAGATGAAGGTCTGACATGCAAGGGTCTGACTGTATGGTGGATGCTGGAGCACATCCTAACCAAAATGGATTTCCTGACGAACAGCAGCATTTGCATGTCATCGTTAACAATGTTGTGGCGTTTGTCATGAAATGCACGGCACAACTTCATTCAAGTTTTAATGTAGGCTGCAGCATTCACAGTGGTCCCGTGTTCAGCAAAGTCCACCAATAAAACACAAAGCATATCCCAGAACACTGTTATAAGCACTTTTCTAGCAGATTGAGTCTTCACTGGGGAACCAGCATGTTTCCACTCCATACTTACCAGCTTTGTTTCGGGCGTGTAGTGGAGTGCCTACGACTCATCACCAGTGACGATTCCTTTCAGCAAGTCATGTCCTTCTGTGGTGTACCACATTAAGTGATCCAAGCTTGTCATTCGCTGGCTCTTCTGGTTGTCTTGTCAGGTTCTTAGCACTAACTTTACGAAATTTCAACATGACATGAACAATATTGTACACTGCACCATAAAAATGTTGAACTGTTGCAATAAAATTTGCAAGTTGTACATGTCATTCTTTCAAAATTTACGTCTCAATGCCACTAGACATTCTGCAGGGTTACAGCTGTTACCAGCCTTCGGGAGCATGGCAAATCAACAAGCTTCACATGCCATTCTTGGAACAATGTATACAAGGTCCATACAACCATCTCCATACACGCCATGCATGTCCCTGTGGGTTTCACTAGGTTTATGCCCTTTCATCCAAAAATATTGAACCACACCTCTGCTCTTCACATGTGGACAGTAGCATGCACACCATCTTTGATACATAGTTCACGCTTCTCTTGACAGAGCTGCACACGAATTAAAAATTACCCTCTGTATTGCAAGCTTCAAACTATATTTGTGAGAAATTGCGTGGAAAACACTGCACTTCTTAACGAGGATTTTAAAAAAGGGGAGTGCAAAGTGCAGGGAAATCGCGTACAAGTCCTTAGTGCAGCCGGTCATGGAATTTGGAGTAACTTGTTGGGACCTGTATAGAGTAAATCAAATTGATTCATTAAAAAAGATCCAGAAAAGGGCTATAAAATTCATAAAAACGGGTAAATATTTTGGGCCTACAAACGCTGAGGAGATAAAATGGGAGCCGTTGAAAGTTAGCATGAGAAACAGAGGTTGTGCGTTTTATTTAAAGCTTAAGCTGGCTTAAACGCATGGGAGGACGTTACTGACTGGAAAACCCAACTTACTATGCACGAAACGATCATCCGTTCAAAATTAAGGGTAGAAGACTGACGTGGGAAAGTTCTCCTTTGTAAATAGAACCATAAAAGACTGGAATAAATTGCCTGGAGCAGCCATTCGGGGTTGTCCCATCTCTGAAGAAATTTAGGAAAAATCTTGATTTTAATGTTGGATAATTTTTGTAAATATTCCTTAAATGAAATGCTTGTGATTTTACATACAAATGTTAAATTGGGTGGTGATTCTAATTATGAAATTAATTAATCTGAATTGAGAGAAAAATTAATGTTTTCATATTTGTTGTAAATAACTGTTATATCTAGCTTACAAAGCCATAAACTGGCAGCTGTGATTTATTTTTATATATCTTGTATACATATATAAATCTGCCACCGGGTGATACCCACTTGCAGAGAAATAAATAAATACACATACATTCCAGCTACAACACCGAGGCAGAAAAAAATGATTGTGCATTGCTTTTCAATCCAACCTCGTAGTTATATTTCCAAAATTCTCAGCATGTGTAGTGTCTTGGACCAAAAGTAAGAATGTGAAACAAACCACCCACATCTCTCAATAAGCATAGGATAAATTGAAAAGCACAGACAACAGTGGAAAAAGGTATGTTTTTACAAACTTGCTATGCAGAGGGGCAAAATTTTACTGTTATTAATGCCTTAGTCATATTGCCTTAAAAATGCATTCTTAGTGCACTCATAGAAAATGGGCAGGCATCATCAAGGTGCTGTTTTACTTAATTAGTAACATCAGGACTCAATTATCTACATTTCTTTTTAAATATATATTTTAATTAAGTTTAAACTCACTATTATTAGGTTTATTTAATTAGTGTAAAAACAAATACAGGAGAATAAATGAACCAAATTGACTTGCACAATAGAAGCTTATTCATCATTTTTACTTTCTTTACATGTACCATATACATAGTGTATAGAAAGGTATTTTATTCCACCCAAAAATTTGATACCAAGATTTCACCAGAAATACATGCGCATTTTTAGAATAAGGTCAATGTGTGTGCCCATGGACACAATATCCTAAAAACAAATCGGTAATATACCAAACTTGGTATTTCAATTTAATATCTTCCAGGGATGCAACACGATTTGGTGGAAAATCCTCCCCATCCCAAACTAACCTTTACACAAAAAAACTTTGAAAATTTGCATGAAATTTTAAAGTATCTGGATATAGCCTGCACTATTTATAGTTTGTCCAGGTCCAACCAGAATGCAATCTTAAGGCACTAACCATAACTTTCCCAGCAGATTGCACTGTCCACACTTTCTTCTTTGATGAGAGATCCAATGGTTCATTCCATACTCTTGGCAGTTTATTTCAGGCTCGTAATAATGGAACTAGTTTCCATCACATGTCACCATACTAGTCAATAAATCATCACCTCGATTTTTAAATCTCTGAAGAAGGTTTAGGTTATAGGTTCTTTCGATAGCCAGTTTTTGTATCATAGTTGTGCATCAATTTCATCCACAGTGATATGTTTATCTGTTCTAATTATCCATCAACTCATTTTTTGTTGCATTGGATACTCATTTTGATACTCCTAACACTGCTAGCAACCATCAAACATCTCGACATGCACACTGAAGTCTGCAGTGAATTCCAGCAGCAGATTCTCCCTCATTAACAAGGAATTCAATTACAGCTCACTGTCGAAACAAATCACAATGTCTGCCATTTTCGAACTGCTGAAAAAGATGTCACAACATGGCAATGTGTAAAATCTGTAAGTTACAACCCCAGTCCTTTTTGTTACATTGTTGGATTTGAATTTTAACAATGGGTTGCTCATGACTTTCAATATGAACCTCCTTACTAATCCTGCTTTCAGCATTTAGACCTGAACTTTGAATTAATAAATTCAACTGACCAGCACAGGCTGCTTGAAAACTGAAAATAGAATTTTTCTTGGGATTAAAATTCTACTGAATGTGGGAAAATCCTATTTTGAGAAACGATAAGCGTTGGTTTTACATGTTGAAATTTAAAGTGTTTTGAAACTGTACACTTGGAACACTGCAAACAAATTATGGGTACCAGGAACGACAATTAAATTACCAATATTCTGCAGATTATACAAAAGCTTCCTTTACAGGACTCTTTATATTTCAAACTTGATTAAAATTATTAAGGAGACCAAATACCTGTTTTGTTGTTTTTTGTGCATTGGTACTTTAAGATAATGTTTAAATAAAATCTTTGAATTTTATGCAAATTTTTTACATTTGGAGAAAAAAAAACAAAAAAAAACCCTAACAAATAGATGAGTCATGGCTAAATTGCACTGATTTAATAATTTAGGCATACCAAACCTTTGCAAATTTCAAACTGTGTTGATATTAAGCACTCAGTCCCTTTAAAGTTGCATTGGTCTGTCCTCAATGCTGTTTAAACATATGAATGCATTTTAAACTGAGGGCTGGTTTCACCAACGATAATTGGCCTGGACTCGGGTTTAAGATGTTAATTTTGTGTTGTGGTAAAACAGCTGTTTCACCAACCAAAGTAATGACTGCAGAGAACTGCAAACCCGGTTAACAGCTTTTCGACCATTTTCCACTGTTTTGAATCCAAATTGTAGTTAGCGAAGCAAAAACGAAACACACTGCAACAAATAATAGATATAGTTATGGACAATAACATATTAAGATAGTCATGATAAATAGTGTGATATGACTGCTGAAGTTCAGGTAATAATTTCATTTTATACACCATTATCATAATGGCTAGCAATCAGTGTTCTCACCTAACAGTTCCGTCTTGGCATACTGGGTGCTACAGTTCATATTTTTTTTGAGTCAACACACCTGATATGACTAAAACTTATGAAACATACTCTTATTTTAGAACAAGGGGCAAGAATTGGAATTCCTATCCAAAATATAATCAGTTAAATACTAGAATTTGCATTATTAAATATTTGTGCAAAATGAGGTCTCTTGCAACAGTACTCATTATATCAGGTACAAAGAAATCTTTTGTAAGCTAATTTTGCATTAGGGGCAAGAAAAATAACTTATTAGCCCATTCTGCATTTTTTTCTCAATGGACGCTCATGTTTCTTTTCTCTCTCCTTCCACCATGTGAAAATACCTTTTTACCAATTCTAAAAGAGCGCACATTTCCACACCAGCCATGTTTGGGCCCTTCCCCCCTTTATTTTTCTCCTGTGGACATTTCTCTTCGCTATCAACACAAAAATGGGATAATTCACACTTTAATCCCGTACATCAACTGTTTTATCTTCATAAGTAGCTGAAAGAAGGAAAAACTGGAAATGGCAGATGGTGGTTTTTGCTTGTTATGTATGAGAAATTGCCAGTTCATGCAGTAGATGTACACTAAGTTGATTATATTAACAGAGCATGGTGAAACATGCTTCTTAAGCTCTCCCAATAGACACTAATATCAGCAATTATATAAATTAGGATAATTGGAAAAGTAATTGTTGGTGAAACCGACCGACCCTAAGTTATCCCAATCACATAATTTGGACATCCTATACTTACAGCTATCAGAAATTTTCAGGCATCAACATATTAGCATGCTTTAACATTATATGAATTCCAGTACCAGGCCACACCACGGTCTAACTAAAAGGGTGAACAATTAATGGTATAAAGTGCTTTTAACCTACTTTAAATAAAGCAGCTAATGACAAGGTCTCTCTACAGTTCATTAAATTTAAGCAAACATTTCTGAAAGGAAGGAAAAACTAGAAAAACAAGCCTTCAATTTGGAAACTATGTACAATGCAGTATTTTGGAAAGAAACAAGCAACACAAAACACCAGTGTTGTTTTTGTTTTACAAATGCACAATTAACTGTTTATTGCTTGGTTGAAAGGAATGTTGCAACATAGGAAATTCATTTTTTATACTCTGGTTCTATTTGTTCAAAACCGTGCAGGTATGTAGATAAATGGTGTTACAATTCGAAATACAGGCTTTTTACATCTACATCATAGAAACTAGACTTCTGTTCAAAGCAATCTAAGAGATCACTACTATGCTATGACATCTAAGAGAACAGGCTTAAGAGGTTTCCGTGCCTAACATACCATTAACTGGTGGCTGATTCGAGGGGGAAGGGCCCCAATGCCCTGCAATCATATAATGCAATTTTTTTTCATAAACAGTATCATTACTCCTAAAGTTGATCTGATAAACCTAATGTTTAAGCACAATAAAGTCTAATCAATATTACATTGTAGCAATATACAACTACAAACCTGGATAACCAGTTGTCTGTGGAGGTGTGCCCCAGCCCTGATAGCCCTGCATCATGTTGCCTGGTGGGCCCATTGGTCCCATAGGACCACCCATTGGGCCACCCATTTGTCCATTTGGTCCACCCATTCCCATACCCTGTAAAAGTTAAAATGAAACATTATTGCAGACAGCTCTGCTGTTTTCTGCCAAAATCAAGAGCCATTCAGAAACAACTGAACAACTAGCAACAGTTTCACCAAACATGTTAGAATAAATGTTTGCTAACCCACGTTACAACTCTTGCCCTACAGTTTTTACAGTGAATTGCTACAACAGGGTTCACCAGATATGCACCAATTAAAACTACTAAGGCATTCATACCATAAAATGTAAATTACAGTCTTGTAGGTTGTGGTCCAACAGATGAACAGTCAAACCATGGACCACGTCCTACAGCCCAGAATCTACATTTTATGGTATAGAGCAAATGTTTGTTGATAACTCAACACAAAGATGATGCTCAGGTTATCTTACACATTGTTCAATGAAGCAGAGTTTACATTAACTTCTAGGTTAAATAAATTTCAGGATGTTTTGAAGATTGGTGAAACAATCCCTGAACCTTATAGCTTATACATTTATGTGTGCAATCAGTTCTGGTTAACATTACCTTAATTTATGGATTTCTCACAAATGAGCTTAAAACTAAACTATAGGGAGTCTGGGAAGTAGAGACAAATATTAAAGTGCTATAGAACATACAAAATGTATTGAAAATGTAATGTTTCTTTATGAACATATTAAATAACATCTCTCATGTATGTCTGAAAAATGATATCCTGCATATAACAACCCAAGGCAGTGCGGAAATGAGCGATGTGTTCAATGAACTTCTCGATCAAGCGTTCACAAACATCTGGTAGGATGCCTTTGAATTTCATCCTTGAATTGCTGTATTGTTTGTGGTTTGTTCATACACACTTTTGATTTCACAAACACCCACAACAACACATGTTCTGGCAGGTTTCAACTCTTGTATGCATGCATTTTCAGGTCTTTTGAAAGCATTGCATGCAGTAATTGTTGGGCTGATTTTCTGAGGCTTAGTCACACATGACAGCAATGCAGAATGCAGTCGTCCTATTTTCTCAACATTTGTAACACAACATAAACAAAACCTATCAGACTACTAATGGGAAGAATAGCAGATAACCACAGCTGCCAACCATCATATGACAAAATGGCAATTTGTCCTTACTTCCCAGACACCCTATATAAAACAAACTTATTAGAAAAACAGCAGCTTTTAATACTCACGCCTCCCATCCCCATGGGAGGTCCTCCTTGTGGAGGACCCCACTGGCTTGGAGGTCCATCCCCCATTTTGCCAGAGTCACGTGGTTCCGCTTTCTTGATTTCAACCTGTTTTGACAACCATTTTAATTAGCAGGCTTCTCAAATGATATCAGCCATCAGTCACAGCACAGCAGTAAATGCACAATTTTAAATAACAGTTTAATAGAAATTAATAAAGAAAAATACTAAAAATGCGCTGCTGTGATGCCACTGTTTAAACATTGAATTACCATATTTTCATAGCTAATCAAAACCTCAATATTTTCATCTTAATCTAAAATACAAAGCTATCTAACATAATTCAATGGTAAGGCTGTACATCCCTAAAAAATATAGTTTATAAGTGTGTTCTAACATATATGAACTGCTATCTGGAGTAAGTATACACCTTATTTAGACGATCAGCAACCAGAAGTAATGACACTAACAATAGTATGTACAGGATGATTAAACCCTTGTTAATCATGCAAATGTCAAATTTCAAAGGGGTATTAATCACCCTATACAGGGGTTGTGTAAGTTCAGAGCACAATAATATAGTTTTGTGAGTTACATACTCCATTTTGTTGGCCACACATCAATGCTTTCAAAAAGTAACTAAAAAGTAAAATAGTGCTACATTAAGTAGTGCATTTAATACATTATTTTTTTATTTCCCCTAAATGCCACGTATTGAAGACCTAGGTTTCTGAAATATTTTTTACTTTAACTACTTATCCATGGCAGGTATAGTAACTATTGTACCCATTTAATTTGATAAAGAGATTTTTAAAACATGTTTTAGAGATTCCCATTAACAGAATAGCATTTTAGAAATAGCAAGTGTTGGTACGCGTGAGAGGATATGTTTGCAAGCAGGGGCAACCCAAAGGTTAAGGGTATGATGTGAACCTTCCCTTGATAGGCCTGTCGCCCTCCGTGGTATGATGGTTACCATGCTTGCATCATATACCCACGGTTGCAGGTTCAAACCCAGTGGAGGATGATGGATTTTTTTCAGGCGTAAAAATCCTTAGCATGGCTTCCTTTGGAAGAAAAGTAAAGCTGTTGGTCCCATGTCCTGAATTTAGGGAATGTAAAAGAACCCAAAGTCTGATAGAGAGGCCTCTGAGCTAAATTAATCAGACTTTCATGCCCAGTATGGAATGGGATGGTGAGAACCTTAGTTGCTATAGTGTGTCCATTCATTTGATTTTCTTGATAGGCCTTGAACACTTATGGGATTATAGGATGGCAGGTGTGATTGAGGTAAAGGAGGTACTAAGTGGAATACAAAATTTCATATTTGATACTAACACCATTTCTGTATACCAGCAATTTAAGAAACTTCTTCCATTCTGGACAATCTTTGTCCACAAAGTTTCTAGACTACATGCTTACTGGTGCCATCCCCATATTGTAAGGAATTTTCTTGTAAAATGAATTGGTTTTATCTGGTACAAATTCAACAGACCTCTCCTTTTGTCATCACACCTGTCTTATGAACACAAATGTAACAATTTTATTCTAGTACAACGATAAAAACAAATAAGGTATAAACCAGTTCATCCCAGTGCTCCAGCTACGGCTTAAAATTTGTTCCACATAAATTCGTTCCAGAACTCTTAAACCATGTGCACTAAACAACTTGTGCTGACTGCCATTGTGAAATAGGCAGTTGTGCAGTACAAATTAACTGTTTCAAATAAGAGCTGAAGCTTTCCTGAGGACAACTATATTCTAGGCCATCTCGAGCTTTAAAGCAGGTGCATCTTTGCTTCAGAAGTCAATCATCCTGATGGTGAGAGAGATGCTTGCTCTCAAAATGGTGATGCTCAACATGCTTGGCTTGAAGCCCAATGATGCTCAGAGTAATTAGTTCCTTATTAACATAATTGTTTATCTGAATATCTTTGAAGAGAATTGTTAAAGGTAATTCTCATAACAGAATTAAATAAGCTCACTAGACAAAAAATTAGTCTGTAGAACTACTCAGTGTTGACTCACGAGTCATGTGGTTAACTGCATGCCCACTGTCGCCACATGATTAGAGGGTCAAGCTGTGTGACATGGTTATGTCAAGCATTCAGTATAGTGCAACATGGGGAATATGCAAAAAGGGGCAATCGTGTTTGGCCATGCCCATGTTATTGGTGTGTTGAAGCCAACTGCCTAACAGGTCTACAAGCAGTGGTGCAATACATGGGGCCACCAAACACAAATGTTGGAAAATAATCACTGTGACAGACCAGAGACGAGTTTCGCAGCTAGTAAATGCTAAGCACTTGCAAATTTGATAGGAAGTACTCCAGGTCCATCCCAACCTGATAGCAAGAGGACATTGCAGCAGGATAGCATTTGGCATCTGACACCTCGAAGGAGGCCCTTGCTCACAGAGACACAAAGTTGCTAAAAATCACCAAACATGGTCAATAGCTGACTGGCAAAACATCATGTTTCATCTGGATTTTGTACAGGGTCAGGTTCAATCCGGAGGTGGGTCTGAAGTTTTGGGGTGTTTAGTGGATTTGCACTAGCAGCTCATATGTGAGATGTGTCAACTGGATCTGACATACTTACAGAACCTTGTGAACTTGCTTCCTAACCGAATCCAGGCAGTGATCAGGTCCAGAGGTGGTGTTATGCATTATTAATGTCGAGTTGTCCAGTGAGCTTATAATGTAATGGGTTAAGGTATCTGGCAAGCATATAAATTCTTATCGTTAAATAGATGGTTAATGGCACATGGCTTGTTTGTCACCATTTAAAGGTTCCATTAACCAATTAGGAGAAGAGATAAGGTAACAGCATGGAAGAATACATCTTAGGGACAAGGATTTGTTTGCAAATTTGTTACTGCTAAAACCATATTCTGCCATTTTTCAACTTCATATACCCAAGGTCCTGGGTTCAATCCCAGCAAAGGACAATGTATATTTTTGGGCGTAAAAATCTTTAGCATGGCTTCCTTCAGAAGGGAAGTAGAGTCATTGTTACCGTGTCATAGATTTACGGCATGTAAAAGAACCTCAAGCCTAATAGAGGCCTCTGAGCAACATTAAGCGTATTTCATGCCAAGTATAGAATGGGACACAGAACCAAAGCATTCATAAATAAAATTCCATTTCCATTTTTTCTACCATTTTTCATATTATGGCAGAAAGGAACTTGAACCTCCAAAAAAAATAAAAAATATAGGGAGCCAGTACAACTAAGCACATGGGTTGCAAAATAAATACTGAAGTTTCATAAATAGAAAGCAAATAAAATGGACCAAAATGGCAGCTCCACCTTGCTGCTTCTTTGCTGCATTTTTTTATTTAAAATTTTCTACCAGAAAGTACTCAATGAAATACACAATATCTGTCATTTTGGTTCACATTGGCACTTCAGCTGGTACACAATATTTTCCTTCCCCCAATTACATTTACAATGGCTTCTCAACCAGTCTTCTTCTACACCCATATACACAGCTACAGCAGCACCAAAATCATAATTCACCACACCTCCATTTATGGCTCAATCCTCCTGAACAATAAGAGCAAACCTATTTCTACACTGCAGTTGATACAGTGGATATCTCAAATGGACAGGATTGCACCTTCCTGCATTTTCCCTGCTAATTTTGAGCAGTCATTAGCATACAGTCCCACCCTAAACACAGTCAATAAGAATGTTCACCATGTATTGCTGCAAAACACCTCTACTCTGCTTGATCCAGATTCCTATAGGAGCACATATTAAGGTGGGGGAAGTTACTGCACAAAAAGAGATACACGTCTCTATGTGCTTGTAGATCATGTGCCTTCCGATCCAAGTCACAGATTTAAACCTGGTCCAGACCAGTGGTTTTTAAGTGTGCTTACACCGACAGCCCTATGTAAGATTTACTGGCACGTAAAAAAAACATTCTGGCACACTGGTGGTGTTGATATGATCCTGGCATCACTAACAAGCAACATATTTTCAGAATAATGCTACTGACTGTGTACCTCCTACTCTAGGAGAGTCCATATTGCATACAAATTAGTTATTCAGTAAAATTACTCCAATTCTTTTTATTGAGACTGAAGTTTCTGAGAGAATTCTATGGCAATGTACTGTTCACGGTAAAAATTATTCAATCTGACAAACTAATTTGTGGCTGCATAAAATCGAGGGATTATCTCTAAACTAATTCAGAAATGATAAGGTTCTATAAACATAGTTAAAAAGTTATTAGTTGATGAAACCCTATCAAGATCTTCTAGATTTCTCTATGGCCTTCAATAGAGAAAATAGTATACTCTAAAATGAAATTAAAAAAAAATATTTACATATGCATATTCTTAGGTTCTCTGAATCCACATTAAGGGTTTTTAACTACATGTACATGAGACAGAGCATAAAATTAAAAACTGAAGTTGGAAACTGTTTATGATCCAAGTAAATCTGAAGAGGTTGGTTTCACTGACTGGAATTAAAATATTATATGATATAAAAATAAAATATTTCTTAGATTTAGTGCAAGTTTTTGTACATCGAGAAACTGTAACAAGTAAACAAAAATATAATTTAGGAAATACACACAATTCATTAAAATATAACATTTCAAGAACATTAAAGTAGTCATTACAGCTTTTATCAACGTTGAATTTTGATGCAACAAAGTATCCTTACGAACAAGCTATTCTTTTATTCCAACATGTGATCACTGGGTATAGTGATTTGTGGTTAACATCTGCCATCTTCACATGTTGCAGTAAATCAAGATTTCAACACAATTACTACCTCTTTCTCTCTCTCTACTTTAATCCTAATGTGGTCAACTGGTTTATTATAGTTACTGATACTTATACGGCTTTGTAATATTCATACCATAATTTAAAGGCATACAAGGAAATGCCTTATTCTGTTAGAACTAAAACTTATGGGAAAAACATGTGACAGAATCTCCGCAAGAATGTGTGGCCCACAACTTAAATGGAGTTGACTAGTTTCAATTTTGCATTTTTGTTTGACAAATGTAATGATCCAACACATTGCAACTTGGATTAATCTAAAATTCTGGTATGTTTTTTTTTTATAAAATACTTTTGTTAGCAAAATTACTGAACTAATTTAAGTTCTAAAATATGAGAAATGTACACCCTTATTGCAATGAGCTGCATGATTTTTTTAGTGGTTTCTGCAAAGCCTCACCTAGCTAACCTGCCTAAATAAGAAGGACGGCACCAAAAGTTATACCTGTTTGCCGTTCAGGTTGATGAAATGCTCCGCTACACATCGATCCACTGCTTCATCGTCCTCGAAGGACAAAAATCCAAATCCTATTGTGTCACAGCAAGCAATCAAACAGACTTCTTAAAACTTCTAAAGTTTCATAACGCTGGGTTAAAACACTGCTGCCTGCCAGTTTGAGAGTGCCGCTGAAGTGTCATCTAACTTTTGGTTGCCAAATCCATATGGCTCCCGGCAGAGCCGGTCTAGACAATATCCTAAGAACTAATTGTACTTCCAAATTTAATCCAAATTATGCTAAAGCTCTAGTCATTAAAAACACGGCTTAAAAAGGACAATGACTAAGTTACCTATGCTTTATAGTCTTAAATCTAATCTAAGGTAACCCAATGTAAACTTATGAATCAAATATTATGCTAATCTCAAAAGTCTTATAATTAGCATAACAGCTAGCACTTAATTTAACATAACTAGCGTATTTAGTAATGAATGTTACTCGTGGAACGCGGTTTCAAGAAAAGGAAACAATAGGAAAGGATTTGTGTAACTTTTGGTTAAGGTTAGTGACTAGCTATCAGTTTTTTAATAAAATATTTTAGTGCTCTAAATTGGCAGCAGTGAACTCCCCAAAGCATGAAACATTGTAAATAATTATTTAACAACTGTGAGATGTACCTACTGAAAGATAAAACAAACACGTAAAACATAGAATTACATCCAGTACACATAAAAGTTAAATCATAAAATGCATCAAAGTCTAAGCAATTGCACATTTATCTCCATAGCTCAGACCTTCAGCATTTCAGTGCTGCACTTAACTATTAACATCAAAGAATTTCAAAACAGAAGTTCAAATTACTCTTTGTACTTAAATTAGTTTTCTGAATATTTTCCAACTCAAAACTCAGCACATTACTTTCAGAATGTATACCTTTCTGCAGTAGTTTGCAACATTAGGAAAATGTAGTCATCCAATTTTAAACAGAACTAACATCAGTACAAAGCATACCAGCAAATACTTAAAAATATATGAAAACTGCTAGAACACAGCAATCACAATGCAAATCTAACCAATCTGTATTTCTTGAGCATGACTACTAAACACTATTATATTGCTAAAATTTGTATTTGGATAGCTGAAATTTTCAGATTTAATTGTGAAGCAATCCTAAAATTAAATGCAGCACTGATCGATTTTATCAAGACTTCAGTAAACAACCTAATAAATACTGAAAAACTATATATTTCTATAAAATAGTTTTGAAAAATTATCCAGTTTTCAATCATGGATTGTTTAATATTCCATATATTATAGCACCATTAGAATAGAAAAGTAATAAAAAAAATTTTGTTCCACACTACATCAAAATTTACTTTCTTCCAGCCAAAAAACAATAAGGAAAATGTAAATTTTAACAAACAAAAAAAAAGAAAAAAGAAAAAAAAAAAAAAACTATTGGAATACAGTTGTCAATATGAAAATACAAACAATACATTTGTATCATACAATGTTGTATGAGTTAATTTTTTAATCACTGTGCAAATAAATTTACAGTATTTTTCAGGACATGATGGCACCGCCCCAATTTTCTTCCAAAATCGGCCTTAAAGTTTGTAGTTGGAAACTGACCCTTGCTGTTGCCAGGTCTTCCACTTACTAGGGCATTATTCTAGACTTGCAAGCAGCGTCTCCAGGTAACAGATTTTACTACATTGTCTCTCGCCCTAGTACAGGGTAGTTTTTTTGTTGCTAATGGTTATTGCCCAGTAGTAGGGGAGAGTGTCCCATTTGATGTTTTGCAGAAAACTATAGCACAATACAATTTGCTCGCATCACAACAAACAGAACAATGACATGCTCAGATGCATAACGAGCAGTATGACTTTACATATTACAATTAAATAATATTTCAACATAGTATGGAACAAAATATACTATGCAGCTGCTCAGAAAGTGTCACTTCCTCATTTGTAAAGAAATGCATCACTTTCTTTAGAAGTTGCATAAACAACTATCATTTTTCAATTTTTCTGTTAGCTTCAAAAGAACAATTATAACAAAGGCACACATCACTATGCATTATTATTTATATTTTCAGAATAATACATATAGGTGGTGTGAACAAAAGCATAAATGCAAGTGATATGAACCAATGTTGATGTAACATTCCAATCCAATCTTCTGTACTCACCTCTCGATTTCTTCTTTTCTTGATCATACATAATTACAACTTCCATTACTTTCCCAAACCGAGTGAAATAGGTGCGGAGGTCTGTTTCTGTAACATTGGAGGGAAGGCCACCCAAAAATACTTTTGGATAGCTGTTACTTCTCTTTGGTTTTTGTAAACTTCTTGGGTTGCAAGGCTTGGGATCAATCTGCAAATAAACAATATAATTACTAACATGCCTAATGCTTTTGCTCCTTTTAAACAACAGGAAATATCATCAGTATGATTGACTTACCGTCCTACCGTCCAATTGGTGA
The DNA here is from genome assembly GCA_030762935.1 of Hymenopus coronatus. NCBI lineage: Eukaryota > Metazoa > Arthropoda > Insecta > Mantodea > Hymenopodidae > Hymenopus > Hymenopus coronatus. The sequence goes on from CM060885.1 coordinate 82,624,336, forward strand.
GGTCCATTTTGTAGAACTAATGATACATTGGCTGGGTCCGAAAACGTCACAAATCCAAATCCTCTTGATCTGCCTGATTCACTGTTTTTCATAACCACGCAATCTATGACCTCACCATAACGTGAAAAATACCTCTGTAGGTTTTCTGAAATACAACAAATGCTTTTAAGTACTGAACATCTACAATAATACACGTCCAAGTAACACCTAAACTGCCTAAGTATCTTACCTTGTGTTGTTTCCCAGCTCAGTCCCCCAACAAAGAGTTTTCTGAAAAAAAAGAAGAAGAAAAAAAAAATTTAGTTTTAAGTTTAAAATATGTCCTATTATTTAACCCTCCTATTTGTCTGGTTTCCTATTGAAAACATTTTATATCTATAGTGTACCTAATTTGGGAATACTTTTCAAGTTTTTGTATCATTCAGTTATCTAGTGCATACAAGATTGAGCACTAATATTAGCCTTCTAATTATCATATGAAGTACACATCAAACATTTCAAATTATGTTTTCAGATATGCTTTTAGTGCCTATCACAATCTAATCATGACTCAAAAATCTGATGTGTTACATTCACATGACTTTCTCTATATCTGCAACAAATTATTTTTAAAAAGCTTATGCTTCTATTTACTTCATGCTAATCGAGAAAAGATTGGCAGAAAAAGACTTATTACTTGCTTCCTTGTAAGTAGAAACAAAATAAGGAAGTGCCATAAGTTGAAGTGACAGTCAAAGGCTGGTTGCTATGTTCCTTTGTTTGTATGGACACGAGTTCATTGAGTTTTTTATAGCTGAAACCAAAAACAAGGAATATCTCAAAAACTATCACCTTCACGAAAAAAATGTGTTTAATATAAATTGTGTGTTTTGAAGTGCTCTATATATGTTGTTTGGTAAGTTTTTGTCCATCTCTTACTGTTTAGCAGTTATACAAAATTCTGTAAAATTGGCCCAGAATAAAGTAGTCTTCAGAGGCTATTCCCAGAAAATTCAAATATACATTTTATTTGTCAGGTAAATATCTTTAATATACGATATTTTAATCAAAATCGTTAAGAGCCATTTTTTAGAAAATCAAAATTTTCGAAAAAGTTCTATGTAAAGGGTAGTTTGGGGTGGGTGGATTTTTCTCAAAATCTTTGTGTCGCATCCCTGGGAGATACTAAACCTAAATACCAAGTTTGATATTTTACCGTCTATTCGTTTTCGAGTTATTGTGTTCACAGACACACACATGAACCTTTTTCTGAAAATACATTTTTTGGATACAGGGGACATTAAAACCTATATTTCCAGTGAAATCTCGGTATCAAATTTTTTGGAGTGCAATACCTTCTCTATACACTATGTACATAGTACGTATAGAGAAAGTAAAAATTCTGGGACAATTGCCAATCACAATCTATTCATGATGCCATTTTCATGTTTTAATTCTTTCCGGCAGGAAAGTCTTTTGTACTTTCTATGTCATAGCCATAGAGCAAGGTTTCCTGGAGGGCTTCAGCAATATATCTTTACACTCCAAAGCTCTAAATTAGCTCCAAATTTAATTCCTCTAGCTGGTGTTTATGTTGGTTGAAACATGGCATCATCCAGCCAAGGCTACAAACCAAAGAGGAAATAGAGCTGCAGTTCACAATGTATTAGCAGAAAACGAATGCTTTTTCAGACCTTGATGAAAGTGTTAGAGGAAGATGATGAAAATCTGATAATGGCCCTCATACGCATGCAAATATTGTGTGTACATATCAAAATGGATTTACAGAGGTGTAAGCAGACAACGCATACAATGTGAATCAACCATTCAGCCAGGCAACAACACAAGCGCTAAATTGTACAGGAATCTACACTACATTTGTATCCTATTGCTATATGTCATTTTCATTAATAGTGGCATCATGCTCGTGGTGTGATTTTTTTTTTATTTCCATTTTTTATTTTTTAAACTTTTCAGCCTTTACTTGATATGCATTCATTTTTTTCGTATCTTAAAAAAAACACCAGACCAAAGCAGGATGCTGTTTTAATGAAGAAATATCTGTACTTTCATTCAATAGCGTGAACTTTCTATGTAGCAATGTTTTCTAAAACTAATTATTGATTTTGGGATTTTTAATCTTATTTTCAAATTATTCTTTTGTTTTTAATTTTTTTAAAAAAAAAACGAAGAAACTTCTTATTTATATAATGCATATTATATAGTACACAAACAAGTTTATTAAAAATGAAAAAGTCCCTGCTCTCTATGTCATTTGCTACTCATTTTATTACTGATAATTTAAAAGCCTGCATTCTCCTGAATTTTCAGACAGTATTTTGCTATTTGGGCTGGCACTAAAAGGGTTAAACTGTGGGACAAGTATATTGTGTGTGTCCAAGCTCGTGTGGCTGGAGGGATGCAAGCAAGTTTACATTAAGAAGAAATGGCACTGATGGGGCGAAGGAAGGCAGCCAGGTAACCAGCAGTGTTTCAATGAAGACAAAATACAGTGCAACTAAATGTCCAACTTCATTGAATGGTGCACTTGTCTAATCTAAGTATGCTGCATCATTTTAACGTCGTGATGGGTGAAATTTCAGTCATTTTCAGTTCAAAATATGCCTTCAAGTCCTTCAAGTTGAAGATAAGCTTCAACACAACTTGTAATCTATCCATCACCTCTAACCAAGAATATACCCCCACTGCTGAATCTTTGCATTTGACAGTTAGGGTACCAATACACAATGGCTGAACCTTTCTATTGTGTTTAAAGCCACATATAAAGTGTTCACCTAGTGAATCCTGATGTGTAACCAATGAGATAGTTGCAAACCGAAAATAACACACAATATATTGCAGTGCATTTCTAAATTATGTACTTTCAACAATATTGAAAGGGGATTCAAAACATGTGTCACGAGATGGTATAAAACTTTTCAGCAAAGCTATATCACGATTGAAGCGAACACACGGATGAATGGACTCGCACACACAAACTGTCTTAAGAAATAGTTTCTACTGGTGATCCATATTTGAAAGCGTTGAAACATTAAGCTGTTCAGATGTAAAAGTGTATATGTTTGGAGTCGTCCTTAGGATCATTGGGGTTTTAGCTTCACAGATCCCTTGGCTATGCCGTCATCTTTCCTAAGTAGCAGCTGCAACTGCTACACTCCTCTACTTATAAAAAAATATCCTTCTGCTGTGCTTTGCAGCTTAGGGCCCTAAACCTTTATAATACACAGTAAGTAACTACAAAGTGGCATTAATTTTCAATACAATATTCCGCTCACGTCATCGAAAAAATTTAAGACCTACATTGGAAAGGGCCAGAATAAATTAATGCAAACTTACTTGTTAAGAGAGAAATGAAACATACGATACAATTAAGTGATTTAAAACTTTTTCACTGTTAACATTTCTGGAGCTTTTTCAAAGAGCTTCGGCATTTTGGTGTTTTATCAGCATAAACAGATGAATGTCTATTAACCTTCACATACTGCTCTTCCCCTTCAAAATATCCCCAGGTCCTCCTTAATAATTCCAATGCCTATTAAATGGCACAATTTTATGTGGAGCATTTCCATTTCACAAATCATCATTCTGTGGCTGAGGTTTTAAAGACACTGTCACACTTCAAATCTTTGTAAATGATATTAATGGGGGAAAAAAAGTGCACGTGTTCACACATAGACCTGCACACACTGAGAGTTCACCAACTGAAGCAGGCAGTTGAAAACAGCTAGAGCTGGTAACAGAGCAGTTTCCGTTCCATTTTTTTTAAATTGTTTTATTTGTATCCTTTAATTTCAATTATCTTTTCGAGGGCTTTGACTTGTGAAACAACTTGTATTACTGTAGGTTTAGAACTTTAGGTTAATCATTTTTGTATTACTAAACACATGTACATTCATATTTCCACACTCTGCACGGGATACAGAATAATTCCCCAGCCCAGCTGGGGAATTGAACCTGGGGCCTCTGAGGCCTGTTGACCATTCAACCACGTAGGCAGTGGAGTTCCATATTTGCTTTATTTACGACGCCACCTTGATTGGTCCAGAAAGTCAAATGACTAAGCTTATCTTTCTTTTAGTGTCCCTATGTAACTGCTGCTGTCAAGCGCCAAGATGCAGCAGCAGGGGCGAGTAGCAAAGTGTGAGTGAGTGAGTAGTGTTTAAGGGCCCGTCGACAACTAGGTCATTTGGGCCCGAAGTTAAGAAAAGAAACACACATTAAAAACAAATCTAAAGAAGAAAAGTTAAAATGTGCTAAAAACCCTTATAAAGGCACACACGAGAAAAGGCACGGGTGATAAAAAACCAAGGCTAAAAGGTTAAAAAACGAAAAAACACACAAAAAGTGGTCCTATACGGTAAAAGAGTCTAAAAAGTTAAAAAGGCTAAAGTTGCACACACGCATGAAACAGGTCAGATGTCTTTGCTGAGGCCAATAGAGGCAACAAAGCGTAGCACCATATCGACGGAATTGGCGTCGTCGCATAAAATGGCAGGTAAGGAGGTACCCAGGCCGATGGATTGCCGTTCACGATGAAATTTCGGACAATCAAGCAACACATGTGCCACAGACAGACGAACATCGCAGGTCTGACATATAGGAGCTGGCTCAGCGCGTAGAAGGTAGCCATGTGTTAGCCGCGTGTGACCGATACGCAGACGCGTAAGGATAACCTCGCGGCGCCGGTTTGGCTGGCAAGATGTGAGCCATGGCTGTACCGTGTCTTTGAGTATGCGAAGCTGTGTACCTGCTAAGTTTTGCCAAGATTGCTGCCAAGCTAAAAGAAGAGACCTGCGAAAGTAACGTGAAGCATCCCCTGAGGGCACAGCCACTTCCGAATAATCCTGCAAGGCGCAGGCAGCCTTGGCAGACCTATCCGCTACCTCATTACCTGCAATACCGACATGACCTGGAACCCACGTGAAGATGAACTGGTAGCTGCAAGCAATCAATTCAGAAAGGCGAGATTGAATGCGCATAACGAGTGATGAGGAGCCAGTATACTGCTGCAGAGCCTGTAGGGCACTCAAGGAATCGCTGCAAACAAGAAAACTACCAGGTGCTAAAAGCGAGATAAAATCTAGAAAGTAAAAGATAGCGTACAGTTCGGCGGTGAATACCGAACTGGCGTCCGCAAGGCGATAATTCTGTGCTACTCCATTGTAATAAAAGGCACAACCTGTAGCTCCAGCCAGCTGGGAGCCGTCAGTGAATACCGGTGCATACGCCCGGTAATTGCTTAAAAGTTCGTAAAACAGTCGCTGAAATACCTCCGGAGCGGTCGAACGTTTCACAAGGTTGGAGAGGGTCAGGTCGAAACTGGGACGCCTCAGTTGCCAAGCAGGTTCCGGATAAACAAAAACACGCTCCACAGGAGGCAATCTGAGACCCCTATCGGAGAGCAGTTCACGAAACCGAATACCACAGGGGCGCGAAGCAGTGGCGTTCCTCAGCGGTGTGAATAATCCGGGCGTAACACAGGGTTAAAACAAGGATGGCGGGGATTCGCAGACAACTTAGCAGCATACGAACAAAGTAAAAATGAGCGACGCACTGCCAGTGGGGGTTCACCAGCATCGGCGTACAAGCATTCCACACGACTAGTGCGGAAGGCTCCTGTAGCAAGACGTAAACCGATATGATGAACGGTGTCTAAAAGGCGAAGTTTAAGAGGCGGTCGCTGCGCCGTAAATAAAACAACCGTAGTCTAGTTTTGAGCGAACGAGTGAACGGTACAAACGCAGCATCACTGAACGATCGCCGCCCCACGACGCACCAGAAAGCAGTTTGAGGATCCGCAGCGATCGGTCACAGGAGGCACGAAGGTATCGGATGTGGGGTACCCAAGAAAGTTCACGGTCTAGGTGGAGACCTAAGAACTTCAAGGACGGAACGAAAGGCAGTGGCACACCGTTCAATTGGAGGTCAGGAGGAGGGTGTACTCCGCGAAGACGGTGGAAGTGTATGCACTGAGTTTTCGTAGGCGAAAAACGAAAACCATTGCGAAGCGCCCAACCAGCGATGGAGTTTATGGAGAGCTGGAGTTGTCGTTCGAGATGTTCAGTGCTGTAGGAGCGATAGTACAGCGCAAAGTCATCCACATACAGTGACGATGATATCCCACTACGAATCACGCTGGTAATGCCGTTGATGGCCACGGCAAAAAGCATAACACTAAGAACGGAACCTTGGGGTACACCGTTCTCCTGAATCTTCTCCCGCGAGAGAGTATTGCCAATACGGACACGAAAGCGGCGCCGCTGGAGAAAGTTGCACAGAAATAGCGCCAGATGGCCGCGTAACCCTGAACTGTGCAAATTACGCAGAATACCGTATCGCCAAGTAGTGTCGTAAGCCCTCTCGAGGTCAAAAAAGACACTCACGACTTGCTGCTTCAGAAGGAAAGCATTCCGTACATAAGCTTCCATACGCGCCAGGTTATCAACGCTTGAACGACCCCGACGAAATCCGCACTGCTCCGAACAGAGCACTTCGTTCGCCTCCAACCACCAAGTAAACCGAATACTGATCATGCGTTCCAAAGTCTTGCAAACGACGCTCGTGAGGCAAATCGGCCGGTAAGAGGATGAGAGGGTCTGGTCTTTGCCAGGACGAGGGATAGGAATGACAATACCCTCTCGCCACACAGGCGGGAAAACCTGTTCGCGCCAAATGCGGTTATAGAGGTCCAAAAGGAATGTAACGGCTGCAGGTGGGAGGTGAAGCAACATTTGTCGGTGAATATCATCGGGACCAGGAGAAGAGTCCCTCGCAGCGTGTAAAGCATGAGTTAGTTCCGCAAGGGTGAAGGGTGCATTGTACGGCTCACTACAGTTATTAGTAAAATCAAGGCGAATTCTCTCAGCAGCTTCCTTAATGGGAAGAAATGCATTGTCGTAATTGCCCGTTGCACTTGTCGCAGCGAAGGAGGTGGCTAGAGCGTCGGCAACATCCCGTTCGCTGGTGAAGGTGGAGCCGTGAACGGTAAGGCCAGGGATGTATGTCCTGAGACATTTGCCGGTCATGCGGCGCACCGAAGTCCACACTCTCTGTGAGGAGCTCCTGCGAGAAAGCGAGGAGACATATGCTTTCCACGAATTTTGCTTGGCATTACGAACGATATAGCGCGCCTTAGCCCGGGCGCGTTTGAAAGCAACAAAGTTCTCCGCCGTCGGGTGTAGGTGGAAAAGCCGAAGAGCTTTTTTACGTGCCTTTAATGCCAAGTTGCAGTCTTCGGTCCACCACGGCACTGGAATACGCCTAGGGGTAGAAGAGCTCCGAGGAATACTGGATTCTGCGGCGAGCAAAACCGAGCAAGTAAAATACTCCACCATGTCTTCTATGGAGGTACAGCCATCGGAATTTAGATTGAGCAGAGAGGAAAACTTTTCCCAATCAGCTTTGGAGATAATCCAGCGGGGATGTTGAGTGGGTAAGGGATATTGTCCCGAAAAACGAATGTCAATGGGGAAATGATCACTGCCGTGAAGATCGGAAAATACCGACCAATCCAGGAAGGGTAGTAAAGCAGGGCTGCAGAAAGTTACATCTAGGGCGGATAGGGTGCCATATGCAGAAGATAAGAATGTGGGTGCACCGGAGTTTAAGAGTAATAAACCAGACCTGTCGCAAACGTCTACTATTATTGTACCTCGAGCATCGTCAGCAGAAGAACCCCAAAGAACATTGCAAGCATTGACATCGCCCAAAAAGATCAGCGGCGGGGGAATTTGTGCTAACAATGCCCGAAGTTCAGTGTCTGAGATCACATTGTGCGGCGGCAAATAGACATTGCAAACAGAAAAGCAGATGGAAGGCAATGTTACGCGCACAGGTACCGCTTGTAGCGGGGTGTTGAGTGCAATACTGGCGGCAAGGATGGTAGGAGCCACGAGAGTAACAACACCGCTACAAGCACGCTGGCCACCAACAAAGTCGTGTCTGAAAGATTGAAAATGACGAAGTGGAAGGGTATGGTGGGGATGTAAGTGGGTTTCCTGGAGACAGAGGATTGAGGGTGAACGCTCGTTGATTATATGTTGAAGGTCTGGTAGACGGGCCCTGATCCCATTGACATTCCACTGGATTATATCCATGGTGAGATAGAAATTAAGATGGTGTAATTTCTTTCTTTCTCACCTTAGCAGATTTAGCTCCAACTAACCTAAAATCCGTGTCTTCCTCAGACTCCACTGGTGGTCGGGAGTCAGAAGAAGTCTTTCGGTTTGCAGAACGAGAGCGGGACGTTGCCGAAGTTCGGCTCATCGGTCTACTACGTTGACGGGAACGATCTCCGGCGAAGGATGAACTAGGTGCACATGGCTTAGTCGACGTCTGAGATGGCTGCTGTGCATCAGAAGTTGTACACTGAGATGCAGATTGAGCACGTAAAGGAGCGGCTTCGCACAAGTCAGTTTGCGTCGACGCATCCGCGACAGGCACAGTCTGTAAACCGACGGATTGGACAAGCTTACGGCGAACGGCTGAGGAGTATCCTGTGGTGTTGGCCGGCTTTAGCTGCTCAAAGCGCCGTCTCGCCTCAGGAAAAGTAAGATGTTCCTTCACACGTATTTCTTGTATGCTTTCTCTGCCAAGTACATGGGACACTGTCGAGAGCTAGACGGATGACTGCCTTCACAGTTTACACAGCACGGTGCGCGCGTACAGACGGTGTCAACGTGTGCCACTAGACCACAACGATCGCAGGTTGCGGGTCGGGCACAGGCGGCTTGGGTATGCCCGAAGCGCTGGCACTTGAAGCACCGCATAGGGTTCGGCACATACGGGCGGACGGCAGCACGTTCGTAACCACAGTATATGAACTCCGGAACACTAGTACCCTTGAACGTGAGAAAGATCGTACGCAATGGGTACTCCTTGCCCTCACGTTTACCATGTAGACGGTACGCCTGACAAACTCGCTGTTCTGAAAGATGGGTGGCAATATCTTCATTGGAGAGGTCGTCTAAGCTAGAGGTGGTCACAACTCCTCTACATGTGTTCCTGGACTTGTGGGGGTATACTTTGATGCTGTACGATCCCAACAGAGTAGCACGAAGTAGTTTGTCCGATTGGTCTTTATTGTGGACCTCTACCAATAGCGTACCGTCTCGCAGCCTTGTCGCGTTTTTAACCTTGCCGCAGATCCTGTCAACTTCCCTTTGCACGTAGAATGGACTTATGTCTGAAAATTTCTTGGTCTCGTTCAACATAGCCATGACAATAAACTGGTCAAAATAAGAAGGTGGTGCGCGGTTTGACATATTGAAAAGACCCCCTTCCGGAACCGTCGGCGTCAGCCTGCCATCCGGGGGTTAAAGAAGAAAAGACACCAAATCTCCACGGTCTGTGCCGTCACGGGAACCATCCCGTGACCGATACCCAAGGCCTACGTCACAAGGGTTACCCTCCAAACACCACTGCTGGTCCATATGCGTATACCGTTCACCATGCACGCCCCGGTTTTAAGCCCCTACCACAGGAATAACCGCCTGTGGCTCCCCGCTCTAGGCCGTGCAGCGACAGAACACATGCACGGATTCAGGGGACTTGTGGTTGATTACGCCGGGGCAACGTCAGCGGTAACACGTCCGGCCCGTGAAACTATCCCAACGATGTAACGCGGTCGTCGGGACACCAGCACTGGCCGGGCTTACTAACAAGCTACGTGAATGTACATGACGGTATGGACGGGCTCCGCACCTAAGGCTACACATAGGGGCAGTGGGGAGGGTGCACCCAACCTTCAAGCCTGGGACCTCCGTAGAGCACACAAATTGGGAGCCGCGCTGGAACCGTGGGACAGGAACCACGGGGATAGTGAAAGATCCCTGCTGGTGAGACAGAGTTAATAAACCTAATGCCTTACAAACTACTAAGTTCCATAAGCCTAGAAGAGGAAGAGGGTAATAAAGTGAACAAACGAAACAAACAAATGCAGAACAAAAGACGTGGCAACAGTGAATGGTGATGGATAGGGTGAAGTGGCGGTGAGCGGCTCGGGAACCCCCGGGTGCGCCAAACCCGTACCTACCGTAGTAGGCCCCTGGGGGGGAGTAGCAAAGAGGTAAAAACAATCCAGCAGCACTTAAATTTTTAATCTAATACAATTACCTGAAGTGTAGTGTAAAATCCTGTTTTCCCATTTCAAATAAAGAGAGTACGCAACTGTCTGGTAATTTTAGTGTTATACATTTAAAAGCAAATGAACAATGTGGAATTACCATATCTATTTTCCTTCCCACATTACTAAGAAAGCATCACCAAACCCTTTGAGAATGTGGAAAGGTAACAAACCCAAATTTGACTTTTTTTCAGCTTCTGGAAATACTTGTCAAGCTTCTTGGAAACAAAATTTTAACTTGACATAAATGAACCTAATGCTGCATAAGTGAGGACACACATTAAACAGAACATTATGCACTCTTCTAAAAATTGTTTAAGTGTAACCTATTCCAAATTATAAATAATTGTCTGGTAATTTTAGTGTTGTTCACTTCCAAGCAAATGAACAATGTGGAATTACCATTTTTTATTTTCCTTTCCACCTCACAAAGAATGCATTGAGAAACCCTTTGAATATGTGGAAAGGTATTCCAGTTCTTGACTTCCATAAAGGAATAACAATCAAAAGCAAAATAAAATTAACAGTATGTGATTTTCCGTTCATATCTGCACTTTCCATTTCTAATAGTCAAACTCTATTACAGCATTGGTATCTCTCTAAAATGCAAAAATGTTAAGTATTCTGAACTTAAATAATTAAGTAATAATACATTGTCATACAATTGCTTTAATGATATATGTACATGATTGAGCAGTGTTCCCGTTCAGGCTAATGCTGACGGTCCTGTTATCTAACAAATGTAGACTGCTGAGGGGCCACTGCATGGATCAAGTGCATGGCACAGTCCATCACATAATGTTAAATGTTGGCATCTATGTCGACTTTCCATTTCTCATCAACAATATGCAATAGTTATCCAATGTATTAAAACTGCCTACTTATTGTCAGCACTGCTGTAATGGGGCATCGTACATAAGTGAATACGTTAGTTTAATACAACACTGTACTCAAACATTTAATACATATTTATTTCCGCTGTGTATGGTGTAGCAGTTAGTGCAAGTGTTTGCCACTAACATGAGGTGGGACAGGTAGTACCTGTTAATTTGATGTATCAGGAGACTGTGCTGTACACTAATGTTTCCTGTTTCTAACACTTCTGTTTTCTAGTGTACCAGCCCATTTTTTACATCAGGCATAATTGAAGCTTAATGGGTTTTACTTAGCAAGTATAAAAATGTTTACAACCTAATGACTGTTCCAGTTTAATTTTCCAGTAAGAAACTCAAAATATTTTGGTTAGATCAAGAGTATGATTTTTAAATAAAATTTCTGCAGGAAAAAAACAGAATCATGGATTTTTACTTTCTCTACATTACATGGTATTGCATTCCATACAAAAATGTTATACCAAGATTTTATCAGAAACACATGTTTTAGGGTTGCCTGTATCCAGAAAAAGTATTTTTAGAAAATGGGTGTGCATGTGGGGGAGTGGGGGGTCTGTGAACACCATAACTCAAAAACATTAAGTTGATAAAACCCCAAACTTGGTATTTAAGTTTAGTTCTTCCAGGATATCTACCAAAATTTTCATCAGAAATATGGGTTTTAGGGTTGCCTATATCCAGAAAAAGTATTTTTAGGAAAAAAAAAATGTGTGCGTGTGTGTGGGGGAGGAATTCAAATTATAACAGGCTTATTTTTAGCAATACATTATTCAGCCCATATTGATTTAGCATTCTCTAGAGTAGCTCATATTTGTCGAGACGCAAATTAGGTTGACTTCTACGTACTCTACATACAAATGGTGCTTCAACATTTTTTGTTTGCATTTATTTACATAATAAAATTCTTATTATTAAACCTAATTGTCTTAGGTCCCTGTACACAATAACTCAAAAACGTTAAGTTGGTAAAACACTAAACTTGGATTTTAGTTTAGTATCTTCCAATGATGCAAAATAAAGTTTTAGGGGAAAATCCCTCCCCCTCCCCAAACTATCCCTAAGGTGGAAAAAATTATTAAGAATTTTAATCTACTCAAAAATGGCTTCAACCATTTTGATTAAAATAATGTATATTAAAGATATTTACATGGCAAATAAAGTGTATGTCTTAAACTTTCTTGGAATTGCCTCTGCACACCCCTTTATTCTTGCTGAATTTTGCATAACTGGTAACCCTTAACAGATGCACAAAACATACTGCACAAAAAATGTAGATCTCGTTAAAACACACCATTTATGACACACATTTTTTTTCCCATGGTATTGACCATTTTTAAGACTCGTTAAAATACTTCAAACCTATAACATACAGGAATCTGCCAACTTCTGCCAATCAATAGAAACTAATTCCAACCACATTGCAAGCAGTTTTCAAAAGATTTGACTATCGTTTGACAAATTCTTATATGAGAAAAGTCAGTCAATAAGGAATATGTCAAAAATAGCCACCTCCATGAAAAAAATGAGTGTTTTAATGATATCTACAGTTTGCGTAATTTTTTGTCTCTCTCTTACAGTTTACCAGTTATGCAAAATTCATCCCAAATGAAGAGCTGTTCAGAGGCTATTCCCAGAAAATTCAAAATATACATTTTATTCGTTATGTAATTATCTTTATTATACAGTATTTTAATCAAAATTGTTAGCCATTTTTGAGAAAAACATACTTTTCGAAATCTATCCCATGTAAAGGGTATTTTGAGGTGGAGGATTTTCCTTAAAACCTTTGTATCACATCCTTGGAAGATACTAAGCTTAAATACCAAGTTTTTGTCTTCAAAGACACAAAACCAGGACTTTTTTTCTAAAAATGCTGTCTTTTTTTAAACAGGACCCTAAACATGTATTTTTGGTGATATCTTGGTATCACCTATGTACATATACTACGTAGGGAAAGTAAAAATACAAAGAAATGCCAGTGTCCTCACATTTAATATGTTAGTGAATCTCCCCATTACCTAGAATGTTTCTAAGGTAGTTTATTGAGCTTTCAAACTAATGCTGGTCATGAAATATCACCACAGGCAAGAAATGGTTGGTTTCAACTTAAGTATAAAAAACAGCAGTTGTATTACTGAAGACAGTTTTGAAATTAAATTGACTGATGTAAGGGAAGAGAATTCACAAGTCAATGGAAAGAATTTGAAACAACTTCTTAATATTAAACCATGAAGCCAGAGACTTATTGGTTACCATGTTATCCTGACATACCCAAGATTGCAGATTCAAACCTGGCAGAGGATGCTGGATTTTTTGAGCATAAAAATTCTTAGCATGGTTTCCTTAGGAGGGAGGTAAAGCCACTGGTCCCATGTCGTAGATTTAAGGCGCATAAAAGAATCTCAAGCCTATATAGAGCTGAGCAAAATTAAGTGATCTTTCACACAGAATGGGACACTGAGAACCACGGTAGTTAAAGAGCATTCATAAATAAAGCACCACTTTATTTCATTTGAGACTTATAAATACAACATTGTACATCACCACTGAGGTATTTCATCTCAAATTAATTTGCAATCTCCTTGTAGCTTACAAGGAAAATCTGAGCCAATTAAGGAATTTGTCATGTTAAGATGTTGCTATGGAAATTCAGTGGTTAAAGCAAGCAGATGGAGACAGGAGATACATGGTTCATGGCATTGAATTTTTCAGTCCGACTACCTTTTTAACTCCTGCCATACACATGTCTTGTGTGAGTAAAACCATTAACACTAATAAGCTGAAACTACCAGGTCCTGGGCTTAAATGTACTGATGGTATTTTCAGTTGCAGTGTGCTATGTCATCTTAAAATATTTAATGCGGTTTACCAGGGAAAATGTGAACCAGCTGGGGAATTTAATGCGTGAGAAGGTTGCCATGGTAGCTCAGAGGTTAGAGCAACCAGAGACCAGGAGATCTACAATTGAAACCCTGGCAGGCAATGAATTCCCTTTACTGTCTAAGGAATTTAAATGTTTAAGATTTTGATAAAGTAAGAGAATTAAATACTTATTACCCCAACTGTAAATGCTAACATTGCAGATATCTGCTGCATTCACGCTTATTTAACAGACTGCAACTTGCCTTGACACAAAGGCAAATAAAGACATAGTGAAGGGCTTGGGGAGGGGTGGGGGGCTCTTGGATATACAATAGCTGTAATGCTTGTATGGTAATTTTAGTGTTGTTCATTTTAAAACAAAATAACAATGTGGAATTACCATTTTATTTCCCTTTCCACCACCAGAGATTACCATAACAGTAACCTCTTTACAGTTGTTGCAATAAATTCACCAAACGCCAACAAAGGCAAATTGTTAAAGCAAAGCAGGTTAAAAAAAATGGCTTAGAATATCTCTAAAACTGCTGTTTGAGTATAGAAACATCAATTTTAGCAGCTCGTTACTAGCGTTCTCAAGATTTAATGTCGCAAAAATCTGGAAAATCTCCAACTAATCACTTGACAGCGCAACACTGAGCATTCATTAACTATTATCTTAAGTTATGTAGGCTACTCTGGTGGCTTAATGCGTAATAGGGGAAGCTGATATCCCAAAGGTCACGAGTTTGATTCCTGTCATAGAGTAAAGAAAGGTTTGTTACTTTTTTACTTTCTCCATACGCACTATGTACATAGTGTATAGAGAAAGTATTGCACTCCACCAAAAAATTTGATACCGAGATTTCACCGGAAATATATGTTTTAGGTCCCCAATATGCAAAAAAAAAAGCATTTTCACAAAAAGGTCTGTGTGTGTGAACACAATAACTCAAAAACGAAAAGTCTGTAAAATACCAAATTTGGTACTTAAGTTTAGTATCTACTAGGGATGCGACATGAAGATTTTGAGAAAAATACCCCCACCCCAACTACCCTTTACATGGAACTTTTTTCGAAAATTTTGATTTTCTCAAAAATGGCTCAAACGATTTTGATAAGAATTGTGTATATTAAACATATCTACCGGACAAATAAAATGTATATCTTGAATTTTCTAAGAATAGCCTCTGAAGAGTAGTTTATTCAGGATAAATTTTACAGAAATCTGAATAACTGCTAAACCGTAAGAGATGGACAAAAACTTACTACACAAAAAATGTAGAGCACATTAAAACACACAATTTATGTTATATACATTTTTTTCGTGGAGTTAGTCGTTTTTGAGACATTCCTTATTTTTGGTTTCTGCTATGAAAAACGTATACTTTTCTCATACAGGAACTTGTCAACTCCTATCCATATAGACAAAGGAACTTCATTGACATAGCAACCAGCTTTTGACTATCACTTTAACCTACAGTTGTCCTTTGTTTCGCGTCTACTTACAAGGAAGCGAGTAATTAGACTATTTCTGCTAATTTTTTCTGATTAGCATAAAGTAAATAGAAGTATAAGCTTTTTAAGAATTGTTTGTTGCAGGGATATGGAGAAAGTCATGTGAATGGTACACAGATTTTTTTTCATTCCAGACAAAGTGCTGTGATACATGGCATACTGGCATTCAGAAACGTATAGCCGTTACTTGGAAATTTCAATAAACTGGCCATGTCTCATATCTCAATTGACTTAAGTAATCTACATATTCTGTGAAAATATTTTGGTATAGTTCATTAACACCCTGTATAGCTGTAATGCTTGTATGGTAATTTTAGTGTTGTTCATTTTAAAATAAAATAACAATGTGGAATCACCATTTTATCTCCCTTTCCACTACCCAGAGAATACCATAAGAGTAACCTCTTGTAGTAGAAAGGTTGTTGCAATAAATTCACCAAACCTCAACAAAGGCAAATAAGATATTGCAGAATTTAAGCAGACAAATAATAGAAGTGGTCATTAATGTTGGATGCTCACTCACAACCAAAACAGAACCAAAAAGGGAAGCCATATAGAACAAATTTTGGTTCACAATAGAATGTTGATGAGAATGGAAACGTAAAGGTGATGTTATGCTTTGGGATTTCATTTGGTTTAACCAACCAAAGATTTTATTTCAATTCAGTCACAATGTAGGTTAGCTAACATCTATTCAAAAGAACTGCGACTAAACTCAGGGAGATATCCTTAGTGATCAACTGTTTCAGCCAATAGATGTAGGTAACGTCAACCTTGTTGTAAGATGTAAATAGCATTCAATACAGTAGAGCCTCATTAATCCGGACAACCTTCACTCACACTGCCTCCCATCAGTCCCCTGTGTGTACTGCAGTTAGTGGCAGGTTGTTCACCTTCCCAAGGTTAGTGATAACGATGAAAAAATTTGCGATTTATGAAAATTTGAGGCATCTGCACAGGTTAATAATTACAACAAAGTATCAGCAGTTTCTTATGGTGCCAAGCATCATCAATGCTAGTGTGCCTAGATTGCCATATTCTAATTCTGTATTATACAATGACAATATCTTTTATACTAATGACCTTTGTATTTCTTAAATTTAAAATACACATTTTTTTTTATTGAACAGTGTTTAAATATGTAACTTGGCTCATTTCTTAGTTATTTTGTTTAATCCGGACTTTCATTAATTCGGACAAGTCAGAAGTATTTCTGAACATTTTATCACAGAAGACTTGCTCCTGCTATTGATATTGGATCATTATGACCTATAACAATTATTCCTTTTAATGCCTTACAAGTTGCCTTAGAGCTCCAATTAGACCAGATTAATGAGATTCTACTATATAAGCAATGATAATGCCAGTTTTGAAAGGAAGTTTTACTTATGGACACACTAAAACTGTGTGGTTCTCAGCATCCAATTCTATACTGGACGTAAAAACCACTTAATTTTGCTCGGACACCTGTTTATCAGGCTTGAGGTTCTTTTAAGTGCCATAAATCCACAACACGGAACCATTGACTATTTCAATTCCAAAATAAGCCATGTAACGATTGTTATGTGTGAAAAAAAGCCATCATCCTCCACCAGGTTTGAATCTACAATCTTGGATATATAATGCCAGTAGCAGTGACTTTAGAAACAGTGATGAAAATGAAGTTTGCAAAGATGATTTAGGAGGGATCCTCTACTCAGCAACAGAGAGGTTTGGTGCTGCAGCCATGAACAGGACCAACTGGCAACAGGGTGACAGCAGCCTTGAGGTACGGCAACTGCCAGGGATCATATGCTTCTCTCCGAGTTTAGAGAGAGAGCTCTAGCTCCATTTCATGTGACAGCCATCTAAAATAATCCCCATAGGGAAGAATGTTTGGAATTTTACCATTAGCCTATGAATATATTCTAGCCATATTGTCATTTGTAATAAATAACCCAGAAAAGTTAACAAAAAAAAAACACAGATATTCATAACAAAGAGACCAGACATAAGCAGGACTTACATAGACCAACAAATAATTTGCAGTTGTTCCAAAAAGAGGTTTACTACAAAAGAATAGTTTTGTTTAATTCACTTCCGTCTTCCATAAAAGAATTTCAAATGAACAAAAACAAGTTTAGATCAGAATTAAAAAGATACCTTATTACTCACACCTTCTATACAGAGGATTTCATTCAATCAAAATACACTGGTAATAATGTAACATTGTAAATATAATAAATGTGAATATTCTAAGAATGCAAGTGTACAGATAGACTTTTGGAACCAGACATGTAATTGAAAATCATGCAAAACTGACACCTCTGAAAATTCATCGTCAAGATATATTTGTAAATAGATATATTTATGAGTATGAATAGATGTAATTGACATGATCTACATCCTAGAGTTTGAGCTTTGAGTCTTAGCCCATAAGAAGATCTACAGATTGCAATGCATGCATGTATGTACTAATATGCCAATGCGGGAGCCTGCTAGCAGGAGGGCTGGGAAAATTGCAAATGTTTACATCAAATTATACAAATTTTAACTTTGTCTTTCTTGATTTGGTTACTATTCTTGGTTGCAAACCCACCTTGATGACATATATCAGTTTATTCCTACAATTTGTTCACAGTCATACATGAAGAAAGCCAGTTTCAAGGGTAAACATAGAGCTTGTATGGTAATTTTAGTGTTGTTCATTTTAAAACAAAATAACAATGTGGAATTACCATTTTATTTCCCTTTCCACGACCCAGAGAATACCACATAGTAACCTCTTTCAAATGGTGGAGAGGTTGCATTAGATTCATCAAATCAGCAAAACTAAAATAGTTCCACATTTTGTCATTTCCTTTTGTTGTGTTGGCTTTCCATGTACAGTATACTCCCGATTATCTAGGGTAATTTGGGGAAGAAGCACGAATAATTGAGAAACCTGTAATTTAATGCTTTTAAGGTACAACATACATATATAAATAGGAAATTATGTTTAAAAGTTTTGTTCAACAAGCATTCTTTGTTTACACATTGGAAAAATGAGTCGAATTTACACTTGATTTGCTTCACTAAGTAATTAATTACCTGGACATGTTTCGAAGGCGTATGTTGCCTACATCATCAACAGATCATACGCCTTCGAAACATGTCCAAGTAATTAATTACTTAGTGAAGCAAATCAAGTGTAAATTCGACTCACTTTTCCAATGCGTAATTATGCTTCACTGTGTACCACTTCCAGTATCTTGATTCTTTTAATCATTCTTTGTTTATTCTACTTCTGTACATAGGCATTGGTTTTCTTTGGGAAACAGCAATAAAGGACCTGCCGCGTGACAATAGAGTACAGCTTCCATTGTTATTGGCCTGCCTGCTCTGAGGAAATTAAAAACAAATTCAATTTTTCTGATATTAATCAGCGTTTTAAGTGTCAATAAAGCACGTTAAAAGAAATTTGTAAAAGAGATGGCAGAAAAACAAAAAAAAACAAAAAAGTGTTGACATTAAAACAAAATAATCAGGGGAGGGGGGGAGATGCACAAATAATCTACACATGAATAATTGGGAGTATACTGTAATCAGAAAATCAACTGAAATGGCTAGTGTTTCCAAGTACGCTCAAGGTTAAATACTTCTTAATTTTGAGCATGCAAATATATTTTTGGACTAGCTCATCTAAAACATTATTTACATTACTTTTCCCAGCCACTATCATCTTAAAATCTTTTTTCACACAGGACTGTGTAACATCTTTTCTTGGGCACTAGTTTTATGGCTTGCCCTATTATTCAAAGAAGAGAATTTCTATCTTTGAGGCCTTCAGCCATTATAGGAACAGGTTTTCTAATTTAACATGAATTAGCCAAATTATTAAATGAAACGTGTGCATGAACTCTGGGATCTAGAGTCAGATTGAAACCTTAGCATTGAAGCCATTAGATATGAGGGTACATAGCATACTTCATGTATCAATGCTCTCATCGGTTCTGCTTCTGAAATTGCATGAACCTACCGAGAGAAATGCAAGTCAGCTGAATTTAATGTTGTGCCATTATGTTCACATGGCAACTCAATGATTACAGCTATCAGATGAAGATCAACAGATCTGTGGTTCAAATCCTGGCTATGGCATTACATTTACCTTTCTAACATCTGCCCTACACGTGGCTTGTGTGAAAAAAACATTCAACACTTTTGGAGTAGTATAACCTCATAGTTCACATCAGAAGATTAACTTTGTGAAATGATATCCAAATGAGCCTGGTGTCCATTGAGCTAAATCACTCAACATTAATCTTCTGAGGGTAAAAAAATCTCAGAAAAAATCTCTTATTCACCCGAGATTTGAGCTTGTGATCTCTTGAATGTGAGGCTGAAACACTACCCTAACAAGAGGTCATCAATTTACCTAACAGTTGGTCTATGAAGCATTGAAATTAGCAGAAATAGCCTTAATACTTGCTTCCTTGTTAGTAGTGAAATAAGGAAGTATCGTAGGTTGATATGTGACTGAAGTTCCTTTGTATGGACAGGAATTGGCAAAGTCCTGTTTGAGAAACTATACGTTTTTAAAGTTGAAACCAATAACAAGAAATATCTCATCAAAGATCAATTCCACGAAAAAAATGTATATAACATAAATTGTGTTTTATTGTGATCTACCTTTTCAGTGTAGTAAGTTTTTGTCTATCTCTTACTGTTTATCAGTTATGCAGCATTCAATAAAAATCATCCAAGAATAAAGAGGTCTTTAGAGACTATTACCAGAAAGTTCAAGATATACATTTTACTTGGCATGTAAATATCTTAAATGTACGAGATTATTAATCAAAATTGTTAGCCTTTTTTTCAGAAAGTCAAAATTCTCAAAATTTCCATGTAAAGGGTAATTTGTGATGGGGGGAGTTTCTTGAAAATCTTTAGTCGCAACCTTGGAAGATGCAAAACTTAAACACCTAGTTTGGTTTTTAGTGGTCCTTTCGTTTTTAAGCTATGCTGTCCAGACACACACATATGGACCTTTTTCCAAAAATGCTTTTTTTTGATTGAGGGAGGCCCAAAACATATATTTGCGGTGAAATCTCAGCATCAAAATTTTGGGTGGAATACAATACCTTCTCTATACACTATGCACATAGCATGTGTAGAGAAAGTAAAAATCAAATCTAAAAATTATGCTGCCAGGAAAGTGAAAGATATAGACTCGGCAATGAAAAGAAAACACTTTGTATCAATTGCACAAGATTCAGATTAAGATAATGATCAGAAAATTTAATGGATTCTGTTCTTCGCAATTTTCCAATTCTGAAAGTAGGAACAAAATTTTATGATTTTAACTTGCATTCTATTAACTTGGGGCATCAGAAAAATCATGTAGGAGTTTAATGCACCTGATTATTTGGTCCGCCAGTCAAGGTTACTTGACACAAAAAAAGGGAATTTTGGAAAGTCTTAATCCAAAACCAGGTAAAAGTTTACCAAAAGACGTTCAAAGAGTCCAGGACTTTTATAAAAATGATGAGGTTAGCAGAGCCGTGCCTGGAATGAAGGATAGTGTTTCCGTAGTTGACAAAAGTAGAAATAAATCTAAAACATCAAAAAGGCTAATTTTAAAGAGGCTTATGCTCTATTTAAGAATACCTTTCCATGTATGAAAATGGTTTTTCTAAATTTGCTGAGCTTGGCCTAAGCACTGCCTTTTGAAAGGTTCAACTGGAACCCATGCAGTGTGTTTACTCAACACATCAAAATTTAAAATGATAGAAAATGCAAAATTGGTAACAATTACAAATAATGAGTTAAACACTTAAGACATTTCATGGCAAAAATGCTATGAAATCCTCCATCAATTGGCTGTTAAATGTATGAATGTAAATCATGGCCAGGACATAAAGAAATTACAATAACCTTAGAAACATCATTTCAGGAAAAGCTCACCAAAAAATTACATTTAGGCAGTGGATATCAGTGATCAATGTACTTTGGAAACATTACAAAAACTATCAATAGAGTTTATTCATTTGATCTGCAATAAGTTAAGTCTTCATCCGCCATGATTTTATAGCACAGCAACAAACTGCATACATGAACCAGAAAAAAGGAAAAATCTGATGTGTTCCATTCACATGACTTTCTCTATAGCTCTGCAACAAATTATTGTTAAAAAGCTTATGCTTATATTTACTTCATGTTAATCAAGAAAAAAATAGCAGAAATAGTCTTACTTGCTTCTTTGCAAGTAGAAGGGAAATAAGGGAGCACCAAAGGTTAAAGTGATAATCAAAAGCTGGTTGCTATGTGACTGAAGCTCCTTTGTTTGTATGGACAGTTAACAAATTCCTGTGTGAGAAAAGCATAAGTTTATTAAGGGTGAAATCAAAAACAAGGAATAATTCAGAACTCTCTGCGATACATGGAAAAGCTCTTGGGTTACAGCACCTTTTCCAGTAAAATGCCTAAATCGCCGTGACCAGATACTCATAACTAGAATCCAAATTGGACATACAAAACTTACATACTCCTACATCCTCTCTAAAGAAGAGCCACCACAGTGAACAACCTGCAATACAAGAAACACTATCTAGCACATAGTCGAGAACTGCCCGCACTACCAACTCTTCAGGAAAAAACTCAAGATCCCAGATAACCTAAAGCTGTCAATGAAGGACTCGAGCTCATGTCTTAGACTGATAGTTTTTTAAATGCACCAAATTGTATAATAAATTATTATAAAACTGATTCACAATGCAATCTCACTGTAAACAATGTATGTGAATTTGTTTAATATTTTAGGCCTGGAAATATTGTAAAGTTAATGTACTGTATAATGTTATATGTTTATCCCATGTATTAAAATTTGTATCATGTTTTTAAAGTCTATATTTTTTGTGTGTTAAGTTTTTGTCTATCTCTTACAGTTTAGCAGTTATGCAAAATTCCGTAAAATTCATCTAGAATAAAGTTGTCTTCAGAGGCTATTCCCAGAAAATTCAAGATATACATTTTATTTGACAAGTAAATATCTTTAATATACGATATTTTAATCAAAATTGTTAGTCGTTTTTGAAAAAATCAAAATTTTCGAAAAACGTTCCATGTAAAGGGTAGTTTGAGGATGGAGGATTTTTCTCAAAATCTTTGTGTCATATCCCTGGAAGGTACTAAAATACCAAGTTTGGTATTTTACAGACTTTTTGTTTTTGAGTTATCGTTCACACACACGAACACATACATGGACCTTTTTCTGAAAATGCTTTTGGATACCGGGGACTCTAATACATATATTTCCAGAGAAATCTCGGTATCAAATTTTTGGGTGGAGTGCAAGACCTTCTCTATACACATAGTGCATATAGAGAAAGTAAAAACTGACTGAATCCAAATAGGCCATATTTGACTTTGTAGAAAACTACAGCATGGTTGTACAAGATGACTGCCAAAGTTATCACTGGGCTAGGGATCAGGTTACAGTTCACCCTTTTGTATTTAACGGTATTTTCGTTATTGAGCTATGCTGCCTACAGACAGACATTTTTCTAAAAATGTTTTTTTTTTTTTGGTTTTTTTTTTTGGGATTCAGGTGGTCTTGAAACGTGCATTTTTGGTGAAATCTCGGTATCAAATTTTTGGGTGCAGTACAACACTGTTCTATACACTATGTACATAGTGCATATAGATAAAGTAAAAATGTTTATCAATCTCTGCCATCATAAACATGACTTGGGCATTGAAGCTGAATGGCACTTTTCTGCTACTGCCCATGGTAAAGGACGTTGCAATGGAGTCAGCGGTACAGTAAAGAGATTAGCCACAAAGGCTAGCTTGCAATGACGTTTAGAAAACCAATTCTTACCCCCATGTAAGTTGTACAAGTGTCTGTGAAAATAACTGTATCACTATCCTCAAGCCTAAATAGACTCAAGTTCTTTTCAGATGCAACAAACTATTTTCGAATATCTGTTTCAAGGTCAATAGACTGAAATTAACAGATTGCAATGGTTATATTACTTGTTTATTGCTCAAGCTGGTGGCTTGCATATGTACTGGAAAAAAATGAAGTAAAAGTTACGTTTTTTTATCCTCAAAGGCCTTCATCATTTAGCTATCCTAGAAAACCGCATTGTGGATACCTTTTACCAATGTCCTATGTATTTTAAGCCCAACAACTCCAATTTATGTTCTATCCAAAGATGAATGTTTGCAAAGTAACGAAAAACTGTTGAAGTGCTTCCAGCGAATTTTTTGAACAAGGGTAAGTGCTTTCTTGTCCATTTTAACCAATATCTGTTTCAGATTTCAGTTGTAATTGCTAACAGTTTTATCAGTTGTTCAACGTCACTTTTACTCAGAAAAATAAAGTTGTTCTAAACTATTTGCACTTTAATAATCATTTCTGGTAATATTTACCTTGAAAAACCTCTGTAGATAAAAGAATAATCTTTTGTAAAAATAGTCTTGAGTGCAGAACATACACAAAGCCATATGAATGGAACATTAGATTTTGTCATGAAAATCTTCCCTAGCGATACTTCAAATAATACTACTGAAAAATTCAAACCTGTAATTACAAATGTCCAGAAATGGCTGATGTCACAAAAGAATTTAAAATAAACTATTTTAAAAGTTACTTTTTCCCACCCGTCTAGAATATGCTTTTGTCAGTCTCTAATGGCTGCCTATTATAGATTAGTATTAGGAGAAATTTAAGTTGTCAAAAAAAAATTGAAATCAAGAATACAGGCCCATTTCTTATAAACCATTATCTCTGTAACAGTATGTTTTTGTGAAACAAAATCTGGTTCTTAGCCCTAACAAGAGCTGCTCAGAAAATGATGTGTGTTCTCAAGTCCAGCATACATGTAACAAAGTTTTGTACAAGTTTTCTCTGGCTATAGAACAGATATTACACTTTCTCCGAAAACCTCTAATTTGCATTGCTTTTTCAGAACTCCTTAGAAATAGCTTTCGTAAGCAACCCCCCCCCCTAATTTCAGCCCCATTCATTTATACCACTGCCGCTGAATCCTTGCACTTAACAGTTGGGAGTTAATTTGGTACACCCACATTAAGCAGATGAAACGCTTTACCCATGCAACTTTCTGAACCAATCATAAAGCAGCATTCTCAAGCCAGACAGCGGAAACGAATCTAGATGCCGCACCATTGAGAACACATAACTGCTTTGAGTTGTTCTAAATATTATTTATTATTATTGTTGATAGTGTTGTTAGTGTTTCTTTGGTTTATTTATATACACACATGTGTATATATCTATCTATTTCATTATATATTATATTATTTATACAAGATTTGAGGTGAGATAATGCCTCCAAAGCAACGCCATCGAGTGATTCGCGAAGTGAAGATCCTCTGTGAAAAGGTGTGCCACTTAATAGAAAGGCATTGGAGCTATTAAGCAGGGTGCAGAAATTCTTTGAAAGTGAGAAGGAGTACATGAAAGTTAATGGGCATCCCTCTATTCCTGGAGCGAACTGCAGCAGTTCTTGGACTAAGCACGAGAACAGTAATAAGCAAGGGGGTGAAACTTCAAGAGCAGGAAGACAAAATCTCTGAAACATTTGGAATGCAGCAGGTATTTCTGTCAACGCCAGGGAAGAAAAAAAAAGCAGCCTCGTCCGGTCACAAATATTGATGCTTTCCAATTAGATGCCATACGTAGGCACATATACGCCTATTATAGTAGAAAGGAGTATCCGACCATACCAAAGCTCCTTATTTCTTTTAAAGCAGCAGAGCTTTTTACAGGAGGTAAGACATCGCTGAAAGCAGTCTTGAAAGAAATTGGTTTTCGATATAAAACGCTCAATGAGCATAAAGTGTTATTGGAAAAGACTCACATTGTTGTCGCACTAAGTGTATTTTTACACAAAATATTGAACAATGATCTCGACAATAGTATGGCTGGACGAGACGTGGGTCAAATAACAAAACCTTCACAATCACAGAGGTGGATAGACTTTTGCGAGAAGGTCCCATTGAACTAGTATGGAACGACATTAAGACTTACGTGAGGGAAAATAACAAGACTTTCACAATTACAGAGGTGGATAGACTTTTGCGGGAAGGTGTGGCGAGAGTGGACGCAGCTTCATGGAAGAAGAAAGTGAATCATGTGCACAAAATATGAAAAGCACAGAATTATACGGAATCATCAGTGAATGTGAATCACTAATGAAATGTCTTGGTGACGACAATGATAATGACGATGATGCTTCCGAGAATGATGACGAGGGAGACTTGGATGGAATTGAGCCATTAAATCTCTAAACCAGTGAGTGGAATTCACTTTGTTATACCTTTCTCTCATTGTAACAAACTATTTTGCATTAATTTCTTCTATTTTGTCGTAAATACGTAATTTATGCTACATACGTTATAGTATCAGCTTCAATTGACATCAATAACAACGAAGTAGTTTCATTATTCATCAGCATTCATTTACTATGTAAATTGTTTACATTCGTCTTTACACACGATAGAGACATTTGTAATCAGCTGTTGTTGTTTACTAGTTACTCTGACAGCATAGCCAACCCTATGTGAAACCACCCGAACTGTCAAGTGCAAGGATTCAGCGGCAGGGGTATACACACACTAAACCAAACCATGACAAAATCTTGAAACCAAAAGACCCCTTAGTTCACTATGGGCTGATGGCCTCTGGTCGCTTCATACTTGTTCTTCGTAAACACACGGCTCAATTAACTTTAGCATTTTGGTTGATTTAACGCACAGCTGCTTTAAAAAAATCCACAAAATGCTTTCCTTAGGTTTTAATTTACACTTGAACATACATTGCCCAGTACCCATTTATATATCTGAGTTTAAGCTCAAGTATTTATACCTGAAAATGACTTGGCTTACATTCACATGGCCCGATTTATTTTACAATTCACAGCTGTTAACCAACTGAAAACATTGAACGACCTATACCATGATCAAATCCTCAAATATTTGTCACAACATTAGCTCATACCATTAGGCAAACATTAACCAATGAGAATATATTTTCTGAATCACTGATACCCATGGGGTTACTTTGAACACAAAAATATTCAGAGGCTGACAAATTAGTAAAAACTTTAATATATTGATTACTCAAGAACTAACAACTTCCACCACATAATCTAAATAGAAATATGGATCAAAATTAAGCCTAAGTTACATCTTACACTTAAGTTTAAAGGCTGTGAACTGTTTACTTTTCTACCACTTGCTTAAAGCAGATAAAAAAAAATCTGACGTGTTCCATTCACATAACTTTCTCTATCTGTTTCATTCACAATCTATTCTTACAACCTGGCCAAGGCGAGTTAAGTCCTGCCCTGGAGCAGATGATGCAATACGATCAGGAAATGAAGCTGTACAGTTTGATATGCTCTATAGCTTGTCGCCTGGAATATTCATTTGTCAGTGATAGAACATGAATAAAATAATTATTCACTAGCAGACGTTAGGTGTTATTACGTTTTGTGATAACAAGAATGAAGGTGGGAAGATGTCTATTAAAAATACCATTGCTTCTTCTGGCTTTAATAAAATACTGAACAATACTTAACGTTAGGAAGATAATGGAGGTTTAAAGGACAAGTCTATTCCTTTAGCCTGTGCATTTTCTTATTTCCCTTCTACTTACACGGAAGCTAGTAATAACACTAATTCTGCTATGTTTATCTTGATTAGCATATCAGCAAGTCAAAATACTGAATTAAAAATGAAAAATATGCTGGGTTTGATTCTAGGCTGATGAAGCAATTCTTATTCCCCACCCTTAAGAGCCTGGAAATATGAATGCGATACTGAATATGTGCCAAGTTAATTGGAGTGCAGTTTTAATGTACACCAGAATAATTTAAGCAGTCGTTATAGAAGATCAAAGTGGTAATACAACAATATTACCTAAGGCAGTATGTAAATAAATAAAAACAAATAAAATAATTTAGTATTGGGAAAAAAGAAAACAAAAAACATGCAATAATGGATTTTCAGAGATGGTATTACATGTACAGTATAATTATTAAATAAACGTGAAATTATTCCTCTTCAGTTAACTATATTCAAGACGTTAATTAAACATTTTCTATCAGTATTTGTGGTATATTTGAGTTAGATAAGATAGTTACATTAATATGTGCACCACAGGAGAACATGGTCTGTGCTTCCTGAAATACTTTATAAACAAATCTAAAATTAGAATATTAACTAATATTTTTAATGTTCTAACACTTGCAAAATTCCTTTTTGCACCCTGTGGGGTTGCGTTTCAGTCTGAAATTACAGATTTGAAAAATTAACTTAATCGAGATTTCAGGTAAACTTTTAATTTAGGACAAATTATAATATTGAATCTAGCCAGACTGGGTAGCGTGGTGGTAGCATGTCTGCCTCACGTTCAACAGGTCATCGAGTTCGAATCTCGCTTAGGGTGAGTTACCCGGGTAAGGTTTTTTCGGGGTTTTCCCTCATCCTGAGAAGACGAATGTCGAGTAACTTTAAGCTCCATGGACCCCGAGATCATTTGAGCATCATATCATCAATTACATTCATCGTCCGATATGACCAAACTAGGTTAAAGGACGTTAAATTACCACAACAACAACAAAAATTATATATTGAATCTAACATTTTAGTGCTGCCTTCTAATGCTAAATTCATACAAAATAGTTATAGAATAAAATTATCTTTCTCATTACCTTTCAGATGAGAAGGGAAACTAAATACTGAAGGAATTGTGTCAGAGTTTAGCATCATCTTGCCTTTATTCTCATGGAAACAATTTTTCACAAAATGCACCAAGTATAGTCTGTGATATTTTGATGGCACAAATTTGTTACGTCTCGAAGCAGCTGACGACTTATTCAATAATTCTAGTTTATGTATTGGGAATCTAAAATAAATTCTCATTAGCTTAGTGACCTAGGAAACCCACTAGAATAAATAGAAATTAATTTTGAACACAAATGTTACAATTTATTCTTACCGATGGAAAGTGGTCTCAGAATAATTTTTCCAGTGGTTGGTATAGTTATGCAGCATAGAAGTGCATCATGTTAATTATTAAACCCTAATACCCTTAAACCACCTCACTTTTAAAGCCTTTTTAAGCATACTGAACACATGGCAAAAAGTGTGTTTGCCCTCCACCTGTCTGTGCACGAGAGGTTTCAATTAGCGACATCACACCAGCGAGTCTAGATAATATAATTCCAAGGTTATATTCCACCCAAAAATTTGATACAAAGATTTTGCTGGAAATCCAGGTTTTGAGATTCCCTGAATGCAGAAATCCCTATAATAAAAAAAAAAAAAATTGGAAAACTGTCTCCATGTGTGGGGGGAGGGGGGAACGTAGCTAAAAAACGAAAATTCCGTTATAAGGTAAAGTTGATATTTAAGTCAGTATCTTTCCAAGGATGCAACACAAAGATTTTTAAGAAAATCTCTACCCCTTACATTTAATATTTTTCGAAATTTTGATTTTTCTGAAAAATGGCTCAACCATTTTTATATAACTACCGTATGTATAAGATATTTTCATGACAAATGAAACGTATATGTGGAATTTCTCAGAGTAGCATCTGAGGACCTCTTCATTCCAGATGACTTTTGTATAACTAATAATTTGTAAGAGATTGATAAAAACTTACTACACAAAAAATTTAGATCTTGTTTCAACACACTGTCTAACTTGTTTTTTTGTAGAGTTAACTGTTTCCACATTATTTCTTATTATTGGTTTCAATTTTAAACTGCTTTAACTTTTCTCAAACAGGAAGTCACCATTAGTTTCACATCTCTTTTATTATACTGCTAGCCATGCTAAGATAACCAAATTTAAATTGTTGAACACCGATAATTTTAAAAAGATTTGACTAACGCTTTAGCCTAGTATATCCCTGCATTTCCTTTCTACTTGCAAGGAAGCAAGTAATTAGACAATTTTTATTATTCATCTGCATTAATATGGTGTAGATAAATGAATAAGATGTAATACGATGTTTTCTTTACAAAGTGTTGAGAATGACCCACATTCGCCTAGCTTAATACGTTGTAATTCAGATTTACAAACCGAACTATATGACAATGGTGGCTGCCACTATGTTTCTGTGCAGACTTGAATTTAACAGGGGTCCCCTCTGCAGGCTCTCTTCATAAACCAATAAACATTAACAATCACTTTTCGTGTTTCTTTTCCTGTAATTTTAGTCTATTTTTATCCTGCCATCACAAGGAGCAATGCTCATATTATCATGGTACTGGACAGACTGATGCTCGCTACATGCTTGCAAATTTTCGGCCAGCTACAGCATCAGTTCATGCTGATAGTGCTGACGTCTATTTGCAAGCACAATACAAAAGTTGTGCTTACAAACACATAATTAAAAATGTGTTATTTGTGTCTTATTCTCCATATTTTGTAATGAAAGAGTATGTGTGTGATGGATATATAAATTTGAAATGGTTTCCAGATCGGGAGTTATATCTACAATAGTACCTATATGGGAAATAGTGATCTGTTGGGGTCCTTGCACCAATCATCCCTTAATTTCCTCCTACATTCTTGTCAGTTACCCAACATAGTCAATGTTTACAAGCACTGCACATTCGGCAAAGAACTGCACCCCTTTAAATTAATTTGTCCTTATACAAATGAAACCAATCTTCTTATTTACATTCTATTTCCAGATAACTTAAAAGAAAATCAATTGTTACATTCAAATTAACGCATGGGCACAATAGCAATATGGCCAGAAACTGGAGCCAACCACTGTATCTATTTAAACACTACCCGTTTTGGTAAAAGTGTCTCTATAGCTCGTGTCGAAGTGCACTTTCAACAATTCGGTCCATTGGAATTACGAACACAAAACACTTTGGACAATTCTAGGGCCGCAAGCTGCGGAGCAATATTAGATTGAAGCCGAGGGGACTGCGCGCCTGAACCCAAATGATCCTTGCGGTTTTCGCTACAATTTCATACTTTCTGTGCAACTATAGGTATCGAAGATACACATCATTCATTCAGTTCTCCCATTTAACAAAAGAACCAGCGCACTATACTCAACTCTACAAATGTTGCTACAGAAATCTCCCACAACACCGGATAAATTTTAGTTTCCACTTACGTGTCGATCGAACGCGCCATTAAAATTTGGTGGAAACTACTTGGCGGTCTAGATAAGCATGCTTCTTGGGTGCGCCTTGTTTATCAACAAATCTCCATTAATTAGATATTTTGTTATTGTCTTATTTACATCAACTTATGTATTATAATAACACTTTACGTTTTCTGCTTACTCACCGATAGCATACAGACGACGCCGGTTCCAATTAAAAGATACATATCTACATTAATCAGAAGTATATGGTTATACTTTATAAATATCTATACTTGGAAATTACATAATGAAATTATTAAGACATTTTGCGTTCCACTTTCTGCGTTATGATGCCAATTGAACATCTCGTGTTTCCTAGTACACAGAACGCCATTAGAAGACACCGTGGGATTCGTACCCAACAAAAATCACCACTACGCGAAAGTAATAAAAGAATTTTAACAAAAAATACTCACCCTTTGTCGTCGTTATCCATTACTTCGTTTTTTACTCTCATTTTGTAGTTTATTTACCAAATTTACGCCAGAATTAACGTTATTTTAACAACACTTCCCCAATCCCAAAATGGCTTCCTTCGCTGCTCTGGAAAGGGAACGCACAGCTTCGTGCAGGGCGTACCATGACTCGATTTCGCTGACGTAATACTACTACGTTAAGCGTTGAAATTCCAAATTCTACTGAAGGATTTTATTCAAATAAAAACTTTCCATGGAAACCTAACCTTAGTACTACCAATGGAAGGCTTTCTTTTTAAACTTAACGAGCACTAATATTTATTAATCTTACAGTGGTTTTAGTCTTCACATATAACAAACTCGAGTAAATACACAACCACGTGGTCATTTATTGAGCCTTGCATGGCACAGCGCAAATGAATATGCGCGAACGCTACACAGAAGGGGAAAATTCCCATGTCTGATAGATAACGTGATATTATTCACAAACAAACCAAACGATTTCTATAGTAAGACACAATTCGTATTTTTGAGCCTGATTCTATGCAGAAATGTTTCACGTGAAACAAATTTGTTTCTCTTTCTTTCTTATTTTTTTTTAATCAAGGTAAATGTCCCAAAGATATTTTTATTTTCTCCGGTATTATATTCCACCCAAAAATTCGACACCGAGATTTCAGCGGAAATTTATGTTTTGAGGTCCCCTGACTCCGAAAAAAGCAATTTTACTTTCTCTACACGTACTATGTACATAGTGTATAGGAGAAGGCTTTGCATTCCACCCAAAATTCGATACCGAGATTTTACCTGAAATAAACTGTTTAGGGTCCCCTGTACCCCCAAAAACATTTTTAGAAAAAGGTCCTGTGTGTGTCTGTGAACATGATAACTTCAAAACGAAAAGTCGGTAAAATACCAAAGTTGGTATACAAGTTAGTTGGTATCTTCCAAGGATGCGAAGCTAATATTTTGAGAAAAATTTGCCCCCCCTCACCCAAAACTACCCTTTACATTGAGAAAGTTTTGATACTTTTGACTTTCAAAAATGTCTCTAACAATTTTGATTAAAATACCTTATATTAAAGATGTTCACATCACAAATAAAATGTATATTTTGAATTTTCTGGGTATACCTTTGAAGAGCTCTTTATTGCATAACGGTTAAGCCGTAATAAACTGACAAAAACTTAGACACAGAAAACGTAGGCCTCGTTAAAATACATAAATCATGTCATATATATTTTTCTTTTAGAGTTGGCCGTTTTCGAGAATTCATTGTTATTGGTTTCCATTTTAAACTAATTAACTTTTAATTCAAAATCTTCTCGGGCTTCTAACCAGGTAAAAACTTGGCTTCATACCAACATTTTAACCTGGTTAGAAGCCCGAGAATATTTTGAATTAATACGTCGCCAGGAAAGCTTCAGTTCTTATTTTAATTAACTTTTCTCAATTGTTTTGCATAGCGACACGCTTTTCAAATATTTGATTATCGCTTTAACCTATGGTATTCCCTTATTTCCCTTCTCCTTACAAGGAAGCAAGTAAGAAGACAAAGTCTGCTAATATTTATGCAGATTAGCATAACGTTGATACAAAAGAATAATCTTTTGTAAATAAAAAAAAAATATTCTGGAAGATCTAGAAAAACTTAAGTCAATGGAACGGATCAGATTTTTACTTTCTCTAGCCCCGAATGTACAATGTACATAGGGATAGAGAAGTGTTGTAATTCACCCAAACATTCGATGTCGAGATTTCACTGGAAATACATGTTTTAGAACACCCTGAATAAAAAAAAAAGCATTTTCAGAAACAGGTCCACCGAAAAGATTGCGGCATTTATCGTACCTATATACAAGCTTGGCAATACGCGCTTCAAAAAATGTTGCCGCCAATGATTTCAAATGAGCATTGACGTTATTTTAAAGATCTTCGTTGGTCTGAAAGTGCTGCCCTCCTAGCCACGTCTTCAGTTCAGGGTAAAGGTGAAAGTCACTGGGTGCCAGGTCAGGACTGTACGGTGGATGATCGAAAATGTCTCATTGAAATTGTTCAAGGAGCCAATGGGTTGTGCCAGCAGTGAGTGATTGAACGTTGTCATGGATCAACGCAATTGCTGAAGTCTCCATTCCTCTTCGTTTGTTTTGAATGGCACTCCGCAAACGTCGTAAAGTACGAAGATCTTCAACACAACGTCAATGCTCATTTGAAATCATTGGTGGCAACATTTGTTGAAGCGGGTATTGCAAAGCTTGTGCACAGATACGATAAATGTCTCAATCTTTTCGGTGATTATGCTGAAAAGTAACCAGAAGTGTACAAAACTTTTAGTAATAAAATAATTGTTTTCTATGAGCTTGTGTTTTATTTATTACCTATCGGAGGTTGAAAAAAAAAAAAAAACGGTTCACGTACATTCCAATTGTGTAATGAACGTAATATCCCTGCTCACCAACACGTATCAAGAGGCTTCTCGAGGTCAAAACATCCCAGTGATTTGGCAGTTCATGAATCCGTTCATAATTGACAAAAGGTGGCCAATAGTTAGACGACGTCGTCGTAAAGCGCACTGGCAGTTGGTTGCCAGCCATCATACCAACCTTCTTTGATGATGCGACAAGTACCTTACAAACGGAACAGGTGGAATAAATAGGACGGAAGATGGCGGTGCTTTTCAGCTTTCAAAATGGTTATGATGATGGCCTCCTGCGACATTGCAGGTTCTGGTTCAGTTTTAGATTTGACTCTGCCATTGGTCGATTGACCAACATGACTGCCCATGCGCTAGCAGACAGAACGAACGGAAGACTGTGCATTTCGCATTGGAAAGCACAACCGATTTTCAGAAAGGCTATTTTTACCCCTTATTTTGATCCAGTTCATTTACATACACCTAACCTAAGGTAGCCTAACCTCGACGATATCTCGAAACCTGTCGTTCACCTGTCACGCAGCCATAATGCCTCCTTAGCCAATAGGAAAGGCCCAAGGGAGCGCCTTAGTCTAAAACTGAACTAGAATTTCGCTGGTTTCCTGTCACTTTTCTGGAAAAGTGGTTGCAACCCAAACACGAGTATAGTCCTCGAGAAAGAAATTCTTACCCTCAGTAGAGAGACATTGGAACATCTGTTTCTGGATACTATCTGGTTCCAATTACTGACATGCACGAATATAAAAGAGCTGGGTCAATATCCGCCATGGTGAAGAGGAGATTGTAATCTTCGTGATCCCAAAGAGAAACCCTGAGGTTTCATCTGAGTTTTAACAGGAAGTAACTCAGGTGGACAGTTATCTGAGCAAGGCACTCGAGTGAGAGAATTATAAAAAGTTCTAGCCATTCCGAATATATCAAGAACTCCTGAAGCTGTTTTAGACCGCCAACACACGTCTTAGCTTATTCCCAACAACAGAGGAAGGTTAAATGAAGCTGCAAAATTTCTCTATATTGTCGTTCTGCTACCTATTCCTAATAACGTTCTACAGTGTTCTTCAAATGGGAAGAGTTCTACGCTGCAGCGAATGAGATGCGTTATCGTGCTCTGCGTTGCCAGGTCGCTCTTTTCATATTTCCCTCTCACTCGCACACAGAGCGTGCAAATCTGCCAGGCAGCATAATGGTTATTCATGTACATTATGAAAACTATTTGAATTAAAAATGTGTGGTTTTTACGGTTCTGCATCAAACATTATTCCCTATCTTCCTCGTGAATTGTTTTTTTTTTCCTTCAAAATTAGAACATGTTATCTTAACGCAAGTAGTGTTTATGAGAGATAGAATCACTTCGCGCGTCACTCCCCAGTTAAGCTGCCGGCCTAGTGGCGCTCAAGGACAACCCTCATCCCATTTGAACGTCACTGTAAACTTGGTACGCATCATCTTGTATGGGTCAGATTATCATGTGTGGGATGCTGCCGGAAAACCATAAGAGCAATCCTGCGAGCATGTATAGTGTTCCGGCATTCATTTGTCCACCAAGCGACCGGAAGTCGACAGGGGTGAGCAATCGACCGAAGAATAGAGTGTTCAGCAGCAGAAAGAATCGTCACGTGAGATGTCCAGCTAAAATATTCACAAGTTCGTGCGCATTAAATTAAATATAGCCAACTGGGAGTAAAGGTTGCTTTGATTCAAGCATCAACTAGACGGAACGCATGTTTGGTTTTGGTTTAAGGGACTAATAACACATAATAAGTGTCACTAGAGCGTAAATCAGAGATAACATTGCATTGTATGGAAACTGCTAAATGAAGTGTGAAAAACTATTGTAGGAATCAGAATGAATTCAGGCTTTCCGGTGTTCAGAAGAGCTATTTTATTATTTCCAATAAATCCGTGATATGATTATCTCTCGGACAAGCCCGAGGTGAGCTCCCAAAGAGGGAGTTCATGTGTCCCCCAACAGAAAACGTAGTGGACCTCAGATGCAGGTAGATAAATACTGCAAACGGCGATTATCATAAGTAATACCACTTTACTGAGCTCGTGGAAGCGACGGTAGACTACCTCTATGAGGAGCCCCCGCCGCCCCATGAGGAGATCCGCATCCCTTTAGTCACCCCGAAAGAGGTGGCTTCCCAACTCAACCATCTAAAACCTAACAAAGCCCCTGGACATGACGGCGTTACGGCGCCTATGCTCCAGCACCTACCCAGAAAGGCCGTAATCCACCTGACGCGGATTTACAATGCATGCCTTCACCTACGTCACTTTCCAACGTGTTGGAAGGAGGCGCGGGTGGTATGCATTTTGAAACCCGGCAAGGACCCGGTCTTCCCGTCAAGCTACAGATCTATTAGCTTACTTCCGATCGTCTCGAAAGTATTCGAGCGGTTACTCCTACCTCGCCTCACCCCTCTCTTCGAAGAGAGACTCCTACTCCCGGATCATCAGTTTGGTTTCCGTACTGGACATTCCACAACCCTGCAGTTGCTGCGACTGGCTGAGAAGGCTGCCCTGGGCTTCCAGGACAACTTCAAAACAGTCGCGGTGCTCTTGGACGTGGAAAAGGCCTTCGCCACCACGTGGCATCAGGGACTCTTGTACAAGCTCAAGAACGCAGAAATTCCTCCCCCCTACCTTCACCTGCTTAGTAGCTTCCTTCGGGACCGCACTTTCAGGGTGAGGGTGGAGGGGAGGCATTCCACAGTCAGACCCATAGCGGCGGGAGTGCCGGAAGGCAGCGTGCTGTCGCCGTTACTCTTTGCTGCCTACATGTCCGACTTCCCCACAGAACCCAGTACAGTTACGTGCCAGTATGCCGACGATGTCCTCATAATGGCGCGTAACAAGAACGACCGATATTGCTTCCCCCCGCTACAGAGACAGCTCCAGGCCATAGGCAGATGGAGTGAACAGTGGCGGATGGCCATCAGCCCGCAGAAGAGCTCAGCTCTACTGCTGGCTAAAGTCCGTGGCTGGCGACCGGAGAGGTCGCTGAGGTTGCGGCGGCGGCGGATCCCCTGGGTCCGCTCCGCCAAATACCTCGGAGTCCTCCTCGACCGCGGCCTTACTTTCACTCCACATGTCAGGGAGAAGGTCGGCTTGGGACACGCTGCCCTGCGGCAGTTGTTTCCCATCTTCCGCTCCACCATGCCTACACACCTTAAACTACGGCTGTACCGCGCAGTCATCCCGCCCCTGATGCTGTACGGCTGTGAGGTCTGGGGTTCGGTGGCTCGTTCCACCATCCGCAGGCTGCAGGCCGTGCAGAACAGGGCATTGAGGATGATATACGGCACAGACCGCAGATTCCCGTCCCACATTCTCCATTCCCACTCCGGAATCCCTTACATAGTGGACGTTGTGCGAGAAAGAGCTCGCACAATATACACTAAACTTGCTCCCCACCCAAATCCCCAGGTGAACACTCTCGGTCTTTACGACCACACGCTACCAAGGAGACGCGTAAGCTACCGCCTTCCCAAGGACGCCTTGGGATGGTAGTTTTCCGGCCGCCTCTCCCTTTATTGTTCTACCCGCCAAGTTAAGCAGCATCGGGCATGGTCACGACTCGGACGGGTGACCATCCAGTCGTACTCCGACCAGATCTGCAACACTGGCTTCCCCCACCCCGTACCTATATCCCTTCATGTCTCCCCGCTAGCCGGCACTGCTTTCCTTGACAGCCCGCAAGCGGCTGGCCAAGGTAAGCAGCATCGGGCCTGGTCCCTCTCTGGGTGGGTGGCCACTCAGATAGGTAAGCCAGCCCGCGCCGGCTGCACAGAGGGAACACCCTGCCCAATTACTTTGACATTGACAAAAACGCTTGCATAAGACTACATCTACTTTATCACACGGGTAAATCCGCAAGAAAAGCGGATAGGTACCGTGGTGATTTGCCCCCGCCCGAGTACACTCGGGCGACTAGTTCCTGCTCCTGGCTCCTGGCTCCTGGCTCCATAAGTAATACCATGAGTGTTTTGGTATTTGATACAGCAATTCAGCGAAATAGACTATTAATAATTTATAATGTATAGGAAGGGAGAGTTTATCATTGTAATACTTACATTAGTTCTCAAATGGTACATGACGCATTCGATCATGTTTATTTATCGTCTTTGTTTCTTTATTTCCCTCATTGCCTCCTGAATTATGATATGACTGACTGTGTCTACATCCAATATACGAATATCGATAGCAACAATAGAAATAGGGAACGATAATTTTATTTCAGTTTTTAATAACTAAAACATGAAATGGAAACAAACGTTATTATATTTGAGGTTATTGCACTCATCTCATACGTAAGAAATATAAATAATGATTCTTTTCATTCTTTTTTTTTAAGTAAATATATTATGAAATGGATAAAACGTGTTACCATTAACCAATGGAGGAAATAAACAAACGAACGTCAAGTGGGAAAAGATTTCAGAGAAATGAACATCAGCTGCCATAAGATGTTTCGAAATATCGCTCCAGTCTGATGACCGCCATTGGTTCAAATTGCCTAGTCTCGGCAAGCAAGCAAGCAAGCAATTTGGGAATTTAGGGGTTTATTTCACCCCCAGGACTGTTTTAGGGCGTATTTTGCCCTCTTCAGCCATTGGAGTTTTGTTGTTACTTTCTGTAGCCCCGTATGTACAATGTACATAGGGATAGAGAAGTATTGTATTCCACCCCAAAATTCGATGTCGACATTTCACCAGAAATACATGTTTCAGGACCCCCTGAATCCAAAAAGAGCGTTTTAGAAAAAGGTCCGTATGTGTGTGTCTGTAGACAACATAGCTCAAAAGCGAAAAGACAGATAAATACCAATCTTGGTATTTAAGTTTGGTATCTTCCAAGGAAGCGATACGAAGATTTTCAAGAAAATCCTCCACTCCTAACTACCCTTTACATGGAACAATTTTCGAAAATGTTGTTTTTCTTAAAAATAGTTCTAACGATTTTGATTAAAATACCACATATTAAAACCATTTCTATCACAAATAAAATGTAAATCTTGAATTTTCTGGGAATAGCTTCTAAAGATCTGTTTATTCTGGATGAATTTTGCTTAATTTGGCATAACTAGTAAACCGTAAGAGACAGACAAAAACTTACTGTACAAAAAATGTAGATCTCGTTAAAATACACAAGTTATGTCATGTAAATTTTTTTCGTGAAGCTTACCGTTCTCAAGGTATTCCTTGTTATTGGCTTCTGTTGTGAAGTACTTATACTTTTTTTAGACGGGAGTGTCCGTTTTTCTTTTGTTCTACTCCTGCCCAAACAGAAAAACAATTTGCAATGAAAATCGCATAATGACAGCTTTTAAAACATTTCACTATCACTTTAGCCTAATGCATTCCCATAGTTCCATTCCAAGTAATAAAATGCTGCTAATGTTTATCTCGG
This sequence comes from Hymenopus coronatus, assembly GCA_030762935.1. NCBI lineage: Eukaryota > Metazoa > Arthropoda > Insecta > Mantodea > Hymenopodidae > Hymenopus > Hymenopus coronatus. The sequence continues at coordinate 82,663,155 of CM060885.1, forward strand.
TTAGCGTGCTGTTGAAAGATGAATTATCCTTTGTAAGAAGGTTGTTTGTAGAGTAGCTAGAAAAAGTCATGTGAGTGTAATACATCCGAATTTTTTTTTTTTTTTTTTTTTTTTTTTAGTTATTTTGTGAATTTACCATCGATCGTTGTTTCCATCTTCCTTCCTTTTTTTGGGGGGGGGGAGGTTCTTTATTGAAAAAAACATTGATACAAAAATTAGGATAGTTTTGCAAAATGTAGAAATTCTGCGAGTATTTTGGTGATGTGACTTCTCGTTGTGCGGTTTTCTTGTTAATGTTCATCGTCTTGGAGGAAGCGCTGATTACCATCTCCGAGACACACGCAAACTAAATGACTTGAGGCCGGAATCCAGGACCTACAACAGACGACCGCTGCAACTGCGCTGAGAGCTTTCGCCACCAACTCAACGCTGCCGCCAAACAAGCATCCCCGGACGTGCCCTCTCTAGACTGACTTCAACACTAAACGACAAACTTCTGACCAGCACAAAGGACACCAAAAACAACACACGAACCAACCACAGACTACAGACACAATTTCACAGACATTTTTCCCCTTTATATGCCGGACAAACCAACCCGGACGTGCCCTCTCTAGACTGACTTCAACACTAAACGACAAACTTCTGACCAGCACAAAGGACACCAAAAACAACACACGAACCAACCACAGACTACAGACACAATTTCACAGACATTTTTCCCCTTTATATGCCGGACAAACCAACGACCATGTGCGTGTCTGCCTCACATTCAAAAGGTCGTAAGTTCGAATCTCACTTAGGATGATTTACCCGGATAAGGTTTTTTTCGAGTTTTTTCCCTTTTCCTGAGAATACGAATGTCGAGTAACTTTAAGCTCCGTGGACCCCGAGATCATTTGACCAGCATTTCACCAATTTCATTCATCGCCCGATATGACCAACCAGGTTAAAGGACGTTAAACTAATAATAATAATAATAATAATAATAATAAAAAAACTACCTGGACCGACTGGACGAAAACTTCCCTCCCCTAGGACGAACCACAAATGCCAACAACCTTTATTAAGGCCGACAAAGAAAAACAAATAATCAGAAAATAAAAAGACCCCCGGAACTTCCTTCCTTAACTCCCCGGGTGGAAGTCAGGGCCTCGGTCATGTCTGTCACCCGGGACCCCTCTCCACTTCTGCTGGGCCGCCGCTTAGTTCGGCCTGCAGCTAAACTCCCGCACTAACGAGGGTGCTCAGCGGAACCTCCCCATCCTTCGAATGCGTCACTTCCTTCCCATTCCCGCACTTCACCCAATGGCGAGATAAGCCATCATTTCTACCTTCCAACTCTCTTTCTGTCTCCCCTTTCCAAAAAAATATATATTACATTGGCGCTTTAATAGTGGAGCTAAATTGTCAGCTTAATTCTTAAAGGACTGGCTGGATGTTGGACTGTAAATAAACACATTCCACGAATGTCATCTTTGATAAGCATCACAGTGTCCGCGTTCTTCCGGTGATAGATATCGCCGTACAAGGGTATACCACCTGATTTGAAAAACTTAAGTCTCTTGTAAACATATGACCAAAAGCTCATTTAGTTACTTTCTCTAGCCCGTATGTATAACGCACGTAGTATTGTGTTTCAGGTATTGTATTTCAACCAAAAATTTGATGTCGAGATTTCACCGGAAATACGTTTTGAGTCCGAAAAAAAAACATTTTTACTTTCTCTACACGTAGTATGTACTGCATAGAGACGGTATTGCATTGCACCCAAAAATTCAATTACAAGATTTTACTGGAAATATATGTTTGAAACAACCTGAATCAAAAAAACATTTTTAGAAAAATGGCCGTGTGTTTATGTGTGAGTGTTGTGGCGGGATTTACTGTTTCGGGGCTTTGGAGGAGAATAAGGAAACAGGTTGGATCGCCGGCTAGCTAAGGAATTGTGTGATGGTCTCACGGTGTGCGGGGAGAAACCTGAATCAAACTTTGTTACGGTTTTCTAAGTGCCCTTTACTTTCACGCACGTAATGTTTCACTTTTCCCCTGGCCGTCCAAAGTACAAGAACTCATTAGCCTCCGCAAAACAAAACCGGTCACAAAATATTTTAGCTGTTTCAGCTTTCCTTCGCACTAATCTTTCTCTCTCTTAATTCCCTTCCTCTATGAACAAACTTTTTCAGATTAGTAACTTCTCATTTTGCCATGAGCTACGACTCGATGCGGGTTTACTACACGGTGTCAGACTTATGAGTGTCTATGAAAAGTCCGTTAAATACCAAACTTGGTATTTAAGTTCAGTATCTTCCAAGGATGCGACACGAAGATTTTCAAGAAAATCCTCCCACCACAAACTACCGTTTACATGGAAAAAAATTCGAACATTTTGAGTTTCTCGAAAATGGCTCTAACGTTTTGATTAAAATCTCTTAAATTTAAGATATTTACATGACAAATAAAATGTATATGTTGAATTTTCTGGAAATAGTCTCTGAAGACCTCTTTATTATGGATGAATGTTGAATAACTGGTAAACCATAAGAAAGCAAGCGATAAAACCAGTTCTGCTAATGCTTATCTCGATTAGCATGACTTAGATAAAGGAATAATATTTTGTAGGATTATTTTGTATATGGAACAGCTAGTGAAAGTTATGTGAACGGAACACATCACATTTTTAGTTTGTTTTTCTTGCACTTGCAACACTGCCTCGATTTATCGATAACATGGCAAATTTGCAGAATAAGGAACTCCTGTGGAGTCGACTACAGTTAGCTGGCGGCTGCGCGCGTTGTCAACAAAACAGTTGTCTAGACTAGAGCATCGTAAGCTTGCGCCGTGGGCGATAGTGTCATTCAATATTTCCCTCCATTATAGGCGCAGAATTTTATAGTTTGGGGAGGCTGGATTTTGCAATAAAGTCAGGTATTGATAAAATATTTAGTACACTTAAAAGATATGTAATCACAGTATAGTGCAGATGCTTTCAATTGCTCGTAAATCTTAATAATATAAAATGTTTGTATGTGTGTATAGGTATATCCAACATTACCAACATAATAATAATTACTTTAAACTTTCATGGCCAGGCAAAATAATAAAAGAAGCAGGAGTTTAATGTATTATTTATTATATGCTCTTTGACACTACAGACATAAAAAAGGCGTTACAATTGCTTGGTTGGCAAATTAACAAATGTTCGACTGTGATAACATCAAACCAGGTTAATGCCGCTTTTATTTATTTGTTTGTTTGTTTATTACTAGATTCATAATTGAGTTGCCTAGTGACACAGAACAAAGTATATTACTTTCTCTACACATATCTACTATGTACATAATGTATAGAGAAGGTGTTGTATTGCACCCAAAAATTCGATACCGAGATTTCACCGGAAATACATGTTTTGGATCCCCCTTAATCCTAAAAAAGCATTTTTAGACAAAGTTCCCTATGGTGTGTCTGTGGACAGCATAGCTCAAAAACAAAAATATCGTTCAATATCTTAAATGCCAAACTTGATATTTAAGTTTGGTGTCTTCCAATGATGCAACACGAAGCTTTTCAAGAAAATCCACCCCCCCCAACTACCCTTTACATGGAACTTTATTCAAAAATGTTGATTTTCTCAAAAATGGCTCTGGCGATTTTGATTAAAATACTGTATATTGAAGTTATTCACAACACAAATAAAATTTGAATTTTTAATTTTTTGGAAATAGTCACTTAAGAGCGCTTTATTCTGGTTGATTTTTGGAGAATTTTACATAACAGTTAAACTGTGAGAGACAAAAACTAACTGCATAAAACTGTACATCTCGCTAACACAAACGTACACTCAGGTGTATTTTTGTTGTAAAGTTGATCATTTGCAAGATATTCCTTGTTATTGGTTTTAATTCTAAAATACTAATACGGACAGGAATTGTCTGTTTTTCTTTTGTTCTACTCCTGGCCAATCAAAGACGCCAACTTCAATGACAATCGCATAACGATAAAACATTTGACTATCGCTTTAGCATAGTGTATTCTTTTAGTTCCCTTCTACTTATAAGGAACTAAGTGATAAGTAGGTACATTCTGCTAATGCTTTTCTCGATTAGCATGGTGTAGAAAAAAGAATAATGTTTTGTAAGAAGTTTGTAGAGCAGCTGGAGAAAGCCATGTAAGTGTTACACATCAACTTCATCTGATTATAGTGACGTTTTCTCCATAATAGAGTGAGCTCGAATGTGGTGAAACGATCTTTGTAAGCAAAGGCAAACAGTATCTATATACGATGGTTGCACCACTTGACATTACTTCTATATGTGGGCACTTTGGTAAAGCTATGCGATGGTTACACACATTAGGACTTTTACTGACGATCCACACTTCAAAGTGTTGAAACCATTAAGTTGTTCAGATTGCCCACATTTTCACCTCTTCTTTTTTTTTTTTTTTTTTTACTATATCCCTATTTACATTTCCCCCCGTAGGTTTTACTGTTCCTTTTACAAACATATAACATCCATGCCCAAGGCGGGACTCGAACCCACGATCCCCTGCCCACGAAGCATCAAAGCGAGACGCTTTAGCGAGCGTGGCCATGGGGACCGGCTACGCAAACTTAAAAACCTAGCATCATTTCTCTTCAAGCCTTAAATTATTTCTTGGGATCATTGGGGTTTTAGCTTCACAGATCCCTGGGCTACACTTTGCGGCTTAGGCTCCTCCGTGGTGTAATGGTTACCATACTGACTTCATATACCTAAGGTTGCGGGTTCAAACCCGGCGGAGGACGATGGATTTTTTCGGGTGTAAAAATTCTTAGCATGGCTTCCTTTGGAAGGGAAGTAAAGCCGTTAGTCCCGTGTCGTAGATTTACGGCAAGCCTGCTAGAGAGGCCTCTGAGCAAAATTAAGCGGTCTTTCACGCCCAATTTAGAATGAGAACCACAGTAGTTAAAGAGCCCAACGTGGAGGACCTAAGCCGCAAAGCGTAGCCGAGAGGAGTGTAGCAGTTGCGGCCGAAGGCAGGGTGTAGCCGAGGTATCCGTGTAGCTAAAACCCCAATGATCCCAAGAAGAAGTAAAACTGTCGGCAATCTGGCAGCTTTCACATCTGAGCAACTTAGTAATGTTGCGGCTTAGATCCCTCCACGCTCGGCTACGCTTTGCGGCTTAGGGCCCTAAATGTTCATAATAGACCAGTAAGTAACAACAATGCGGCTCTAATGACGAAATAACAAAAGTGACCACGTATAGAAGTAATGCCAAGTGGTGCAACCATCGTATACTAATAATTTTTCAACATTTTCAAGTATGGATCGCCAGTAAAAGTCTAAAGACAGTTTGTGTGTGTGCGTGCCGCGCCGCGCGCATGTTCGCATTGAGCTACTACAGTACATGATCCATTAATTTAAGGCTTGAAGAGAAATGATGCTAGGTTTTTAAGTTTGCGTTTTCCATCTCAGTACATTCCTATCGACATGTGCCTAAAAACTTTAAAACATGGACGCGACAACGTAATAGATAAGTGCCAGGGAGGTACCCTAAAATTGTGCCTGGATGGTTTGCTTCCCAAATTTCGTTTTCTGTATTATAATGTCATTTCGTGTTTTGGTCTATCACTCCTGTTTCTTTAGTAGGTTGCCTACTTTCTTTCGCTAGAAAAGCTGTTAAAACGAATATTTAGGGTTATCACCTAATCTTTGTGACTGATAAAATTCAAATGTCTGCAGACCCGAACAAAACAAGCAAATTTACACATGTGTCTCTCTGGACAGCGTAGCTCAACGACACGGTGTGTTGCATTCACATGACTTTCTCTACCTGTTCTGCAAACAATTTTTTTTTTTTAAAGCTTCACCTCCTTTAACCTGGTTGGTTATATCAGACGATGAATGAAATTGGTGAAATGGTGCTCAAATGATCTCGGGGTTCATGGAGCTTAAAGTTACTCAACATTTGTCTTCTCAGGATAAGGGAAAATCAGAAAAAAGAACCTTATCCGGGTAACTCACCTAAGCGAGATTCGAACTCACGACGTTCTGAATGTGAGGCCAACACGCTATCCAGGCTCATCTTATAGAAGAGTATTCTTCTACTTATATCATGCTAAACAGATAAACTTCAGCACAAGAGGGCAGAAGGAATTACACCTGGCTAAAGCGATAGTCAAATCTTTTAAAAGCCGATCGAATTGTGAACAATTAAAGTTGAGTCCGCTTTGTAACGAAACGTGACCACGTTTGACAAGATGCATAGTTTAAAATTGAAACCAATAACAAGGAATATCTCGGAAAGGGTCAAGTGTGCAACAAAAACATATATGACATCAATTCAGTATTTTAACGAGATCTATATTTTGCTTATCAGTTATACAAAAGTCATTTAGAATGAAGAGGTCTTCAGAGGCTACTCCCACAAAATTCAACATATGCATCCTTGGAAGATACCAAACCTAAATAGCAAGAAAATAGAGGAAGTGTTGCACTCCACCCAAAAATTTGATACCGAGATTTCACCGGAAATATGTTATGAGATTCCCTGAGTCAAAAAAAAAAAAACATTTTTAGAAAAAAATTCCGCGATAGTCTGTGGACAGCACAGCTCAAAAACTATAAGACCTACTTAAATTTAAATACCAAATTTGGTATTTAAGTTTAGTATCTTCCATAGATGCGACACGAAGTTTTTAAGAAACCGTATGCTACCCTTTACATGGAAAAAATTTCGAATATTTTGATTTTATTATAATTCGTATTTTGATTAAAATAACACACTTTAAACATGTTTATTTGCAAATAAAATGTATATCTTGAATTTTCTGGGAATAGCCTCGGGGGACCTCTTTATTTTTGATGAATTTTGCTGGATTTTGCATAACCGTAAGAGATAGACAAAAACTTACAACACAAAATATGCAGATCTAGTTGAGAGACACAATTTATATCATTTACATTTTTTTCGTAGGGTTAACCATTTTTGAGATATTCCTTGTTATTGGTTTCAGTTCACATACGGGAAATTGTCAACTCCTGGCAATCAGCTTTTAAAAGATTTGACTGTTGCTTTATTCCATTATTTCCCTGCTGCTTTCTTTTAAGGTTACCTCGATTACCATGGAGTAGGCAGGAGAATAAACTTTTTAACAATAATTTGTTACAGAGATGTAGATTTGAATCCACGTTTCTATGCAGTATTCAATATGGTAAGTGTACTGAAATCGATTTCAGTTCCCCATGGAAACGTGGTAGCTAATCGATAGGATCTAATTTGAACTGTTTCGAAGACAAACCTTCAGGGCTTGGTCACGAATGACTGTCGTGCTAAACGATGCAGGAAGTTTGTTGTTTTCCTTAATAGCATGCCATTATGACCTCACTAAACAATGACCGTCTACGAGTGTCATTAACGACAATATCAGGATGGCAGAGGTTATGTACACCCAACATTCTTTCCTTGGTGTCTTTCGGGCCAATAGAGGATCTTGAAAAGGGAATGTAATTATTCAGGTGCTCACAGGTCGCCTCACTAGCGCGGCTGTTTGCCAAGCGGGAGACCTGGTCCGGGGTGCCCTCAGTCTCATCAACTCTGCATCAACCGGCCGGGAAGGACTCTAGACGCTGATCACGAGATGGTCTCTTGTGTTACGTTAATTAGCTATACACAGCAACACGGCCAGGATGGCGCCACTGGGCTGGAATTTCGGCGCAACTTGGAGGGAGTAATGGTAGACAAGGAACAGTCCATCTCCCGCAACCTGTTTGGTCTCGTAGCTCAGTTGGTAGAGCGCCAGCAGCTGGGCGAAAGGTCCTGCTTCGATACCAGCCTGGGCTAGAGATTTTTCTTTTGACAGATTATTTCTATGCTTCCCAGAATCAAGAAGTATGAATATATGTGTGATCTAACGAATAAAAAATCTGATGTGTTCCATTCACATGATTTTCCCTATATCTCTGCAAAAAATTATTGTTAAAAAGCTTATGCTTCTATTTACTTCCTGCTAATCAAGAAAAAAAAATCTGATGTGTACCATTCACATGACTTTCTCCATATCCCTGCAACAAATAATTCTTAAAAAGCTTATACTTCTATTTACTTTATGCTAATCAGAAAAAAATAGCAGAAATAGTCTAATTATTCGCTTCCTTGTAAGTAGAAGCGAAATAAGGGACAAATGTAGGTTAAACTGATAGTCAAAAGCTGGTTGCTATGTCAATGAAGTTCCTTTGTCTATATGGATAGCAGTTGACAAGTTCCTGTATGAGAAAAGTATACGTTTTTCATAGCAGAAACCAAAAATAAGGAATGTCACAAAAACGACGAACTCCACGAAAAAATGTATATAACATAAATTGTGTGTTTTAATGTGCTCTACATTTTTTGTGTGGTAAGTTTTTGTCCATCTCTTACGGTTTAGCAGTCATTCAAAATTTAGTAAAATTCATCCAGAATAAACTACTCTTCAGAGGCTATTCCCAGAAAATTCAAGACATACATTTTATTTGTCAGGTAAATATCTTTAATATACGAAATTTTAATCAAAATCGTTAGAGCCATTTTTGAGAAAATCAAAATTTTCGAAAAAAGTTCCATGTAAAGGGTAGTTGGGGTGGGGGTATTTTTCTCAAAATCTTTGTGTCACATCCCTGAAAGATATTAAACTTAAATACCAAGTTTGGTATTTTACCGACCTTTTGTTTTTGAGTTATCGTGTTCACAGACACACGGACACACAAACACGGACCTTTTTGTGAAAATGCTTTTTTTGGATATTGGGGACCCTAAAACATATATTTCCGGTGAAATCTCGGTATCGAATTTTTTGGTGGAGTGCAATACCTTCTCTATACACTATGTACATAGTGAGTACTGAGAAAGTAAAAATAGCAGAAATAGTCTTATTTCTTGCTTCCTTGTAATTGAAGCGAAATAAGGGAGTACCATAGGTTAAAGTGATAGTCAAAAGCTGGTTGCCATGTGACTGAAGTTCCTTTGTTTGTATGGACACAAGTTCACAAAGTCCTGTATGAGAAAAATATAAGTTTTTATAGCTTAAACCAAAAACAAGGAATATCTCAAAAACAATCAACTCCACGAAAAAAAAATGTATACAGCATAAAGTGTGTGTTTTAATGTGCTCTACATTTTCTGTGTGGTAAGTTTTTGTCTTTCTCTTACGGTTTAGCACTTATGCAAAATTCTGTAAAATTCACTCAGAATAAAGTAGTCTTCAGAGGCTACTCCCAGAAAATTCAAAATATACATTTTATTTGTCAGGTAAATATCTTTAATATACGATATTTTAATCAAAATCGTTAGAGCCATTTTTTAGAAAATAAAATTTTTCGAAAAAAGTTCCATGTAAAGGGCAGTTTGGAGTGGGGGATTTTTCTCAAAATCTTCGTGTCGCATCCCGGAAGATACTAAACTTAAATACCAAGTTTGGTATTTTACCGACTTTTCGTTTTTTGAGTTATCGTGTTCACAGAGACACGGACAGACACACGGACCTTTTTCTGAAAATACTTTTTTTTGGATACAGGGGACCCTAAAACATATATTTCCAGTGAAATCTCGGTATCGAATATTTTGGTGGAGTGCAATACATTTTCTATACACTATGTGCATAGTGCGTATAGAGAAAGTAAAAATCGATGTTCCATTAACATGAATTTCTCTAACTGTTCTATATCAACTTCTTACAAAAGATTCTTCTTCTTTCTACTCCATGGAAATCGAGATGAGTATTAGTAGAATGTTCTTATTTCTTAGTTCTTCCTTATAAGTAGAAGGGAACTAAGAGAATGCATATCCTAAAACGATTGTCAAATGTTTAAAAGCTGTCGCTATGCGATTGTAATAAATTGTGTGTTTTGACATCTACGTTTCATGTGTGGCAATTTTTTGTCTATCTTTTACGATTTACAGTTATGTAAAGTCATTTAGAATTAGGAGAGGACTTCAGAACTATTCAGAAACTATTCACAGGAAATTCAAGGTATATATTTAATTTGTCTGTAAAAACTGTAAATGGAGTTTTATTTATGGACGCTCTTTAACTGCTGTGGTTCTCAGCATCCCATTCTATAATGGGTGTGAAGTACTGCTTAATTTTGCTCAGAGGTCTCTTTATCAGACTTGAGGTTCTTTTACGTGCCTTAGTAAGTTTTTGTATATCTCTTGCGGTTTGCCAGTTATACTAATTCATTCAGAATGAAGAGATCTTCATAGGCTATTCCCAGAAAGTTCAAAAATATACTTACATCTCGTTTTTATCTCGTGAATATCTTAAACATAATCGTTAGAGAAATTTTTGAGAAAATCAAAATTTTTGAATTTTTTTCCATGTGTAGAAGGGTAGTTGGGTTGAAAGTCTTCAGGTCGCATCCTTGGAAGACATTGAACGTTAGGTATTAAAAGACTTTTTATTTTTGAGGTATGCTGCACACACACACACACACACACACGCGTGCGGACCTTTCTCTAAAATGCTTATTTTTGGACTCAGAGGGTCACAAAACATATTTCCGGTGAAATCTTAATATCGAATTTTTGGGTGCAATAAAATACCTTCTTTATACACTATGTACATAGTTCGTGTAGAGATAATAATACAAATCTGATGTGTTCCATCCACATGACTTTCTCTATATCTCTGCAATAAATTATTGTTAAAAAGCTTATTTTTCTATTTACTTCAGGCTAATCGAGAAAAACATAGCAGAAATAGTGTTATTACTTGCTTCCTTGTAAGTAGAAGCGAAATAAGGGAGTACCGTAGGTTAAAGTGAAAGCCAAAAGCTGGTTGCTATGTGACTGAAGTTCCTTTATTTGCATGGACACGAGTTGACAAATTCCTGTATGAGAAAGGTATAAGTTTTTCAAAGCTGAAATCACGAACAAAAATGTATGTAACATAAATTGTGTATTTTAACGTGCTCTATATTTTTTGTGTGGTAAATTTTGTCAATCTCTTGCGGTTTAGCAGTTATGCAAAATTCCGTAAAATTTATCCAGAATAAAGTGGTCTTCAGAGGCTATTCCCAGAAAATTCAAGATATACATTTTATGTGTGACGTAAATATCTGTAATATACGATAATTTTAATCAAAATCGTTGGCGCAATTTTTGAGAATATCAAAATTTGCAAAAATGTGTCTATGTAAAGGGTAGTTTGGGGTGGGGGATTTTTTTTTCAAAATCTACATGTCGGTTTTCCCTGGAAGATACAAAACTTAAATACCAAGTATGTTATATTGAGGACTTTCGTTTTCACACCCATACACACATACACACACGCGGACCTTTTTCCAATTTTTTTTATTCTGGGGGTCCTAAAACATGTATTCCTGGTGAAAACTCGTTATCGAATTTTTGGGTGGAATGCAACACCTTCTCAATACACTATATATATAGTACGTGTAGAGATGGTAAAAATGATTATTTAACCGGTAAAAGTACCACATACGGATTACCAATATGAGCAGCTAAGAATGTATCTACATGGCTAAATAGAGAACAGAAAGCAGCTAAAACGCCACATGAAACATTTGTGGCCAGATTTAGCCAGAAAGCTGTGCAGATGGCGGCCTGTAGCACAGCGACATCTTGCGGTGGTTGTTGAAGCTCTTCCCTCTGGTCAAGCGGCAAGAGGGCGCCTGTGTCAGAAGAAGCTGTGCCTGACTTCTCGAAGTGTTCAGTCCACATGAAGCTAGCTGTTGAAGCGGCAGCAGAGCGATATTTACATCTTTCCCGTGTGTAACTTCGTGAACTGCCCACATGCTTCTTCATTTACCAGCACATCGCGAACCCGTGCAGTGTACGTATGAGGGTTATCGTGCCACCAGGATCGATGGATCCAACAGTTCAGGATAAGGCTTCCGAAAATGACATCGCCGTCACCGCCTCCAGGACAGAGGCAGAAAGACCCATCAAAGACAGAACCAGGTCGCTATGGTGGAGGAGCTACGTTATCGACCCGACGACGAACACGACAATCCTCTGTGTCATCCGTACACTCAACTGGTGACGTTCGAACCGTCACGCCGCCGTCTTCCGCCTCTGAGACGGCGGCCCACTATGGGTTCGATGTTTACGGCGGCCAGGAGGCGGCGCGGGACTCACACGGTGTTGGGGGTCCTCGTGGGACTGATTGCCGGCTTCTTATTCGCCTCACGTTTCGCCGTCACCGTGCTGTGGGGTGGTGTTATTAATACCGGAAACTGGACCCCCTGCGTCTCTGCCCCCGGGGTCGCGCCGGTACCTCTAGCAAACCTCCAGAAGCAGCAAGTCAGTGACCCTCACGTGCACAACTCCAAGAAGTCGCTGTTGTTTGTCGGCGTGATGACGGCGCAGAAGTATCTGGCAACTCGAGCCAAAGCTGTTTACGAGACTTGGGGAAGCGATATTCCGGGTCGTGTAGCGTTCTTCTCGTCGGCCGTGTCTGAGCCACCAGCTTCCAGACCAGACCTGCCCTTGGTGCGGCTCAAGGGCGTCGACGACTCCTATCCTCCGCAGAAGAAGTCCTTCCTCATGTTGCAGTACATGTGGGAGAAATACGGCGACCGCTTCGAGTGGTTCCTCAGAGCCGACGATGACGTGTATGTCAGAGCAGACAAGTGAGTACCTAGCTTCCCTTCACATTACTAGCAAATTCGATACCGAGATTTCGACGGAACTACATATTTTAGGATCCACTGAAAAAAAAAATTTAGAGTTAGGTCCGTGTGCGTGCCTGTCTGTCTGTGTGTGTGTGTGTGTGTGTGTGTGTGTGTGTGTGTGTGTGTGTGTGTGCCTGTGGACCTTGCTAAAAAACGAAGAGACCGTTAAATATTAAATTTGGTATTTAGGTTTAGTATCTTCCAAGGATGCGACACGAAGAAAATCAAAATTTTCAAAAATTGTTCCATGTGAAGGGTAGTTTGGGGTGGGTGTTTTTTTTTTTCAGAAATTTCGAGTCGCATCCTTGAGAGATACTGAACTTAAATATCAACACATGGACAGTTTTTTAAAAATCTGATGTGTTTCATTCACATGACTTCTCTCTGTGTCTTTGTAACAAATTATGTTAAAAAATGTACCTATTCTTGTATCTAATTCATGCTAATCGAGTTAAACATAGACAGAAATGCTTTCTTGTATGTAGAAGGAAAATAAAACGATAATATGCTAAAACGATAGTCAAATGTTTTAAAAGCTATGCAATTGTCATTAAAATTCTCTTCTTTGCAAGGACAGGAGTAAAACAAAAGAAACGTAGACGACTTCCTGTTTGAGAAAAGTATAAGCATTTTAAAACAAACCAATAACAAGAAATATCTAAAAATTGGTTAACTCTACAAAAAAAAAAAAAAAAAAAAAAAAAAAAAAACGAGTTTTTTACGTGATATACATTTTTTGTGTGGTAAGCTTTTGTCCATCTCCTACGTTTACCAATTACACAAAAGTCATCCAGAATGAAGAGGTCTTCAGAGGCTATTCCCAGAAAATTCAAAATATACATTTCGTTTAACATAAAAATATCTTAAAATGTGTGATGTTTATTATTTTTGCGCAATACTATTCATACTGTATTTCTCTGACTGCCGAATGATTTTCAAGTTATAATCTCTCTCATGAGCACAAATAAATAAAATAAATAAACATATGCTATTTTTGTCAAAACTGTTAGAGCCATTTTTGTTAGAAAATCAACATTTTCGAAAAATGTTCAATGTAAAAGGTAGTTGGGAGTGGAGGGATTTTACTGAGAATCCTTTTATCGGATCCTGGGAAGATACCGAGTTTGGTACTTAACGGACTTTTCGTTTTTGAGTTATACTGTCCACAGGCACAAACAAATATGCATTTCTGATGAAATCTCGGTATTAATTTTTGGGCTGAATACAAAACCTTCTCTATTTATTATATACCTAATACATATCTGCTATAGAAAGCAAATATTCATGCTGTAGCTATTCTACAACAACCTATTGTTGATGTTAATTAATCCCTGCAAACAAGCCAAGTTTAGGACAGGATTGGGTAATAGTACATTGTTGTATCTGTTAAGTTGCTGCTAGACTGGAGACCATGGTTGCCATGTTTTTGGATTTCATTGTAGGTAGATACAGAAACGGGCTGTTAAACTCATAAAGAGAGGTAAAGATTTTGGACTTACGGAAGGCGAGGAGAATAAATGGGAGCCGCTAAAAGTTAGACATAGGTTAGTCGCACTATTTAAAGCTTATACTGGTTTAAATGCAAGGGTGACTTTAGAAAGAGGTTAGAAAACCCAGCATATTACGGACGAAACGATATAAAATTAAGAGTAGAAAGTACAGAAGCGACGTAGGGCAAATGTCTTTTGTTAATAGGACCATTGAAGAATGGAATGCATTACCTGTAGCAGCCTTTCAGGGCTGCCATCTGACCTTACAGAATTTTAGGGATAATTTAAAGAGAATAAATTTTAGTTAATTTGAGTAAATATTGTGAAGTAATTAAGGATCTCAAAAACTGTATTAGTGTGTATTATTATTATAGTAATGTATAGTATTAATGTTGAGGCTTCATAATAAATTTATAAACATGCTGGTAATTGACATAAGTATTGCTATACAGAGTAATAGGTAGTTAGGTATTTAAAAAAAAATGTATACATAATATGTTAGTTGTATTATTATTCTTAATTAAAACATACATACGCAAAATATCGTCAATCTTCCCGTGTCGTAGATTTACAGCTCGTAAAAGAACCTCAAGCCTGGTAAAAGAGGCCTCTGAGCAAAATTAAGCGGTATTTCACGCCCAGTATACAATGGGACGCTGAGAACCACAGCAGTTAAAGAGCGTCCATAAATAACACGCCATTTACAATTTATCGATTCTTTTTCTTTCTATTGCTTACTACAATGATCATCACTCATGTAAATAAAATCGGATATTGTAATGCTATGCACAAAATTTCCTCTATGACACAAGATTCCAATCTGAAACAGTTGGAAAATGGCTGTTCTTCGGTTCACACATCAACTGCCAACAGTAGACTGTCTACACAAAACAATAAGAGAGATAAGCGCCCACTCAACATTTCTCATAACAATATAGGTATTTAATTAAGGAAGATGGTGTCAAGAAAATAAGGGACCTATTCGCCTCAACAATAATTCGGAACACAAAAGTAAAAATTCTGATGTGTTTTCTCTACATCTCTGTAAAAATGTGTTGTTAAAATTGCTTATTCTTCTATCTACTTCATGCCAATCAAGATAAACATTAGCAGCAGAAATGGTGTTATTACTTGGTCCCTTGTAAGTAGAAGGGGAAAAATCTAATTTATTCCATTCACATTATGTCTTCTAGCTGTTCGGTAAACAAACCTTTTATTCAAAGCATTAATATGTTGTCTCATCATGCTAATTAAGATAAACATTAGCAGAATTAGTCTTATTACTAGCTCCTTGTAACTAGAAAGGAAATAAGAAAATGCACGGCTCAAAGCGATAGTCTCGTCGTTTAAAAGCCGGTCGCTATGTGAAACAATTGCTTGCCCAGTCTAAATAAACGAGAAGAAAGATTCAAAATCTTCTCGGGCTTCTAGCCAGGTAAAAACTTGGCTTGACACCAACGTTTCGAAGAAGTGCATCTTCCTCGTCTTCAGGGTGAACTGATCATTCTGAAGACGAGGAAGATGCACTTCTTCGAAACGTTGGTGTCAAGCCAAGTTTTTACCTGGCTAGAAGCCCGAGAAGATTTTGAATTAACACGTCGCCAGGAAAGCTTCAGTTCTTATTGAGAAGAAAGATGTTTGAGAAAGATTAAGTGGCTAAAATTGAAATCAATATTCCGGAATGACCGCCTCCGTGGGCAAGTGGGATCTCACCGGGAAATCCCGGGTTCGATTCCCGGCTGGGTTGGGGTGGGGAGTTTTTATTTAGGCAGAATTATTCCCTATCCCCCACAGAGCCTGGAACTATCTATGTGAAGGTGAATGTGTGTGGGAGAGGAAAATAAAATAATTTAAACCAAACGTAAAAAGAACCTACAGATAACGAGCTATTTCAATTGCAAGGACCTTAGATGTTAAAGGAGGCTATATAAATGAAACAATTAAAAAAAAAAAACGGAGTATCCTGAAAACGGTTAACTACAAAAAAGATGCATGTGACATAAATTGTGTGTTTTAATGGGATTACGTTTTTTGTGCAGTAAGTTTTTGTATATCTCTTACGGTTTGGCAGTTAAACAAATGAGGAGGTCTTCAGAGAAAATTCAAGATATTCATTTCGTTTGTCATTAAAATATCTTAAACATGAGGTTTTTAACCTAAATCTTTAGAGCCATTTTTGAGAAAATCAGAATTTTCAAAAATGTTTCATGTAAAGGGTAGTTTGTGGTGGGGGGATTCTGTTGAAAAACCTTCGTGTCGCATCCTTGGAAGACGCCAAACTAATATACCAAGTTTGGTGTTTGAGCTATGTTGTCCACAGATCTTTTTCTAAAAATACTTTTTTTTGGTTCAGGAGTCTCAACATATGTATATTTCCGGTGAAATCTCGGTATCGAATTCTTGGATGGAATACAATACCTTCTCTATACACTGTGTGTAGAGAAAGTAAAAATGACGAACCTAAAGCTGCCTGTTATTCATCAAAGAATGGTGCAAGCAGTTTGACAAACCAGGATTCAATAACCTTATACACGTTTCTTGGTTGGGTAGCGTCAAACCAGAATTTGACACCATCCGCCCAAAACAACAGAACTGGTTTGTAGCTGGTGTGTTCCATTCACATGACTTTCCCTACCTATTCTTCTATCTACTTCATGCTAATCGAGATAAACATTAGCAGAATGTTATTACTTTGTTCCTTATAAGTAGAAGGCAACTAAAGTAATACTCTAGGCTAAAGCGACAGTCAAAGTTTTAAAAGCTGTCGCTATTCAGTTCTCTTTACGTGGCCAGGAGTAAAACAAAATATACTTACACTTGTGAAAAGAGTATTAGTAGTTGAGAGTTGAAACTAATAAGAAGGAATATAACGGAAGGGTTTAACTCCACGGAGAAATTGGTTAGGTAGTCAGACTGAAAAATTCAATGCCATAGCCGGGATTTGAACCACGGATCTCCCGAACTCCAGCCGTGTGTAGGACAGGAGTTGGATAGATAGAGTCAGACTGAAAAATTCAGTGCCATAGCTGGGATTTGAACCACAGATCTCCCGGTCTCTGGCAGGTTGCTCTACCACTGAGCTACCATGGCAACATGCCTGCATAGCATTGAATAAGACGACTTACAACATTGTAAGTCACCATTGGGGTTGTCATCTCAAAATAATTTGAGATCACCTTGTGGTTTACCGGGAAAAATGGGAGTCAGTTGAGAAATTTAATACTATGCCAGCATGCTGCCATGGTAGCTCCGTGGAAGAGCAACCGACTAAAGACAGGGAGATCCGTGGTTCAAATCCCGGTTATGGCATTGAATCTTTCTGTCTGACTCTACCTATCCAACTCCTGTCCTACACACAATTAAACCAATTCCACGGAAGAAGAATAAAAAATCTGATGTACATTTTACTCACATGACTTTCTCTAGCTGCTCTACAAACAAACTTCTTACAAAAGATTATTCTTCTATCTACTTCATGCTAACCGAGATAAACATCAGCAGAAATGGTCTTGCTGCTTCCTTCCTTGTAAGTGGAAGGGAACTAAAGGAATAACAATGATTATGGTAATTTATTTCACCATTTGGCAAATATTCAATGCTTTAGATTTCGTGAGCAAGTCATTAAAATGCATCTATGTTTAAATAGTCTTGTATGTTGTAAAAAGTAAGTCGCTTAATGCTCTTTTTAACACTAAATATAAGACAATTGTAAATGCAAATTCTTTTAAAATTAAAGGTAGTTTATTATACAAGTTCACTCCAAGATAAAGATGAGAGTTAAGAGATTTCTGTAACAGAAACTTAAGAGGTACCATGTTATTTCTACACCTTGTATAATGGTTATGTATATCAGAAAAAAGTAACTCATCTGTCTTTTGGAAATGAATAAAATTCAAGCATGCAAATACATACAAAGATGCCACAGTTAAAATTCCAAATTCTTTAAAAATACGTCCACAGTGTTGGCGAGAATTACAATTTTTTAATAATGCTCTAGGCTAAAGCGACAGTCAAAGTTTTAAAAACTGTCGCTATGCGATTGTCATTAAAATTGACTTCTTTGGTTGGCCAGGAGCAAAACAAAAGAAAATCGGACACTTCCTGTCTGAGAAAAATATTAAGTATTTTAAAGTTGAAACAATAACAAGGAATATCTAGGAAACGGTCACCTCTCCAACAAAAATGCAGGAGACATAAATTGCGTGTTTTAACGACATCTACATTTTTTGTGTAGTAACGGTTTAACCGTTATGAAAGATTCTGCAAAAATCAACCAGAATAAACTGCTCTTCACAGGCTACCCCAGAAAATTCGAAATATACATTTTGTTTGTGTTATGAATATATGGCATTTTAATCAAAGTCGTTAGAACCATTTTTGAGAAAAAACAACATTTTCAAAACTTTTCCATGTAAAGGATAGTTTGGGGATTTTCTCGAAAACCTTCGATTCGCATCCTTGGAGGATAGTCGTCTTCCGTGGTGTAATGCTGACTTCATATACTCAAGGTCGCGGGTTCAAACCCGGCGGAAGACGATGGATTTTTTCTGGCGTAAAAGAGAATGGGATATCTTGATGGAATTGTTGAATTTGTACAGAATAATCATCCTGTCCACACATCTCAGAAGGTTTCAAATTGGTTTTCAGAGAGGCGGGTTATCAGAGTGGTAGACTGGCCTCCCTGTTCCCCAGATTTGAACCCCTATTGAGAATGTGTGAGCTAAGGGAGCTGCGCTCCAATTTACCTGTAGATGAGCAAAGGGAAAAAGATGACTTGTGGGCAGAAATTCAAGGAATCTTGGTACCCTGTAGCTTCTCGTCCACATTACTACAGGCATTTTATATTGTCTATGCCACTAATATTGAAGACGGACTGAAGATTCATACACCCGATATTAATTATGTTTAATTTTTGTGTTTTAGTTTCACAATATATTAGTATATTTACTCATATTTTTTGTTATTTAACACGAGTGTTAGTAGAATTATGTTTTTGTGTGCATAGATAGGCGCATAACTCGAAATACCAAAGTTATATTAATGCAACATTATGTTGTACATCCAATCGTAAAATTAACAAAGAGAAAGAAATGACAAGGAACGCGAGTTTTGAACCGAGAAACTTATGAGTGGAAGCAAGGCCGGACACCTTAGTGTTCTGTGATGTGATTCAGTTAACCCTTGCGCTGTCAGTCACAGATCATTGTTCAGTTGTTTCGCGAGAACACAGCTTTTACACGAAGCTCTTCGGTCGACACGTAATCTGGGGATGACTAATTCTTTGTGTCCACGACTGTACAATGGATGCCAACTGGCGGGCGACAATGAGGAACCAGTACTCGGGGCCGGTTTTTCGTGAGCCATTCTTTATTCTCATGTAAACAAAAGCAACAGTTGCAATGGCTCTGATTGGTTGCTGAACGTTTTACCGCTTTTCTGCATCACAAAATAGTTCCTCTTAAATTGCCGAGAGAGTACAGGAATATCGTATTACACTCTGCAATGTTGTCTAAATAATATAGTATGAATGATTCAGGAGCAGATCATTTAATCATCGTTTCTTTATTTAACTATGTATATCTGTTCAATTCTAACGGCTGCTTCTGGTCAGCAAGTAATGGCTGAAACATGTAATACCAGTGTACTGAAACATAAGTAAGCAAACAATTATTCCTAGTGTCTATAATAAGTTTCGGGAAAAGCACCTTCTTTTTCATTAAACAATATTCTTAGCTTAACGGCAAAATTTACTGGTGTTCCCGAAAGTAGCATAAAGTGTGTAAAACTTTTAAATTAGCCTAGGTACGACGTCTTGTGAAAGTAGCTTTTCAACAAGTGACAGTCGAAAATGCAGTGAATATGTATCACACATTGTTCGGGAAGAGTAAACAAAGTAAGATTTGGAGGGAATGGTGGACATTGTCGTTGGCCCATCAATTATCAGTCTGTGTGATGATTCAGACAGTCTGATTGCAACTAACAAATGTCTTGTATCTTGAAGGAGTGGAACCAGTTCCATCTTCTGGTAAGTCACTGAATTATCACACTATATTAAACAAATGAGCAGTGTATGCTTGTGCATATGTGAATTACAAAAAATCTGTTGGAGTCATGTACTTTAGCAAACTTTCAAAACAACATTTTTCATTTTATAATTTTGCATTTCGTACTGAACATATAACGACTCGTCTACCTATTTCATTGTAATTTATTTATTATATATTTAATCATCTGTGAACAGTATTTCTTTTTTTGCCAAACGTAGGTACGCGCGATAACAATTTATTGTACGTCAGACGAACCACCTTGGCACCACGTGGTGTGTACACGTGCGTTCGCGGAAGAATACATTCTGAAGTAACGATGACCAGTTTATAAAATTTGCGTATAACAATTTGTACAGCAAGCAACAACTATTTTAAATTGGAATCTGAAAAAAAAAAAAAAAAAAAAAAAAAAAAAAAAAACAGTTTTGCTCAAATGATAGAAAAAGTACAGAACATTAATTTAAATTCCTCATGTTATTCTGTTTGGTCTTACAGAATATGGAAAGCGTTAATTTCGATGACATTATATTTATTGCCTCTTCGGTATCAAAATATTGTGTTATACCCAAGGTTCTTAAGTAAGTCTTTGAAGGCGTTTTCTTTTAGGTACCCCAGCTGTCTGAATTTGTTGTTGTCCTTGGATTCTCCGGGAGATGGAGTCGGTCGACCTCGGTATATTAATGTGAATGGACGAGTTAGAATGTATCCAGTATTGATCACGTAATATGCAAATAGAAAACAAATTAACTGTCAAATAGACATACAATAACTAGATGATTAAACCACTATTCCCTTTAACTTATTCTAAAAACTATCTTAGACGTTTTTATAACTTTCTCTACACGTACTATGTACATAGTGTATAGAGAAGGTATTACAAACCAAAATACCACACCGAGATTTCACCCCAAACATGTTTTGAAGTTCCCTGAGTCCAAAAGAAAAGCATTTTAGAGGCAGCCCCCCCCCCCCCGCGCGTGTGTGTCTGTGGACAGCATAGCTTAAAAACGAAAAGTCCGTTAAATATAAACTTGGTATTTAAGTTGACCATCATCTAAGATTGCGCAACGACAATTTTCAAGAAAATCCCCCACCCCGAACTACCCTTAACATGGAAAACATTTTGAAAATGGCTCTAACGATTTTAATTAAAATCTCTTTTATTTAAGATACTTATGTGCCAAATAATATATATATATATATATATATATATATATATATATATATATATATATATAACTTCCATTTTCTGTAAGTCGCCATTGGGGTTGTCATCTCAAAATAATTTGAGATCACCTTGTGGTTTACTGGGAAACATGCGAGTCAGTTGGGGAATTTAATGCTATACCGGCATGTTGCCATGGTATCTCAGTGGCAGAGCAACCAGCTAGAGACCGGGCGATCCGTGGTATAGCCTAGTATATTTGCTTATTTCCCTTCTACTTATAAGGAACTAAATAGGTAATAATACCCATTTTATCTCGATAAGCACGAAGTAGAGAAAAGAACAAACTTTTTACTTTCTCTACATGTACTATGTACCTAGCGTATAGAGAAGGTATTGCACTCCACCCAAAAATTCCATACCGAGATTTCACCGGAAATATATGTTTTAGGGTCCCCTGAATCCCCCCCAAAAAAAGCATTTTCAGAAAAAGGTCCGTGTGTGTGCGTGTCTGTGGACAGCATAGCTCAAAAACAAAAGACGAAAGGCATGTAAGTTTAGTATCTTCCAAGGATGCGACACGAAGATTTTCAAGAAAATCCCCCCACCCCCAGCTACCCTTTACATGGAACTTTTTTCGAAAATTGTGATTTTCTTAAAAATGGCTCTAACGATTTTTATTAAAATACCGTATATTAAAGATATTTACCTGACAAATAAAATGTATATCTTGAATTTTCTGGAAATAGCCTCTAAAGAATCCTTCATTCTGGATGAATTTTACGGAATTTTGAATAACTGCTAAACCGTAAGACTTAGATAAAAACTTATTGCACAAAAAATGTAGAGCACATTAAAACACACAATTTATGTCAGATACATTTTTTCGTGGAGTTGATCGTTTTTTAGATATTCCTTGTTTTTTGTTTTAGCTTTGAAAAAGTTATACTTTTCTCATACAGGAATGTGTCAACTCCACTCCATACAAACAAAGGAACTTCAGTCACATAGCAACCAGCTTTTGACTATCACTTTAACCTATGGTACTCCCTTATTTCGCTTCTACTTACAAGGAAGCAAGTAATAAGACTATTTCTGCTATTTTTTTCTAAATTAGCATGAAGTAAATAGAAGCCTGAGCTTTTTAACAATAATTTGTTGCAGAGATGTAGAGAAAGTCATGTGAATGGAACACATGAGATTTTAGATTTTTTAGATATTCGTTGTTATTGTTTACAGTTTTAAAATACTCTCATACGGAAATTTGTCAATCCTGTCAACGGTATTTAGTATCTTGCAGGGATGCGACTCGAAGATTTTGAGAAAAATCCCCCCACCCCAAACTCTCTTAACATGAAAAAAAGAAAAAAAAATCGACAATTTTGCTTTTCTTAAAAATAGCTCTAACGATTTTGATTAAAATACCACATAGTAAAGATATTCACAGTACAAATAAAATGTCTATCTTGAATTTTTTCGGAATAGCCTCTGAAGATCTGTTTATTCTGGATGAATTTTGTTAGATTTTACATAACTAGTAAACCGTAAGAGACAGACAAAAGCTTCCTGTACAGATAACGTAGATCTCATTAAAACACACAATTTATGTCATTTACATTTGTACGTAGAGGTGACCATTTTTTAGATATTCCTAAAGTACTTAAAACCTTACACATAAGGGAATTTGTCAATTCCTGGCAATGCCAAGAAACGATTTCAATCAAACGGCAACCAGCTTTTAAAACATTTGACTATAGTTTTAGTCAAGTGTATTCCTTTATTTTCCTTCTGCTTACAAGAAAGCATTTCTGCTAACGTTTATTTCGATTAGCATGGAGTAGGTAGAAGAATAAGTTTTTTAACAATAATTTGTTACAGAGAAAGTCATATGAATGGAACACATCTATCTTTTCCGTTGTGTTTGTTCGCATGGTCATCTAGGAAGTTAAATGATACGCGAATCCTGGGAGGTTGTTCTACCAATAAAAAGCAGTGCGGTGCCTTGCTACATTTTGTTATTGGTCATTTTCCATTTGCTCTCGTTACGCCAATTGCTCTAATGAAGACGTTGAGGTTAGGTTACACGTAGCAGCGTGTTTACTAACGGTTATGCCGCGATAAACATATTAACGGACAAAACACGAGCCGACCTTGTAAAGCATGCTACAACAACAAAACCACTCCCACATTGTTTGGCTGATGGCCATTGAAAAGTAATTTCAAGATTCTGTTATGTAATAATTAATTAACATGATTCTCTATAGCAACGTCACCAACTCTCTTGATTTTGTGACGCAGAAAATAGTCTGCCGGTTCTCGTAGTATCTATTTTTACTTTATCTACACGTACTATGTACATAGTGTATAGAAAAGATATTGTAATGCACCCAAAAATGCGATACCGAAATTTTACTGGAAATATGTATGTTTTTGGGTCCCCTGTATCCAAAATTTTATTTTCAGAAAAAGGTCCGTGTGTGTGTCCGTCTGTCAGCCTGTCAGTGTGTCTGTGAACACGATAACTCAAACAGGAAAAGTCGGTAAAACACCAAACTTGGTATTTAGGTTCAGTATCTTCCAAGAATGCGACACGAAGATTTTCAAGAAAATTGCCACACTCCCAATTACCCTTCATGGAAAAAATTTCGAAAATTTGGATTTTCTCAAAAATTGCTCTAACAATTTTGATTAAAATCTCTTATATTTAAACTATTTACTTGCCAAATAAAATTTATATATTGAATTTTCTGGGAATAGCCTCAGAAGGCTACTTTATTCTTGATAAATTTTTACCGAATTTTACATAACTGCTAAACCATAAGAGATGGACCAAAACTTAGAACACAAAAAATGTAGAGCACGTTAAAACACACAATTTATGTTATATAATTTTTTTTTTTCGTGGAGTTTATCGTTTTTGGAATATCTAAAAGACGATCAACTCCACAAAAGAATTGTATATTACATAAATTGTGTGTTTTAATGTGCTATGCATTTTTTGTGTGGTATGTCTTTGTCCATCTCTTACGGTTTAGCAGTTATGCAAAATTTCGTAAAATTCATCCAGAATAAAGTAGTCTTCAGAGGCTATTCCCATAAAATTCAACATATACATCTTATTTGTCAGGTAATCAAAATCGTGAGCCATTTTTGAGAAAATCAAAATTTTCAAAAAAAATCCATGTAAAGGGTAGCTAAGGGTGAGGGGATTTTCTTGAAAATCTTCGTATCGCATCCTTGGAAGATACCAAACTTAAATACCAAGTTTGATATTCGACGGTCTTTTCGTTTTTGAGCTATGCTGTCCACAGACATATGGCATTTTTAGAAAAATGTCCGTACGTGTGTGTGTCTGTGTCTCTGTGTATGTGTGTGTGTGTCTGTAGGCACATAACTCAAAAACTAAAAGACTGTTAACAACCTAACTTGGTATTTAAGTTTGGTATCTTCCAAGAATACGACACGAAGATTTTAAAAATAATTCTTCCACCCAAACTATCCTTTATGTGGTAGATTTTTTGAAAATTTACCATTTTGTCAAAAATGACTCTAACGATTTTGATTAAAATACCGTATATTAAGATGTTTACATAGCAAATAAAATGAACAATGTTTGTTTTATGCAGTTAACCATTTCCGAGATATTCTTATTGTTGGTTTAAACTTTCCAACAGTTATATTTTCTCAAATGGGAAGCCGTCAGTCGCCCTCCGTTGTATAATGGTTGCAATGCTAACTTCATATGCCCAAGGTCGCGGGTTTTAACCCGGCGGAGGACGATAGATTTTTTGGGGTATAAAAATCCTTCGCATGGCTTCCTTCGGAAGGGAAGTAAAGCCGTTGGTCCCGTTTCGTAAATTTACGGCACGTAAAAGAGCCTCAAGCATGATGGAGAGGCCTCTGAGCAAAATTAAGCGTTCTTTCACACCCAGTTTAGAATGGGACGCTGAGAACTACAGTAGTTAAAGAGCGTCCATAAATAACACACCATTTCCATTTTCTTGGGAGGTCGTCATTTATTTTTCCTTTTTTTATCTCCCGGCCATGGATAGCGAATGTAATTTCAATACCATCAGATAGCGAACCTCTCTTAAATAATCTAAATATTTTTTAGCCTAATATATTCCCTTGTTTGGTTTTTATACTTATAAGGAACTAAGTAATAAGTCCGTTTCTGCTAATGTTTATCCCGATTAGCATGAAGCTTATTAACCATAGCTAATTTTAAAGAGATGTAGATAAAGTGATGCGAAGGGAGAACATTTTGATATGTATCATGAAGCAGATAAAAGTTTGTTTTAACATGGGCAATGTTGGGTGTTTTTCTTCAGGTTGGAGCGGTTGCTGCGCGCAGTGGACAGCAGGAAACCACAGTTTATCGGGCAGGCCGGACGCGGTAACCAGGAGGAGTTCGGGTTGTTGAGTCTGGAGTACGACGAGAACTTCTGTATGGGTGGACCTGGGGTACTTCTGAGTCGGGAAACCCTGGCCAGGGTAGCGCCTCATGTGAAGGCGTGTCTGCGTAACCTGTACACCACTCACGAGGACGTTGAGTTGGGTCGCTGTGTGCAGCGCTTCGCTGGCATTCCATGTACCTGGTCCTATGAGGTAGGCCTTCTTCATGTCTTAAGTCGATGTCCCACTCTTCAAACCACAAATTGGATCGTGGGACATCGGATATTTCATTGTATATAATTTCCTTCCTTTTTTTTAGTCCAATTCCAGTTTGCTACAACAGGATACAGCGGTTTCTATTTTTTGGTCCAAACGTTTGGCACGGGTATTTATAACCCCTGCAAATGTATCTTATCGAATCCATTTGTACCTAACTTTATTTTCTCAACAAAATATAAACACGCGGTCTTACTTTTGATTTGCTGGTATGGACTGCCTCATATTTGTGTCTTGGCGAGTGATTTTTGCCTCAACTAAGGGCAGCAACTTTCCAAACAAATGTTCGATAATTCTTGAGTACTTTAACAAAGATTGAGGGCTGATTCCTTACAGCGAAACAAGAAAAAAACGGGTTTTTTCGGGGTTTTCCCTTAGCCTGAGAAGACAAATGTCGAGTAACTTTAAGCTCCATGGACCCCGAGATCATTTGAGCATCATTTCACCAATTTCATTAATTGTCCGATATGACCAAACCAGGTTAAAGGACGTTAAACTTAAAAAAACAAACAAACAAAAACTCATACAAATATGTATCCGACACCCTTGTTTTCGATTATTGAAGTTCAAAGGCTATTCATCAAAGCATTTTAAAGTGACACATGATTATATTTTTTACTTTTTCAGCGTGATGCACAAGCAAATGCTTGAAATGTCCTCCTCTTACGTCTTGACACACATGCCGTCGAAGCATGGATTGTCAAAACTCCCTGTTGGTGTCAGTGGTTTCGCAAGATTTCATGACACGCATCCGGGATGTCTGCTGCCCGAATCAGACATTGTTTAAGGTGCCCCAGAGATAAAAATTCAAAGGACAGAGGTCCCAGGCCATGGAACTGGTCCTCATCTACCTATCCATCGGTCATGATAAATACCAGCAACTCGAGACTAAAATTGTGCTCCGTTAGTTATTACCACGTGTTTCTTCTAGTAAGTCTGGAAGAGTCCCTGTAAACAGCACCGTAAGGCATGCTGGGAGAATGTGTCACTCAATTAACAAATGATAACTGCAAACAAGCAGCCATGGCAACACAAGGCCAACTCCGTACGGTATTATTGGCCAAAGCCTTCTATGAATGAGTGCATAGATAAACGAAATTGTTGGATTGTATCACACAAAAGGTTGAATGAATTGATAACCGAAAACGAAGGATTTTAGAGCATATGTTAATACAAATAAATTATCTTGTTTCAATGTGAGGAATCCAACCCCCAATGTTGTAAAAGCATTTTTAAATCATCCTGTATATTTTATACGTGATATCTTGTTTTAACTGACCAATATTTGAATTTTTACTTTCTCTATACGTACTATGTACATAGTGTATAGAGAAAGCATTGTATTGCACCCAAAAATTCAATACCGGGATTTCACCGGAAATATATGTTTTGAGACTCCCTGAATAAAAAAAAAAAGCATTTTTAGAAAAATGTCCTTAAGTGTCTGTGTGTGTATGTGTGTGTGTGTGTGTGTGTGTGTGTGTGTGTGTGTGGGCAGCATAACTCAAAAACGAAAAGAGCGTTAAAAACCAAACTTGGTATTTAAGTTTGGTGTCTTCCAAGGATGCGACACGAAGATTTTCAAGAAAATATCCCCACCACAAACTACCGTTTATATGGAAAAAATTTCAACAATTTTGATTTTCTTATAAATAGCTCTAACGATTTTGATTAAATTCTCTTGTATTTAAGATATTTACGTGCTAAATAAAGTGTATATCTCGGAATAACCTCTGAACACTACTTTATTCTGGATGAATTTTACGGAATTTTGCATAACTGCTAAACCGTAAAGAGATGGACAAAAACTAAACACACAAAAATGTAGAGCACATTAAAACACACAATTTATGTTATATACATTTTTTTTTCGTGGAGTTGATCGTTTTTTTGAGATATTCCTTGTTTTTTGGTTTCAGCTATAAAACTACTTATACTTTTCTGATACAGGAATTTGTCAACTCGTGTCCATACAAACAAAGGAACTTCAGTCATATAGCAACCAGCTTTTGACTATCACTTTAACCTATGATACTCTCATATTTCGCTCCTACTTACAAGGAAGCGAGTAATAAGAGTATTTCTGCTAATTTTTCTGTTAGCATGAAGTAGATAGAAGCGTAAGCTTTTTAACAATAATTTTTGGCATAGATGTAGAGAAAGTCATGTGAATGGAACACATCAGATTTTTTTTTTTTTTAATTTGTCTGTAGATCTACGGACATTTCTTTGAAGTTGGCGACGCTATTTCGCAGTGGCAATACAAAACAAAGTAGCAACAATAGATGACAATGGTCAGTCTAGAACTCGGGGTCGATGTTTCCTGCGCCACTGTATATTTATGATAATATTCTTAGAAAAAGATTCAAGCACACTTCTGAGGAAAACTCATCTCGAAATTAACATCAATAATGTACATCTTGAACAGCTGTGCACTTTCCAAGTTGAGGTCATGCTGACGTTATTTATTACACAGGAGACGCAGAAATTAAAGTACAGAGCATGAATCACTCTCAAAGATTATGCTTGAAACATCTGCATTTATCTCAACTTATGATTTAATGGCATTGTATGCTTGAAACCAGATGTTGTTATACCTCGCTTCATGCTGCACTTTTCGAAACTTTTGCATCGGAAATATAAGAGTATTGCATAGGGCAGCCAAAACCGAACAACTCAAACATGGATTACTATTGTTGTTGTTATTATTATTATTATATTATTATTAGGAGAAGTTAAGTATTTTCTATATATGTGTTGATTTTGTTTTAAATTTCCTAATATGTATATACTTTCTCAAATGAGAAGCCTTCTTCGATTGTTTTCTTCTTCTTTTTTTAAATCCTGGTCTAGAACAGAATTTCAGGGTCATTACCTAGATACCAGTTCTTACAACATTTGACTATCGCTTTAATCTAGTGTATTCCCTTATATCCCTTTTGCTTACAAGGAACCAAGTAATAACACCATTTCTGTTAATATTTATCTCGATTGGCATAAACTAGATAGAAGAAAGATCTTTTATAAGAATAGTTTGTTGCAGAACGGGCAGAGAAAGCCATGTAAGACATCACGGTTGGCTCATGAACAAAGCTTTCTAGGGCCGCGCCGTGGCCGAGTGGTTAGGCCACTAGCTTCTCACCTGGACGATTCCAAGCGACAGCATGTGAAATTTGTGGTGGACAAAGCGGCACAGGGGCGGTTTTCTCCGGTTTCCCACGCCGTTGCATTCCACCGGTGCTCCATCTTCATTCCATATATCACCAGTGTCATCGCCTGCGGTGCCACAAGTAGTAAAAGCGGATGTTAAACACTAGATTTCTATAGGTATATCAGTTTATGCGGACTTTATTTATTTGTGGCTTAACGCCCTTTACTTGACGTTCGTCTTCTCAGGATTAAGAGAAAGCCGGAAAAAATCTTACCCTGGTAGCTTATCGTAAGCGAGATTTAATTTGCACAGAGAAGCAGAATAAAGAATTGTAATATGAGTGTACTTTCTGAATTTCTTCAGCTGCGACTTTGGAAGACAGTTCTGCTGGGAACCTCAGCGTCGGAGCTTTTGTTCTAGCTCAATGGCAGAAATAAATGTTGCATGGAGGCAGACGGTCTTGTAGTCACGTGACCTTGAACTGGATTATTAATGTCCTTCTTTGCAAACTGCAGAAGACCGGAAGCTGCCCTTGGCGAAATCTCTTCGCTGTGGGAACTTCTACATGTGTTTCTGCGGATCAGTATAAGGCAGCTTTGTATGCAAGGAAAACAACTGCTAAACGCTATCTCGATCGTCTTTTTCTAAGCGAATCTTTGTTCAGAAAACCAAACGACTGCAGCTGTACAAAATTCTCTTCTTATAGGAGGCCTAGGAAGTTCAAGATCTATAAATTGGCTAAAAGCACAGAGTGGAAATGCTGAAGCAGGCCTTGCGCCCAGCCGCCATCTTATGGCACTAAACAGTACCATATACACCATTCGCAACATCTGACAAATTAATTGTTTTTCCTTTCTCTTCGCGTACTATGTACATACTATATAGAGAAGCTATTGCATTCCACCCAAAAATTCGATACCGATATTTCACCAGAAATGCAAGTTTTACAGTCCCCTATATCACAAAATGGTTTGATCTGCTCCATTCACATGACTTTCTCTACATCTCTACAATAAATTATTGTCAAAAAGCTTATTCTTCTATTTACTTAATGCTAATCGAGAAAAAATTAGTAAAAATGGGTCTTATTATATGCTTCCTTATAAGTAGAAGCTAAATAAGGGAAAAAAGGAAATGGAAATGGCCTGTTATTTATGGACGCTCTTTAACTGCTGTGGTTCTCAGCGTCCCATTCTATATTGGGTGTGAAAGACCGCTTAATTTTGCTCAGAGGCCACTCTTATCAGGCTTGAGGTTCTTTTACGTGCCGTAAATCTACGACACGTGACCAACGGCTTTACTTCTCTTCCGAAGGAAGTCATCCATCGTCCTCCGCCGGGTTTGAACCCGCGACCTTGGGTATATGAAGCTAGCATGGTAACCATTACACCACGGAGGGCGATGCGAAATAAGGGAGTACCATAGTTTAAAGTGAGAAAAGTGTAAGTATTTTAAAGCTGAAACTAATAACAAGGAATAACCCCAAAACAGACAACTCCACGAAAAAAATGTATATTACATAAATTGTGTATTTTAATGAGCTCTATGTTTTTTGTGAAGTAAGTTTTTGTCTATCTCTTACGGTTTACCAGTTATGCAAATTTCCCTAAAATTCATCCAGAATGAAGCAGTCTTCAGAGGCTATTCCCAGAAAATTCAAGGTATACCTATTATTTGTCAAGTATATATCTTTAATATACAGTGTGTTTCAAAAATACTGGGCATAATTTCAGGTATGTATTTCCCACATGTAGACAACCAATTAGTTCATTATAACATGTGTCCGGAAATGCTTCAATTCCGACTTATGGCCTTCACAACATTGAAATTCACTGCAACGTTTTTCTTTCCGCAGGTTGTTGTCATTACAGAAGTTGTTCAAAATGTCCACCTCCTGCTTGAATACAGACCTCACATCGATGTCTCATTGACCTGCGAACACGATCCCAAATTCCAGGAGTATTGCGTATGTCCTCACAACTTGCCACAATTCGATTCCGAAGGGATTCCAAATCCGGCACCGGAGACGAATAAACCAATGATTTTAAATGGCCCCACAAGTAGAAATCGAGAGGGTTCAGATCAGGTGAGCGTGGAGGCCAAGCAATTGGGCCACCTCTACCTATCCATCGATCAGGAAACCTTCGATCCAAGTACCGGCGAGCCGTAAGACTGAAGTGTGCAGGAGCGCCATCATGCAAGAAGGGAATGTGTTGATGATTGATCAGTGGAGTGTCTTCGAAAACGTCAGGTATGGTGTTTTCCAGGAAGTTTGTGTACGCCTGCCCCGTAAGTCTGTTTACAAGTACATGGGGTCCAACTAATCGATCACCAATGATACCGGCCCACATGTTGAGGGCGAACCGCACCTGGTGATGAGATTCAACAGTTGCACGTGGGTTTTCATGCGACCATACATGCTGATTGTGGAAATTTGTTATGCATCTCTTTTGAACTGTGCTTCATCTGTAAATAATAGGACGGCAGAAAAGTTCGGATTTACACCACACTGCTGCAAGAACCACTGACAGAACCTAACTCGTGCAGGGTAATCTGCTGGTGACAGGGCCTGTACACGTTGCAAATGATAAGGATACAATTGATACTCGTTCAACAGTCTCCAGACAGTAGTATGAGGAACATTGACTTGCAACGCTAACCGTCGTGTGCTGATAGAAGGAGTCCTGTCCACAGCCTCCAGAATCTCCTCCTGCACTTCTGGAGTTGTAGATCTTGGTCGTCCCCTTCCCAAACCAGGAGAGGTGAATGTTCCATACTTGCACAGACGGGAATGGAGACGTACAAATGTCTTCCGATCTGGACATTGTCGCTGTGGGTACCTCTCCTGGTACAAACGACGAGCCAGCGCAGCATTGCCGTCCGCCTTACCGTACATGAAGTGTATCTCTGCCAGCTCTTGATTTGAATACATGTCGCACAGTCTTAACGCCTAAAGAACACTGAATGTAACCTTCCTCAGAATGAACTATCAGAGCGCTCTCCTAATGTCTCCTTTGACGGCAAAGACTTGCGGAAAGAAAAACGTTCCAGTGAATTCCAATGTTGTGAAGGCCATAACTCGGAAATGAAGCATTTCCGGACATGAACTATTTTGATTCTCTACAGGTGGGACTTTCAATGTTGTAAAGGCCATAGTTCGGAAATGAAGCATTTCCGGACACATGTTATAATGAACTATTTTGATTGTCTTCATGTGGGAAACACATACCTGAAATTATGCCCCGTATTTTTGAAACACCTGTATAATAATTTTATCAACATCGTTAGAGCCATTTTTTAGAAAATCAAAATTTTCGAAAATTTTTCCATATGAAGGGTAGTTGGGGTGGGGGGATTTTCTTGAAAATCTTCGTGTCACTTCCTTGGAAGATACTGAACTTAAATACCAAATTTGGTATTTAACGATCTTTTCGTTTTTGAGCTATGCTGCCCACAGACACAAACGCATACACATAGACAGACAGACACACATGGATATTTTTCTAAAACTGTTTTTTTTTGGATTCAGGTGGTCCCAAAACATGTATTTCCGGTGAAATCTCGGTATTGAATTTTTGGGTGGAGTGCAATACCTTCTCTATACACTATGTACATAGTACGTGTGGAGAAAGTAAAAGTTCATAATATGCTTTTTTAATTTTAATATAATTAATTTTATAAATAATTTTAAATACCAAGTTTGGTATTTAACCGACTTTTTTTGGTTTAGGGGGTCCCAGAACATGTATTCTCGTCATAGAACCTTTTTGGTGCAATACGATTGCGGCTAGAGAAGGTAAAAATGTAAAGGTAGCGCTTAAATGCTGAATATCAGTTGTATGAGATCATATTTAGCGATGGTCAGCATCGTATGATTTCTAAGGCAATGGACCCGTAAGCAATTTCTTGCCTACGTTAACTTGAGGAACCAATCTCCTGATTTCCGGTGCTATATAGGCACTTTTGTAGAGCCTCTTATACTATGGAATGTAGTGACCTCTCTGAAGAGGAAGTGAAAATATACAGGCTGCAAAAGAATTTTCTGAGGACGGAGTTCTGCCATTACTGTACAAGATGTCCGGAGTCTGGTCGGGATTCCGGCGCTGTATAGCCTGTATACACGCACTATGTACATAGTGTATAGAGGAAGTAGCGTATTCCACCCAAAAATTCCATACCGAGATTTCGCCGGAAATCCACGTTTTAGGATCCCCTGAACCCAAAAAAAGCATTTTAAGAGAAAGGTCCTTGTGTGTGTGTGTGTGTGTGGACAACATAGTTCAAACACGAAAAGACCCTTAAATACCAAATTTTATATTTATGTATAATATCTTCCAAGGATGCGACATGAAGATTTTCAAGAAAATCCCCCCACCATAAACTACCCTTTACATGGAAAAAATTTTGAAAATTTTAATTTTATTAAAAATACCTCCAATGATTTTGATTAAAACCACGTATATTAAAGCTATTTGCACCCCGAATAAAATGTATATCTTGAATTTTCTGGGAATAGCTTCTGAAGACCTCTTTATTCTGGATGAATTTTGCATAACTGTTAAACCGTAAGAGATGGACAAAAACTTATCACATAAAAAATTTAGAGCACATTAAAACACCCAGTTTATGTTATATACATTTTTTTTTTGAGTTAATCGTTTTTAAAATATTCCTTATTATTAGTTTACACTTTGAAAAACTTATACTTTTTTACTTTCTCTAGCACCATATGTACAATATACGTAGGCATAGAGATGGTATTGTAATGCAACCAAAAATTTGATACCGATATTTCACCGGAAATATATGTTTTGAGGTCCCTAAGTCCGAAAAAAAGCATGTTTAAAAATATCCGTGTGAGTGCGTGTGTGCGTGTCTGTGGACAGCATAGCCCCAAAACAAAAAGACCGTTAAATACCAAACTTGGTATTTAGGTTTAGTATCTTTCAAGGATGCGACATGAAGATTTTCAAAAAAATCCCCCCACCACAAAATATCCTTTACATGGAAAAAATTTCGAAAAGTTTGATTTTCTTAAAAATGGCTCTAACGATTTTGATTAAAATCCTGTGTATTAAAGCTATTAATATCCGAAATAAAATGTATATCTCGAATTTTTTGGGAATAGCCTCTGAAGACCTCTATATTCTGGATGAATTTTGCTGAATTTTACTTAACTGCTAAACCGCAAGGAATAGAGAAAAACGTACTGCACAAAAAATGCACCTCATGACAAAACACACAATTTTTGTCCATTGCGTTTTTGTTGTGGAGGTAACCGTTTTTGAGATATTCCTTGTTATTGGTTTCAATTGTGAAGTACTTTAAACTTTTCTCACACAGGAAGTGTCTGTTTTTCTTTTGTTCTACTCCTGGCCAAGCAAAGAAATGATTTGCAATGACAATCGCATAACGATAGCTTTTAAAACATTTGACAATCACTTTAGCATAGTGCATTCCCTTATTCCCTTCTACTTATAAGGAACTAAGTAATAAGAACATTCTGCTAACATTTATCTTGATTAGCATTGTGTACAAAGAAGAACAATCTTTTGTAGGAGTTTTGTAGAGCAGTTAGAGAAAGTTATGTGAGTGTAACACATCAGTTTTTTCATAGAGGAATTTGTCAGCTGCTGTCCATACAAACAACGGAACTTCAGTCACATAGCAACCAGCTTTTGACTGTCACTTTAACCTACGGTACTCCCTTATTTCGCTTCTACTTACAAGGAAGCAAGTAATAAGACTGTTTCTGCTAATTTTTTCTCGATTGGCTTGAAGTAAATAGAAGCATAAGCTTTTTAGCAATAATTTGTTGCAGAGATGTAGAGAAAGTCATGTGAGTTGAACACATCAGATTTTTATTTCAACCTCCGATAGGCTATAAATAAAAGACAAATACATCGAAAACAATTATTTTATAACTAAAAGTTTGGTACACTTATGGTTACTTTTCAACAAAATCACCAAAAAGATGAAACATTTATCGTACCTGTGCACAAGCTTTGCAATACCCGCTTCAAAAAATGTTGCAGCCAATGATTTCAAATGAGCATTGTTGTTGTTTTGAAGAATTTCGTACTTTACGTCGTTTGCGGAGAGTCATTCAAAGCAAACGAAGAGGAATGCTGACTTCAGGAATTGTGTTGATCCATGACAACGCTCGTCCAACAATGCTGGCACAACCCATCGGCTCTTTGAAAAATTTCAATGGGACATTTTCGATCATCCGCCGTGAAGTTCTGACCTGGCACCCAGCGACTTCCAGCTTTTTCCTGAATTGAAGACATGGCTAGGAGGGCAGTACTTTAAAACCAACGAAGATCTTCAAAATAACGTCAATGCTCATTTGAAATCAGTGACGGCAACATATTTTGAAGCGGGTATTGCAAAGCTAGTGCTGAGGTACGATAAGTGTCTCAATCTTTTCGGTGATTATGTTGAAAAATAAGTACAAAAGTACTTATACTGAGTACAAAACTTTTAGTAATAAAATGATAGTTTTGTATGAATTTGTCTTTTACGCATAGCCTATCGGAGGTTGGAAAAAAAAACGGCCCTCGTACATATTGAAGAAATAATATTGCCTTATTTTGGTGTACACCTTGGTAACCAGGATAAATCGTGGGCTCCATATAAAGCATATAGGACCTGCTTCGAACAATTTCGACAATGGATCAACGGAAAAAGAAAATCATTACCATTTGTAGTGCCCATGTTATGGCTCGAACAAAGTAATCAGGATATAGACTGTTATTTTTGCTCCTGCAATCTGACAGGGTACAATACAAGAAACAGGCACAACATAACATACACAAACATTCCGTCTGCTATTTTGCCTACGCCGTTTGGTCCAGATGTCCCTGTCTCAAATCACCAGACAATTTTTCCTCATCTACATTGAATTGAAACCTGCAGTAGTGAAATATGTAGTGATTTTGAACCAAACAATGCTTCAAACATCCCCAGACCTTTGACTCAAGCAAAATTGAATGACTTAGTTCGTGATCTTAGCTCTCAAAGGAATCAGCAGAAATACGGAGTTCCAGACTTCAAGAAGAACATTTGCTCAGTGCAGAGACTTCATACAGCTGGTACAGAAAACAGAACTGGAATTTGCTCTTTATTATTGAGAGGAAAATAAACTAATATTTTGTGACAACATACAGCAAGTGATGTT
Organism: Hymenopus coronatus; assembly: GCA_030762935.1. NCBI lineage: Eukaryota > Metazoa > Arthropoda > Insecta > Mantodea > Hymenopodidae > Hymenopus > Hymenopus coronatus. Next base: position 82,699,510 of record CM060885.1, read on the forward strand.
TAGGATGGGACTGCCTGGTTATGACCCTACTGAATGGAGATTTTTTTTGTTGATGCGTCAAAACGCAGTTTGAAGGGTGTCCTACATAATGGAAATTGTATGCTTCATTTTCAGTTGGTTACTCGGTGATTCTCAAAGACTCTTATGAAAATCTGGAACTACTGTTGACAAGACAAAATATGAAGAACATAAATGACAAGTGTGTGGAGATTTCAAATTATCTCACTCATGTTGGGTCAATATTTAAAAATATCTGTGTTTCATTTGCGAGTGGGACAGTCGGGCAAAGGCACACCATTGGACTAGGCCTGAAGACAATGGAATTTTGGTTCAAAAAACAAGAAGAAGAGTATAATTGAGGCATGTGATGTTCTCTCCATATTACGTTGGGGCTCCTGAAAGAAACCTTGAAACAAAAGAGCTTTGCTTCTTGTACATTAGTGAAAAGCTCCCAGATTTAAGCAAAGCAAAAGTGAAAGATATCAGGAAGCTGCTTCGTGATGATACTTTTGAAAGAAAAATAAATTCCAGACAGTTTAGAATGGCAATCATTCCGAGACATTGTTACAAAGTTTCTAGATAATATAAAAGACCCAGATTTTAAAAAAATGCTTACAAGAAACTTGGATGAAACATGAGTCTCACATGGAAATTCTCACTTGAGCTACTTTCCCGAGAATCTTGGGAACTACAGTGAAGAACATGGGGAAGAGATTCCACCAAAATCTCAAGGAATTAGAAGCAAGGCAGGTGGACCACAACAATGCTCGCCGACTACTGTTGGATGATGAAGAGGAAAACTCCTAGAAGTGCTTATAAAAGGAAGCCAATAAGAAAAATGTGATGTGATCCATTCACATGACTTTCTCTACATCTCTGCAACAAATTATTGTTAAAAAGCTTATGTTTCTATTTACTTCATGTCAATCGAGAAAAACTAGCAGAAATAGTCTTATCCCTTGCTTCCTTGTAAGTAGAAGTGAAATAAGAGAGCACCATAGGTTAAAGTAATAGCCAAAGAAGGTTGTTATGTGACTGAAGTTCCTTTGTTTGTATGGAGAGGAGTTGACACATTCCTGTATGAGGAAAGTATAAGTTTTTCAAAGCGGTAACTTATAACAAAAAATATCTTAAAAACGATCAACTCCACGAAAAAAAAGTATATAAAGCATGTTGTGTGTTTTAATGTGCTCTACATTTTCTGTATGGTAAGTTTTTTTCCATCTCTTACGGTTTAGCAGTTATGCAAAATTCATCCAGAATAAAGAGGTCTTCAGAAGCTATTCCCAGAAAATTCAAGATATACATTTTATTCGGGGTACAAATAGCTCTAATATACGTGATTTTAATCAAACTCGTTAGAGCCATTTTCAAGAAAATCAAAATTTTCGAAAATTTTTCCATGTGAAGGGTAGTTTGTGGTGGGGGGATTTTCTTGAAAATCTTCGTGTCTCATCCTTGAAAGATACTATACCTAAACGCCAAATTTGATATTTAACGGTCTTTCGTTTTTGAGCTATGTTGTCCACAGAGTGAGACACACACACGCGCGCGCGCGCGCGGACCTTTCTCTAAAATGCCTTTTTTTGGATTCAGGGGGCCCTAAAACATGTATTTCCGGCGAAATCTCGGTACCAAATTCTTGGGTGGAATAGAATACTTCTTCTATACACTATGTACATAGTACGTGTAGAGAAAGTAAAAAGATTCACATGCAGAATCACAAAATCACGTCACCAAACAACTGTTTATAGAAAACTGGAAGACGACGTGGTCAGCATCTCACAGCAAACTGCTTGATACTGGATCTAACAATTTTTTCGAGCCCCTCCGAAAATTAGAATGAGGTGAGCAAACAGCAATTACCCGCTTCAGAAACTGACACCATTAACAAAGACCCAGAATCCAAATGTGACACCGCATGCTGTCCAATATATTCTGCTGCTGTGTCAGAACTTCAGTGACTCACCAACAATCAGACAATTAAAAAGACTTTAATTGTTATAAGACAGTGTGAACTTTTTGATTTACTGTGAAGCATAAATGTAACCGTTTTGTACTTTACCAATGTGCAAATAACTATTTTATGTACACCTTGAAAGGTCGCGATATAACCCAAAATAAATTATATAGAAAAAAAGATCTCGTTGAATATTGAAGATGAACTGTACTCTTATCAAGTTGAGATTTAAGTTGCTACTATTGCAATACTTTGTCATTTCTAACAGCTTAAAACATCATAAAAGAAGTTTATCTTAAAACCACTGTATTTATGCATTGAGCGATACAATAATCTCTGTTTTGCAAAAAATTCTGATCTGATAAAAGGAACCGTTTGCAGATTCGGTCTGGCATATATTAGGGCACATCTCAAAGTTTGTGTGATAATTTGTTGCCCAGTGTAATTAGTGGACCAATTCCATCCAACTCTTAATCTTCCCGTAAAGAGAGCAAAACTCAACCAGATTAACTGTCCCAATAAATGATGGATGCTACTTCTTAAGGCGCGACTGGTGTACACCGACCGAAGAACCTTGATGTGATCTGGATTCCTATCTTTGCTTCGAGACAAACACATCACCCAATAAAAACTTTCAGCGACATTACAATTCCACAGTCTCTTTTATTCTTTATTTTCCTTACTCTTTGCTGAGTTTCTTGCGTGCATTCTTTGTTGTCTTGCAGTTTGTTTTCTGTTTTTACTCATCTTAGATGAAACGGGTCTGTTCATTGTGGTAATTCCGAGTTTTGCAATAGTGTACAAACAGAAGGAAGGTATTTATTCTCTAATATACACAAGACAGTGAAGATCACTTCATTCATTTTTATTTTCTCTATAGATATAGAACGTTTTGCATTCCACCCAAAATTCGATAATCGTAAATATAATTTAGGTCCCTGTGTGTGCCTATGGACAGCATTGCTCAAAAATGTAAAGAGGGGATAAATATCAAACTTGGTTTTTAAGTTACGTATTTTCCAAGCATGCGACACGAAGACTTTTAAGAAAATTCCCCAACCCCAAACTTCCCTTTACATGGAAAAAATTTCTAAATTTTGGTTTTCTCAAAAATGGCTTTAACAATTTTGATTAAAATCCCGTATATTAAAGAGATTTACATACCAAATGAAATGAATATCTTGAATTTTCTGGGAATAGCCTCTGAAGACTACTTTATTCTGGATGAATTTTAGAGAATTTTGCATAACTGATAAACCGCAAGAGATGGACAAAAGCTTACCACACGAAAAAATGTAGTGCACGTTAAAACACACAATTTATGTAATATACATTTTTTTCGTGGAATTGACGTTTTTTACCTTCTCTATACGTACTATATACATAGTGTATAGAGAAGGTATTGCACTCCACCCAAAAATTCTTAACCGAGATTACACCAGAAATATATGTTTTAGGGTCAACTGTATCCAAAAAAAGCATTTCCAGAAAAAAGTCCATGTGTGTGTGTGTGTGTGTCTCTCTGTAAGTGTGTGCGTGTCCGTGTGTCAGTGTGTCCGAGTGTTTGTGAACACGATAACTCAAAAACGAAAAGTCGGTAGCATACCAAACTTGATATTTAAGTTTAGTATCTTCCAGGGATGCGACACGAAGATTTTGATAAAACTCCCCCACCCCAAACTACCCTTTACATGGAGCTTTTTCGAAAATTTTATTTTCTCAAAAATGTTTCTAACGATTTTGATTAAAATATCGTATATTAAAGATATTTACTGGACAAATAAAATGTGTATCTTGAATTTTCTGGGAATAGCCTCTGAAGATTACTTTATTCTGGACGAATTTTACGGAATTTTGCATAACTGCTAAACCGTAAGACACAGTTAAAAACTTACTACACAAGAAACATAGAGCACGTTAAAACACACAATTTATGCTATATAATTTTTTTTCGTGGAGTTGATCGTTTTTGAGATATTCCTTGTTTTAAATGCTGTTTTCACTGAGAGCCCGGACTTATCTGCCGACCCTAGTGCAAGAGTTTGTGTTACATTCCAAGGACAGTTTCTCTATCCTCTCCCTAAAGTTATCTTTTACTCACAAGCTCATTATACTCTTACCCTCGGAGGCTTTGTTCTGCTTTCCTATGAAATTATCCATAATCACGACTTCCTCTTGATTCATGGGAGTATTATGCATCAGTCTTTCAGGGGCTTTTGAATAATTTATTTACCGTTCCTTCATTTCTCTTCTGACGCGCCTCTTTTTACTTTCTCTACATATTATGTAGACAAGGTATTGCATTCCACCCACAAATTCTATACTAGAAATGCGCGTTTTAGGATCCCTTTATCAAAAAAATATACATCTGAAGTGTTCCATTCACATGACTTTCTCTACATCTCTGTAACAAATTATTGTTAATAAGCTTATTCTATTTCATGCTAAAACATTAGCAGAAATGCTTTATTACCTATTTGTCTTATAAGCAGAACAGAAATAAAGTTATACACTGGGCTAAACCAACATTCAAATGTTTTAAAATGTGGTGGCTGTGGTATTGAAATCCATTTCTTAGCGTGGCCAGGAGTTGACAAGTTCCTGTATGAGAAAAATTTTAAATATCTACTTTAAAACTGAAATCAATAACAAGGAATATCTCAAAAACGGTCATCTGTACGAAAAAATGTATACGACATAAATTGTGTTTTAATAAGATCTACATTTTTGTGTAGTAAAGCTTTGTCAATCTCTTATGGTTTACTAGTTACGGAAAATTCATCCAGAATAAACAGGTTTTCAGAAGCTATTCCCAGAAAATCAAGATATACATTTTATTTGTGATGGAAATGGCTTTAATGTGTGGTATTTTAATCAAAATCGTTAGAGCCATTTTTGAGAAAAACAAAATGTTCGAACATTTTCCCATATAAAGGGTAGTTTGGGGTGGGGGGATTTTCTTGAAAATGTTTGTGTCACATTCTTGGAAGATACCAAAGTTAAATAACAAGATTGGTATTTAACGGTCTTTTCGTTTTTGAGCTATGCTGTCCACATACACACCACACATCCATGGACTAGTACCTGCTTAGTGATACACTTACACACTGTAACTCCTACACAATTCGAACCTTAGACAAAGAGTACATCAATTTCCATTTTATTGCGAAATGTGAAGCATTAGAAGTAGAAAAATGCAGACGTGGCTTTGCCAATCGGATACGAGAGGCAACAGTCTTGTGCTTCTTTAGAAAGATGGGGGGAGGCGAGTGATTAAACACTTCTATTTAAAAAGCTTAATACCGAAAGAGATAAAAGCCGAGCTGGGTGAAGTTCATGACACATCTGCTCCTGCGTTTGTAACGATTTACCATTAAATAAGTGAACTTAAACGTGACCGTGCATCCACAAATGATAAACATCGTTCCGAACTTCCAATAGAAGTGACTTCCTCCGAAGTGATTGACAAAATCCCACATATGGTTTTCAGTGATCGACGAATCAAATTACACGAAATATTAGAGGCCATAGGCACATCACAAAGTACAATGTTCTCAATTTTGCACAAAAAATTAGGTCTGACAAAGGTCTCGGCAAAATGGGTGCCGCGTTTGCTCTCAATGGTTGGTACTTTTCCGTGGTAGCCCTGATGAGTTTCTGCGTCGATACATAACTGTGGATGAAATATGGGTACAGATAGAGAAATCTGCAGACAAGGTGATGGCCTCGGAGTTTTGGAATGCACGCAGAATCATGTACATTGGTTACTTGCAGAAAGGAGGAACGATAAATGAAGAGTATTATGCATCGTTATTGCACCGGTTGAATGGAGAAATCAAGGGGGAAAAAACCTTCATCTGGCAAAGAAAAAGATTCTCTTTCATCAGGTATGCAAGGGTGCATACCTGAGCAGTTTCGATGGTGAAAATTGTAGAAGGCTTGAATTACTACATCCACTGTATTCCCCAGATTTGACCTCCAGTGGCTTTTTTATTTCCAAACTTGAAAATGTGGCTCGGCGGAAAAAGATTCACTTCTAACTAAAAAGTCATCTCCGAAACGGATCCCTATTTTGAAGACCTTCCGAAATCGTAGTTTTTGGGAGGCCTAAAACAGTTGGAGAAATGCTGGGAGAAGTGTATCGAGCTAAAAGGAGATTATGTTGAAATAAATTTAAAAAATAAAAGCTCTACCAAAATAAATTGTTTTTCAATCTTTTTCTAAGGCCTTATTGAAAAACAAATTACGTAAGGCATTACCAATTGGAAAGATATTGTGTTTCATCACATAGATATTACGAGGGCCCTTTGTACTTTCTCCATACGCACTATGTACATAGTGTATAGAGAAAGTATTGCACTCCACCAAAAAATTCTATACCGAGATTTCACCGGAAATATATGTTTTAGGGTCCCCAATATCCAAAAAAAGCATTTTCACAAAAAGATCCGTGTGTATGTGTGTGTGTGTGTGTGTGTGTCCGTCCGTGTGTCTGTGAACACGATAACCCAAAAACGAAAAGTCGGTAAAATACCAAACTTGGTATTTAAGTTTCGTATCTTCCAGGGATGCGACACAAAGATTTTGAGAAAAATGCCCCCACCCCCAACTACCCTTTACATGGAACTTTTTTCGAAATTTTTGATTTTCTCAAAAATGGCTCTAACGATTTTGATTAAAGTTTCGTATATTAAACATATTTACCTGACAAATAAAATGTATATCTTGCATTTTCTGGGAATAGCCTCTGAAGAGTAGTTTATTCTGAATGAATTTTACTAAATTTTGAATAACTGCTAAACCGTAAGAGATGGACAAAAACTTACCAGACAAAAAATGTAGAGCACATTAAAACACACAATTTATGTTATATACATTTTTTTCGTGGAGTTCGTCGTTTTTGTGACATTTCTTATTTTTTGGTTTCTGCTATGAAAAACGTATACTTTTCTCATACAGGAACTTGTCAACTCCTATCCATATAGACAAAGGAACTTCATTGACATAGCAACCAGCTTTTGACTATCACTTTAACCTACAGTTGTCCCTTATTTCGCTTCTACTTACAAGGAAGCGAGTAATTAGACTATTTCTGCTATTTTTTTCTGATTAGCATAAAGTAAGTAGAAGTATAAGCTTTTTAAGAACAATTTGTTGCAGGGATATGGAGAAAGTCATGTGAATGGTACACATCAGATTTTTTTGTTTCAATCTCCGATAGGTTATAAATAAAATACAAGTTCATAGAAAACAGTTATTTTACTACTAAAAGTTTTGTACACTTATGGTTACTTTTCAACATAATCACCGAAAAGATTGAGACATTTATCGTACCTTTGCACAAGCTTTGCAATACCCGCTTCAAAAAGTGTTTCCGCCAATGATTTCAAATGAGCATTGACGTTGTTTTGAAGATCTTTGTGGGTTTGAAAATACTGCCTCCCAGCCACGTTTCAGTTCAGGGAAAAGGTGAAAGTCGCTGGGTGCCAGGTCAGGACTGTACGGCGGATGATCACAAATGTCCCATTGAAATTGTCCAAAGAGCCGATGGGTTGTGCCAGCGGTGTGTGGACGAGCGTAGTCGTGGATCAACACAATTCCTGAAGTCAGCATTCGTCTTCGTTTGTTTTGAATGGCTCTCCGCAAACGTCGTAAAGTACGAAGATCTTCAAAACAACGCCAATGCTCAGTTGAAATCATTGGCGGCAACATTTTTTGAAGCGGGTATTGCAAAGCTTGTGCACAGGTACGATAAATGTCTCAATCTTTTCAGTGATTATGTTGAAATGTAACCACAAGTGTATAAAACTTTTAGTAATAAAATAATTGTTTTCTATGAACTGGTCTTTTATTTATAGCCTATCGGAAGATCAGGTGTTCCTCGAATATTCACATACAAAACATTTTAATTTACGACAAATGCAGCACACAGAGAATGAAACCTTCCTCTCCGCACAATATCCATCATTTGTGGACATCGCATTAACCGCACTGAATTTACAAAATAAAGACATACATTAAGTGCTGGGTTGTATCACACTGTGTATATCTTGAATAGCGACCATTATAAGTAGATGTTTATGTTGGTGTTCTAGAACACTCATCTCCACATCATGCTCCCAGGCTATAATTATAAATTAAGAATGGTATGCGTTCTCTTATTTGTACAGTCTGTTATCCTTCCATCATCTGTTTAATGCGGTGCGTAAAACGTTCTTCAAATATCCAGAGCTGAAATTCCCTTTGCTTAAGGATGTGAATCAGAGACATTTATCTAAATCTCAAACAAGAAGTGCCATTACCTGAAGATTTATTTTCAGCAGAGTTCTTAAATGGTGAGACTCACAGGTGCTTTAACCGACCTTAATGTATTAAATGATTAAACCACTGATTATGAATGAATTTGGTTACCTAGGTTTCTAAAAGGTAAGGAGGAAAAGGAAGAAAAATCAGATGTGTCCCATTCACATGACTTTCTCTGCATCTCTACAACAAATTATTGTTAAAAAGCTTATTCTTCTATTTACTTCATGCTAATCGAGAAAACATTAACAGAAATTGTCTTATTACTTACTTCCTTTTAAATAGAAGCGAAATAAGGGAGTACCATAGGTTAAAGTGAAAGCCAAAAGCTGGTTGCTATGTGACTGAAGTTACTTTGTTTGTATGGAGAGGAGTTGACAAATTCCTGTATGAGAAAAGTACAAGTTTTATTAAAGCTGAATCCAAAAACAAGGAATATCTCAAAAACGATCAACTGCACGAAAAAAATGCATATAACTTAAATCGTGTGCTTTAATGTGCTTTACATTTTTTTTTGTGTGGTAAGTTTTTGTTCATCTTTTACGGTTTAGCAGTTATGCAAAATTCCTCAAAATTCATCCAGAATTAAGTAGTCTTCAGAGGCTATTCCCGGAAAATTCAAGATGTACATTTTATTTGTCAGGTCTTTAATAGACGATATTTTAATAAAAATCGTTAGAGCCATTTTTTCGAAAATCAAAATTTTCGAAAAAAGTTCCATGTAAAAGATAATTGGGGGTGGGGAGGATTTTTTAAAATCTTCGTGTCGCATCCTTGGAAGATACCAAACTTAAATACCAAGTTTCATGTCTTTTCGTTTTTGAACTATGCTGTCCACACACAAACACACACACACGGGCATTGTTCTAAAAATGCTTTTTTTGGATTAAGGGGGGCCCAAAACATGTATTTCCGGTGAAATCTCGGTATCAAATTTTTGGGTGCATTACAATACCTTCTCGACGCCCTCCGTGGGTAGTGGTTACCATGCTAATTTCATATACCCAAGGTCGCGGGTTCAAACCCGGCGGAGGACTTTTTCGGGGGTAAAAATCCTTAGCATGGCTTCCTTCGGAAGGGAAGTAAAGCCGTTGGTCCCGTGTCGTAGATTTACGGCACGTAAAAGAACGTCAAGCCTGATAGAGAGGCCTCTGAGCAAATTTAAGCGGCCTTTCACGCCCAATTTAGAATGGGACGCTGAGAACCACAGCAGATAAAGAGCGTCCATAAATAAGACGCCATTTACATTTTACAATACCTTCTCTATACACTGTGCATATAGTACGTATTGAGAAAGTAAAAACACAGACTATTTTATTTAGTATAAAAGATAAACAAAGTAGAGAGCAAAAAGTTAAACTTCTTGGTATGTGGTTGGACAATAAGCTTTCCTGGAAATTTCTCCTAAAGAAAATAGTAAAAAGTTGTCAAATGTTTTATTTATCTTAAGAAGACTTAGGATGTGTGTTTCCATCAGCACTTTATTGACTGTTTATTTCAATGGCATCTAAACTATGGCATTTTGCTCTGGGGTAGCAGTGGGGAAGCCAATCGAGTATTTGTGCTTCAGAAGAAGGCTCTCAGAACAATACAAAATTGTAATTCTCGCCAACATTGTGTACCTATTTTTAAAGAATTTGGAATTTTAACTGTGGCATCTTTGTATGTATTTACATGCTTGAATTTTATTCATCTCCAAAAGACAGATGAGTTACTTTTTTCTGATATACATAACCATTATACAATGTGTAGAAATAACATGGTACCTCTTAAACTTCGGTTACAGGAATCTCTTAACTCTCATCTCTATCTTGGAGTGAAATTATATAATAATCTAAATTTAAATATAAGACAAAGTGTCAATGCAAATTCTTTTAAAACTAGTGTTAAAAACAGAATTAAGCGACTTACTTTTTACAACATACAAGGATATTTAAACATAGATGCATTTTAATGACTTTCTGACGAAATCTGTATTCCAAATGATGAAATAAACTATCATTATCATGACTTTGTGTGCCTAAATTATACAACTTTTCTTTTAAGGGGTGTCGATATGGGATTTTCGTAATTTTTTTCCATTTTCATGTTTTAATTGTTTATGAATCTTTCGAGTCTCCCGCTCATTTTAATATTCCTTTCATAGAGATACGGAGATTACAAATAGTTTAAAAATATTGTTGAAAATAATCATGCAGAGTAGCTTTTTAAAACATTTTGGTTCACTCAACAACAATAACCTTGTAAATATTAGTGTTAGAGAAGAGATGTTGTTTGTTGTTTTAGCTGTTGGCAGCATTGGAATCCCACTCATATTTCCCTCATGTGAGAGTTTCGAAGTTGTTTGGAAAACTAGCTTACATTTTTACTTTCTCTACACGTACTATGTACATAGTGTATAGAGAAGGTATTGCATTGCATCCAAAAATTCGATACCGAGATTTCAACAGAAACATGTTTTCGGGTCCCCTGTATCCAAACAAATCGGATGTGTACCATTCACATGACTTTCTCTACATCTCTGCAACAAATTATTGTTAAAAAGCTTATACTTCTATTTAATTCATGCTAATCAGAACAAATTAGCAGAAATAGTCTTATTACTTGCTTCCTTGTAAGTAGAAGCGAAATAAGGGAGACCATAGGTTAAAGTGATAGTCAAAAGCTGGTTGCTATGTGACTGATGTTCCTTTGTTTGTATGCACAGCAGTTGACAAATTCCTGTACGAGAAAAGCATACAATTTTCATAGCAGAAACCAAAAACAAGTAATGTCTCAATAACGATGAACTCCACGAAAAAAGTGTAAATAGCATAAATCGTGTGTTTTAACGTGCTGTATATATATATATATATTTTTTTTTTTAGTAAGTTTTTGTCTATCTCTTACGGTTTAGCAGTTATTAAAATTTCCGTAAAAATATCCAGAATAAACTACCCTTCAGAGGCTATTCCCAGAAAATTCAAGATATACATTTTATTTGTCAGGTAAATGTCTTTAATATGCGATATTTTAATAAAAAGCGTTAGAGCCATTTTTGAGAAAGTCAAAATTTTCTAAAAAAGTTCCATGTAAGGGGTAGTTTGAAGTGGGGGATTTTTCTCAAAATCTTTGTGTCGCATCCCTGGAAGATACTAAAGTTAAATACCAAGTTTGGTATTTTACCGACATTTCGTTTTTGAGTTATCGTGTTCACAGACACACTGGACACACGGACCCCCCCCCACACACACACACACACGAACGTTTTTCTAAGGCTTTTTTTGGTTATAGGTGACCCTAAAATGTCTTATTTCCGGTGAAATCTCGGTATCTAATTTTTAGGTGCAATACAATACCTTTTCTATACATTATGTACATAGTACGTGTAGAGAAAGTAAAAAGTATCATAAGTAATATAAGGAGAGCTCCAACTTTTATATCTAGAGAAAAGTTTTAGCTGCAGTTGTATTTAATAAGACTATTTCTTGAACAAAATAACAATGATCTGCATTTATGGACAGGAAGAATAATATTCCTGAAATTCCATTTGTCTTAACGTATATTTGCACGGAAATCACTGCAACTTGATGTCCATATCATAAATCACGACCTCGTTGCTTACAGAATTCGTTGAACTGGTTCCACTCTCTCTCTCTCTCTCTCTCTCTCTCTCTCTCTCTCATATTTTTAGTGTTCTGCGGCTTTGAGTCTTCAATTAATATGTAATTTTCAGCGATAGACCTTTGCCCAAAACGTTTTGGAACTTCCGCCAAATCGGGAATGTCACTGTACACTGGTCGCCCTCCGTGGTGTAATGATACCATGCTAAGTTCATATACCCAAGGTCGTGGGTCTAATGGCTTCCTTCGGAAGGGAAATAAAGCCGTGGGTCCCGTGTCGTAGATTAGCAGTTAAAGAGCGTCCATAAATAAAACTACATTTCATTTCACACACACTGATGCTATTATAATGAGTCAAACATTAGTTCAGAGAGAAAACAAATGCACGTGGGTGTGATAAATTTAGAAAAACAATTGCACGTGGGCGTAATAAAACGATTACAATGCAGAGATAATGAGTTGCGATTGGTTGGAATTTTACGCGCCAATGCACTGGATTGGCCACCTCCTACGATCACGTGACATGAACGAAATAGAAAAACGAGGTATATGTGTGACTGGCGCTGCACAATGTAAGAAACTCAGTTTGGTAGCACAAAATGCATTTCATTCCAAAACTCACAAGACACCAAGCTGTTTCTGAAAACGGTCTGCGGATCTCCACCACGGATTGCAACGCTCCAGCTGGTTGACCTTTAGGGTCATGTGCCATCTGAATGCTTAGGTATGCGAATACGTTAACAAACGCGTAACGCCGTTAGGAACAATGCTGCTTCCAACCCAAGTTCTCATGTTCTGTCTCTTGATGAACGACGCCTTTGTTCCTCGCTATAGCATTCCATAAGTTTTCTCTATATCGCTGTAACAAATGATTTTTCCTTCTGCTTCATGCTGATCAGAAATTGCCTTAATTACTGGCTTCCTTGTAACAAGAAGTGAAATACGCTGGACTAAACCGATAGACAAATCCGTTTCTATACAGGGCCAGGAATTTACAAATTCTGGTATGACAGAAGTTTGTGTTTTACAACTGAAACCACAACAAAAAACACCTCAGAATGGTCAATCTGATTTTCCATTTTGAGTTATTCTGTCCACAAACACACATACACACAAACACGTGGACCTTTTTCTAAAAATCTGTAGTGTTGCATTCACAAGTGTTTATCTGTTCTGCAAACAAACTTCTTATAAAATATTCTTTTCCTACTTCATGCTAATCGAGATGTAAAACTTGTCTTGTTATTAAGTTCCTTGTAAGTAAACGGGAATAAGGGAGTGCATAGTCAAAAGCAGTGGTGCCCAACCTACCGCGTTAGAGGGGAGGGCAGATTTACCTTCACCTCTCTATTTATGACGTCGGTTTGTATCAGTGGCGGTGGCTTCAGCAACGTTAACGTCATATGGCATGGTACAAATACTGAAAAACCAAGGATGTTGTGGAGTACTAAATGTTTGGTTCGCTTGAAACTTGTCGTCGTGTCCAGAGTGGAACCGTTGAGTTAAACGCCACTGAACGAAATACTTCCTTCCTGGCCATACACAAAACGAAGGAGGCAAGGTAACACGGCTAGGTGACGTCATTAGCTCATAAGAGCAGAGGTTGGGCACTTTTAAAATCCGATCACTGGGCCGCGCCGTGGCCGAGCGGTTAGACCATTCGCCTCTCACCTAAACGGTCCGGGTTCGATCCCAAGCAACCGCATAGTGGTGGACAAAGCGGCGTAGGGGCGGGTTTTCTCCGGTTTCCCCCGCCATCGCATTCCACCGGTGCTGCATCTTTATTCCATGCATGCCATGGTAGTAAAAGCGGGCGTTAAACACTATCAAAAAAGAAAACTCCCTTCCCTTTGCATGACCAGGGTGTTAACAAATGAATAACGACTTTCCATTTAGAAAATTCTAAATATTGGGAATTTTAAAACCAATAACACGGAATATCATGGAAATGATTAACTCTATAAAAATGTATATGTCAAATTATGTGTTTTAAGGAGATCTACATCTCTTACGGTTTACCAATTATGCCAAATTCAACCAGAATAAAACGATTTTCAGAAACCATTCCGAGGAAATTTAAAATAATCATTTTATTTGCCATATAAATAGTTTAATACCTAGCTTTTTAATCAAAATCATTGGCGCCATTTTTGAGAAAATCAAAAAAAGAAAACTATTTTCAGCAGTCTTCTTGGGGTTGGAGCGCGTAAGTGGCGTATTCACTTCCTCTCTGTATGCAAGCACTTCGTACTTGCACGCGGGGGGGGGGGGAGGTTCAGTGTATAAAATCCACGGACTTGTCCCCGAGTTCGCACGTATCCCTGTGTAGTCAGGTTATGCACGCTTGTTTACTTTACCTACCAGGGAAAGCCACGAAAAGGCCAAGGTCGGCCGATCTAGCTGTTTTTCAGAGGTTTAAGTTTCCATTACAAAACACAAACACGTGCATTAAGCAGTATTTTAGCCAATCTGTGTCTACATCTCGTGTTCACAAAGGAGCTGTTTCGAGACCCGCATGAGAAAGCCTTCGGTCAAATTGCTCAATATAGATCCGAACCGGTTCCTCACTCGCAGGTTCATCTCGATGCAATTTATATCGTCTGTAGTATTAAGTTGTGTTCTCATTTAAATAATCGAAACTGAGAATGGTTTATAGTTTTCATCTTCTCTTCAGTGAACGTAGATCATTCCGGCCGTAATATTTATCATCAGTAAAGGGACGCACATTTTGTTTTCTTGGCAACTACAACTATATTAAAATGATAAGCTCTGAATCAAAAGAAAAGCATTTAGAGATATTTTTACTTTCTCTAGCTCGTATGTGCATACAGTGTACAGAGTAGCCAGAGAAGGTATTGTATTCCACCCAAAATTCGATGCCGAGATTTACCGGAAATTCACTGGTTGTTGTAATATAATTTTAATATTGTTATATTATTTCTACTTAAAGCACTATTTCCACATACCAATAAGCATTAGATGTAATCTCTGTGTACATAATCATTTGCTGATAATGTTACAAAATGTTATTGTATACTGGATGTAAAGCTGTATATAAGACTTTTAATGTGGTCTCTATAAGAATGTGACATAAAATAAAGAATGATTAAAAAAAGGCTTTTTTAGAAAAAAGTCCCCGTCTCTATGTCTGTGATTTTGATTAAAACTCTTATATTTAAGATATTTACATGACAAATGAAATGTATATCTTGAAATTTCCGGGTGTACCATATAAACACCTTTTTATTTATTTATTTTTAACTTTGCATAACTTGTAAACCG
This sequence comes from Hymenopus coronatus, assembly GCA_030762935.1. Classification (NCBI taxonomy): domain Eukaryota; kingdom Metazoa; phylum Arthropoda; class Insecta; order Mantodea; family Hymenopodidae; genus Hymenopus; species Hymenopus coronatus. The sequence continues at coordinate 82,714,657 of CM060885.1, forward strand.
TAAGAGATAGACAAAAGCTTACTTCACAAAAAGATGTAGAGCTCCTTAAAACAGATCATTTATGTCATATACATTGCTTTGCTGCAGTTGACTATTTTCGAGACATTACTTGTTGTTAGTTTCAGTTTTAAATAATTAACGTTTTACGTTGTCTACACGTACTATGTACATAGTGTATTGCACTCAAAAATTCCATACCGCGATTTCACCGGAATTACATGTTTTGGGAAAAAAAAAAGTATTTCTAGAAAAAGGTCCGTGTGTGTCTAGAAAGCATAGCTCAAAAACAAAAATCGTTTAAATACCAAACTTGGTATTTAATTTCAGTATCTTACAAGGATGTAGTATAAATATTTTCAACAAAATCCCCCGTCCCCCATCCCAACTACCCTTTACATGGAAACATTTTCGAAAATGTTGGTCTTATCAAAAATAGCTCTAACGATTTTGATTAAAATATCGCATATTAAATATATTTACATCACAAATGAAATGCATATCTTGAATTTTCTAGGAATAGCCTCTGAAGACTGCTTTATTCTGAATGAATTTTATGGAATTTTGCATAAATGCTAAACCGTAAGAGGACAAAAACTTACCACACAAAAAATGTAGAGCACGTTAAAACATACAATTTATGTGATATATATATATTTTTTTTTTCGTGGAGTTGATCGTTTTTGAGACATTCCTTGTCTTTAGTTTCAACTTTGGAAAAAACTTGTACTTTTCTGATAGAGGAACTTGTCAACTCGTGTCCATACAAAGGAACTTCAGTCAAATAGCAAACAGCTTTTGACTATCACTTTAACCTATGCTACTCCCTTATTTCGCTTCTACTTACAAGGAAGCAAGTAATAAGACTTTTTCTGCTAATTTTTTCTCGATTAGCATGAAGTAAATGGAAGCATAAGCTTTCTAACAATAATTTGTTGCAGAGATGTAGAGAAAGTCATGTGAATGGAACACATCAGGTTTTTGTCTTGTAATATAGCGGCTTATCGTACAACAATCAGTCGAAAATGTGAATGTAATATTCCATCAGCGTTGATGCAATACTTGACTTAAAACAGGCCTTGAATCGTCAATGTAAGTTTATATGATATAATTAATTGGCGTTCAACAGACAAGAAATAAACAAAAACAAGCCGATCACTTGCATTCTCGTCAAGCAACTCGAGTCGTGATGGTCAGGAAATTCGAGCGCCAGTCTAGAGCAGAATACACAACAAAGCTGGCAACTTGAACACACGAAATAATCACAACATTGTTAATAAGTTATTCTTCTTTCCACTTGATGCTAATCGAGATAAACATTAACAGAAATTGTCTTATTACTTAGTTCCTTATAAGTAGACGGGAAATAAGGGAATACACCGGGCTAAACCGACAGTCAAATGTTTTAAAACGTGGTTGCTATAGAATTGAAATCCGTTTCTTTGCGTGGGCAGGAGTTGACAAGTTCCCGTATGATAAAAGTTTAAGTATTTTAAAACTAAAACCAATAACAAACACTATCTCAAAAACAGTCAATTCTAGGAAATAAATATATATGGCATAAATTGTGTGTTTTAAGGCGCGCTACATGTATTGTATAATAAGTTTTTGTCTATCTCTTACGGCTTTCAAGTTGAGCAAAATTCAAAACAAAAGAGGCCTTTAGAAACTATTTCCAAAGTTTTCAAGTTATACGTTTTATTGGTCATGTAAATATATTAAATAGTAGAGATTTTAATCAAAATCATTAAAGCCATTTTTAAGAACATCAAAATTCTCGAAATTTTCTCAGTGTAAAGGGTAGTTGGAGTGGGAGGATATTTTTGAAAATATTCATGTCGCATCCTTGGAAGCTGCGGAACTTAAATATAAAGTTTGTTATTTAACGGGCTTTCCCTTATTGAGCTATGCTGCCCACAGACACTCACACGGACCTTTTTCTAAACAATGTTTTTTTGGGGGGGGGGCGTCAGGGTGTCCCAAAACATGTATTTCCAGTGAAATATTGGTATTGAATTTTCGGGTACAATAATAATGTCTTCCCCTGGAGTTGACCGTTTTCGAGATATTTCTTGTTATTGGTTTTAGTTTTAAAATACCTAATTTTTTTTTTTCAACGGGAACTTGTCAACTCCTGGCCACGCAAAGAAATGGATTTCAATCAACCATATGTTAAAACATTTGACTATCAGTTTAACTTAGTGTATTTCTTTATTTCTCTCCTACTTATAAAGAACTAATAAGACCATTTCTGCTAATGTTTATTTCGATTAGCATAACTGGATAGAAGTATAAGCTTATTAAGAAAAAATTGTTACAGAGATGTAGAGAAAGTTATGTGAATGGAATACATCAGAATTTTTTTTTAATACATGGTCGTTAGTCGCATTTCATAATGCCGACAACGGCGCACGTTCGAAGATAACGTTTTGTGTTTTGTTAAACAAATCTTCCTCAGAGACCTTGAGAATGATGGAAGACGCTTATAGTGAAGCACCGATGAAGAAAACTCAAGTGTATGAATGGCATAAACGTTTCAGTCAAGATTTAGAAACGCTGAAGACATTACTGTACGTGCGACACGTATCTGAAAATGTTTTCCAGTGGTGGCAGAAGTGGGTCTCTGCGGGACGGAACTATTTTGAAGGAAATGTTGTGTAGCTGGTTTCTGTGTTGTTTACATGTTCCGGATGTTTTTGATTGCAGTATGTTTAACATTTGGCTCAGAAACTATTTAGAGATTACAACATTTCATTAATATTACACTCACAAGACTTTCTTTACGTATTCGGCAACATACTTTTTTTGCAATGCTTATTCTTCTGTCATTCTAACCGAGATCAACATTAGCAGAAATTATCTTATTACTTGTTTCCTTGTAGGTAGAAGGGAAATAAGGGAATACACTAGGCTAAGTGGTAGTCAAATCTTTTAAGTGCTATCGCTATGTGAAAAATCCAATGTGTTACACTCACATGACTTTCTCTAGCTGCTCTAAAAAACTCCTATAAAAGATTATTCTTTGTACACAATGCTAATTGAGATAAATATTAGCAGAATGCTCTTATTACTTAGTTCCTTATAAGTAGAAGGGAATAAGGGAATGCACCATGCTAAAGTGATTGTCAAATGTTCTAAAAGCTATCGTTATGCGATTGTCATTGCAAATCACTTCTTTGCTTGGCCAGGAGTAGAACAAAAGAAAAACAGACACTTCCTGTGTGAGAAGTACTTCACAATTGAAACCAATAACAAGGAATATCTTGAAAACGGTTACCTCCACAACAAAAACGTAAAGGTAAAAAATTGTGTGTTTTGTCATGAGGTACATTTTTTGTGTAGTACGTTTTTTTCTATCTCTTACGGTTTAGCAGTTAAGTAAAATTCAGCAAAATTCATCCAGAATAAAGAGGTCTTCAGAGGCTATTCCCAAAAAAATTGAGAAATACATTTCATTTCGGACATAAATAGCTTTAATATACGGGATTTTAATCAAAATCGTTGGAGCCTTTTTAAGAAAATCAAAATTTTCGAAATTTTTCCATGTAAAGGGTAGTTTGTGATGGGGGGATATTTTTGAAAATCTTAGTGTCACATCCCTGGAAGATACTAAACCTAAATACCAAGTTTGGTACTTAACGGTCTTTTTGTTTTGGGGCTACGCTGTCCACACACACACACACACACACACACACACACACACACACACACACACACACACACACACACAGGCAGACACACATACACGGACCTTTTTTTAAAAATGTTTTTTTCCGACTCAGGGGACCCCAAAACATATTTCCGGTGAAATCTCGGTATCGAATTTTTGGATGCATTACAATACCTTCTCTATCCCTATGTACGTTGTACATATGGGGCTAGAGAAAGTAAAAATTGAAATTCGGTTCTGTTTACACTGCCAGGAGTAAAATAGAAATGGAACGGAAGATGAACTTCCATTTGAAAAGAGTTGAAGTAGTTTAAAATTGACACCAATAACAAGGGATATTTCGGAAACGGATAACGTTTATAAAAAGTGTGGATAAAACATAAATTGATTATTTTAATGATATTAACAGTTTTGTCCATATTTTGGAGTTTCACCAACGGAATTCCTCCAAAAAGAAAAGATATTCAGAGAGTATTCCCACATACATTTTGTCACGTAAATATGTTTAATATACGGCATTTTGATCAAAATCATCATAGCGACCTTTGAGAAAAAAACTAATTTAAAAAAATCCATGTAAAAGGTAGTCTGGGGTGCGGAATTTTCTTGAAAATCATACCCATGGAATACCCTACTAAAATTTAATACCAAATTGGGTATTTAATAGTATTTTCGTTTTTGAGCTATGCTACCCCCCCTCACACATCTTTTTCTAAAATGATTCTTTTTAGTTCAGGAGCCCCCCAAAATACGTATTTCGGGTGAAATCTCTGCATCAAAATTTTGGGTGAAATAATATACTTTGTCTTAGCGTAACCTAATTGGCAACAGGGAGAGAGATTGACTTCAGAAAACACAAACATACAAATACTCAACGCTAAACATTCATGCCCATAGCGGTATTGGAACCCGCAGCGGAGCGTCAACGCCAACGACCATGGAGCAAAACATAAAAAATATGATGTGTTCCGTTCACATGACTTTCTCTAAATCTCTACAACAAAACATTGTTAAAAAGCTGATGCTTCTATTTACTTCATGCTAATCGAGAAAAAATTAGCAGAAATAGTCCTATTATTTGCTTCCTTGTAAGCAGAAGCGAAATAAGGGAGTATCATAGGTTAAAGTGATAGTCAAAAGCTGGTTGCTATGTGCTTTAACGTGCTCTACATTTTTACTTTCTCTACACGTAATATGTACTGTATAGAGAAGGTATTGTAATGCACCCAAAAATTCAATACCGAGATTTCATCGTAAATATATGTTTTGAGACCCCCTGAATAAAAAAAAAACATTTTTAGAAAAATGTCCGTGTGTGTGTGTGTGTGCCTGTGGGCAGCATAGCTCAAAAAGGAAAAGACCGTTAAAAGCCAAACTTGGTATTTAAGTTTGGTATCTTCCAAGAATGCGTCACGAAAGTGTTCAAGAAAATCCCCCCACCCCAAACTACCCTTTACATGGAACTCTTTTCGAAAATTTTGATTTTCTTAAAAATAGCTCTTAACGATTTTGATTAAAATCTCTTATATTTAAGATATTTACTTGCCAAATAAACTGTATATCTTGAATTTTCTGGGAATAGCTTCTGAAGATTACTTTATTCAGGATAAGTTTTACGGAATTTTGCATAACTGCTAAACTGTAAGAGATGGAGAAAAACTTACCACACAAAAAATGTAGAGTAGGTTAAAACACACAATTTATGTTAGGTATATACATTTTTTTCGTGGAGTTGATCGTTTGTTAGATATTCGTTGCTTTTGGTTTCAGCTTTAAAAAACATCCTTTTCTCAAACAGAAATTTCTCAACTCCTGTCCATATAAACAAAGGAACTTCAGTTACATAGCAACCAGCTTTTGACTATCTCTGTAACTTATGGTACTCCCTTAGTTCACTTCTACTTACAAGGAAGTAAGTAATAAGACTATTCTGCTATTTTTTCTCGATTAACATGAAGGAAATAGAAGCATTAGCTTTCTAACAATAATTTGTTGCAGAAATGTAGGGAAAGTCATGTGAATGGATCACATCAAATTTTTTGTGTAGCAACTTTTTGTCCATCTCTTACGGTTTAGCAGTTATGCAAAATTCCGTAAAATTTCCCCAGAATAAAGTAGTCTTCAGAGACTATTCCCAGAAAATTCGAGAAATACATTTTATTTGTCAGGTAAATATGTTTAATATATGATAGTTAAATCAAAATCGTTACAGCTATTTTTAAGAAAATCAAAATTTTCGAAAACAGTTCCATGTAAAGGGTAGTTTGGGGTGGGGGAATTTTCTTGAAAATCTTCTTGTCTCATCCCTGGAAGATAGAAAGTTTAAATACCAAGTTTGGTATTTTACCGACTTTTCGTTTTTGAGTTATCATGTTCACAGACACACGGACCTTTTTCTGAAAATGCCTTTTTGGATACAGGGGACCCTAAGATATATATTTCCGGTGAAATGTGGGTATCGAATTTTTGGGTGGAGTGCAATAGCTTCTCTATACACTATGTACGTAGCGCGTGTAGAGAAAGTAAAATGTTAAAAGTAAAATAATGAGAAGAACAAGCAATTATCAAGGGATAGACAGAGAACAGAACTTGTAAGGGTCTTAGACCAGTGCTGCTGCATCGGAAATGACCCAGAGATCCTTAAACGTTCCCCTCGTGTTGATATCTTGAGGATTCCTTATTTCCTCTGATCCATGACTTGTTACAACGTGATAAAGCTCAGACAGCTAAAAACTGGAATTTAGATAACTAGTCTTCCATATACTAAGAGCATTTCGAGAATAGGAGCTAGTAAACATGGTGTTGCTGATTTAAAGAATGAGTATGGCGTGAAATTAATTTATTACTACACAATAAGGTTCCACTAGTGTCGGCTGATAAGTCCTGGGCCTCTTATTTTACTTTCTCTACACATACTATGTACATAGCATTTTCAGAAAAAGGTCCGCGCGTATGTATGTGTCTGTCGGCAGCATAGCTCAAAAACGAAAAGACCGTTAAATACCAAACTTAGTATTTAAGCTTGGTATCTTCTAAGGACATGACACGCAGATTTTCAAGAAAATTCCCCCACACCCATGGAAGTTTTTTCGAAAATGTTGATTTTCTTAAAAATGGCTCTTACGGTTTAGATTAAAATCTCTTATAATTAAGACACTTACTTGACAAATAAAATATATATCTTGAAATTTCTGGGAACAGCCTCTGAAGACATGTTTATTCTGGGTGAATTTTGAAAAATTTTGCATAACTGGTAAACCGTAAGAGATAGGCAAAAATGTATTCCACAAAAAATGTAGATCACATTAAAACACACAATTTATGTCATATACATTTTTTTCGTGAAGTTGATCATCTTTGAGGTATTCCTTGTTTTTGGTTTCAGCTTTGAAAAACTTATACTTTTCTCATACAGGAATCTGTCAACTCGTGTCCATACAAACAAAGGAACATCAGTCACATAGCAACCAGCTTTTGCTTTCACTTTAACCTATGGTGCTCCCTTATTTCACTTCTACTCACAAGGAAACAAGTAATAAGACTATTTCTGTTAACGTTTATCTCGATTAGTGTGATGTAGATAGAAGCATAAGGATTTTAACAATAATTTGTTGCAGAGATGTAGAGAAAGTTATGTGAATGGAGCACATCATATTTTTATTTATTGTTTTTGTAATCAGGATGTTATTTCTGTTGCTAGGGAAGAAAATGAGAAATAAGCCATTAAATTGATATACAGCATAAAAGTGGCATGTTGCTGCTCGCAGCCCTGCATGCAGCTTTATCGCTATGAAACACGATTGAATACCCAACTTGAAACAGCGTTCCGCTTCACGGGCGCTTGCCTATCTGTGGATGACAGGTTTTCACATATCGAGAACACTGCACAAGACATTCAATTGTACCTGCTAGCTGGTAAACCCGTCACCTTTCTGAACATGTCTATTACGAGGGCGTTCAGCTATATCCATCACGTGGTTTCGTTGCCATAGGCGATTGAATCAACAATCTTTTTTTTTTATAGTGTTTACCGCCCGCTGTAACTAATTGTGGCACCGCAGGCGATGACACTGATGACACATGGAATGAACATGGAGCACCGGTGGAATGTGATGGCGGGGGAAACCGGAGAAAACCCGCCCCTGCAACACAAATCTCACATGCGGTCGCTTGGGATCGAACCCGGGCCGCCTAGGTGAGAGGCGAATGGTCTGACCACTCGGCCACGGCGCGGCCCTGAATCTACAATCATGTGCTTCCTAAAAAGAGTAAACATTTCTATCTACAAGGCTTAACACCGAAAGAGATAAAAGCCGATTTGGATGTTCATGGCGCATCTGCTCTTGCGTTTGCAACCATTTACAATTGCATAAATGAATTTAAACGTGGCCGTACATCCACAAATGATAAACATCGTTCCGGACGTCCAGTAGAAGTGACTTTCTCCGAAATTATTGACAAAATCCAGGATATGGTTTTGAGTGATAGACGAATCAAAGTTCATGAAATAGTAGATGTCACAAGGTACACTTTTGCACTTAGAATTAGGTCTGTCAAAGGTCTCGGCAAGATGGGTGCCGCGTTTGCTCTCAGTGGAGAATGAATACAAGCGTGTGATCCATTCGGAGGCTGGTTTGGCACTTTTTCGTAGCAATCCTGACGAGCTTCTGCGTCGATATGTAACTTGGATACACTACTATACTCCAGAGACAAAAGTACAGTCGAAACAGTGGGGTTTTAAAGGCTAACGGCTAGGAGGCAAAGAAAAAGCTTCTCTTCCACCGAGGCAATTAACGGCTGCACTTTCGATGGCGAACACTGTACAAATAAGGTTCGGATTACTACAACATCCACCACATTTGGCCTCCACTGACTTTCTGTTTTATTCCAACTGTGTTCCATTCACATGACTTTCTCTACATATCTGGAACAAATTATCGTTAGAAAGCTTATGCTTCTATTTACTTCATACTAATCGAGAAAAAAAAAAAAGCAAAAATAGCCTTATTACTTGCTTCCTTGTGAGTAGAAGCGAAATAAGGGAGTACCATAGGTTAAAGTGATAGTCAAAAGCTGGTTGCTATGTTACTGAAGTTTCTTTGTACGTATGGAAAGGAGTTGACAAATACCTGTATGAGAAAAGTATGTTTTTTAAAGACGAAACCAAAAACAAGGAATATCTTAAAAACGATCAACTCCACAAAAAAATGTATATAACATAAATTGTGTGTTTTAACCTACTCTACATGTTTTGTGTGGTAAGATTTTGTCCATCTGTTACGGTTTAGCAGTTATGCAAAATTCCGTAAAGTTCATCCAGAATAAAGTAGTCTTCAGAGGCTATTCCCAGAAAATTCAAGATATACATTTTATTTGTCAGGTAAATATCTTTAATATACGATATTTTAATGAAAATCGTTACAACCATTTTTCAGAAAATCAAAATTTTCGAAAAAAATTCCACATAAAAGGTAGTTGGGGGCGGGGCGATTTTCTTGTAAATCTTCGTGTCACAGGACACACACACACACACACACACACACACACACACACACACACACACGACCTTTTTGTGAAGATGGAGATTTTTTATTTTCGGTGAAATCACGGTATTGAATTTTTGGGTGGAATACATTACTTTCTGTAGCTACTTCGTGTATTTTGCATACGTACTAGAGAAAGTAGACATGAACAGGTAATGTACATGCCGCACTTCGCAGAAGATGGAGTAAAGACATTGGATCCTGCGCGTATGACCGCTCGCTCGGCCCGTAGATGCTCACTCATTCGGTTCATAGCATTACTTCACGCTCCGGTAGCGTAAACCTGTTTCGTCCTTTGAAGCGTATATATAGCTGGGTGGACAGAGCTTCAAATCCGATTCTGAGCTGCAGGAAACTCTTTGCTACCAGCCACATAATTATAGCAGGGCGACGTTCAACAGTTTTATTTGATGTGTTCCATTTACATGACTTTCTCTATACGTACTGTAAACATAACGTATAGAGAAGGTATTGCACTCCACCCAAAAATTCGATACGAGATTTCACCGGAAATATATGTTTTAGGGTCCCCTGTATCCAAAAAAATAAAAAAGAGCATTTTCAGAAAAAAGGTCCGTGTGTCTATGAACACGATAACTCAAAACCGAAAAGTCCGTAAAATACCAAACTTGGTATTTAAATTCAGTATCTTCCAGGGATGCGACACGAAGATTTTGACAAAAATCCCCCACCCCAAACTACCCTTTCCATTGGAACATTTTTCGAAAATTGTTATTTTCTCAAAAAAATGGCTCTAATGATTTTAAGTAAAATATCGTAGGTTAAAGACAAATAAAATGTGTATCTTGACTTTTCTGGGATTAACCTCTGAAGACTACTTTATTCTGGATGAATTTTATGGAATTTTGCGGAATTTTGCATAGCTGCTAAACTGTAAGAGGTGGACAAAAGGCTTTCCACACAAAAATGTAGAGCACGTTAAAACACACAATTTATGTTACATAGATTTTTTTCGTGAAATTGATCGGTTTCTAGATATTCCTTGTTTTTAGTTTCAGCTTTGAAAAACATACTTTTCTCTACAGGAATTTGTGAACTACTGTCCATTCAAACAAAGGAACTTCAGTCACATAGCAACCAGCAACTATCACTTTAACCTATGGTACTCCCTTATTTCGCTTCTACTTACAAGGAAGCAAGTAATAAGACGATTTCTGCTAATTTTATCTCGATTCTCATGATGCAGATACAAGAATAAGGTTTTATCAATAATTTGTTACAGAGATGTAGAGAAGGTCATGTGAGTGGAGCACATCAGATTTTTTAACATGGCTGTAAATCTACTGACATGGAGCTGTCGCTTTTTAGCAGACTTAGCCAGATTTGAATCCGCGTTACCGAGTTCAGAAAGCCAGCTGAGCTACCAAGGCGGACAAAATATAAAAAGTCATGTGAATGAAACACATGGGATTATTAGAAAAAGCTTTCTTTGTGTGAATGCGGGGAAAGAGCTATGGTGGAGGTTCCCTTACAGTTTCTAAGCAGTTCATCTCGATGCGGTGAGCGTAGGAGCTTGCGCCCCAGGTCTGGCCCAACACCTTGGGTCTACAGATGATGTCACCACCAGGAAAGAAACCAGCTGTTTGAAATGGAAATGAAATTACGGGACATGAAGAAACCTCCCCAAGATTTCCTAGTGGTCCGGGACAACGCGCGGGAAAAAACCCATGGATACAGGTCGGATGTGGGAATCGATGCCATCGCCAGTCTGAGACGAAACGCCTGAGCTCGGTGTATCAGTAGTAATTGGTAATGTTGTGGGACGTGAACTTCTTATCCAAAAATCTGATGTGTTCCATTCTCTATGTCTCTGTCAAAAATTATTGTTAAAAGGTTTATGCTTCTATTTACTTCATACTAATCGAGAAAAAATCAGCAGAAATAGTCTTATTACTTGCTTCTATGTAAGTAGGAGCAAAATAAGGCAATACCATAGGTTAAAAGCTGGTTGCTATGTGACTGAAGTTCCTTTGTTTGTATGGACACGAGTTGTTAAACTCCTGTATGAGAAAAGTACGCTTTTTAAAGTTGAACCCAAAAACAAGGAGAATCTATAACGACCAACTCCACGAAAAAAAAATGTATATATGATAAATTGTGTGTTTTTTGTTTTGTAAGTTTTGTCCATCTCTTACGGTTTATGCAAAGTTCCGTAAAATTCATCCAGAATAAAGTGGTCTTCAGAGGCTATTCCCAGAAAATTCAAGATATACATTATTTGTCATGTAAACATCTTAAATAACAGAAATGTTAATCAAAATCGTTAGAGGCACTTTTGAGAAAATCAAAATTTTCGAAAAAAGTTCCATGTAAAGGGTAGTTGGGGGTGGGGAGATTTTTCTAAAATCTTCGTGTCGCATCCCTTAACTTAAATACCAACTTTGGTGTTTTACCGACTATTCGTTTTTGAGCTTTCGTGTTCACAAACATACACACACACGCGCCTTTTTCTGAAAATGACTTTTTTGGATACATGGAACCCTAAAACACATATTTCCGGTGCAATCTCGGTATCGAATTTTTGGGTGGAGTGCGTATAGAGAAAGTAAAAATCGGAATTGTTCCGTGAAAAGTGTGGGTAAAGTTCCATATACAAGCTTGTGATGACAAAATTCCAGTCTCCCGTAAGATCAAGTGCATGCAGCAGTACCGTAAGTTAGAACTGGTTTGTCTTCAACTGACATTTCTGAGCAGCGCCACGGTTCAAGTTGGTCTTCCATGTCGCCGCTGTTTACTTTCTCTACTTCGTACACCGGGGTTTCACTGAAAATACAGTCCTCTAGAAGGGAAATAAGCGAATACACAAGGCTGAACCGATAATCAGATCTTTTAAAAACCTGTTGCTGTGTAATTAACATTCATTTCTTTTCGTGGCCAGGAGTTGAGAAATTTCCGTATGAGAAAATGTAAAGTAGTACATGAAATAGTTGTTTTTTGTATAGCATTTTTTTTTATATATAATGCAGTAGCTTCTCTACCTTTGTAAAGTACGTGCTAGAGAAAGTAAACAAAAAAAAGCTAAATATCGAACGTGATACATAAGTTCAGCATCTTCCATTTATCTACATTTTCAATATATATATGGCACGACAGCTCACAAGGAACCTTGGCCTACCGCCCGGCCGCTGCGTCCCCCCATCTCTGTCCATGGATGGGGTGCAGTATTGGAGGGTGAGACGTGGTCAGCGCCTCGAACCCTCCTGGCCGGTTAATGCGGTCCTCATGACCTGGAGCTGCTACTTCTCCATCAAGTAGCGCCTCAATGGCCCTCTAGGGACCTCACGTGGCTGAGTGCACCACGGTCCAGGTCTCCCAGCGGGGAAAAGATCTTCAAATCCGTACTGGGAACCGAACCCAGGTCACCTTCTTGATAAGCGGCAACGCTACCACCGCGCTAAAGAGACGACCAAGCTTTCACTCTACTCCCCCACAAACTTCCTTTATAGGGAAACGTCGAAATTATTTTTTTTTCAAAAATAGCTCACACTTTTTATTAAAGTACGGTATGTTACATATATTTATAAAACAAATAAAATGCAAATGATTTTTTTCTACGACCAAGTTTAACTGAGTAGTTTACGAGCTCATTTCAGATCAAAGTAGAGTTTTACAGAATCCAAGATTTTTTACAGAAAATGGGCAAGCGTAAAGTAATTTTGTTCCAACTTTATGCTCGCGAAAATAATTCACGATATTAGTGTACATCATGATCAACAGACAAACAATAACAATTATTCGTGCACGATATAATGTTATGTTCAACGTCAATAAGTGGTAGATATTGTTTCTCAGCTCTAAGGATATGATAAATCTCAAATCTGCCATTTTCTCGAAATACATCACAGAAGAACAATAATATTGGTTTGTCACGGCCTGCTATAACCGCCTAGCAACCACAAAGCGAGACTATACCCACTGAACGCACCCTATCCCAACGCTGCGAAATAAATAGCGAACTATAATCTTTGGTGAATGGCTCAAACTTCTCTTTTATATGAGAAAATTCTTATAGAAAAATATTATATAAGACGCAAGTGTCTTTTTGATTCTACTTGACTGCGTCTCGTTTCTCAATATTCCCACTAAAAAAAAAAAAAAAAAAAAAAAAAAAAAAAAAAAAACAACAACAACAACTATACGCTCCTTACATCATAAATATCTATCTATTATGAGAACAACGTCTAAAGACCTCTTCATCCTGGATGACTTTTGAATAACTGTTAAACCTAGACAGAAAGGTACAACACGAGTGATGTAGACCTCGTTAAAACACGCAAGTTATATTAATACAAACGCTTGTGGTGCCCCATTTTGACTCTCTTTTTACTAACCTAACTGAAAATCTGACTAAGACTTCAACGGGCTCAGAATACGTGTGTACGCAATCTCCGTCGATTTGCTCATGTTACACTATCACTTTCCTTCTTCCCATAGCTACTCATCATACAACCTTCTGTTCATATAGTTTACAATACATTTAGCTCGTCTTTGGAATTCGCTCCCTGAAGACGCAAGGGACTGCCGGAACATTATACTTTTCAAGCAGAAAATTAGAGCATACACGTGTAATAAACCTAATCTGCTGCTGCTGTATTAATATGATAAATACTGTCATTTATTGTTAGTAATATTTTATGTGCTGCCAAGTAATTTGCATTTCAATTGTAAATACCACTAATGTGTGTTTCGACCAACATGAATATTTCACTTAAAATAATTTTGTTTACAGTTTTTTTCTTCTCATTTCAATATACTTATTGCAGCTTTTTATTAAGTTGTATAGAATTAATTGTATATTTGTTCTTTATTCTTTTATTCATTGTATCACTGCTGTGTTGAATTTAATGCATTGCCTGGTGGAGTGGAAGAGCAGGCCTTAACTCCAACCAGCATAAATAAATTATATAGGTAGAGTAAGAAAATTCAATGCCATAGTTTTGATTTGAACCACGGATCTTTAGGTCTCTGCCACTGAGCTACCATGGCAACATGGCATTGAATTTCGCAACTGACTCGCATGTTTCCCGGTAAATCACAAGGTGTTCTCAAATTATTTTGAGATGACAACCCCAATGACGACCTACAGTGTTGTAAGCCAACTATTATGGTCAATTGGATTAGTTGTTTTTTCACACAAGCCGTGTGTAGGACAGGAGTTGGATAGGTAGAGTCAGACTGAGAAATGCAATGTCATAGCTGGGATTTGAACCACGGATCTCCCGGTCTCTGGCCGTGTGTAGGACAGGAGTTGGATAGGTAGAGTCAGACTGAAAAATGCAATGTCATAGCCGGGATTTGAACCACGGATCTCTCGGTCTCTAATCACTGAGCAACCATGGCAATATGCCGGCGTGTTAAAGAAACTAAAAGCTTGTGTTTTGATACCGGGAGATCCCGACTTCGATTCCTAGCCGCCGACCTCTCTGACCCACTCTGACTCCGTAGTGTAATGGTTACCATATACCCAAGGTAACCAGCCAAGAACGATGGATTTTTTCGGGCGTAAATATCCTTAGCATGGCTTCCTTCCTCTAACCTGATAAAGAGGCATCTGAGCAAAATTAAGCGGTCTTCCACGCCCAACATAGAATGGGACGCTGAAAACTAGTTAAAGGGCGTCCATAAATAAAACTACATTTCATTTAATTTTGACCCAAGGGTTTTTCGTGGTTTTCAAAGATCGATAGGCGAATACTGGGGTGGTTCCAACACATTTCCTTGTGCCTCATTTCCTGTACTCTTCACTTCATCTGTTTTGGGGTTATAGGAAAAGATGGCGGTGTTGGATAGGTCGCGGTTGGGTGTTAGAGTAGGGCTTTATAGAGGTTTCATCCCTGACGTCGGTTAAGACTGCGCATTCGGGACCCGCCCTCGAATGGACCCCTCCGCTGGGCCGCCGGAGGGTTTAATCGGCTTAGGGCCAGTTGTACGAACTCGGAATAAACCTCTGTTAGTCGTTATTCCATGGTTATGTGCAAAATTGTGTTGTACGACAACGGAATAGAGACTATCAAGGGAATAAACATGGAATAACTTATTCCGTGCTTCCTTGCGGGGATAAGCCCATATTCCGAGAATAGAGTATAAAAAGGAAAATGGCCGCTTGGGTACTCGGCACAATTTTGACCCATATTTGACCGATATAAACGATTCATTTCTTTATAGTATGTTTTAAGGACATATTATACCTAAATACAATATTTTGTAGAGATAGTCTGATAAATGAACACGGCTATAATGAAATTAAAGTTGAGAAATGATACACACAGACGACTTGATGGTTATAAGATAAATATGACAAGAAGATAGTTAAAATAAAGTTTCATTTATAAAAAAGTAAAATCTACCTACAATATTATCATCAAAATACCTCTATTTTATGGAAACAATTAAATTTAATCCCACCCAAGATAAGTATAAAATAGTGTAGTGCAGCAATTCACCAGCACAATGCATAGCGTTGTAAAGAGTGAGGTTACGTTTTATTGACGAAATACAAAGGATAGGTTACTTCTACGGTAATATGCTTCAAAACGTAAGATAACCACAAGTATTAATTTTAAAATATTAAAAAAGCCATTACATACAGTGAAGCTGTCAATTTTATTAAAATCTGGACATCTATTTCCAACACGTGCTTCACTTGGTCATGGTGTAGATGGAGTACCCTGCTGTGAAGCACGTGTTGGTAATAGATGTCCAGATTTTAATAAAAACAAGTATTAATGTTAGCGACATTCTGTACTATAATCAGATTTTGGAAGTTATGTGCAAGTTTAAAAACTATAACACTACAAGCTTTGTGATGTAGGGAGGAGATGCCCAGATTAAAAGACGCCATCAGAGCTCGTAAATCTAAATATATTAGTTTACAATAAATTCATAATTTTTCGTATTATATGCTGTAGGTTTAACGCATTAGAGACAATTTTGATTCAATAGAGAATACTTTCCCTAAAATATAATGTTCTCGGTTTTATTGGTTTGGTTGACAATTTTTAGCTGCTGTATTAAATATTGCCATCAGCAAAGTGCGAACTGTAATGGGAACGGTTTAATGTACTATTCGACATAACTACTAATATTTCTGTTGGTTAATAATACTTATATAGCAAATTGTTTTCTATTTATCTTGGTGCAACGATTCAATTATACATATCTTAAGTTGATAGTGGCATTGGCAACACTAAAATGTAATTTTCAAAATTCACTTACTAAGTATTTTAGTAAATAAAATACAGAAATGAGGCTAAGTACGTTTTGATCACCGAAACGGAAAGATGTCATATATCAGCACAAGATACAACTTTGCACATACGGTAAGATTATATTCCCATACTCCTAACCTATCGCAAGAAGTCATACGTTGTTTATGTTTTGTAAAATGTATAGCAATTCTACATCCGAACACGCTTATGAGCATTCATAATGATTTCATAGTACCGTAAGTAGTTAAAATAAGAAATAATACATAGTTTAGTAACAGCTGATTGAGAAATCAATGAAGTTTTCAGCAAAACAAAGCAGTAATTGCGTATCAAGTTGGCCACAAATTACTCGCAGCATAGCCAACATTAGTTTTAAATCTACAAACAGTCGAATAGATATCTAAGGAATAAAATTGCATCGTACAACTCGTCACCACATTTATACCATGAATAGTGTATTCCAAGAATAACTATTCCAGGATTTATTCCGAGTTCGTACAACTTAGTATGTGTTCGAAACGTTTAATTATCTAAAAATTTAATTTAGATCTCTGAACAATTGCAAAGAATTTTCGTTCCAAACTTCAAAATGCAAACATGTTCTGAGCCTTTACTCTGGCTTTAAGGTGCACTGGAGGTGAGTTTTCATAGTTCTACACTTTTGTTAGCGTTTTTCAGAAATTATTACTGTGATTGCATTGTTGCTAAATGAATATGTGTACCAAATTCCGTTCAAAATGGACAAATTTCTTGGCAGCTATAAATTATTTTACGCATTTCATTAAATAACGAGGTGGATTACGTATTTCAAATGCAAAATGTTGCACATCGCCACTGCACTGAGGCATTTTCTGTTCCTTTACTCCACGCAGTGCACAGTGGGGCATTTGCAGGAACAACAGCAAAGCTTCTCTCTGTTTACTCACAGAGCAATCAGTTGTTGATACCTATTCTAGAATTAAATTAACATGATGTTAATATATAACATAAAATGCTATTATAAGTATTATAGTTTATAGTTCTAGGCGCCTGAATAACGCAATTGTGTCAACTTTATTTTCTCTCTATTACAGGTAAGATGTTATCTGCTGTTGAAGCTTCATGTCTCTAGTTAGAGCAGCTTTCTTCAGGTATTTGTAACTTGATATGCATCTTGCCATTTTCTATGACCAGTCCTTTGCAGGGCTCCGGGAAATCAGCCAACTAAGTGCTCTAACGTTTGAGCGAGCAGAAACGGCTGAATGACTAAAGTGTAAGGTCAGACTGGTGTTTACCACAAACAGGAACAAAGGAAAGGCATAAAATTATCATAACTAACATAATGGGAGCTCCAACTCTTATCGATAAATTCGCGAGCAATTTGTTGTGAGCGAATATCTAGAGAAAAGTTGTAGCTTGAGTTGTACGAGGGCGGATTTTTTCAACATCCGATAGGCTATAAATAAAAGACAAGTTCATAGAAAACAATTATTTTATTACTTAAAGCTTTGAACCCTTATGGTTACTTTTCAACATAATGACCAAAAAGATTGAGACATTTATATTACCTGTGCAGAAGCTTTGCAATATCCGCTTCAAAAAATGCCGCCAATGATTTCAGCCCGGAACCACTATCAGAGCAACTATTTATTGTGAAACTTTACAGTTTGCGGAGAGCCATTCAAAACAAACGAACTTCAGGAATTGTGTTGATCCATGACAACGCTCGTCCACACACTGCTGGCACAACCCATGGGACATTTTCGATCATCCACCGTACAGTCCTGGCCTGGTACCCAGCGACTTAATCTTTTCCCTTTTTTTTTTTTTGGGTAGTGTTTAACGCCCGCTTTAACTACTAATGACACCGCAGGCGGTGACACTGATGATACATGAATGATGATGGAGCAGCGGTGGAATGCGATGGCAGGGGAAACCGGAGTACCCGGAGAAAACCCGCCCCAGCGCCGCTTTGTCCACCACAAATATCATGCGGTCGCTTGGGATCGAACCCAGGCTAGTGGTCTAACCACTCGGCCACGGCGCGGCCCAATCTTTTCCCTGAACTGAAGACGTGGCTAGGAGGGCAGCACTTTCAAACCAACCAAGATCTTCAAAACAACGTCAATGTTCATTTGAAATGTTTGGCGGCAACATTTCTTGAAGCGGGTATTACAAATGTTGTTTTCTAGGTACTTGTCTTTTATTTATAGCCTATCGGATGTTGAAGAAAAACGCCGTAGACAGCGGGGGTTGGGGTGTGGATAATGTCCGGCAATACAAGCATGAAACTGCTCACAAAGAAACCCTCCTTTTTTGTCCTTTATGACAAAGGGGAGGGCTAAGATTCTAGATGGGGGTTCTTTCCCGCATACAGGCCCAGTATTATATATGCCTTCAAGTTCAGGTTTCAGCAACTCAAAGAAAATCCGTTATCAGGTTCTCCAGGCCACGTGGAGTAATACCATGCCAACAAACATCGCCGTATTTGAGAATACAGTACTGTTAACATTTGCGAAAAGTTATTGAGCACTCAGTTATTACTTTCTCTACACGTACTATGCACATAGTGTATAGAGAAGGTATTGTATTGCTCCTAAAAATTCAATACCGAGATTTCATCGAAAATACATGCTTTGGGTCCCCTTGAATAAAAAAAAAAGCATTTTTATTAAAATGTCGTGTGTGAGTCTGTGGGCAGCATAGCTCAAAAACGAAAAGGCCATTAAATACCAAAGTTTGTTATCTTCCAATTGTGCAACACGAAGAGTTTCATCAAAACCCCCAAATATCCTTTACGTGGAACTTTTTTAAACATTTTTGATATTCTCAAAAATGGCTCTAACGATTTTGATTAAAATTTCGTATATTAGAAATATAAAAAAATAAAATGTATATCTTGAATTTTCTGGGAGTAGCCTCTAGATGAATTTTAAGAAATTTTGCATAACTGCTAAACCGTAAGAGATGGACAAAACCTTACCACATAAAAAAATGTAGATCTCGTTAAAACACACAATTTATGTTATATACATTTTTTTCGTGGAGTTGGTCGTTGTTTAGATATCCCTTGTTTTTAGTTTCACCTTTAAAAAACTTATACTTTCCTCATACAGGAATTTGTCAACTCCTGTCCAAACAAACAAAGGCACTTCAGTGACATATCAACCAGCTTTTGACTATCACTTTAACCTACGGTACTCCCTTATTTCACTTCTGTTTACAAGGAAGCAAATAATAGGACTTTTTCCGCTAATTTGTTCTCGATTAGCATGAATTAAATAGAAGAATCAGTTTTCTAACAATAATTTGTTACAGAGATGTAGAGAAAGTCATGTGAATGGAACATATCAGATTTTTTTAATGTGTACTATAGCCCCGGTAATTCGATCAAATTGGGATAGAAGCTACCTTGAATTAAAAAAAATCAGTTTATCCAGAAATATCACTAAATCATGAAAAAATGTTCAAAAAGCACAATCATGATTTAAAAATAAATAAAAACTCTGATGTGTCCGATTCACATGACTTTCTCTACATCTCTGCAATAAATTATTCTTAAAAAGCTTAGGATTCTATTTACTTCATGCTAATCAACATAACATTAATAGAATTGGTCTTAATAGTTAGTTCCTTATAAGTAGAAGGGTGAAAAATCTAATATTATCCATTCACATGACTTTTTCTACATCTCTGTAACAAATTGTTGTTAAAAAGCTTATTCATCTAGCTATTTCATGATAATCGAGATAAACATTAGCAGAAATTGTCATTATTACTTGGTTCCTTGCAAGTAGAAGGGAAAAAAAATCTAATGTGTTGCATTTACATGATGTCCTCCAGCTGTTCGGTAAACAACCCTTTTATTCAAAACATGAATCCGTTATCTACATCATGCTAATCAAAGTAAAACATTAGAAGAATTACCTCCTTATCAGTAGAAGGGAAATAAGAAAATGCGCAGGCTAAAGCGATATTCAAGGTCTCTATGTGAAACAATTGAAACTCCATCTCTTTGCTTGACAGGAGTAAACAAACGAGAAACGAGAAGAAAGATCTCTTCCAGTTCGTGAAAAGTTCAAGTGGCTTAAAATTGAAACCAATAATCCGGAATATCTCGAAAACGGTCAAATAAAAAAAAAAGTAACGTAAATTGTATGTTTTAATAAGCTCTATATTTTTTGAGCAGTAAGTTTTTGTGTATCTCTTACGGTTTGCCAGTTTATAAAAGTTATCCAGAATGAAGAGGTCTTCAGAGGCTGTTCCCAGAAAATTCAAGACAAACGTTTCGTTTGCCATAAAAATATATTACACTTAAAGTATTCAATCAAAATGGTTAAAGCTATTTTTGAGAAAATCAAAATTTTCGAAAAATGTTCCACGTAAAGGGTAGTTTGGGGTGGGGGATTTTCTTGAAATACTTCGTGTTGCATCCTTGGAAAATACCGAACTTAAATATCAGTTTCGTATTAACTGACTTTTGGTTTTTGAGTTAGGCCGGCCAGAGACACACACATGGACATTTTTTTAAAAATGTGTTTTTTTTTAGATTCAGGGGTTCCCAAAACATGCATTTGCGGTGAGATCTCGGTATAGAAACGTTGGGTGCAATACAATGCCTTCTGTATACACTATGTTTGTAAGTACGTATAGAGAAAGTAATGAAAATCTTGAATTAAATACAAATAATCCCACAAACCTTATGGAAAAGTGCTTAAAATGCTCAAATTGACCTTTAAATTGCCCAAAAATGCCCTAACAAATCGCTTTTATTTAACCCATATTCAATGCCATACATTTTCATATACGTTAAAAAGATCAACATCATTAAATGCCTTGCCTAGTTATTCCTAAACGGGGAATATGTTGAGAAACCATAATTTGTGTTTGAGAAAAAATGACGTCATCAATCCTAAAACATGTGATTATTAAAGCGCCCTCGTACTGGAGCACCACCTAATTGCCTCTTTTTCATCTGCCCCTTTTTTCCCAATGAAGACAATGAACGTAAATATAGACGCGGAGGGTCTTATGCTATCATTAATTAATTGTGTTCATGGGCCCCAAAACTCCAGTAATCACACGTTAAAACATGAAATAAAAACTAAATCACTTTATTATCACAACAGCTCTTTAACTTGGAGGTGCAGCAGCCATAACTACACATAGGCTGCCAGAAAACAGCGATACACTACAAAAGTATAGAGGAATATCCGAGCCAGTTGGCTCAGGTGTTTCATCTGGGACTGGCCCTGGGTTTTTCTGTGGATGTAATGATTACTTCATATACCCAAGGTCGCGGGTTCAAACCCGGCGGAGGACGATGGATTTTTTCGGGCGCTGAGAACCACAGCAGTTAAAGAACGTCCATAAATAACAATTTACGTTTAGGCGAATGCTATGTATCTACCATGGTTCCTTTCCCTTCGTTCTATTTCCTCCTTCATCTTTCAGGTCGACGCACATGTGGCTTGAGCCTTATAGGGCAGATGGCACGTTTTTTTATTGTGTAGTTTAACGTCCTTTAACCTGGTTGGTCATATCAGACGATGAATGAAATTGTGAAATGATGCTCATGTGATCTCGGGGTCCATGGAGGTTACAGTTATTCAACATTCGTCTTCTCAGGAAAAGGGAAAACCCCGAGAGAAAAAAAAAAACTTTTCCGTGTAACTCACCTTCTTTTGAACATGAGGTAAACACGCTAACACCACACTACCCAGGCAGGCACAGTTTCTTGCGCCTGATGAAAATCTCTTCCCCCTGGTTCCTTTGGTTGTGCCTCGTTCGGGCCTCCCGACGCATGTATAGCCTCCGTGCTGCTATCTACTGAATGTCAGGGACTTCTGTGCGTCTCTGAGCTAAGCTTTGTCGTTTCCTGTGTTTCTCCTCCTCACGTACCTCACGTGGGAAGCTGCAATAGATCATTACTGGGTCGTAGTTGCCGAGGTGTCCCTTGACGTTAACCTGTGAGAGAGAAATAAATTACAGGCAGACATTGACATTTTGATTTCAATTAACCGATTAAGGGCAGCCTCGGGTTTATCTGCACAAGAAAGCATTTCTGCCAGCGTTTATCTCCATTTTCAGAAGTAAATAGAACAATAAGCTTTTTAACAATAAATTGTTACAGAAATGTACAAAGTCAAGTGAAAGGAACACAAGATTTATACTTTCTCTACACGTACTATATACATGGCGTATAGAGAAGGTATTGCACTCCACTCAAAAAAAATATCGAGATTTCACCGGAAATATATGTTTTAGAGTCCCATTTATCCAAAAAAATCTGATGTCTTCCATTCACATGACTTTCTCTAAATTTCTGCAACAAATTTTAGTTAAAAAGCTTATGCTTCTATTTACCTCATGCTAATCGAGAAACATTAGCAGAAATAGTCTTGTTATTTGCTTCCTTGTAAGTAAAAGCGAAATGAGGGAGTACCATAGGTCAAAATGATAGCCGAAAACTGGTTGCTATGTAACTGAAGTTCCTTTGTTTGCATGGACAGCAGTTGACAAATTCCTGTATGAAAAAAAAGTTTCAAAGCAGAAACGAAAAACCAAGAATATCTTAAATATGATCAACTCCACAAAAAAAATGTATATGACATAAATTGTGTGTTTCATCGCGAGCTGCATTTTCTGTACAGTAAGTTTTTGTCCATCTCTTACGATTTAGCAGTTAGGCACAATTCCGTAAAACTCATCCAGAATAAAGAAGTCTTCAGAGGCTATTCCCAGAAATTTCAAGATATACATTTTATTTGTCAGATAAATATCTTTAATATACGATATTTTAATGAAAATCGATAGAGCCATTTTTAAGAAAATCAAAATTTTCGAAATTTTTTTCCATATAAAAGGTAGTTTGGGGTGGAGGGAATTTCTTGAAAATTTTCGTGTCGCATCCTTGGAAAATATCAAACTTGAATACCAAGTTTGGGCTGTGACGGTCCTTCCGTTTTTGCGCAATGCTGCCCACAGACACACACACACACACACACGGACATTTTTCTAAAAATGCTTTTTTTGGATTCAGGGAGTCTAAAAACATGTATTTCCTATGAAATCTCGGTATCGAATTTTTTGGTACAATACAATACCTTCTCTATACTCTATGTACATGAGAAAGTAAAAAGTATATCCAGAAAAAGGTCCTTGTGTCTGTGAACACGATAACTCAAAAACGAAAACTCAGTAATATACGAAACTTGGTACTTAACTTTAGTATCTTCCAGGGATGCGACACGAAGATTTTGAGAAAAATACCACAACCCCAAACTACCCTTTACATGGAACTTTTTTTCGAAATTTTTATTTTCTTAAAAATAGCCCTAACGATATTGATTAAAATGTCGTATATTTAAGATATTTACTTGACAAATAAAATGTATATCTTGAATTTTCTGGGGATAGTCTCTGAAGACTACTTTATTCTGGATGAATTTTATGGATTTTTGCATAACTACTAAACCATAAGGGATGGACAAAAACTTACTATACAGAAAATGTAGAGCACATTAAAACCGAAAATTTATGTTATATAAATTTTGTTTGTGTAGTTGAGTATTTAAGATATTCCTTGTTTTTTGTTTCAGCTTTGAAAAACTTTTTTTTTCTCATACAGGAATTTCTCAACTCCTCTCCATACAAACAAAGGAACTGCAGTCACATAGCAACCAGCTTTTGTTTATCACTTTAACCTATGGTACTCCCTTATTTCGCCTCTATAATCAAGGAAACAAGTAATAAGACTATTTCTGCTGATGTTTTCTCAATTAGCACGAAGTAAATAGAAGCCTGAGCTTTTTAGCAATAATTTGTTGCAGAGATGTAGAGAAAGTCATGTGAATGGAATACAGCAGATTTGTATCATATGTAATTATGCGCTATCTTGCCTGCAAAATGAACGGCTCTCAATTAAGACTTTGTGAGCGAATATTTAGAAATCATTAGCTCAATTAAGCACTAGTTAACCTTTGTGTGCATCAGGATTGTACTGGAGCGCATTTGTGTTCTCGTCAACACCAAAGTGACTTGCTTTGGTGCTTCGTGGCGCAGGGGATCGTGGGTTCGAGTCCCGCGTCGGGTATTTGTGTTAGAAGAAATAAAACTGAGCTGTTCCATTCACACGACTTTCTCTGCAACAAATTATTGTTAAAAAGCTTATGCTTCTATCTACGTCATGCTAACCGACAAAAACATTAAAAGAAATACTCCTTATTACTTGCTTCCTTATAAGTAGAAAGAAAATAAGGGAGCACCATAGGTTAAAGTGATAGTCAAAAGCTGGTTGCTATGTGACTGAAGTACCTTTGTTTGGACAGGAGTTGACAAATCCCTGTATGAGAAAAGTACAAGTTTTCCAAAGCTGAAGCTAACAACAAGGAATATCTCAAAAAGGATAACCTCCACGAAAAAAATGCACATAACATGCATTGTGTTTTTAAAGGGCTCTACATATTTTGTGTGGTAAGTTTTTGTCCATCTCTTATGGTTTAGTAGTTACGAAAAATTCATCCAGACTAAAGTAGTCTTCAGAGGCTATTTCCATAAAATTCAAGATATACATTTTATTTGTCAGGTAAATAGCTTTAATATACGATATTTTAATCAAAATCGTTAGAGAAAATCATAATTTTCGAAAATGTAAAGGGTAGTTTGGGGTGGAGGGATTTTTCTCAAAATCTTCATGTCGCATCCCTAGGAGATACTAAGCTTAAATATCAAGTTTGGTATTTTACCGACTTTTCGTTTTTGAGTTATCGTTTTCACAGACACACATGTATGTTTTTCTAAAAATGTTTTTTTTTTTAAATCTCGGTATCGATTTTTTGGGTGGTGTGCAATACCTTCTCTATACACTATGTACATAGTATTTGTAGAGAAAGTAAAAAAAAGCAAATGTTGGGAAAACAGAAAAAAGAGAAAAGTCCTGGCTGTGAGGGGATTGTGAGGGGGCACTACAGGAGAGGGTGGCTTAGCTAAATAAACCTTTTAGTAAAGAAAGCGTTTGTATGAGATCCCGCGCCACGTGCAGTAAAACTTCTCTCTGACGTCACGGAAGATTTCTTTCAAATGTAGAGACAGGACAAAACACTATCATGCCGAGAAAAACACGGGCAGCAACTTTATGTTTAAAGATCCAAAAGTTAAAAAATCTGTTATGTTCCATTCACATGACTTTCTCTACCTCTCTGTAACAAATTATTGTTAAAAACCTTTTTCTTCTCTCCACTTCATGATAATCGAGATGAACATTAGCACAAACGGTCTTATTACTTAATCCCTTGTAAGTAGAAGGGAAATAAGTGAATGTACTAGACTAAACCGACAGTCAGATGTTCTAAAATAAGGTTGCTATGGGATAGAAGTCCATTTCTTCGCGTGGCCAGGAGTTGACAAGTTGAAAAGTTTTAAGCATTTTAAAACACAAACCAATAACAAGGAATATCAGTAAACGGTCAACTCCACGAAAAAAAAAAAAAAAAAATCTGATGTGTTACACTCACATGACTTTCTCTAGTTCTACAATCTTCTTGCATAAGATTATTCTTCTTTCTGCATCTTGCTAATCGAGGTTCTCATTAGCACAACGTTCTTATTACTTAGTTACTTATAAGTAGGAAAAAATAAGGGAATATACTAGGCTAAAGTATGTATCCAAAAAAGCATTTTCTCAAAAAGCTCTCTCTCCCTCTCTCTCTCTCTCTCTCTCTCTCTCTCTCTCTCTCTCTCTGTTTGTGTGAACATGATAACTCAAAAACGAAAAGTCGGTAAAATACTAAACTTTAGTTTAGTATCTTCCAGGGATGCGACACGAAGATTTTGAGAAAAATGCCTCCATTCTAAACTACCCTTTACATGGAACTTTTTCAAAATTTCGATTTTCTCAAAAATGGCTCTCACTATTATGATTAAAATATCATATATTAAAGACATTTACCTCACAAATAAAATGTATATCTTGAATTTTCTGGAAATAGCACCTGAAGAGTACTTTATTCTGGATGATTTTTACGGACTTTTAAATAACTGCTAAACCGTAAGAGATGAACAAATACTTACTACACAAAAAATGTAGAGCACGTTGAAACACACAATTTATGTTATATCCATTTTTTTCGTGGAGTTCATCGTTTTTGAGACATTCCTTGTTTTTGGTTTCTGCTATGAAAAACTAATACTTTTCTTATACAGGAAATTTCTAACTGCTGTCCATACAAACAAAGTAACTTCAGTCACATAGCAACCAGCTTTTGACTATCACTTTAACCTATGGTACTCCCTTATTTCGCTTCTACTTACAAGGAAGCAAGTAATAAATCAATTTCTGCTAATTGTTACTGATTAGCATGAAGTAAATAGAAGTATAAGCTTCTTAAGAATAATTTGTTGCAGAGATGTAGAGAAAGTTATGTGAATGGTACACATCACATTTTTTGAATAGTAAGCTTTTATCTCTTACGGTGTACCGGTTATGAAAAATTCAGCAAAATTAATTCAGAATGAGGGTATTCGCAGAAAATTTGTGATGGAAATATCTTTAATATACGTATTTTAATGAAAATCTTGAGAGCCATTTTTGAGACAAAGAAAATTTCCAAACGTTTTTCCATGTGGGTAGATCTTATTGAAAACCTTCGTATCGCATGCTTGGTATTCAGAGCTATGCTGTCCACGACACACACACGGACCTTTTTGTGACAATCTGATGTACTACATTCATATGACTTTCTCTCGCTGCTCCATAAACAAATCAATTGCTAAACGAGATAAATATTCACAGGATTGGCTTTTTTAATTGCTTCCTTGTAAGTAGAAGGGAAATAAATGCACACCACAGGCTAAAACGATAATCTTTCTTTGTTTGTATGGCCAGGAAAAATGTAAATGGCGTGTGATTTATGGACGCTCTTTAACTGCTGTGGTTCTCAGCGTCACATTCTATACTGGGCGTGAAAGACCGCTTAATTTTGCTCAGAGACCTCTCTATCAGGCTTGAGGTTCTTTTACGTGCCGTAAATCTACGACACGGGACCAACGGCTTTACTTCCCTTCCGAAGGAAGCCATGCTAAGGATTTTTACACCCAAAAAAATCCATCGTCCTCCGCCGGGTTTGAACCCGCGACCTTGGATATATGAAGCTAGCAGTAACCATTAACCAATGGAATTGACAAATTCCCGTATGGGAAAAGTATGTCTTTTAAAGCTGAAACTAAAAATAAGGAATTTCTCTAAAACGATTAACTCCACGAAAAAAATACATACATGAAATAAATTGTGTGTTTTATCTTGATCTACATTTTTGTGTAGTAACTTTCTGTCTATTTCTTACGGTTTAGCAGTTACGCAAAATTCAATAAAAACCATCCACAATAAAGAAGTCTTCCGAGGCTATTCCCAGAAAATTCAAGATATACATTTTGTTTGTCAGGTAAATATCTTTAATATATGATATTTTAATCAAAATCGTTAGAGCTATTTTTGAGCAAATTAAAATTTTCGAAAAAAGTTCCAAGTAGAGGGTAGTTTGGAGTGTTTTTTTTTCTCCAAAATCTCCGTGTTCCATCTCTGGAAGATACTAAGCTTAATATCAAGTTTTCGTTTTTGAGTTATCGTATATTTCCGGTGAAATCTCGGTATCGAATTTCTTGGTGCACTACAATACCTTCTCTTTCAAACCCCGTCTATGCCAACAGGCCCGCCTGGGTCGTGTAGAAGACGAATTTCGAGTAACTTCAAGCTCCATGGACTCCGAGAACATTTGACCATCATTCCACCAATTTCAATCTCGCCCGTTATGACCAACCAGGTTAAAGGACGTTAAACTAAAAAAAAAACTATATATGTACATAATACGTGTAGAGAAAGTAAAACGTATGTGACGTTTTTTGTACATATCTTGCGGTTTAACCCTTATTGTAAGGTACTAAAATTAAATATCAACTTTGGTTTTTAACGGTCTTCGTTTTTCAACTATGTTGTGCACACGCAAACACAAGCGCGATATTTTTATACTTTTTATTCATTTTCGGAGATCAAAACATGTATTTGCGGGGAAATTTCGGTACTGAATTTTTGGGTGGAATACAATACACTATGTATATAGCACGTGTAGAAGAACGAGAGTTCCGTTAAATACGAGACGTGGTATTTAAGTTGAGTATATTTGTATGATGCGATACCAGGGTTTCACTCCATATGGTAAAGAGCAGTGGAGGTGCTTGAGGCAGTTAACGATCTGTCTATGTTTAGTTTTGATGGCCGGAAATGTTGATCGCCAGGTGTGAACTGTCACTTAGAGCACGTGCTCTAGGCACTCAGACAACTGGCGAGCAACGAGTCAGCTTTTCTAACAATGTTTATGTCGTTGAGACATTTCTTGTATCGACACGAGTTGACAAATTCCTGTATGAGAAAAGTATGTTTTTCAAAGCTGAAACCAGCTGAGACCAGGATTCCAAGAGGGGGAAAGATCCCCACGCCGGTACCGGGATTCAAACCCAGGTCTCCCGTTTGGTTAACACACTTTCTGCAAATGTTAATTTTTATTTCATATAGTACATAGGAGAATATGCATTTTACTTTCTCTACGCGTACTATCTACACAGCGTATACAGAAAGTATTGCATTGCACCCAAAAATTCCATACCCAGATTTCACCGGAAATACGTGTTTCGGGTCACCATAAATCCAAAAAATGCTTTTTAGAAAAAGGTCCGCGTGTGTGCCTGTGGGCAGCATAGCTCAAAAACGAAAAGACCGTTGAATACCAAACTTCCCTTTACATGGAACTTTGTTCGAAAATTTTGATTTTCTTAAAAATGGCTCTAACGATTTTAATTAAAATATCGTATATTAAATATATTTACCTGACAAATAAAATGCATATCTTGAATTTTCTGGAAATAGCCTCTGAAGACTACTTTATTCTGGATTAATTTTACGGAATTTTGGGTAACTGCTAAACCGTAAGAGATGGACAAAAACTTACCACACAAAAAATGTAGAGCACATTAAAACACACAATTTATGTTATATATATTTTTTTTTCGTGGAGTTGATCGTTTTTTTTAGATATTCCTTGTTTTTGATTTCAGCTTTTAAAAACTTGTATTTTTCTCATACAGGAATTTGTCAATTCCTATCCATACAAACAAAGGAACTTCAGTCATATAGCAACCAGCTTTTGATTATCACTTTTACCTATGGTACTCCCTTATTTCGCTTCTACTTACAAGGAAGCAAGTAATAAGATTATTCCTGCTATTTTTTTTTTTCGGTTAGCTTGAAGTAAATACAAGTATAAGCTTTTTAACAACAATTTGTTACAAAGATGTAGAGAAAGTCAGATGAATGGAACACATCAGACTTGTTATTCATCAAGAGCCTTCGCTCTGTAATTTCTCCTTCAAAAAAGCCCGATGTAGATCCTTGTTACGGAAGCCTCGCAGAAATCGATATTGCCATTCGTTATGAAGTGTGGAAAGTTGGTTTTGCCTCGCTATGCGATGATGAAGTGCCTCGCACTTTCGTCACTGGATGATGTTATACAGGCGTGTTTGGTATCACTAATTGCATCCGATCTCCTATCTGAAGATATCAACTTTCATCACCGAGTTAGGTGGTGTGGTTGGCAAGGTTCGTTATATCCCTCTGTACCCATCATTTTGTAATCTGCTTCTGTGTTAAATAACTAGGCGACGTTGTTCGGCACGCTGCGGCTGAGCGGTAGCATGGGCGCTGGGAAGATTTCATCGTAGCGTCGGGACCCACCTTAGGATCGTTCCCATGTAAAACCACTGCTGCCCATTGACCAGGGGGCATTTGGAGGCTGGAAATGTCAATTAAAAAAAATCTGATGTGTTCCATTCACATTACTTTCTCCACATCTCTGCAACAAATTACTGTTAAAAAGCTTATGCTTCAATTTACTTCAAGCTAACCGAGAAAACATTAGCAGAAATGGTCTTATTACTTGCTTCCTTGTAAGTAGAAGAAAAATAAGGGAGTACCATAGGTTAAAGTGATTGTCAATAGTTGGTTGCTATGTGGCTGAGGTTCCTTTGTTTGTATGGACACGAGTTGAAAAATTCCTGTATGAGAAAAGTACAAGTTTTTCAAATCTGAAACAAAACAAAACAAAAAAAAAAAAGAAGAAGAAAAAAAAAGGAATATCTAAAAAAAAACGATCAAATCCACGAAAAAAAAAAATTATATAACATAAATTGTGTGTTTTAATGTGCTCTACATTTTTTTGTGTGGTGGGTTTTTGTCCATCTCTTACGGTTTCCCAGTTATGCAATATTCCGTAAAATTCATTCAGAATAAAGTAGTCTTCAGGGGCTATTCCCAGAATATTCAAGATATACATTTTATTTGTCAGGTAGATATCTTTAATATACGATATTTTGATCAAAATCGTTAGAACCATTTTTTAGAAAATCAAAATTTTCGAAAAATGTTCCATGTATAGGGTAGTTGGTGGTGGAGGGAGTTTTCTCAAAATCTTCGTGTCGCATCCTTGGAAGATACAAACTTAAATACCAAGTTTGATATGTAACGGGCTTTTCGTTTTTGGGCTATACTGCCCACAGACACACACACACACACACAGGGACATTTTTCAAAAAATGCTTACTGGATTCAGGGGGTCTCAAAACATATATTTCCGGTGATATCTGGGTATGGAATTTTTGCATGAATTATAATAAACACATTCCTAAATTTAAACAAAATGGAGGGTAGACTAAAAGAGATACAGGAAAACGTAGAACAGTTTCAAAAGGTATACTCTTTAACTTACGGTTAAAATATTAGACCAAAATTTAACATTTTTGTTGCAAGGGGATCTTTTTTTTTTTTTTTTTTTTTTTTTTTTTTTAGTGATGTGATAAAAACATACACAAATTTGAAAATAACCTCCAAACTATCTGAGCAAAATGGATGAGATTTGCACTGTAACTTATTTGCATTATGTTGCACATGTGATACTCATTTCAAAAAGGTAGCATTTGTCACTATCTCGTTGTGCGCCAATATGTCGCTGTTCTTTTGTCTACCTTAGAAACTGTCTGGATTAGCACCAGTGAAATACTTTATAAACAGGCGTGTACATACCTCTGTAAAGTTCTTTGATGCGCCGCTCGGCTCGTCCACGTAGAACACAAGTTTGACCTTCACTGAGGGGGAGAAAGAATGAATGGGGTATGTGACACGGGGTAGACTCACAAATAGAAGTGCTTCACTTTAGATTCCACTGAATGAATGCTTTTATACACCTTTTTTACTTGTTGAGGCAGTAATCCTACGAGCGACTCCCGACATAGTAATTTTTGAAGACGTAACATTTGTAATAACTAGTGCTATTTTCTTCTGCTAACTAAGTTCTTGTTTCGACAGTAATTACTGCGCACTTCCCTATTACACGACAAATCGACTCGTCCGATAACTACAATGTTTCGCATAATATCACAGGTACTAACACCGCCGCGTTCACGTACGTACAAGGTACAGCCTATACCGTACCGCGTACAGCATCACCAGTATAACACGAAGCAACCTAATTTCTTGTGAGCGCTTCGCTTATATACCTACAATCTCTAACCTTGAAGCTCCTTCCTGGTTGGTTGAAAAGAAGCGCGAAAATAACGTTGTCACGTGATTAATTTTGTAAGTTCTTTGTATTAGACTCATATGACCGCTCTTATAATGGAAAAGTCTCGAGCTGCTAACTTTTAGGGAAGATACCTTTCTCTAAAAAATCTGATGAGTGCCATTCACATTTCTCTACATCTCTGGAATTAATTATTCTTAAAAAGCTTATACTTTTATTTACTTCATGCTAATCAGAAAAAATTGGCAGAAATAGTCTTATTACTTGCTTTCTTGCAAGTAGAAGCGAAATAAGAGAGTAGCATAGGTTAAAGTGATAGTCAAAAGCTGGTTGCTATGTCACTGAAGTTCCTTTGTTTGTGTGGACAGCAGTTGACAAGTATAAGTTTTTCAAAGCAGAAACCTAAAACAAGAAATGTCTCAAAAACTATGAACTCCACGAAAAAATGTATGTAACATAATTGTGTGTTTCAGCGTGCTCTTCATTTTTCGTGTAGTAAGTTTTTGTCCATCTCTTACAGTTTAGCAGTTATTCAAAATTCCGTAAAATTCATCCAGAATAAACTACTCTTCAGAGGTTAGTCCCAGAAAAGTCAAGATATACATTTTATTTGTCAGGTAAATATCTTTAGTATACGAAATTTTAATCAACATTGTTAGAGCCATTTTTGACAAAATCAAAATTTTCGAAAAACGTTCCATGTAAAGGGTAGTTGGGGGTGGGGAGATTTTTCTCAAAATCTTCGTGTCGCGATACCAAGTTTGGTATTTTACAGACTTTTCGTTTTTGAGTTATCATGTTCACAGACACACCAATCTTTTTTTGGATGGAGTGCAACACCTTCTCTATACACTATGTACATAGTGCGTATAAAGAAAGTAATACGCTGTTACTTGTGTCTCTAATGCGCTAAAATCTTACTCCTACAAAGGCTAAGATTAACAAAGAAATAACCTTGGCGTGCACAATAGCAACTTCTCGCCCTAATGTTTTGTGTTCTGCAATCTGCTCAGCCTTGGCTACCGAAGCACATATATTTCCTATGTTAAAACTATACAAAAATAATAATTACGCTAGTAAAATACAAAGCGGGCTGATATACTACTGTGTCAAGAAAGTTCCGGGAATTTGCCAATCAAACACAAAAAAATAAATTATTCATCCAATTTTATTTTATCGCCTTCAAAGTAGGCCCCTT
Source organism: Hymenopus coronatus (assembly GCA_030762935.1). Classification (NCBI taxonomy): domain Eukaryota; kingdom Metazoa; phylum Arthropoda; class Insecta; order Mantodea; family Hymenopodidae; genus Hymenopus; species Hymenopus coronatus. The sequence goes on from CM060885.1 coordinate 82,747,896, forward strand.
CTGAAAGTATACATTTATGCCAACGAATAATCCAATCATCAAAACATTTTTTGTAGGCACTTTTAGGAATCGATGTCAATTGTCGCCGCAAATTTTCCTTTATGTCTTCTATTGGCTGAAAACGGGTGCCTCGAAGTGGTAACTTCAGTTTTGGAAAGAGAAAGAAATCAGCAGGAGCCAGATCAGGTGAATACGGTAGTTGTTCGATGAAATTTGTTGAGTTTTTGGCCAGAAATTCGTTCACAATGATAGCCTTGTAAGCTGGTGCGTTATCGTGGTGCAGAATACACGAGTTGTCGTTCCACAAAGCTGGCCTTTTTCGCCGTATTTATTCTCTCAAACGCCGCATAACGCTCAAATAATAGTCTTTATTTACCATCTGACCTTCTGGCAGAGTGCACGACACCGCGATAGTCGAAAAAAACTGTCAACATGACCTTCAGTTTTGATCGAGTTTGACGTGCCCTTTTAGGTTTCGGTTCAGTTCGAAGGCGCCATTCGGAAGCTTATTGAGTGGTTTGAGTGTCAAACTCGTAAACCCACGTCTCATCACCAGTTACAATGCGTTTCATGAATGTGGGGTCGCAACTCTGCTCGTTCTAGCATGTCTTCAGCAATCCTTACGCGATGAGTTTTTGTAGAAAATTCAAGTTTTTCGGAACTAACCGAGCTGCAACGCGTGCCATGCCCAAACAATCGTTTAAAATGGTACGAATGATTCGTGAGAGACAGAAAGTTTAGCGGCAATCTCTCTCAGACCTAAATGACGATGTTCAGTTCAGTTGAAACCGTTGGCGGCCGACCAGAGCGAGGCAAATCTTCCACCACATCTCGACCACTTTTGAATGCACTGTACCACTCATATGCGCGTGTTTTTGATAAAGTTGATTCACCGTAAGCCCTCTGTAACATTTTCAGCGATTCGGCACACGAAATACCATTAGCAATGCAAAATTTGAGACAGATTTTTTGTTCAATATTTGTATCCATTGTAAAATCGCAAATCACCTTTGAGATGAACTAACAAAATGGCGTACTGTAAACAAACTAGATGACAGATGACGATCAAACTCCGCGTGGGTATAGAGGAAAGCTGTACCAACTTAGCGACAACAATAATTTCGAATCTCCTTGTAAACAGGATTTTTAAATGATCAATTCCCGGTACTTTCTTAACAGAAGGTACTATTGCACATTATTAGTTTGGAATTTGGAACTTTGAGTGGTACAGGAAATATTTTTGGCGCGAGGTGTGCACGCCTTGTTGAGGGTGTAGTCGACCCACTTTCACAACATTGTATTCAAACGCTGCGGTGTGTCGAAGCGAGGAGAGGAAATGGCTTCCTTGCCCCGTGTTATTAGCTCTCCGCTGTCAGTTGGACACTTTCAATACACATCTAGTTCTCTTCAACTCCATACAAAGGCCAGAAAACAAACACTAGCACTGCGAACTCGCTCTAGCGTACAACATTCGTTCCACAGAATCGACAATTGTATACGCCACACGTCTCTTAATATTCTTACCTCGCTTCAAAGAACGTGGATCGGAGAGATATTTGTTTCTGGAGATAATGTGGCATCCCTAGAAAATACTAACCTAAAATACCATTTTACTTTCTCTACACGTACTATGTATATAGTGCATGGAGAAGGTATTGCACTCCACCCGAAAATTCGATACCGAGATTTCAAAGGAAATAAAAAAAAAAAAAAAAACATTTTAACAAAAATGTCCGAGTGTGTGTGTGTGACTGTGAACACGATAACTCAAAAACGAAAAGTCGGTAAAATACCAAACTTGGTATCTAAGTTTAGTATCTTCCAAGGATGCGACAGGAAGATTTTGAGAAAAATCCACCCACCCCAAACTACCCTTTACATGGAACTTTTTTCGAAATTTTTGATTTCCTTGAAAATGGCTCTAACGATTTTTGTTAAAATATTGTATATTAAAGTTATTTACCTGACAAATAAAATGTATATCTTGAATTTTCTGGGAAAATCCTCTGAAGGCCACTTTGTTCTGGATGAATTTTACGGAATTTTGCAAAACTGCTAAACCGTAAGAGCTAAACAAAAACTTACCACACAAAAAATGTAGAGCACGTTAAAACAGACAATTTATGTTATATTCATTTTTTTCGTGGAGTTGGTCTTTTTTAAAACATTCCTTATTTTTGCTTTCGGCTTTAAAAACATGCTTTTCCTGTCCATACAAACAAAAGAACTTCAGTCACATAGCAACCAGCTTTTGACTTTCACTTTAACCTATGGTACTCCCTTATTTCGCTTCTACTTAAAAAGAAGCAAGTAATAAGATTATTTCTGATACTTTTCCCTCGATCAGCATGAAGTAAATAGAAGCATGCACTTTTTAACCATAATTTGTTGCAGAGATGTAGAGAAAGTCATGTGTATGTGCTACAACAGAATTTTAAGTTATGTATTTAAGTTCAGCATCTTGCATGGATGCGACACGAAGATTTTAAGAAAAATTTTCCTTCTTCAGACTATCATTTACATGAAAATGTTTTCAAATTTTTTACTTCCTCAAAACTGACTCTAACGAATTTGGTTAAATTACTCTACATTAAAGATATTTACATTACAAATAAAATGCGTATTTTGAATATTATGGTAATAGCCTCTTTCATGGATGGCTTTTGCAAAACTGGCAAACTGTAAGACATTCACAAAGTCTTACTACACAACAAATATAGATCTCACTAAAACAATTATATCATATAATGCTTTTGTAGAGCTTAGATTTCAGAGATATTCTATGTTCTATGTTTCAGTTTTAAAATGCTTAGCTTTTCTCAAACGGATCTCATCTGATTTACTCGGGACCATGGACCAATGCTTCAAAACAGTTGATTGTCGTTTTAGCCTTCTACGAGGACCGTTTTCTTTTCAACCTCCGCTAGGCTATAAATAAAAGACAAGTTCATAGAAAACAATTATTTTATTACTAAAAGTTTTGTACACTTATGTTTACTTTTCAACATAAACACCGAAAAGATTGAGACATGTATCGTACCTGTGCACAAGCTTTGCAATACCCGCATCAAAAAATGTTGCCGCCAATGATTTCAAATGAGCATTGGCGTTGTTTTGAAGATCTTCGTTGGTTTGAAACTACTACCCTCCTAGCCACGTCTTTAGCTCAGGGAAAAGGTGAAAGTCGCTGGGTGCCAGGTCAGGACTGTACGGCGGATGATCGAAAATGTCCCAATGAAATTGTTCAAGGAGCCGATGGGTTGTGCCAGCAGTGTGTGGACCAGCGTTGTCATGGATCAACACAATTCCTGAAGTCAGCATTCCTCTTCGTTTGTTTTGAATGGCTCTCCGCAAACGTCATAAAGTACGAAGATCTTCAAACCAACGTCAATGCTCATTTGAAATCATTGGTGGCAACATTTTTTGAAGCGGGTATTGCAAAGCTTGTGCACAGACACGATAAATGTCTCAATATTTTCGGTGATTATGTTGAAAAGTAACCATAAGTGTACAAAACATTTAGTAATAAAATAATTGTTTTCTATGAACTTGTCTTTCATTTATAGCCTATCGGAGGTTGAAAAAAACGCCCTCGTACTTACAAGGAACTACGTAATAACACAATTTCTGCTAATTCTTATCTCGATTAGCTTGAGGTAGATAGAAGATCAGTGTTTTGTAAGAGTAGATAAAGTCATGCATTGATTTGCATTGAATGGCTGTAATTTCATGTTGAGCGTGAGGTATTGTGAAGAGGTTGTGGGAATGCATTTTTGACGCCGAAAATAAGTTTACTTAACCTTCTGGCCTCTGTCCATTTGGCAGGCGAATAAACTTGCACCTTTGTGTTGGGATAATGGCTATCTTGTTGGTAATGCAAAGACTCTTGGAGGCTCAGATGTGTTTATGCCAAACAGGTTTTAATAGTTCCTTATGATACAATTGGTAAAATCTGATCTGTTCGACCCACATGACTCTCTCTACCTCTCTGTAACAAAGTATTGTTAAAAAGCTAATGCTTCCATTTGGTTCATGCTAATTGAGAAAAATTAGCAGAAATAGTCTTATTACTTGCTTCCTTGTAAGTAGAAGGGAAATAAGGGAGTACCATAGGTTAAAGTGATAGTCAAAAGCTGGTTGCTATGTGGTGGAGTTCCTTTGTTTTTATGGGCAGGAGTTGACAAATTCCTGTATGACTAAAGCTATGAGTTTTTAAAGCGAAACCAATAACAAGGAATACCTAAAAAACGATCAACTCCACGAAAAAAATGTATATAACATAAATTGTGTCTTTTATCGCAATCTACATTTTTTGTGAAGTAAGTTTTTGTCTACCTCTTACGATTTACCAGTAATGCAAAATTCAATAAAAGCCATCCAGAATAGAGGTCTTTAGAGGATATTCCCAAAGAATTCAAGATATACATTTTATTTGACATGTAGATATCTTAAATATAAGAGATTTTAATCCAAAACATTTTAACCATTTTTTAGAAAATCAAAATTTTCCAAAATTTGTCCATGTAAAGAAGAGTTTGTGGTAGGGGAGATTTTCCTGAAAATCTTCGTGTCGCATCCTTGGAAGATACTGAACTTAAATACCAAGTTTGGTACTTAACGGAGTTTTCGTATTTCAGCTATGCTGTCCACAGACACACACACACAGGACTAACAGACACACACAGTGACATTTTTCTAAAAATGCTTTTTTTTTTGGATTCAGGGGGTCTCAAAACATATATTTCCGGTGAAATCTCGGTATCGAATTTTTGGATGCATTACAATACCTTCTGTCTATGTGCATAGTACGTGTAGAGAAAGTAATTATTGTCAAAATGCTTATTCTTCTATCTAATACAAGGTAATCGAGATAAACTAAACACCAGTAGAAATTGTGTTAATTACTTGCAAGTAGAAGAGAAAACTCTGATGTGTTCCATTCACATGATGTCCTCTAGCTGTTCGGTAAACAAACATTTTATTAATCTGTTATCTACATCATGCTAATCAAGATAACATAAGCAGAATTAATCCTTCCTTGTAAGTAGAGAAGAAATAAGAAACTGCAATACTCTCGGCCATTAAAAGCCGGTCACTACGTGCGAATGGAACACGTCACATTCAATGAACGAAGAGCATATGGTTCCAAGTGGAGGGTTGAATGTGTCGTTTGAGAGGAGTGGAAAGGAATTCTGTTTGGTGACCAAGGTCGGGGGTGAACCTAGACGCCGATGTGGCGGGTAGCCAAGTGAGCCAACAACCATCCCCTTATTTTTTGTTAATCGCCTGTAGCGAAAATCTCTTCTTCCCTTCTGTAATATTAGGACTGTAGAGGGGCGGTTAGTGTCTGCATACCAGGCCCTCAAGTGCTTCGTATACTGTCACACGTTGTTAAGATACTGCAACAAAAGCCGCTTGCTAATCGAGATAGAAACAGTCTTACTGCTTAGTTCCTTTATAAGTAGGAGGGAAAACACTAGGCTAAGCGATAGTCAAATGTTTCAGAGGTCGGTCGCTAAGTGTTCACATGGAAACGAGGGAATACACTAGGCTAAGCGACAGTCAAATGTTTCAGAGGTTGGTCGCCATGTGTTCACATGGAAACGTGGGAATACACTAGGCTAAGCGCTAGGTGTTCACAGGGAAATTATGCTTTCTTAAAAAGAACAAAAACGAATGACGACTTCCCATTAAAAGTTATAATTATTGATATATATGTATATAATAACGAGAAATATCGTATTTTTTAGTTTCTTGTAAGAAGAAGGGAAGTAAGACAGTACACTAGGTTAAAGTAACAGTGAAATATTTTAAAGTTGGAAATTATGCTCTCTTAAAAAGAACAAAAAAAAAAAAAAAAAAAAAAACCGAATGACGGCTTCTAATTAAAAAGTACAAGTATTGAAATATATATATATATATATATATATATATATATATATATATATATATGTAATAACGAGGAATATAGCCGAGGAATATTTTCTACAAAAAAAAAAACAAAAAAAAAACAAAGAAAACAAGAAACAAGGATGTGTATTTCTTAGTTCCTTGTAAGTAGGAGAGAAGCAAGACAGTACAGTAGGCTAAAGTGATAGTTAAATATTTTAAAGGTTGATGAAATTTTGAAATTATGCTCTCTTAAAAAGAACAAAACCGAATGAGAACTTTCCAATAAAAACTATAATTATTGAAAAACATATATAATATCGAGGAATATCTCCGAAATGGTTACCTTTACAAAACAACAAAAAATCCGATGTGTTCCACCCACAAGACTTGCCCTGCATCTCTCTAGCAAATAATTATTTTATTTACTTCATGTTAATCGAGGTAAACTTAACAGGAATTGTCTTATCGTTTGCTTTCCTTGTAAGCAGAAAGGAAATAAGGGAATATAAATATTTTAAAAGCTTATTGCTATGTGATTCAAATTCCTTTGTTTGTAATATTTCCTTTGTATTTCCTATGTTGACAAATTCCTGTATGAGAAAAGAAGTATTTTAAAGCAGAAATCAGTGCCATCTGTTGACTATATTGATCATTTTCATGACATTGTAGACAGTCTTTTGTTTTCTGCCAACACAGCAACATGCAGTACTCACTTGGAGGGCGTGTTTTCGTTGTAAACACAAATTCCTTGGTTACAACACAACGGGAATTTACAAGAGAATTTAATGTACGGGATGTTTCGACAAAGGCAGCAATTTTATCGCTAGCAAGAAAGCTGATATACTGTTAGTGAGAGTGGAAAACATAGACCACCAGTGAGTGCAGACACTGTTACAAATGTTCGGAGAATAGTGAACTCTCCAAACAAAATATGTGCCAACGATTTGTTGGCACATGTCAAAGAGCTGCAACTGTCTACAATGCCATGAAAATGCTCGTAAATTCCTTCGAAATCATCAGATGGCATTTGTGGATATTGTTGTCAATTCTCCCTGAGCCACTTTCATTTCAAGCGTGGAAACTACAATAATTCATGGTATCGCCAATATAAATAAAATAATAGAAAAAAACATCTTGTGTTCCATTCATATGACATTCTCTACCTCTCTGCAACAAAATATTGTTAAAAAGCTTATGCTTCTATTTACTTCATGCTAATCGAGAAAAAAATTAGCACAAATAGTCTTATTACTTACTTCCTTGTAAGCAGAAGGGAAATAAGGGAGTACCATAGGTTAAAGTGAAAGTCAAAGGCTGGTTGCTATGTGACTGAAGTTCCTTTGTTTGTATGGACACGAGTTGACAAATTCCTGTATGACAAAAGTATGTTTTTCATAGCTGAAACCAAAAACAAGGAAGATGTCAAAAACGATCAACTCCACGAAAAAATTGTATGTAACATAAATTGTGTGTTTTAATGTGCTCTACATATTTTGTGTGTTAAGTTTTTGCCCATTTCTTACATTTTAGCAGTTATGCAAAATTCAGTGAAATTCATCCAGAATAAAGTAGTCTTCAGAGCTATTCCCAGAAAATTCAAGATATACATTTTATTTGTCAGGTAAATATATTTAATATACGATATTTTATTCAAAATCGTTAGAGCTATTTTTAAAAAATCAAAATTTTCGAAAAAAGATCCATGTAAAGGGTAGTTGGGGGTGGGGGATTTTCTTGAAAATCTTCGTGTCGCATCCTTGGAAGATACCAAACTTAAATACCAAGTTTGGTATTCAACGATCTTTTCGTTTTGAGCTACACACACACACACGCACACACGGACCTTTTTCAAAAAATGTTTTTTTTTTTTTTTTTTTTTTTGATTCAGGGGTGAAATCTCGGTATGGAATTTTTGGGTGCAATACAATATCTTCTCTATACACGATGTACATAGTACGTGTAGAAAAAGTAATAAGTATATATAGGAATACAAAACAATGTTTTTAAGATGATAGGAATTCTTCTATGGAATTAACTTCGAATTGATACAAGTGCTTTCTAACATATGTCACTACTTCTAGGAAAAGTTAATAAGTGAAATACATATATGTAGATGAATTAGTTTTGCTTAATCTCATCATTATACGTTTTTGTAACTTAAAGTTAAATATCTCCTCTACCAGAATTTCCCCAAAATATTACACCAACTTTCAATAAGCTTTTTACGAAAAGCAACTACAAATGCCTTGATATTTAGATGTACTGCTTATTTATAGTTCCAAATACATAACAAACTTGACTTAATTTGGATGCCAACCTTTCCATATACCCATGAATTTTGTAAACAGTTTGTATTGCTCTGACTGATTCTCCATTTTTACTTTCTCTACACGTACTATGTACATAGTGTAGAGAGAAGGTAATGAACTCCACCCAAAAATTCGATACCGAGATTTCACTGGAAATAAATGTTTTACAGTCCCCTATAAAAAAAAAAAAAAAAAAAAAATCAGAAAAAGGTCCATGTGTGTGTGTGTGTGTGTGTGGGTGGGTGTGTCCAGGTGTCTGTGAACACGATAACCTAAAAATTGATTAGAAAATTTTGATTTTCTTAAAAATGACGCTAATGATTTTGATTAAAATATCGTATATTAAAGATATTTACCAGACAAATAAAATGTATATCTTGAATTTTCTTGGAATATCCTCTACTTTATTCTGGATGAATTTTACAGAATTTTGCATAACTGCTAAACCGTAAGAGATAGGCAAAAACTTACCACACAAAAAATGTAGAGCACGTTAAAATACACAATGTATGTTATATACTTTTTTTTCGTGGAGTTGGGTTTTTTTTTGTTTCTTTTTCTTTTTCTTTTTAGATATTCCTTGTTTTTTATTTCAGCTTTTAAACAGAAATTTGCCAACAGGAATTTGCCAACTCGTGCCCATACAAACAAAGGAAATTCAGTCACATAGAAACCAGCTTTTAACTATCACTTTAACCTATGGTACTCCCTTATTTCGCTACTACTTACAAGGAAGCAAGTAATAAGACTATTTCTGCTAATGTTTTCTCGATTAGCATGAAGTAAATAGAAGCATAAGCTTTTTACAATAATTTGTTGCAGAGATGTACAGAAAGTCATGTGAATCAAACACATCAGATTTTTATTATTGGTTTATACTCTTAAGTGTTTTGACAATAACGAATAGAAATAACAGCAGATTTTTATTTGTTTATAATTCATTTATTTTGTTGAAACCATTCTTGTATTTTTTGCCACTGAGATCATTAAAACAAATGTCACTTTTCTTGAAGCTTTCAGAGAGAAATTATGGCCTATTAAAATGCTGCAGGTTTATACGGATCGCACTATAGCTAATTTCCCCAGTGGGCCTGGAGGTATCTGATTCAGCAAGGACGAATTCCAGTTTTTCACTTTACGATTGTGTTTTATTTTAGGCTCTGCCAAAGCACACAATGTGATGTTTTCATGTTAATGACTTTGAGGTAGATTTCCGCTGAGGCCAAGGATTTTCTGCGGTTTTCTGTGAGCAACAGTAGGAGAACCTTCACCACTTGAGAGGGAAATTCATTTGCGACTTAATGTGCATGAAGAAAACCACTTACATGACGCGAAGTAATACTTCTTTAATCTCGAGATCGAAATTAACGTTTTTGCGGATATCCTCCTTTTAACCTTTTATTTTCTCTAGCAATGTACAATATACCAGGTAGGTTAAGAAGGCATGGTATTCCACCCAAATATTCGATTCGATACCGCAAAAGATTTTGAGGAGACATATACGACGGTTCCACCACTTGGCATTACTTTGAACAACTTAATGTTTTCAAGTATGGATCGTCAGTAAAAGTCTTAACACTGTGTGTGTGTGTGTAGACCGTTAAATTCCAAACTTGATATTTAAGTTTGGTATCTTGCAAGGGTGCAAAACGAAGATTTTCAAGAAAATCCCAACAACCCTATACATGGAACTTTTTTCGAAAATTTTTATTTTCTAAAAAATGGCTCAAACGATTTTGATTAAAATATCGTATATTAAAGATACTTACCTGGCAAATAAAATATATCCTGAATTTTCTGGGAATAACCTCTGAAGACTTCTTTAATCTGGATGAATTTTACGGAATTTTGCACAACTGCTAAACCGTAAGAGATGGAAAAACTTACTACACAAAAAATGTAGAGCACGTTAATTAGAAACATAATTTATGTTATATACATTTTTTTCGTGGAATTGATCATTTTTTTTAGATATTCCATCTTATTGGTTACAGCTTTGAAAAACTTATACTTTTCTCATACAGGAATTTGTCAACTCCTGTCCATACAAACAAAGGAACATCAGTCACATAGCAACCTTATTTCGCTTCTGCTTACAAGGAAGCAAGTAATAAGACTATTTCTGCTAATTTTTTCTCGGTTAGTAGAAGCATAATCTTTTTAACAATAATTTGTTGCAGAGATGTAGAGAAACTCATGTGAATGGAACACATCATATTTTTATTCCTTATTTCGATCCCGTTTATTTACATAACCTAACCTCGACGAAATCTCTAAACCTGCCACGTAGCCATATTGTCTCTGTAATCAACAGGAAAGAGCCTTGGTCTGAAACTGAACTAGAATCTGCAATCTCGCCTCTGGCAACGCCGCAAAGGCAGCATAGCCAACCTTACGCGAAACCACCCGAACTGTCAAGTTCAAGGATTCAGCGGCGGGGGTATACAGGGTGTTTAAAAACGACACCAAACGAAGATGTGGACCTTGTGGGTCATATCGTACGTGAATATAATTTTCAGCTCTAAATTCGGCACATAAAAAACTACCATAATATCTTCATGGATAGGCAGTCGTACATAACCAAAGGGCACGTGCCTGGCCCACTCCAAGAGAGATGCCGGTTGGTCGCGTGGTGTAGGCGCGGTTTGATAGACACGCCGGCGCGGCACAGGTCACCGTAGAAATGGAAAACGTAGCATGTGGGTGTGGCGTATGACAACCGTTGTTCCTTCGCTGCCTAATCCCAAATGTGTGCGATTTTTAAACACATATAAAACTTTAAATAGAAGAGTTTGAAAGTTGCGACATCAAGTTTCGGACAAGTCAAAGTGTAAGCTAATCGACTGCTATCTTCGTTTGGTGTCGTTTTGAAACAGTCTGCATATTTGTGTGAAGAGCCGCCCCTGCTTCACGCCCGTGCACGTCACTTGTTTTCCTAGAGGCCTGTCTGCATACTGGGCGTGGCGAGTGTTAATGGCGCGCTGGAAGTTTGCCTACTAATTAATTAGGTCATATAAAGTAATGCTAATTAATCTGCCTTTATAACCTCTTGGGCAGCGGAGAGTGTCTCCCATTCCCAGCATCTCAAGCGCTTTCTCAACAAAATAATCAATGTGTTGCCCTCCGTGGTGTAGTGGTTACCGTGCTAGCCGCTCGATTGCAACTTCAAACCTGGCGAAGAGTGATGGATTGTTTTTTGTTTTTTTTTCGGACGCAAAAACCCTTAACATGACTTCCTTCGGAAGGGAAGGTAAGCCGGTGGTCCCGTGTAATGTTTATTTACACATAAAAGAACCCCATGCCTTGAAAGAAGAAGGTTCCTGGGCAGAATTCCGCAATTGCACTCCGCAAGCCCTGCCATTTGTGTGCGATGAGCTGGTCCCGCGCCATCATGGTGCATAGTGGCGAACGCACGAACTAGAAATTCAAATCCGATCACGGAAACATCGTATCGATACCCTTCCATGTAGGAGATACAGGAAATAGCTATTAAAATACGCGAATAGGAAATTATTAAATGATTAAAAATCGTATGTGAAATCCCGGTATGGAATTTTTGGGTGCAATACAATACCTTCCCTGTACACCATGTGCAAAGTACGTGTAGAGAAAGTAAAAAATGCAGGTATGGCAATACTCCCCCCCTCCCCGAAAGAAAATTTTTTTAGTGTTTTTTTTTTTTAATTGACTCATTTATATAGCCCCCTTTAATATCTAAGGTCATATCGGTAGCTTTGCATTAGAAAAAACTCGTTTTCTGTAGGCTCTTTATGTTGGGTTTAAATGGTTTTATTTTTCTCAGACACACACATTCACTCTCACACTTCCAGACTGTGGGGGATAAGGAAAAATTCTGTTTAAAGAAAAATTCCTCGCCCCAGCCGGGAATCGAGTCCGGTCGTTGACCACTCGACCACGGAGGCAGTCTTTCTTAGTGTTTTATGGAGTATTTTTAATTACAACCTTGTAATCTGATATGATTTTATCATCGTGGGCATAATGCTTATATTCTTAAAAATTTGATGCATTCTATTCACAGGATTTTCTCTACATATTCTGTAAGAAACAATTCTTACATATGCTTTATTTTAATAAACTTAAACTTTGCTAGAAATGGTCTTAATACTTAGTTCTTTAGAAGTAGAATGGAAGTAAGGGAAAGCGCTGCGCTAAAGCGACACTCAAATACAAATTTCTAAAAAAAAAAAATCTTCCATCTAAAGGGTAGTTTGAGTGGAAATCTTCGTGACGCATTCTTGTAAGATTCTGTACTTAAATATCAAGTTTGGCATTTAACGAAAGTTTTGTGTTTGTATTATGCTCTCCGCAAACACAGACACACACGAATCTTTTTCTAAAAATTCATTTTTGGCCTCAAGAGCCCTCAAAATATGTATTTACAGTGAAATTCCGGTATCGAATTTTTGTGTGAAATACAATTCCTTTTCTATCTATTATGTACATTGTGTATACGTGCCACAGAATGTAAAAAACAAATAAAGAAACAAACTAAGCGATAGTATTGCGTCTGAAATAGGCAAGTATTTCCACTATCTTTACTTTCTCTAGCCCTCATGAACAATATACACAGTGGATAGAGAAGGTATTGTATTCCACCCAGTGAATTCGAGATTTCACTGGAAATATATGTTTTGGGGTCCCCTGATTATTTTTAGAAAACGGTCCGTTTGCGTGTGTGTGTGTGTCTCTGGACAGCATAGCTAAAAAATGAAAAGACCGATAAATAACAAACTTGGCATTTAGGTTTTGTATCTTCCAAGGATGCGACACGATTTTCACACCATCACAAACTACCCTATACATGAAAAAGTTTTCCAAAGTTTTGTTTTCTGAAAAATAACTAACGATTTTGATTAAAATCCCGTATATTAAAACTATTTACATCCCAAATAAAATGTATGTCTTGAGTTTTCTGCGAATAGCCTCTGAAGACCTCTTCATTCTGGATGAATTTTGCTAAACCGTACGAGATGGACAAAAACTTACTGCACAAACAATGTAGATCACGATAAAAGACACAGTTTATGCCATATACATTTTTTTCGTGGAGTTGATTGGTTTTTTTTTTAGATATTCCTTGCTATTTGTTTCAGATTAAAGTTTTTACACGGAATTTTGTAAACCCGTGGCTTTGCATAAAACGGATTTCAACCACATGCCCTTATTTTCCTTCTGCCTGCAAGAATGCAAGTAATTAAGGCAATTTCTGAAAATGTTTATATGATAGAAGGATAAGCTTTTAAACAATAATTTGCTACAGCAATGTAGAGAAAGTCATGTGAATGGAAAACAAATATTTTTTTTCTAATCTTGTTCGAATTGCTGATGAAATCCCTTCCAGTCGACAGACAGAAAGTAAAAATCTTGTGTGTTGCATTCACATGACTTTCTCTACATCTCTGCAACAAATATTGTTAAAAAGCGTATGCTTCTGTTTACGTCATGCTAATTGAGAAAATTAGCAGAAAAAGTCTTATTACTTGCGTCCGTGTAAGTAGAAGCGAAATAAGGGAGTACCATAGGTTAAAGTGATAGTCAAAAGCTGGTTGCTATGTGACTGATGTTCCTTTGTTTGTATGCACAGGGGCTGCCAAATTATTGTGTGAGAAAGGCATGTCTTCAAAGCTGAAACTAAACAAAGAATATCTAAAAAAACGATCAACTCCACAAAAAAAATTATATTACATAAATTGTGTGTTTTAACGTGTTCTACATTTTTGTGTGGTAAGTTTTTCTTCATCTCTTACGGTTTAGCAGTTATAGCTACAAAATTGATCCAGGATAAACTAGTCTTCAGAGGCTATTTCCAGAAAATTCAAGATATACATGTTATTTGTCATGTAAATATCTTTGATATACGATATTTTAATTAAATCCTTAGAGTCATTTTTAAGAAAATCAAAATTTTCGAAAAAAGTTCCATTTAAAAGGTAGTTTGGGGTGGAGGAATATTTTTTAAAATCTTCGTGTCGCATCAGTTTGGTATTCAAGGGTGTTTTCGTTTTTGAGCTATGCTGTCCATAGACACACAGACCTTATTCTGAAAATGCTATTTTTTGGACTCAGTGGGACCCAAAACAATATATCTCGGTATCGAATTTCTGGGTGGAGCACAAATACAGAAGATACAAGACTTTAACCCAGAAGATGTTCTGTACAATGAAAGCACTTTATAATGAGAAGTGATGCTATGTTTAAGTACATGGAGCGGTCCGAATGGATTCAGCGCTTCTGGAAGCGCCCACCCTGAAGCTAAACAAGAAGAAAATGAGCTCTTAGGGCTTATTTCCCCAAGATGGTGATCAAAGTAGCTCTGCAATATCAGTTACTGCGTCTCTCTTAAAGAGGAGCATTTCCTCTGTTATTGCTTACCTTGAAACTTTTTCCACCTACAATTCATTACTTTGCATTCTTTTTTACTTTCTCTATACGTACTATGTACATAGTGTATAGACAAGGTATTGTATTGCACCCAAAAATTCCATACCGAAATTTCATCGGAAATGTATGTTTTGGGTCATCCTGAATACCCCCCCTCCAAAAGTGTTTCTAGAAAAAGGTCCGTGTGTCTGTGGACAGCTTAGCTCAAAAACGAAAGGTCTGTTAAATATCAAAATAGGTGTCTTAAGTTCAGAATTTTCCAAGGATCAGCATGTTCCCCAGTTAACCTTTACAAAGAACATTTTTCGAACGTTTTTATTTCCGCAGAAATTGCATTAAGGATTTTGGTTAAACTCTCTTACATATTTGAGATATTTACATAACAAATAAAATGTATATCTTGAATTTTCTGGGAATAGCTTTATACAGCATTTTAGTAGTCTCCCTTGAAAAACGTATAAGTGAGGCTCCACTGTATTTAAGGCCAGTATTTTCCAAGGATCTGTATGTTTCCCCACTTACCCTTTACATAGAATATTCTTCGAAGATTTTTATTTTCTCAGAAATTGCATTAAGGATATTTACATGACAAAAAAAATTGAATTTTCTGGGAATAGCCTCTAAAGACCTCTTTGTTCTTAATGAATTTTTCTGACTTTTGTATAACTGTAAAATGTAAGAGATAGACAAAACTTAGCAAACAAAAATATAGATTTCATTAAAACACATAATTTATGTCATATTCCTTTTTTTTCGTGGAATTAACTGTTTTCAACATTCTCTGATATTCCTTAAAACTTTTTTCATACATGAACTTGTCAACTCCAGACCACGCAAAGAAACGGATTTCAATACCATAGCAACCACATTTTAAAACATTTTACTGTCGGTTTAGCCTAGTGTATTCCCTTCTACTTACAAGGAACTGAGTAATAAGACCGTTTCTACTGATGTTTATCATGAAGTGGACAGAAACTTAGCTTATTAAAGTAGTTTGTAACAGAGAGGTAGAGAATGGAAGCATATTTCGTATTTTCTGACCCTTTAGGTTCAGTGTACTTTTTGTTATGTTTTTCCTCGTGCCAGGCCGCGTCTGTCTCCGAGGAGTTGACCTTTCCTGTTAGCTTCAGGGAAAATACAATCCTGTAATATTTTAATGTTTTTCCTGTTGTAACATTATCCGCACATGATGCATTTAATTATTGTCATTAGCTTTACCGTATTTTTCGGACCAGTCATAATTTTAAGAGCATTTTGAAAAAAACACAAATCTGATGTGTTCCAACCACATGACTTTCTCTACATCTCTGCAACAAATTATTCTTAAAAAGCTTAAGTTTCTATTTACTTCATGCTAATCGAGAGAAAATTAGCAGAAATAGTCTTATTACTTGCTTCCTTGTAAGTAAAAGCGAAATAAGGGAGTACCATAGGTTAAAGTGATAGTCAAAAGCTGGTTGCTATGTGACTGAAGTTCCTTTGTGTGTATGGACACGAGTTGACCAATTCCTGTATGAGAATAGTATAAGTTTCTTAAAGCTGAAACCAGAAACAAGAAATATCTAAAAAAACGATCAACTCCACGAAAAAAATGGATATATAATAAATTGCGTGATTTAAAGTGCTCTACATTTTTTGTGTGGTAAGTTTTTCTCACTCTCTTACAGTTTAGTAGTTATGTAAAATTCTGTAAAATTTATCCAAAATAAAGTAATCTTCAGAGGTTATTCCCAGAAAATTCAAGATATACATTTTATTTGTCAGGTAAATATACTTAATATACGATATTTTAATCTAAATCGTCAGGTTTTTTTGGGGATAAATTAACATTTTCGAAAACATTTCTATGTAAACGGTAGTTTTGGGTGGGGGATTTTCTTGAAAATCTTCGTGTCGCATCCTTGGAAGATACTAAACTTAAATACCAAGTTTGGAATTTTACTGACTTTTCGTTTTTGAGTTATTGTGTTCAATAATGCGCTTCCCTTTTCCTGAAAACGCTTTTTTGTTTTGATAAAGGAGACCCTAAAACATATATTTCCGGTTAAAAAGTTGGTATAGAATTTTTGGATGGAGTGCAATACCTATGTACATAGTACGTGTAGAGAAAGTAAAAATTACCAAACTAAGTGTCTAAATTCAGTATGTTCCCCCAATTACCCTTTACATAGAAAAAATTTCGAACATTTTTATTTTCTCAAAAATTGTTGTAACGATTTTGGTTAAAATCTCTTATATTTAAGAAATGTACATGACAAATAAAATGTATATCTTGGAGTTTTCTGTGAATTGCCTCTTTATTTGAATGCATTTTTCTGTAGTTTCTATGACTGGTAAACAGTAAGAGATGTACAAAAACTTACTGTTCAGAAATGCAGATCTCATTAAAATACTCAGTTTATGTAATATCATTTTTTTTCTCGTAAGGTTGATAGTTTTCGAATTATATTCCTTGATATTTCTTAAAACTTTTCTCATACATAAACTTGTCAACTCTTGGCCACGCAACCCACGGTCGCGGTTTCAAACCCGGCGGAGGACGTTGGATTTTTTTCGGGTATAAAAATCCTTAGGATGGCTTCCTTCGGAAGGGAAGTAAAGCCTTTGGTCCCGTGCCGTAGAATTAATGCACATTACAGAACCTCAAACCTGATAAAGAGGTCTCTGAGCAAAATTAAGCGCCCAGTTTAGAATGGGACGCTGAGGACGATAGTAGTTATAGAGTGTCCATAAATAACACGCCATTTTTATTTTGGCCACGCTACGAAACGGATCTCAATCCCATAGCAACCACATTTTAAAACATTTGACTGTCGGTTTAGCTTTGTGTATTCCCTTATTTCCCTTCTACTTATAAGGAAGCAAGCAATAAGACCGTTTCTGCGAATGTTTATCTCGATTAGCTGAACTAGATAGAAGAATAAGCTTGTTAACAATAATTTGTTACATCGATGTAGAGAAAGTCATGTGAATGGAACACATGAGATACTTTGTGACCATCACCAACTAGAGCATAATGAAGCAACACAGAGGGCTTTCTCAGAAGCATCAGTATAATAACGGAATGGATATGGAGGGAATTGAAAAAAACAAAAGCCATGGCGCGCAGAGCCGAGAAGCAAGTGTGCCTAAAATTGGCTGAGAAGAGGATGACGCATGCGCAAGTTGCACTCGAGGCAAAATGCATGAGAAACGTATACACATGCAATAGCGTGGGTTGCAGCTGTACGTGAGAGAAACAGATGTGTTTATCTAAACACTGTCAGATGAGCTTTGGCGTTAACCTATCCGACAAGGTTGCCACTTCCCCACTAAATCTGGAAGTTTTGTGCAAATCTAGAGGCTAGTGGTAATTATAGTGGATTTAAAATGTATTTTGTTGGTTATACTTAGGGCATTCGACAAGTCATTAAACATGTTTGTATTTAGTAACCGTCGTCTCTTACTAGATGGCACTTCAAGTTTCAGCTATATCCATCACGTGGTTTCGTTGCCATTGAATCAACAATCATGTACTTATTCATTTGTTTTTCACACAAGCCGTTTGTAGGACAGGAGTTGGGTAGGTAGAGTCAGACTGAAAAATTCCATGTCATAGCCGGGATTTGAGCCACGGATCTCCAGGTCTCTAGCCGTGTATAGGACAGGAGTTGGGTAGGTAGAGTCAGACTGAAACATTCCATGTCATAGCCGGGATTTGAGCCACGGATCTCTAGGTCTCTAGCCGTGTGTAGGACAGGAGTTGGATAGGTAGAGTCAGACTGAAAAATTCAATGCCATAGCCGGGATTTGAGCCACGGATCTCCCGGTCTCTAGCTGTGTGTAGGACAGGAGTTGGATAGGTAGAGTCAGACTGAAAAATTCCATGTCATAGCCGGGATTTGAGCCACGGATCTCCCGGTCTCTAGCTGTGTGTAGGACAGGAGTTGGATAGGTAGAGTCAGACTGAAAAATTCCATGCCATAGCCGGGATTTGAGCCACGGATCTCTAGGTCTCCAGCCGTGTGTAGGACAGGAGTTGGGTAGGTAGAGTCAGACTGAAAAATTCCATGCCATAGCCGGGATTTGAGCCACGGATCTCTAGGTCTCTAGCCGTGTGTAGGACAGGAGTTGGGTAGGTAGAGTCAGACTGAAAAATTCCATGCCATAGCCGGGATTTGAGCCACGGATCTCTAGGTCTCTAGCCGTGTGTAGGACAGGAGTTGGGTAGGTAGAGTCAGAATAACAATTCAATGCCATAGCCGGGAATTGAGCCACGGATCTCTAGGTCTCTAGCCGTGTGTAGGACAGGAGTTGGATAGGTAGAGTCAGACTGAAAAATTCAGTGTCATAGCCGGGATTTGAGCCACGGATCTCCCGGTCTCTAGCCGTGTGTAGGACAGGAGTTGGATAGGTAGAGTCAGAATGAAAAAGTCAATGCCATAGCCGGGATTTGAACCACGAATTTCCTGGTCTCTAGCCGTGTGTAGGACAGGAGTTGGATAGGTAGAGTCAGAATGAAAAATTCAATGCCATAGCCGGGATTTGAACCACGAATTTTCAGGTCTCTAGCCGTGTGTAGGATAGGATTTGGATGGTTAGAGTCAGACTGAAAATTTCAATGTCAAAGCCGGGATTTGAACCACGGATCTCCCGATCTCTAGTAATCAATAAAAATAATTCCCTTTGCATTCCAAAAAACACTCGCCATAACATTGTTAGCTGACAAAATTGACTTTGCCTTTTTTGGAGTTGGTTCACCTGGCGGAATCCACTGCTTTGACTGTGATTTACTTTCTGGAGTGTAATGATGTGTCCAAGTTTCATCCATGGTAATAAGTCGTCTCAAAAATTCACTGGGATTTTTACGGTAGAGCTCCACATTCGTAACAGAAACAGTTTATCTTTGCAACTTTTGATCAGGTGTCAACAAACGCGGAAACCATCTTGCACAGACCTTGTGAAAGCCCTAAACGTTATTTAAAATATTCTTTTGATATGTTTACAGCCTCTGCTATCTCAAACAACTTTAATCTGCGGTCTTCCAATACTAAACGATGAATTTTTTCAATGATCTGTGGAGTTGTCACTTCTACAGGGTGTCCAGAGCGAGGCTCATCACTAGTGCTCGTACGTCCCATTTTAAACTCTGCAGCCCACCTTTTAATCATTGAATATGAAGGGGCAGAGTCTTTCAATGTACTGTCCATTTCCTCCTTGATTTCTTTAGGTGTTAAGTCTTTCAAATGGAAGTATTTAATCACTCTTTTTTCCAAATCCTCCATTTTCGTGAAAACTCTAAAGTTGTCTTGTTTAAAATGCTGTCATTCGAAAACTAAACAAGCTATTGATCTGTAACTATAATACAAGCTAGTCTAGAGGTAAACTATACGATGCTACCATCTAACTGGCCTAGTGGCGACATCTATGTGAGGCCCGGGACTTATCAGCCGACCCTGGTATATCTAAATGTCGTAGTAAAATTATGTATGAAATTCTCAAATAATGGTTATTAGAATGCTCACTTCGGTCGCGTCGAAACTTAACTGACTCGTATCCCAGTTACATAAATAAGTATTTAAAATTGGCATCGTACGTTTTTGGTTCATTTTTGCTTTCCCTACACATATTATGTATAGAGAAGGTATTGCACTCCACCCCAAATTTTCGAAACAGAGATTCCACCGGAAATATGTTCTAGGTTCCATGTATCCCCCCCCCCCCAAAAAAAAAGGTCCGTGTGTGTCCGTGAACACAATAACTCAAAAACGAAAAGTCGGTAAAATATCAAACTTGATATTTAAATTTGCTATCTTCTAGGGATACGACACGAAGATTTTGAGAAAAATATCTGCACGCCAAACGACCCTTTCCATGGGAAAAATTCGAAAATGCTGATCTTCTCAAAAATGGCTGTAACAATTTTGATTAAAATATCGTATATTAAATGTATTTACCTGACAAATAAAATGTATAAGCTCAATTTTCTGGGAATGGAAGACTATTTTGGATTAACGTTTTACGGAATTTAGCATAACTACTAAACCGTAAGATAAGGACAAAAGCTTATCACACAAAAAATGTAGAGCACATTAAAACACACAATTTGTGTCATATACATGCTTTGTGTAGTTGTTCGGTTTGGAGATATTCCTTGTTATTGGTATCAGCTTTAAAAAAAAATTATACTTTCTCATACAGGAATTTGTCAACCCCGGTCGTTACAAACAAAGGAACTTCAGTCACATAGCAACCAGCTTTTGACTATCACTTTAACCTATGGTACTCTCTTATTTCGCTTATACTTACAAGGAAGCAAGTAATAAGACTATTTGTTGCAGAGAAGTCATGTGAGTGTAAACACATCAGATTTTTTTTGATTTGGTTGTGCGGTTGTTGAAGGTTGACAACACTGTGAATGCTTGTAATCAAAGTGCAGTGTCAGTTGCGCGCGTGTATGATATTGAGGCCAGAGTGTATATTGATTTTCTGATTAACGTCCTCTAGTCGCAATAAATTTCACTTACATAACTCCAGAATGTTGCGATTCCACACTTTTCATGTTAACAAAATCAATGAGATACATTTGGTGTGGGGCACGCGGGTTCAGGTCAAGGGTACTTGTCGGAAGAGCTCAAGATGCCCTCTGGTGCGTGAAATGAGCATTCGGTGCACTTTCAGGTCTAATTAGATAGCTCCCGATTCGGATGATGTCATCTTGCATCCAAATGCCACATGCAGCTTTACCACGATTATAATTGTATTTATATCGGATACACGTCTCTAATAGTTTGTTGAAGTAAAATACTGTTATACTAAGTTATTAGGGGCTCCGCATGAGCAAAATCACAATAAAAAATGCGCTGTGCTCCATCCACATGGCTTTCTCTACATCTCCGCTATAAATTATTATAAGAAGCTTAATTGTCTAATTACTTCATGATAATCGAGAAAAAAAATAGCAGAAATGGTCATATTATTCGTTTTGTTGTAAGTAGAAGCGAAATAAGGGAGTGCCATAGGTTAAAGGGAAAGCCAAAAGCTGGTTGCTATGTGACTGAAGTTACTTTGTTTGTATGGAGACGAGTTGACCAATTCCTGTATGACAAAAGTATAAGTATTTTAAAGCTGAAACTAATAACACAAAATATCTCAAAACGGTCAGCTCCGGAAAAAGTATATAACATAAAGTGTGTGTTTTAAAGAACTCTACATTTTTTGAGTAATACGTTTTTGTCTATCTCTTACGATATACCAGTTATGCAAAATTCAGTCAGAATAAACATGTCTTCAAAGGCTATTCTCAGATAATTCAAGATATACATTTTATTTGTGATGGAAATGGCTTTAATATGTGGTATTTTAATCAAAATCGTTATAGCCATTTTTAAGAAAATCAAAAATTTCGAAATGTTTTTCATGTAAAAGGTAGTTGGGGGGGGGGATTTTTCTATAAATCATGTCGCATTCCTGGAAGATACTAAACATAGTTTTATAATTAACGTCTTTTCACTTTTGAGCTATGCTGCCCACAGACACGCACACACGCGCGCGCGCGCATACACTCACACACACATATACACAATACCCTATCTATACGCTATGTACATAGTGCGTGTAGAGAAAGTAAAAAATCTGATGTGTTTCATTCACAGACTTTCTCTACTTCTGTGTAACAAATTATTGTTAGTAAGCTTATTCTTCTATTTACTTCATGCTAATCGAGAAAAAAAAATAGCAGAAATAGTCTTATTACTTGCTTCCTTGTAAGTAGAAGCGAAATATGAGAGTAACATAGGTTAAAGTGAAGTCAAAAGTTGGTTACTAGGTGACTGAAGTTCATTTGTTTGTATGGACACGAGTTCACAAAGTCCTGTATGAGAAAAGTTCAAAATTTTCGAAGCTGAAACCAAAAACAAGGAATACCTCAAAAATGATCAACTCCTCGAAAAAAAATTATATAACATAAATTGTGAGTTTTAATGTGCTCTAAATTTTTTGTGGTAAGTTTTTGTCCATTTCTAACGGTTTAGCAGTTATGCAAAATTTCGTAAAATTCATCCAGAATAAAGTAGTCTTCAGAGGCTATTCTCAGAAAATTCAATATATGCATATTATTTATCAGGTAAATAGCTTTAATATACGATATTTTAATCAAAATCGTTAGAGCCATTTTTGAGAAAATCAGAATTTTTAAAAAAAAATTCCATGTAAAGGGTAGTTGGGGGTGCTGGAATTTTTTTGAGAATCTTCGTGTCGCATCCTTGGAAGATACCAAACTTAAATACTAAGTTTGATATTTAACGGTCTTTTCGTTTTTGAGCTATGCTGCACACACACATACACACGGACATTTTATTAAAAAGTTTTTTTTTTTTTTTTTTTTTTTGGATTCAGGGAGTTTCAAAACATGTATTTCCGGTGAAATCTGGGTATGGAATTTTTGGGTGGATTACAATACCTTCTCTATACACTATGTATATAGTACGAATAGAGAAAGTAAAAATCTGATGTGTACCATTCACATGACTTTCTCTATATCCCTGCAACAAATTATTCTTAAAAAGCTTATACTTCTATTTACTTTATGCTAATCAGAAAAAATTAGCAGAAATAGTCTTATTACTTGCTTCCTTGTAAGTAGAGCGAAATAAGGGTCTACCATAGGTTAAAATGATAGTCAAAAGTAGGTTGCTATGTCAATGAAGTTCCTTTGTTTATATAGATAGGAGTTGATAAGTTCCTGTATGAGAAAAGTATAGGTTTTTCATAGCAGAAACCAAAAACATGGAATGTCTCAAAAACGACGAACTCACGAAAAAATGTATATAACATAAATTGTGTGTTTTAACGTGATCAACATTTTTGTGCAGTAAGTTTTTGTCCTCTTACGGTTTAGCAGTTATTCAAAATTCAGTAAAATTCATCCAGAGTAAACTACTCTTCAGAGGCTATTCCCAGAGAATTCAAGATATACATTTTATTTGTCAGGTAAATATGTTTAATCAAAATCGTTAGAGCCATTTTTGAGAAAATCAAAATTTTAGAAAAAAGTTCCATGTAAAGGGTAGTTTGGGGTGGGGGAAATTTTCTCAAAATCTTCATGTTGCATCCCTGGAAGATACTAAACTTAAATACCAAGTCTGATATTTTACCGACTTTTCACGGACACAGACACACACACACACACACACACACACACACACACACACACACGGACCTTTTTGTGAAAATGCTTTTTTTGGAAATTGGGGACCCTAAAACATATATTTCCGGTGAAATCTCGGTATCGAATTTTTGGGTGGACTGCAATACCTTCTCTTTACACTATGCACATAGTGCGTATAGAGAAAGTAAAAATGTTTATGACATAAATTGTTTTATCGACATGCATATCTTTTGAGCAGAGTTTTTATCTGACTCTTACGGCGTAACGTTATGCAAAATTCTGCAAAAACAAACCAGCATAAAGTGCTCTTCAGAGGCTGTTCTCTGAAAATTCACACTATACAGTTTATTTGTGATGTGCATAACTTTAATATATGGCATTTTAATCAAAATCGTAAGCCATTTTTGAGAAAAACAAAATGTTCAAAAATGTTTCCGTGTAAAGAGTAGTTTGGGGTGGGAGGCTTTTTCTGAAAATCGTCGTGTCGCATCCCTGGAAGATAATAAACTTATATACCAAGTTTGGTATTTTCGATCTTTTAGTGTTTTAGTCATTTACATTTATTTGTGAACCTAACCAGTTCCGAGATATTCGTTGTTATTGGTTTCAGTTTCCAAATACTTAAAATTGTCTTATACGGGAATTTGTTAACACCAGGCCACGCAGACAAACCAAACCAAATTTTATACCAAATATTTGGTTCTTGTTTTAAGCTAGTGTATTCCCTTATTTTCCTTGTACTTACTACCGGAAGAAAATGCACAGTATTGTCACCAGCAGGGTGACCAACTTAGGACACTCACTTGTCACCAGAATTAAGCCAAAAAATCGCTAGAAAGTCGCTAACTTTCACGTAAGCATTCTGGCCTTTCTTAAATAAATTTGATGCTATTCTTCTATCTACTTCATGCAGATCGAGATAAACGTTACCAGAAATTGTCTTATTACTGACTTTTCTTGGACATAGAATGCAAATATATTAGGCTAAAACGATAGTCAAAGCTTTTAAAAGCTGGTTGCCGTGTGGGTTGCATTGCCAGCAGTTGACAAACGCCCGTATATGAAATGTTTAAGTATCAAAAAAGGATATCCCAAAAATGGTCAACTCCACGACAAAAATGTATGACATATATTGCGTGTTTTAATAACATATATATTTTTACTTTCTCTACACGTACTATGTACATAGTGTACATTTCACCGGAAATACATGTTATGGATCCCGCTGAATCCAAAAACGGAAGGTCCACGCGCGTGTGTGTGTGTGGGCAGCATAGCTCAAAAACGGAAGGTCCGCGCGCACGCGTGTGTGTGTGTGTGTGTGTGTGTGTGTGTGTGTGTGTGTGGGCAGCATAGCTCAAAAACGACAAGACCGTTAAATACCAAACTTGATGTTTAAGTTTGGTATCTTTCAAGGATGCGACACGAAGATTTTCAAGAAAATCCTACCACCCCGAACTACCCTTTACATATAACTTTATTTAAGAAAATTTTGATTTTCTTAAAAATGGCTCTAACGATTTTGATTAAAATATCGTATATTAAAGATATTTACATGAAAAATGAAATGTATATCTTGAATTTTCTGGGAATAGCCTCTGGAGACTACTTCGTTCTGGATGATTTTTACGGAATTTTGCAAAACTGATAAAGCATAAGAGATGGACAAAAACTTACGTTAAAAATGTAGAGCACATAAAACACACAATTTATGTTATATACATTTTTTTCGTGGAGTTGATCGTTTTTGAGATATTCCTTTTTTTTTTTTGTTTCAGCTTTGAAAAACTTGCTTTTCTCATATGCGAATTTGTGAGCTCCTGTCCATGCAAGAAAGGAACTTCAGTCACATAGCAACCAGCTTTTAACTCTCACTTTAACCTATGGTACTCCCTTATTTCGCTTCTACTTACAAGGAAGCAAGTAATAAGACTATTTCTGATAATTTTTTCTCGAATAGCATGAAGTAAATAGAAGGATCAGATTTTTACAATAATTTGTTGCAGAAATGTAGAGAAAGACTTGCGAATGGAACACATCAGATCTTTTATAATCGAAATCGTTAGAAATATTTTTGAGAAAATCAAAATGTTGGCATTTGTTGGGTGGAGTGCAATACCTTCTCTGCCCACTTACAATGTTCTATGTGGATGCGCAATATTGTTAATATACTAAGACAATTAAATACGTTGGAAGTCAAGTCCTAAACGAAAATACATTTCCAAAAATCTTCAGATTACTCGCTAGAACGTATTAAATATCTGCAGGAAAGCGAAATGTTGCCAAATCTTGAGATTGAACTCCAAAAACGCGACAAAGTTGCTAAGTTGGTAACCCTGGCCGCCAGAAGCCTCCACTTGCAATTCCCACGGAACCTATAGAACGGTAGTCCAATAAGATCCAAGACTTATCACGCTATCGATGCGCTCGTAAAGAACATGGCATACGGAATATTCTAGGGTCATGTAGCCAATATTCCGAGTCACGTATTCCCAAGCTAGCAACAGTGACCGAACACGTTTAGGATTTACTACTCTGCACACAGAAACATATTCTATCATCTGAATCATTTCTTAAACATCTGATACGTTCACAAGGCTTTCTCTACCTATTTATATATGAATAGTAGGTATTCATTTTATTACTTTCTCTAGCATGTACGGGGGCCGTTTGTTTTCAACCTCGATAGGCTTTAAATAAAAGGCAAGTTCATAGAAAACGATTATTTTATTACCAAAAGTTTTGTACACTTATGGTTACTTTTCAACATAATCACCGAAAAGATTGAGTCATTTGTCGTACCTGTACACAAGCTTTGCTATATCCGCTTCAAAAAGTATTGCCGTCAATGCTTTCAAATGAGCATTGACGTTGTTTTCAAGATCTTCGTACTTTACGACGTTTGCGTAGAGCCATTCAAAACAAACGAAGACGAATGCTGACTTTAGGAATTGTGTTGATCCATGACAACGCTCGTCCACACACACTGCTGGCACAACCCATCGGCTCCTTGAACAATTTCAATGGGACATTTTCGATCATCCACCGTACAGTCCTGACCTGGCAGCCAGCGACTTTCACCTTTTCCCTGAACTGAAGACGTGGCTAGAAGGGCAGCACTTTCAAACCAACGAAGATCTTCAAAACGTCAATGCTCATTTGAAATCATTGGTGGCAACAGTTTTTGAAGCGGGTATTGCAAAGCTTGTACACAGGTACGATAAATGACTATAAATTTTTTAGGTGATTATATTGAAAAGTAACCATAAGTGTACAAAACTTTTAGTAATAAAATAAATGTTTTCTATGAAATTATCTTTTATTTATAACCTATCGGAGGTTGAATAAAAAAACGGTCCTTGTATTTTGCAGCAATATCTAGCATTGCGGAGTAATATCCATGTTTATTCGTGTTTTGTTTTTGGTTTGTTAGCCTTCTTTGTAAGCACCTCTTTTTTCCCATATTTTTTACTTTCTCTACATAGTGTATAGAGAAGGTATTATATTGCACCCAGAAATTCTATACCGAGATTTCACCGGAAATAAATATTTTAGGACCCCCTAAATCCAAAAAAGGCATTTTTAGAAAAATATCCGTGTATGTATGTGTGTGATTGTGGGCAGCATAGCTCAATTGCGAAAAGTCTGTTAAATACCAAACTTGGTATTCAAGTTTAGTATCTTCCAAGGATGCGATGTGAATATTTTCAAGAAAATCCCCCCACCCCAGCTACCCTTTACATGGACAATTTTTCGAATATTTTGATTTTCTCAAAAATGGCTCTAACGATTTTGATTAAAATATCGTACATTAAAGATATTTATATGACCATTAAAATATATATCTTGAATTTTCTGGGAATAGCTCCTGAGGATAAGTTTCTTCTGGAAGAATTTTACGGAATTTTGCATTACTGGTAAACCTTAACCAAAACTTACCTCACAATGTAGAGTTCGTTAAAACGCACCATTTATGTTATATACACTTTTTTTCGTGGAATTAACCATTTCTGAGATATTCCTTGCTATTTTAGATTTAAATGTTTTTCACACCGAAAGTTGTAATGTCCTGGCCCTGCATAGAAGCTGATTTCATCCACATGGCAACTGGCTTTTAAGATATTTGGCTGTCGTTTTAAACTAATGTACTCTTATTTCTATTCTAGTTACAAGGAAGCAAGTAATTAAGACAATGTCTGCTAATGTTTATCAAAAGTATATAGAAGAATATGCATTTTAACAATCATTTGTTACAGCGATGTAGAGAAAGTCATATGAAGGGAACACCTCAGATTTTCTTTGTTATAAAAAGGAAAGTTAGTGAAACCTCGGTATCCACTTTTTGAGTGGAATGCAATCCCTTATGTAGCTCTGTGCTATGTACGTGCTAGAGAAGGTAAAAAGTATAAAATGTAATGGTTTGACTTACAAACGATGCAGGTTTGTTGACTCTAAGGTGTTGTGGAGCAACAGGTAGACCGTTAGACATCCAGAGTTGATGTACTTGAGCAATGATGGAGGTATTAATGTACAAAAGGAAGAAGTGATGTAGCAACAAGTGAAGAATTCCGTTAGGATTACAGCTTGCGTGACTAGGATAAGCGTCAGGAGCCAATCCCATCATCTTGACACTCGTCTGCCTTGCCCCAGGAATCGCTCGCCTCAGCGGTGTGACAAATTGTACCACCTGTATTGTCAGTCAGTCCTCTGTAGAACTGCTACTAATAGCCCGCTGTAAACAAATGAGAGGTGCTACCGAAACTGCTGAACAGTGTTGCCAACATATGATTATTTTTTCTGTCAAACCTTCACCCAAAAATCAGTCAAAATTAGAAATGTCCGTATTTTCTTTCAAAAATAGAAATTAAATTAAAACTCAAGGTCAGCACTTTGGACATATTTCTTGGTTAGATCTGAAACATAATTAAAGGATATAATTGCACAATCATTAACTACAATGTAAGAGCATTACAGAGTTAAATTATAATCGGAGAAATCCAAGCTTTCAACCATCTTAACTCTGTGGTCTTCTTCCTGACGAGTTTAACCGAGTTAAATTGGAATCAGAGAAATCCAAGCTTTCAACCATCTTAACTCTGTGGTCTTCTTCCTGACGAGTTCAACCGAGCTAAATTGGAATCAGAGAAATCCAAGCTTTTGATCATCTTGACTCTGTGGTCTTCTTCCTGACGAGTTTAACCGAGGTAAATTGGAATCGGAGAAATCCAAGCTTTTGACCATCTTGACTCTGTGGTCTTCTTCCTGACGAGTTTAACCGAGTTAAATTGAAATCGGAGAAATCCAAGCTTTTGATTATCTTGACTCTGTGGTCTTCTTCCTGACGAGTTTAACCGAGTTAAATTGGAATCGGAGAAATCCAAGCTTTTGATCATCTTGACTCTGTGGTCTTCTTCCTGACGAGTTCAACCGAGCTAAATTGGAATCAGAGAAATCCAAGCTTTTGATCATCTTGACTCTGTGGTCTTCTTCCTGACGAGTTTAACCGAGTTAAATTGGAATCAGAGAAATCCAAGCTTTTGATTATCTTGACTCTGTGGTCTTCTTCCTGACGAGTTTAACCGAGTTAAATTGGAATCGGAGAAATCCAAGCTTTTGATCATCTTGACTCTGTGGTCTTCTTCCTGACGAGTTTAACCGAGTTAAATTGGAATCGGAGAAATCCAAGCTTTTGATTATCTTGACTCTGTGGTCTTCTTCCTGACGAGTTCAATCGAGTTAAATTGGAATCGGAGAAATCCAAGCTTTCAACCATCTTAACTCTGTAGTCTTCTCCGATTCCAATTTAACTCGGATATTTAAAACTAGTTGAATTGACTCTGATTTGCTTCTTTGTTACATTACATTATTGAACAGCTAAACCATGGCGGTAAAGTTAAGAAATTAGATAAAGTAACAGCACTCTTGAAATTGAAAGCAACAGATGAGTCTTGCCATGTTTTCTGTAAAAGGTATCTTCACTGGCTTTGGCTAAATATATTAAATGCTGACTGCATGGGATTTTTCTCTCGTAACACAGAGAGACGGAGAACTATAAAAAAACTGATGTATTCCATTTGAATGGCTTTCTCTGCGACAGATTCTTTTTAAAAAACTTATTCTTCTATCTACTTCATGCCAATCGAGAAAAAGTTAGCAGAAATGGCCTTATTACTTGTTCCTTGAAAGTAGAAGCGAAATAAGGGAGTACTATAGGCTAAAGTGATAGACAAATGCTGGTTCTATGTGACTGAAGTTTGTATTGTCAGGAGTTGACAATTTCACGTTTGAGAAAGGTGTAAGTATTTTAAAACTCAAATCAATAATAAGGAATATACCAAAATTGGTCAACTCCACGCAAAAAACGCATATAACATAAATTGCGTGTTTGAACAAGCTCTGCGTTTTATTTATGTATTTATTTATTTTTTTATTTTTTTGTTAGGTAAGTTTTGTCTATCTGTTAAGGTTTGCCAGTTATGCAAAATTCCACAAAATGTATCCAGAATGAAGAGGTCCTCAGACGCTATTCCCAGAAAATGCAAGCTATAATAATAACAACTCCATGGCACTACTGTTCACAAGGAAACTTGGACTACCGCCCGGCCGCTGCGTCCCCCATCTCGGTCAATGACAGACTTGGTGAGGGTGAGACGTGGTCAGCACCTCGAACCCATCGGCCAGCTAATGCGGTCCTCATGACCTGGAACCGCTACTTTTCCATCAAGTAGCTCCTCAATTGCCCCCCCCCCCTCCCCCGCCAGGGACCTCTCTGGGCAGAGTGCACCTCAGTCCAGGTCTCCCAGCGGTAAAAAAAATCCCCAGACCGGTACTGGGAATCGAACTCGGTCTCCCACTTGGTAAGCAGCCGCGCTAACGATACGACCAAATTCAAGTTATACCTACAGTTTATTTGTGATGTAAATTTAAGAGATTTTAATCAAAATTGTTAAGTCATTTTTGGGAAAGTGAACACTTCCGAAATGTTTTCCATGTAAAGTGCAGTTGAAGTGGGGAGATTTTCTTGAAAATCTTCCTGTCGCATGTTTGGAAGGTACTCAACTGAAACACCAAAGTTTGGTATTTATCGGGCTTTTCGTTTTTGACCTGTGCTGCCTACAGACTCACACACAGACACACACACACACACACACACACACACACAAATACGCTCGGACATTTCTCTAAATTGTTTTTTTATTCATGGGGTCTCAAAACCATATATTTGCGGTGAAATGTGTGTATCGAATTGTTGGATGGAATACACTATGTACATAGTTCCCGTAGAGAAAGTAAAGCCGAACCGTCACAGCCTGATTCAATTATATTCATGATACTGTTTTGAATTTGGTAATGAGGGGTATAAGATACGATTTGAAAGTGGTCAACAGGTTAAATCAGCGAGTCGTTTGATCCGAGTGTCTGCTTCTACTCAGCAGGGCTCGGAATTCTGGCACCGTGACCTATTTATAGTCCAGGTCTCCAGAGCGTTCAAGTTAAATGCCGAGGATGTTTGGACAGTTAGTAGTACACACGCCACTGACGTCATTCTTTGTCTCAAACATAACAAGCTCAAAGAAAACCCATAAACTTGATGCAGCTGTTGCTTGTTGAGATTCTTGGAACAGAATTTCAGCAAAAAGATGTGTATATTGTTGGTAAAACTGCTCAAGCGAAACCAAGTCTTGCAACTTGATGCTCACCATACACTGAATTACCAGTTTAATTACACTACTCGAAGGGCCAGTGTTGCCAACCCGTGCTTAGAGAGATGTGTATATTGTTGGTAAAACTGCTCAAGCGAAACCAAGTCTTGCAACTTGATGCTCACCATACACTGAATTACCAGTTTAATTACACTACTCGAAGGGCCAGTGTTGCCAACCCGCGCTTACAGAGATCTCTGAACAGATTATTGTTAAAAAGATTGTTCCTCTATTTACTTCGTGCTAATCGAGTAAAAATTAGCAGAAACAGTCTTATTGCTTGCTTGCTTCCTTGTAAGTAGAAGCGAAGCAAGGGAGTACCATAGGGTAAAGTGAAGTCAAAAGCTGGTTGCTATGTGGCTGAAGTTCCTTTCTTTGTATGGACACGAGTTGACAAATTCCTGTATGAGAAACGTACAAGTTTTTCAAAACTGAAACCAAAAACAAGGGATATCTTAAAAACGATCAACTCCACGAAAAAATGTATATAACATAAATTGTGTGCTTTAATGTGCTCTACATTTTTTGTATGATAAGTTTTTGTCCATCTCTTATGGTTTAGCAGTTATGCAAAATTGCGTAAAATGCATCCAGGATAAAGCAGTCTTTAGAGGATATTCCAGGAAAATTCAAGATATACATTTTATTTGTCAGAAAATATATTTAATATACAATATTTTAATCAAGATCATTAGAGCCATTTTTGAGAAAATAAACATTTTCGAAAAACATCCATGTAAAGGGTAGTTGGGAGGGGGAATTTTCTTGAAAATCTTCGTGTCGCGTCCTTGGAAGATACCAAACTTAAATACCAAGTTTGGTTTTAACGGTCTTTTCGATTTTGAGCTATGCCGTCCATACACATACGGACCTTTTTCTAAAAATCTTTTATTGGATTCAGGGGGATCCAAAATATGTATTTCCGATGAGGTCTCGGTATCGAATTTTTGGGTGCAATACAATACCTTCTCTGCACACTATGTAGATAGTACATGTAGAGAAAGTAAAACATCTGATGTGTTCCATTTACATGACTTTCTCCACATCTCTGAAACAGATTATTGTTAAAAAGTTTATGCTTCTATTTTCTTCATGCTAATGGAGAAAAAACTAGCAGAAATAGTCTTATTACTTGCTTCCTTGTAAGTAGAAGTGAAATAAGGGAGTACCATAGGTTAAAGTGATAATCAAATGTTTTAAAATCTGGTTGCTCTATGATTGAACTTCCTTTGTTTGTATACCAATAACAAGGAATATCTCAAAACGGTGAATCACATAGCAAACATCTTTTAAAACATTTAACTATCACTTTAGCCTAGTGTAGTCCCCTTCTACTTATAAGGAGCTAAATAATAAGACCATTGCTGCTAATGTTTATCTAGACCGGCATAACGCTTTTGTAGGAACAGAATAGGTGCAGATAAAGAAAGTGAATGGAACAAATGTGATTGTTTTATTCATGTTAAGATGATCTTTGAAATCTTGTCGCACCTGATGTTCGTTTGTTAAATCTCCTGTCTTGGTTATGGTAACAAGTGACAGCCAACCTTCACTTTTAATAACTGTCAGTTCCACAATTGTACTTTCAATAAATTCAATCACAATGTTTATTTAAACTTTTATCCAGTTATTATATATTTAGCTCAAAAAAGGAATGAAAACAATCATTATTGGTATTTCTTATGTATGAGATGAGTGCAATAACCTCAAATAAAATAAATTTTGTTTCCATTTCATGTATTAGTTAATAAAAATTGTAACAAAATAAGTGTTCCCTATTTCTATTGTTGCTATCGATATCCGTGCATTGGGTGTAGACACGGTCGATCATATAATTCAGGAGGCAGTAAAGAAAAAGAAAAAGAACATTCGGTAAATAAAGATGGTCGAATGAGTCATGTACCATTTGAGAACTAATGTATTACAATGATGAAATCTCCCTTCCTATATATTATAAATTATTAATAGTCTATTTCGTTAAAAGGTCTTATCAAGTAGAACTCGTGTTTTCATCTCTTAGGAGAATTATCGACAAGATGGTGGTATTATTTCTGATAATTCTCCCTCGACGAACATTGCCAACTTTGGAGCCCTATAGCAACGTATTTTTCGTTTTGAAGGTTCACGCCCATGTCCTTAATGGGAACGTTTGTATTTCTTGCTGGTTGGTAGCGCTGATATTCTTGGAGTAATGACATCAAGCAAAACCTCACACACACTCTACGTTATATGGAAGGAATACACACGTCATGGAATATCCCCACGTTATCAAGAACAGCTTCATCACATCACAAGTTAATGAGGTGTACGGGTTTGAGACCATGGCAACTCTAACACATGTACATGAATTAATTGTGTAGGATATAATAACAGCTTTCTGTGTTACGTTAACCGATGTTCCTTCCCCCTCTGGCCTATCAATGTTTACTTTTTCTAGTACTTATATTGAGTAAAACATGTATTTCACCAAAAAATTCGGCACCCGAATAAAAATTCTGATATGTTCTATTCACAAGACTTTCTCTACATCTCTACAATAAATTATTGTTAAAAAGCTTACTCTTCTATCTACTTCATGATAATCGAGAAAAAATAGTCGAGCAGAAATAGTCTTATTTCTTGCTTCCTTGTAAGCAGAAGCGAAATAAGGGAGTACCATAGGTTAAAGCGATACTCAAAAGCTGGTTGCTATGTGACTAAAGGTCCTTTGTCTGTATGGACAGGAGTTGACAAATTTCTATTATAAGTTTTTCAAAGCTGAAACCAATAAGAAGCAATATCTCAAAAACATCAACTCCACGAAGAAAATTTATATAACATAAACGGTGTGTTTTAACGTGTTCTATGCTTTTTTCTGGCAAGTTTTTATCCATCTCTTATGGTTTAACAGCCATGCAAAATCATAGAATTCATCCAGAATACAGTAGTCTCCAAAGGCTATTCCCAGAAAATTCAAGATGTACATTTTATTTG
The DNA here is from genome assembly GCA_030762935.1 of Hymenopus coronatus. Lineage (NCBI taxonomy): Eukaryota > Metazoa > Arthropoda > Insecta > Mantodea > Hymenopodidae > Hymenopus > Hymenopus coronatus. The sequence goes on from CM060885.1 coordinate 82,782,323, forward strand.
TCAGGTAAATATCTTTTATATACGATATTTTAATCAAAATCGTTACAGTCATTTTTGAGAATATCAACATTTTTGGAAAAAGTTCCATGTAAAGGGCAGTTTGGGGTGGGGGGATTTTTCTCAAAATCTTCGTGTCGCATCCCTGGAAGATACTAAACTTGAATACCTAGTTTGATATTTTACCGACTTTTGGTTTTTGAGTTATCGTGTTCACAGACATACGGACACATACACCACACACGGACCTTTTTCTGAAAATGCCTTTTTGGATACTGGGGACTCTAAAACATATATTTCCGGTGAAATCTCGGTATCGAATTTTTGGTGGAGTGCAACACCTTCTCTATACACTATGTACATAGTACGTATAGAGAAAGCAAAAAAAAATTAAAGTGGACAGATAATGCGTTCTGATTAGTTGGAATTTTACGCGCCAATGATCACGTGTCATGAATGAAATAGTCACAGCTAGACGTGATCCTAAGGTACTGTAACGTTATGTTGTTATGTTTCGTAATTATTTAGTAATGCCAAATCGCACAATATCTGCATTGGCTAACTGCTGAGATTGGTACATCGAAATCTGCAACCTCACCTCAACCTTCACTAATCGTCAAACAGTCCTTTGATAATGACATCCCGAATTGGAGTGGAGGAAAGAAGAAACACAAAAACGATATTTGATTTTCATCTACGTCAAATTGCCAACTCCAATACTCTTTCTTTATAATGTTTGCTAAGACACTTGAACATCTTTACCAGAAAGATGATGTACACATGTTATGAAGGCAGGAGAGAGATTTGCACATGTGACGTAACTTTTTGTAAACATTGCGTTTACTAACGACAAACTCATCTGGAGAAGCCTTCATGTGCATATGTCGCTACACCACATTCTTTGGTGTGCAATTGCAATCAGAAAACATCTGTGTTCCATTCCCATATCTCCATTATTGTTAAAAAGCTTGTTCTTCTACCTGCTTCGTGACAATCCAGATAAATATTAGCATATTACTTGCTTCGTTAAAAGTAGAAGGGAAATAAGGAAATACACTAGGCTAAAACGATAGTCAAATCTTTTAAAATGTGGTTACTGTGGAATAGAAATCCATTTCTTTACATGGCCAGCTGTTGACAAGTTCCAGTATGAGAAACGTTTTAAGTATTTTAAAAGTAAACACCAATAACAAGGAGTATTTCGGAAATGTCAACTCCATGAAAAAAATGTATATGCCATAAATCATGTATTTTAATTAGATCTACATTTTTTGTGTGGCAAATTCTTGTATATCTCTTACAGTTTGCGAGTAAGACAAAAGTCATCCAGAGTGATGGTGTCTTCGGCGACTATTTCCAGAAAATTCAATATATATATATATATTATTTGACATGCAAATATCTTTAATATACGATATTTAATCAAAATCGTTAAAGCCTTTTTTTTTTTTTTTTTGTTTTTTAAAAAACAAAAATTTTGCAAGATTTTATCATGTAAAGGGTGTTTGGGACTGAGAGGGTTTTTCTTGAAAATCGGCGTGTCGTATCTTTGGGAGATACTAGTTTTCTATTTAACGGACTTTTCGATTTTGAGCTACGCTGTCCACGGACACACAATGCTTTTTTTGGACTGAGAAACGTCAAAAAATATATTTCCAGTGAAATCTCGGTATCGAATTTTTGACTGGTACACAATATGTAGTATTTTTTTTTAAAAAGTTTACATTAATACAATATTTGCGTCACACTGTCCATGGGTCAGGTGACCGTACATGATGTCTAAAAATACTTGAATTTAAAATATGACCTACATATCTATTTTATATTTCTCAATAACATCTTAAATACACTCACACGCACATAACAGTAAAAGAAAGAACACTCTGATATCACACACACACACACACACTCACAACTACACCACGTATTCACATATATAGATTACTCAAACACCAAATAAGTCTATATAGTATTTACACAAATATTTTATCTCTTAGTGCACGAACTTGCATTAAGTATGTGCCCAGGCTTGGCCAGTTTTGACTGTTTAGAATCAAATCCCAGAAAGCTCTCCTTCGTCTGTTTGAAGCTAAAAATACTTCCGGCAATAATTTTTTTCCTAGCATCCTCCATCTGCACACAACCTGCCAAGATATGCGTCCAGTCTTCCTGATCCCCGTATAATGGGCAAATCCGCCTACCAGCTTCATCAACTACCTTACAGGTTTTCCACACTCCCACGCTATTCCCGACTTTTGTTTTACACCCAATTTTAACATATATGTTTCTTTGCCCCACTCAATTTTTATTTCGTTTTGTAACTGCAATGATGATTTGTTTCTACATTCAGATTCTCTTTGCTGCCTGTTTATATCGCATAGTTGTCTTTTTACTTTATTCTCAACGTTATAACTATTTTCCCTGCCCCTTTACCAAATATCGTGACACAATATGCTCTCTATACACTATGTACATAGTGCGTGCAGACAGTTATATTCCGCACCTTCATTTAGAGAAGAGAACTAGCTTATAATGCTAAGGCGGTCGTAATGTTTAAAGTAAAGGCCCTAGCACACATGTTAACATATACCTGCACAGGTGAACCGGAAGAGTTTAACTCAGTCGAGAGATGGCGAGGAAAAAAAATTGTCGGTTTGTTAGTAGCCATGAAGTATAAAAAGAGGCGAAAACAAAACCTGATGCAAAGATCGGCTTACATTGAGAAATGAATACACTCATACAAGATTACTATAATAGTTTTAACTCTTTTTATTCATAGTTAAATGTTGTTATTATATATAAAATGATAATTAAAATAATATTAACTAAAAGAGTTTTAAACTCTTTTTATTCATAATTTATGCTTTATTTATTTATTGTAGTTTAACGTCCTTTAACCTGGTTGGTCATATCGGACGATGAATGAAATTGGTGAAATGATGCTCAAATGATCTCGGGGTCCATGGAGCTTAAAGTTATTCGACATTCATCTTCTCAGGATAAGGGAAAACCCCTTATCCGGGTAACTCACCCTAAGCGAAATTCGAACTCACGGCCTGTTGAATGTGAAGCAGACAATCTACCAGCACACTACCCAGGCGGGTAAAGTTATACAATAGTTCCACCTCATACGGACACGCGCGCGCGCGCGCGCACTCACGCACACACACAAACGGTCTTATGACTTTTACTGGCGAGTGTTGAAAACATTAAGTTGTTAAGATGTGAAAGTTGCCAGATTGCCGACATTTTTACTTCTTCTTGGGAGCATTGGGGTTTTAGCTTCACAGATCCCTGGGCTCACTTTGCGGCTTAGGGCCCTAAATGTTTATAACTGACCAGCAAGTAACTACAATGGCTCTAATGACGAAATAACAAAAGTGGCCACGTATTGAAGAAAGGCCATGTGGTGGAACCATCGTATTCCAGGCGGGCGATTATGTTATTTATAAAATAATAACTAATGACTAAAAGACCGACACTCTCTACTCGAGTACCTAGGCACACCTTATCTATAAACCGTACAGGATGGTGGAGAGATTCATACCCATACTCAGGTAGAAAGAATTGATCTTCGTTCTTCTCCGGTCGCCTGCGCAGGTTGCTACGCCACGTTCCGTTTCACCTCACGATATACTGGGATGTGAAATACAGCCCGAAGCAGATGGTTGATCAGATTCGTCCAGAGTAGTGAAGAGGCGTTCTGATGAAGCAAAGTCCTCGCTAACTGCCTTTCAGTCTTCATTATGTTAAGTGAACACGAGTTGTTTCTGATGGTCACTTCCGAAAAGCGACCTCATCAACTTCCTGCTTAATCTTCATAATACCAGCACTTATTGTAGAGCCTAGACTAGAAGGGATGGTACTAAATAATAAGGAAACTTGCTTACAAAGTTACAGTACCTTACTCTATTTCTCAATGTGATCGTCAAGGTATTTGTTGTCACGTGGTCTCCTTCATCGCTAAAGATGTTGAGGTTTTCACCGGTTGCGAAATCTCTTTCACCCAAAAAGTCACGTATGGTGGCCAAAGTGAAACACCGGCAACATTTCCTTTCAACTGCTCCATAACGTTTGATGAACTTCCACTCCGGTCTGTATCGTACACACTGTTAAGTTCTTCCTTGGTTACTGAAAATTATGCGCCATTTCCTCACTGAAGACTCGTTCATTGCATTATCACTATACACTTGCCTTATTTGTCTATAAATTTTGATCGGCTGAACATCTTGTGCGTTAAAAAAACAAAACAAAAACGACTAACTTCTTTGACGGTACAAAAATATAACATGGGCATTAAAAAACTGGTAACACATGACAATAAATATGATGACAGAATGGAGATTGCGCTGAGTAACGTAGTGTAGCTTTGTAAATAAAGTTTTGTGTTGATAACTTTAGTAATACCAAATCGTATACCACTTTGTAGATGGCCCTCGTGTATCATTTTGGAGGTTTAGCGCATTCCGCTATGCGACGTAATGGAATGTTTGTAATCATAAGGTACTCCTTACCTGCATCTAATGCTGCTGTCTTGAAAGAAACAAAAGCAAGTACCGACTTCCCATTTGAGAAAAGTTTAAGTATAAAAAAAGCTTTTTCTTCTATTTACTTCATGCTAATCCAGAAAAAAATTAACAGAAATAGTCTTATTACCTGTTTCCTTGTAGATAGAAGGGAAATAAGGAAGTAAACTAGCCTAAAGCGATAGTCAAATTTGTTAAAAGCTGGTTGCTATGTGACTGAAGTTCCTTTGCAGATTTCCGTATGAGAAAAGTGTAAGTATTTTAAAGCTCAAACCAATAACAAGGATTATCTAAAAAAAAAAATGTCAACTCCAAAAAAATAATGTAGGCATACTAAAACATAAATTTTGCGTGTTCACGAGTTCTACATTTTATGGTAAGTGAGTTTTTTTTTCCCTTCTATTTGTTACGGTTCACCAGTTATGTAACACTCAGCAAAAATCATCCAGAATGAAGAGGTCTTCAGAAGCAATTCCCAGAAAATGCAATACATACATTTTATTTGTCATGTAATTATATTTAATGTAGGACATTTAATCAAAATCGTTATCCCCATTTCTGAGAGAACACAAAAGTTTGTAAAGGATAGTTTGGGTTGGAAAACACTGATCTTAAATGAGAAATGTGTTATTTAACTGACTTTTCATGTTTGAGTTATGCTGTACACAACAGACACACACACACGCACGCGCACACACAAGTTTGGTATTTTTTTGACTTACCGTTTTGAGTTATCGTATTCATAGACACACGGACACACACACACACTTACATATATATATATATATATATATATATATATATATAACCCTAAAAATTTAGGATGAAAAATTGGGTGGAATGCAATTACTTTCTCTACCTATGAACTATATACAAGTGTATAAAGAAGGTATTGCATTCCACCCAAAAAATTCTATACCGAAATTTAATCGGAAGGACATGTTTTAGGACCCCCTGAATCCAAAAAAAGCACGTTTGGAAAAACGTCCGTGTGTGTCCGAGTGTCTGTGAACACAATAACTCAAAAACCAAAAGTCGGTAAAATACCAAACTTGGTATTTAAGTTTAGTATCTTCCAGGGATACAACACGAAGATTTTGAGAAAATCCCCCAACCCAAACTACCCTTTACATGGAACTTTTTTCGAAAATTTTGATTTTCTCAAAAATGGCTATAACGATTTTGATTAAAATCTTTTATATCTAAGATATTTACATGTTAAATAAAATGTATATCTTGAATTTTCTGGGAATAGCCTCCAAAGACCTCTTTATTCTGGATGATTTTATTGAATTTTGCATAACTGCTAAACCGTAAGAGATGGACAAAAACTTACCACACAAAAATATTAGAACACGATAAAACACTCAATTTGTGTCATACACATCTTTTCATGCAGCTGATCCTTTTTGAGATATTCCTTGTTTTTGGTCTCAGCTTTGAAAAACTTACGGAATTTGTCAACTCTTGTCCACAGAAACAAAGTAACTTCAGTCACATAGCAACCAGCTTTAACCTATGCTACTCCCTTAAAGTCTTCTGCTGTGAGGCGGTCGTCGCGCAGCTTAAAGATAAACAAGTGATAATCTTAAGGGGCCAGACGTTGCGCAGCAGCTGTAGCAAATCTCACGCTGGCGGCACAGATTGACGTGAGCAATCTAGCACCTTGCACTGCGGTGAGAAACGTCCAGAAGGAAGTGCACCATTAACTTCTCACGACTGACCCTGTGCCAAATCCAATTCATTTCAGTCTCAACAGGACTGGCCACAGTCAGCTGCTCCACCTCTCTGAGAATTATTCTTCTATCTACTTCATGATAATCCAGATAAACATTGCAGCTCTTCTTTTTATTATTGTTTCATTTATATAGCCCCCTTTAACATCTAAGGTCATATCGGGGGCTTTGCACTAGAAGCCTGTTGGTTCTTTTACGTTTGGTTTAAATCGTTTTATTTTCCTCAAACACACACACACACACACACACACACACACACACACACACACACACACACATTCACTCTCACGTACATACTTCCAGACTCTGTGGGGTATAGGGAATAATTCTGCCTAAAGAAAAATTCCCCGCCTCAGACGGGAATCGAACCCAGGACCTTGACTATTGCTTGCTGACCACTCGACCACGGAGGCAGTCATTAGCAGACATTGTCTTATTACTTAGTTCCTTTAGGGACAGTTGTACGAACTCGGAATAAACCTCTGTTAGACGTTATTCCATGGTTATGTGCCTAATTATGTTGTGCGACAACGGAATAGAGACTATCAAGGGAATAAACATGGAATAATTATTCCATGATACCTTTCGGGGATAAGCCGATATTCCGAGAATAGAGACTATCAAGGGAATAAACATGGAATAATTATTTCATGATACCTTGCGGGGATAAGCCGATATTCCGAGAATAGAGACTATCAAGGGAATAAACATGGAATAATTATTCCATGATTCCTTGCGGAGATAAGCCGATATTCCGAGAATAGAGACTATGAAGGGAATAAACATGGAATAACTTATTCCATGATTGCTTGAGGGGATAAGCCGATACTCAGAGAATAGAGTTTTAAAAAGAAAATAGCTGCTTGTGTACTGGACACAAACTTGACCGATCTAAACCATTAATTTCTTTATAATAACAAAGGATTTCACGATGACAAAACTTGGTGGTTATAAAACATATGACAAGAAGATAGTTAAAATAAAGTTGCATTTGTAAAATAGTAAAACCTACCTACAATATTATCATCAAAATACTTCTATTTTTATGGGAATAATTACATTTAATCTTAAATAGTGTAGTGTAGCAATTCACCAATACAATGCATAGTGTTGTAAACAATGATGTTACGTTCTATTGACGAAATACAAAGGATTGGTTACTTCTAGGGAAATATGTAACATAGCCAAACTTGTTAATGTTAGCGACATTCTGTGCTATATTCAGATTTTGGAGGTTATGTGCAAGTTTGACCACGATAACACTACACATTTTGTGATGTAGGGAGGAGATGCCCAGATTAGAAGACGCCTTCAGAGCTCGCAAATCTAAATATAACATTATTTTATAATAAATTCATAATTGTTTCATATTTTGTGCTGTATGTTTAATACATTAGAAATAAGAATAGAGAATACCTTACATAAAATATAATGCTATGGGATTTATGGTTTGGTTGACAATTTCTAGTTGTATTAAATATTGAACTGGGCAAAGTATGAGCTGTAATGGGAACGGTTTAATGTACCTACTATTCGACATATTTACTAATATTTCTGTTGGTTAATAATACCGGTATAGCAAATTGTTTATGTACTTGATCTTGTATTTAATTATGCATATCTTAAGCTGATAGTGTCGTTGGCAACAGCTAAACTTTAGTTTTCAAAATTCGATTACTAAGTATTTTAAGGAATAAAGTTACAGAAACCAGGCCAAGTGTTGGGGACAGAAACGGAAAGATGTCATATATCAGCACAAGATACAACTTTACACATACGGTAAAGTTTCATTCCAATACTCGTAAGCTATCGCAAGAACTCATGCTTTACACATACTCCTAACCTAAACATCTATATGTGTTTATGTTTTGTAAAGTGAGTAGCAATTTTGCAACCGAACACGCTTGCGAGAATTTATAATGATTTCATAGTTAAAATAAGAAATAATACATAGTTTGGGAACAGCTGATAGTGAAAACAATGCAAAATAAAGTTGTAGTTACGTACTAAGTTGGCCATGATTGACCCGCAACATTAGTTTCAAGTCTGCAAACAGTCGAATACACTTCTAAGGAATAAAATTGCATCGTCACCACATTTGTACCGTGAAGGATTTATTCCAAGTTCGTACAACCGGCCCTTATAAGTAGAAGGGAAATACATTATACTAAACCGACAGTCAAATGTTTTAAAATATGGTTGCTAAGTGATTGAAATCCGTTTCTTTGCGTGGCCAGGAGTTTTCAAGAGAAAAGTATTTAAAAACTGAAACCAATAACAAAGAAAAGCTCAAAAATTGTCAACTCCATGATAAAAATGTATACGATCTAAATTGTATGTTTCAGCAAGATCTACATATTTTTACTTTCTCTACACGTACTATGCACATAGTGTATAGAGAAGGTATTGTATTGCATCCAAAAATTCTATACAGAGATTTCACTGGAAAGATATGCTTTGGGGTCCCCTGAGTCCGAAAAAAGCATTTTTAAAGGAAGGTCCATGTGTGTGTGTGTGTGTGTGTGTGTGCGCGCGCGCGCGCGCGCGTGTGTGTGTGAGTGTGTATGGACAGCATAACTCAAAAACGAAAAGAAAGTTAAATACCAAACTTGGTATTTAAGTTAGGTATCTTTCAAGGATGTGACACGAAGATTTTCAAGAAAATCCCCCCACTCCCAACTACCCTTTACATGGAAAATTTTTCGAAAATTTTGATTTTCTCAAAAATGGCTCTTAACGATTTTGATTAAATCTATTATACTAGGTACGTCCAGAAAGTAAGTTCCGTTTCAATTTTTCTCCGCTGCAGCGCTGCGATCGCAGTTCCGCACATCCGCGGTAGACGCTCTGTATCAAGGAGAAGAAACATGCGCCATTTTGAGATCGCTGTCAGCCACATATGCTTTGTTGTGCTTGTTTACAATGTCGGTGTTGATTGAGAATCCCGCCGCTTGTGAAATCAGATCTGTGATTCGTTTTCTGAATGCTAGGAAAGTGAAACCAATTGACATTTATCGGCAAATTTGCGAAGTTTACGGACAAAATGCGATGAGTGATTCAATGGTGAGAAGATGGGTCCGACAGTTCAATGAAGGACGTAGTGAAGTGCACGATGAAGAACGAAGTGGGCGTCCATCTTTGGTTACAGAAGAACTGGTTCATGCGATTGATGACATGATCCAGGAAAACTGCAAGTTTACAATTAGTGCTCTCACTATGGAATTTCCCCAAAGCTCACGATCACTAATTATGAAATTGTTACCGAAAAACTGAAATTTCGTAAACTTTGCTTACGTTGGGTGCAGGTGCTAAACTTCTTTGAAGAAGGTATACAAAAACTTGTGCCACGCTATGACAAATGCCTGCAAAATTTCGGCATTTATGTGGAAAAGTAGTTTAAGAGTTGTAGAATTGTGTGCAATAAATAAGTATTCTGTATCTGTACAAAATTTTAATTTTATTACCAAACGGAACTTACTTTCTGGACGCACCTCGTATTTAAGATATTTACATTTTTTTTTTTGGTAGTGTTTAACGCCCGCTTTAACTACTTATGGCACCGCAGGCGGAGATAGATATTTACATGCCAAATAAAATGTACATTTTGAATTTTCTGGGAATAGGCTCTAAAGGCCTCTTTATTCTGGATGATTTTTATTGAATTTTGCATAACTGGTAAACCGTAAGAGATAGACAAAAACTTACTTCACAAAAAAATGTAGATCACGATAAAACACACAATTAATGTCATATACTTTTTTCGTGGAGTTGATCGTTTTTGAGATATTTCTTGTCTTTGGCTTCAGCTTTGAAAAACTTTTCTCATACAGGAATTTGTCAATTCCTGTCCATACAAACTAAGGAACTTCAGTCACATAGCAACCAGCTTTTGACTATCACTTTAACCTTTGGTACTCCCTTATTTCACTTCTACTTACAAGGAAGCAAGTAATAAGACTATTTCTGCTATTTTTTCTCTCGATTAGCATGAAGTAAATAGAAGAACAAGCTTTTTTACAATAATTTTTTGCAGAGATGTAGAGAATGTAATGTGAGTGTATCACATCAATTTTTTTATGATTCTGGGTGGGTCTCAAAACATTGTTTCAGGTGAAATCTCGGTATCGAATTTTAGGTGAAACAGAGTTCATGATACGTATCTGAAAGGATTGTGGCAGATGTTTTTGCACCTATTAGCGTACACAGAAAGTAGTTGAAGGTCGCGGGGCGCAGTTTCTCTTTGATGTTGTGGATCAAGACACATGGTCGTCACTACATGACATATCAGAGATTAATTTCATGCTTGACATTTCCAAACTGACTTTTATATGTCCCGCAGCGTGGGACGATAAATGACAGGATCCCACAGATAAAGAAATGAATTAGACGGCCGTGGCTTCTGATGCTCGACAAAATGGCTCGATGAGGTAGTAGTGCATATCTCAGCCCTTTATAGCATACATGCAACAAATATGATTAATCAAAGCTTTAATATTTTCACTGAACATTCTTTACTTAATGTGCAATAAAACTGTAGTGTTTTTAATAAAAAAAAATCTTATGTGTTGCATTCACATGACTTTCTCTACATCTCTGCGACAAATTATTGTTAAAACGCTAATGCTTCTATTTACTTCATGCTAATCCAGAAAAAAAATAGCAGAAATAGTCTTATTATTGCTTCCTTGTAAGTAGAAGCGAAATAAGGGAGTAGCATAGCTTAAAGTGATAGTCAAAAGCTGGTTGCTATGTGACTGAAGTTCCTTTGTTTGTATGGACAGTAGTTGACAAATTCCTGTATGAGAAAAGTATGTTTTTCAAAGCTGAAACCAAAAACAAGGAGTATCTAAGAAATGATCAACTCCAAGAAAAAAATGTATATACCATAAATTGTGTATTTTAATGTGCTCTACATTTTTTTTGTGTGGTAAGTTTTTGTCTATCTCTTACGGTTTAGTAGTTATGCAAAATTCCTTAAAATTCATTCAGAATAAAGTAGTCTTCAGAAGCTATTCCCAGAAAATTCAAGATATACATTATATTTGTCATGCATATAGCTTTAATATACGATATTTTAATCAAAATCGTTAGTCAGTTTTTAGAAAATCAGAATTTTCTAATTTTTTCCATGTAAAGGGTAGTTGAGATGGGGGAGTTTCTTGAAAATCTTCGTGTCGCATCCTAGGAAAATACCTAAATTAAATACCAATTCTGGTATTTAACGGTCTTTTCATTTTTGAGCTATGTTACCCACAGACACACACACACACACACACACACATAAAAACAGACACACGGACATTTTTGTAAAAATGCTTTTTTGTATTCAGGGCGTTCTAAAACATATATTTCCGGTGAAATCTCAGTATTGAATTTTTGGGTGCATTACAATACCTTCTCTATACACTATGTACATAGTACGTGTAGAGAAAGTAAAAACGCCAGGCAACTGCAGTCAGATGTAATTCTGTCAGGATCCAAGCGTGCTATCACACCGATTGTTTTACCTGGGTCCTCCCCAGCCTTTACCACAGACTGCAGTCGCTGAGACTAACTCGCGACGTTTGGCTATCGCACTAACGATGACGGCTATTCTAGTAGCTTCAGTTACATGTTTGCGAATTAGAGGAAGAACGGCATATGTAACAAAATAATTCATGCAAATAAGGATTAGCATAGTTCATTAAGCTTGGGTATTCCTATTTTTATATAAAATTACCCGGCACATAAACACACCTATAATGTTTTTCAAAAGGTAAGAGTTCTACTCTGCAGCGAATGAGATGCGTTATCGTGCTCTGCGTTGCCAGGTGGCTCTTTTCGTATTTCCCTCTCACTCGCACACTGAGCATGCAATTCTGCCAGGCGACATAATGTTTATTCAGTGTATTATAAAGACTATTTGAGCGAAAAAACTGGTTTTATAGTTCTGCTACAAACATTACTCCCTGTCTTCCTCGTAAATTTGAATATAGTATTTATGAGAGACGGAATCACTGGGCGCGTTACTCCCTAGTTAAGCAAGAATGTGAACACAGCAGCGCTCCGGTTGGCTGCCGGCCTGGTGGTGCTCAAGGACAAACCTCATCCCATTTGAATATAGTATTTATGAGAGACGGAATCACTGGGCGCGTTACTCCCTAGTTAAGCAAGAATGTGAACACAGCAGCGCTCCGGTTGGCTGCCGGCCTGGTGGTGCTCAAGGACAAAGCTCATCCCATTTGAATATATTATTTATGAGAGGCGGAATCACTGGGCGCGTTACTCCCCAGTTAAGCAAGAATATGAACACAGCAGCACTCCGGTTGGCTGCCGGCCTGGTGGTGCTCAAGGACAAACCTCATCCCATTTGAAAGTCACTGTAAATGTATCCTTCCGCGTCCTCTTCTCGTTTATTGGCTAGAAAAACTGAAGTCAGTGAAGAAGTGGTAATGCGGTCACACGTGCTTCTATCCCAATATAAATGACAGAGATACTTCTCATATTTTAGAACAAGTGTCTACAAATGCGTGGTTGTTTGAAAGAAAAGTTTGACTGAATACAAAGAACAAGTTATTATTTTAACTTTATGTTACACCGTCATAGAGTAGCACTTGCTTCTTCAAGATCAATTTCAGCACTTTGGACACTGATGATTTCGTAATCTGTAATTGACGTGAAAGACAAGGTAGATATTTAGGACTCCGTTCAATTGCCTGACGCATTGCGTCAATGTGAGCTGTACTTGTGGAAGATGAACCTGTCGAGATTCACCAGTGTCTGTTCCTTGGAACTTCTTGAGCAGTTTCCATAGCATCTTGGGGACTGATAGCGGGACACATGCGGATACCAGTTTCATACCTACCGAGTAAAGACCGACCTGCACGCGCCGCATGTAAACAACCTGCGTTGGGGAACGTGGCTCGATACATCAGTATACTATGTTGTATATTACAATACCGTTTTACAAGTAATTAATTAATATCTTTGATGATAGTGCATGCTCTTCAATCAAGATTGTAAAATTCTTGCTTCAAATGCGTGCCATGAAGATTTGCAATTCACACAGAAGAACTTTGCAGATATAACACAGATCTGGAAACATCGAACATTGAAATGCCTTGAGCCCTTAAAGTTGTCAATGAACTTGTACAAGCAATTAATCAGAGACCCGTGACATCGTGTGAAAAACAAAGTGAAGGCAGTGTTTGGAAAGAATATCGGATTTCCAAAATACGTGAAATACAAATTGTACTACAAGGTGTTGCTACGGAAATAATTGCTGATCTTACCCAATAGTCTTTCCGTTCTGCTCCAATCACATCTTGTGATGTGGAGCGAAGTTTTTCACAATATAAAAGTCTGTTCACGTGCCAATCGGAGACGATTCACATTGGAGACGTTACGAATGTAGGTTGTTGTGCATTGTAGTCTATGTATTTTGAGATAAAATGTTGACTTGTGGCACAGCAGCAATTGAATGTATGTAAATATTAAAATTGTTAGTTGCCGTAAATAGTAACCAGCTTTTGACTATCACTTTAACCTATGCTACTCCTTTATTTCCCTTCTAGTTGCAAGGAAGCAAGCAATAAGATTTTATCGATTAGCATCTAGTAAAAAGAAGCATAAGCTTTTAAACAGTAACTTGTTGCTGAGATGTACAGAAATTCATGTGAATGGAACATAAGATTTTAGTTAATATTATTAGTTTGTTTTTGAAGAAGCTTAAGTTATGTATTTGATTATGATTATTGATCCAAGGGGTTAGTAATATTAAGACTTGCTACTAGTGACTTATTGCTGCCGCTACACAACTGTATTGCGGATGGTGTATACAAGGCGCTGTGCCGTGTAGGAATTGGAACGAATCTGGCGTTCCAGACTCATTTCTTTTTAGCGACGGTGTACAATGTACATAGATAGAGAAGGTATTGTATTCCACCCAAAATTTTGATGTGATTTAACCGGAAATACGTAAAGGGTTCTCTGGATGAAAAAACAACGCATTTTAGAAAAGTTTTTGTGTGTGTGTGTGTGTGTGTGTGTGTGTGTGTGTGTGTGTGTGTGTGTGTGTGAAGACAACATAACTCAAAAACGAAAAGTCCGTGCTAACAAACTTGGTATTTTTGTTCAGTATCTTCTAACGATAAGACACGAAGGTTTTCAGGAAAAAACCTCATGCAGTGTTTTGTACTTGTTAGGAATCTCAGCAGATTGCGCCAGAGTTGGTGTGCAGATTTCACTTCCATTACTTTAAAACAGTTCATTTTTATTGTATTTTCTCTAACACACATGTACACTGTACATAGCAAATACAGAAGGTAATGCATTACATCCAAAAATTCGATACCGAGATTTCACCGGATCCCCCTGATTCCAAAAATAGCATTTTACTTTCTCTACACGTACTATGTACAAAGTACCAAAAATTTGATACCGAGATTTCACTGGAAATGAATGTTTTAGGGTCACCTGTATCCAAAAAGAGCATTTTCACAAAAAGGTCCGTGTATGTGTCCATAAACACGATAACTCAAAACGAAAAGTCGGTAAAATACCAAACTTGGTATTTAAGTTTAGTATCTTCCAGGGATGAGACACGAAGATTTTGAGAAAAATCTCCCCACCCCAAACTACCCTTTACATGGAACTTTTTTCTAAAATTTTGTTTTTCTTAAAAATGGCTGTAACAATTTTGATTAAAATACTATATATTAAAGATATTTACCTGACAAATAATATGTATATCTTGAATTTTCTGGGAATAACCTCTGATACTTCTTTATTCTGGATGAATTTTACGGAATTTTGCATAACTGCTAAACCGTAAG
Organism: Hymenopus coronatus; assembly: GCA_030762935.1. NCBI lineage: Eukaryota > Metazoa > Arthropoda > Insecta > Mantodea > Hymenopodidae > Hymenopus > Hymenopus coronatus. The sequence goes on from CM060885.1 coordinate 82,797,395, forward strand.
AGATGGACAAAAAACCTGCAATACAAAAATGTAGAACACATTAAAGCACACAATTCATGTTTTATAAATTCTTTCGTGTAGTTGATCGTTTTTTAGATATTCCTTGTTTTTGGTTTCAGCTTTGAAAAGCTTGTACTTTTCTCATACAGGAATTTGTCAACTCCTGTCCATACAAACAAAGGAACATCAGCCACATAGCAACCGGATTTTGAGTATCACTTTAGCCTAAAGTACTCCATTATTTCGCTTCTACTTACAAGGAAGCAAGTAATAAGGTTATTTCTGCTAATTTTTTGTCGATTAGCATGAAGTAAATTGAAGCATCAGCTTTTTAACAATAATGTATTGCTGAGATGTAGAGAAGTTCATGTGAATGGAGCATATCAGATTTTTGGAAAAAGGTCCGTGTGTGTGTCTGAGGGCAGCATAGCTCAAAAACAAAAGACCCTTAAAGACCTATCTTGGTATTTAAGTTTGGTATCTTCCAAGGATACGACACAAAGATTTTCAAAAATATTCACTCACTCCAAACTACTCTTTACATGGAAAAAATTTCGAAAATTTTGATTTTCTTCAAAATGGTTCTAACGATTAAAATATCTGATATAATAAAAGTATATATTGAATTTTTTAGGAATATCCTCAAAAGACCTCTTTGTTCTGGATGATTTTTATTGAATTTTGCATAACTGCTAAACCGTAAGGGATGGACAAAAACTTACCACACAAAAATGTGGAGTACTTTAAAACACACAATTTATGTCAGATACAGTTTTTTGGTTTTTTGTTTCAGCTTTAAAAAAATTATACTTTTTTCATATATGAATTTGTCAACTGCTGTCCATATAAGCAAAGGAACTTCAGTCGCATAGCAGCCAGCTTTTGACTATCACTTTAACTTATGGTACTCCCTTATTTCGCTTCTACTTACAAGGAGGCAAATAATAAGACTATTTCTGCTATTTTTTTGTCAATTAGCAGGAAGTAAAGCTTTTTAACAATAATTTGTTGCAGAGATTTAGAGAAAGCCATGTGACTGGAACATATCAGATTGTTTTGGATTCAGGGGGTCTCAAAACATATTCCCGGTGAAATCTCGGTATGGAATTTTTGGGTGCTTTACAATACCTTCTGTATACACAATGTACATAGTAGTGTAGGGAAGGAAAGATAAAAGAAATTAGTCGATTTAACGTTAATGGAATAGGTAACTCAATCTCCCTAAAAAGCAATATCGTTTCATTTGAGATATACGCTGTCCAGCTGTTGTTGAGTTGAGAGAAACAAAATAGAAAAGGGATGGTACACGCGTTTCCCAGATGGCGGGCACGTAAACAATTTCCGATGCACCCGCCCTCGAGGAATGATCGCAACAATTTGATCATGACTGTTGGGCCCGACAATTGAGATGGGCAGAGACGTCAAGCAGAACGCGTTGCAGACAATAACTAGTGACCTACATACACACTCGCTTCCTGACGAAAATGTGGCCCTGTCAAACGGTGCTACCCGCTTTTTTCTGCGTTGTACAGCATTCATACCTCAAAGATTCAGAAGTACTTTTGTAACCTCTGGGGATGGGCTCCTGACGCCAAAACAAGCAAATATCTTCATACAAACATATGCTTCACATGATCAGTTTATTAATGAAAGTCACCTTCAACGACTTTCCAGGTCCAACCTAATAGCTCATTTGACGTATTCTACACTGCAAAGTTGGCCTTTAATTGCCATGACTACTTGTTAACATCCAGTAGAAAATGAACCTCTGCAAATAAAAGGAAACATGGTTTGGGAGTTTTATTTATGGGCGCCCTTTAACTGCTGCGGTTCTCATCGTCACATTCTATACTGGGCGTGAAGGACCGCTTAATTTGGCTCAGAGGCCTCAGACTTAAGTCGCCCTCTGTGGTGTAATGGTTACAATGCTAACTCCATATACCCAAGGTCGCAGATTCAAACCCGGTGGAGGACGATAGATTTTTTACGGGCGTAAAAATCCATAGCATGGCTTCCATCGGAAGGGAAGTAAAGCCGTGGATCCCGTGTCGTAGGTTTACGGCACGTAAAAGAACCTCAAGCCTGATAGAGAGGCCTCTGAGCAAAATTAAGCGGACTTTCACGCCCAGTATAGAATGGGACGCTGAGAACCACAGCAGTTAAAGAGCGTCCATAAATAAAACTCCATTTCATTTTTTATCATACTTGAGGTTCTTTTATGTGCCATAAATCTAAGACACGGGACCAACGGCTTTACTTTCTTTCCGAAGGAAGCCATGCTGAGGATTTTTAGCCCAAGAAAAATCCATCGTCCTCCGCCAGGTATGAACCCGCGACCTTGGATATATGAGGCTAACAAGGCAACTACTATCTAAAGGAGTGCATGATACCATATTTTAGCCTCGTTGTTTGAGATGCACTGGTTGGTATCTGACAGATGGCTAGGTAGAGAGGGACCAGTTCAAAGGCCTACACGTTCCCCCCGACTTCAATTCTTTGCATTTTTATCTTTTGTGGGCACCTTAAACCATTAGTTTATGCAACAGAAATCTCGGATGAAGAAACTCTTAATGTACAAAATCATACGACACTGACAGGGAGACTTTCATATTCCGTGCTTCGACGAGTACATGCGTGTCTAGACGCTATAAGTGGTGTTTGTGAGGAACACCGAACAAGCTGACGACGACAAAATAGATTAAAATGTTTTGATTAATCGTGTTTTGAACCTCAATAAATCGAAAACGAAGCGTTTTGGGTCATAGGTTTATATGAAGTTTTCCTTGTTTTTATGTAAGGAACCTGTACCCAAACTTTGTAAAAGTAGTTTTGAATCGTTCTGTATTTGTGACTGAAATACAATTACACACTACTTTCTTTACTATTTCTCTACAGTCATTAGAGAAAGTGTTGCATTCCACCCAAATATTCAATATGGAGATTAGCTGGAAATACAATTGAAATCTTGAATTCAAAACACTATTGCAAGAGCGCGCGTGTGTGTGTGAGCATTTTCATGAGTAATAGCACGAGTGTTTTCATCTTCTCGACCGGAGCGAAGCGACGTCCTAAGAGATGAAAACACAAGTTGTATTTAATAAGACAATAGACTATAATAATGTATAGGAAGAGAGATTTTATCTTTGTAATACTTACATTAGTTCTCAAATGGTACATGACGACCATCTTTATCTATACAATGTTGTTTTCTTTCTTCTTCATTGCCTCTTGAATTATGACATGGCCGACCATGTCTACACCCAATATACGAATATCGATAGGGAACAATTGTTTTACTTCAGCTTTTAATAACTAATACATGAAATAGAAACAAACGTTTTTTTGTTTGAGGTTATTGCACTCATCTCACACATAAGAAATACAAATAATGATTATTATCACTGCCTTTTTTAACTAAATACATTATGAACTGGATAAAAGTTTAAATAAACATTGTAACTGGATTAATTGAAAGTGCAATTGTGGAACTGGGTTATTAAAAGTGAATGATGGGGCCCTCCATGTTGGGCTACGCTTTGCAGCCTAGGGCCCTAAATGTTTATAATATACGAGTAAGTAATGTCAGGTGGTGGAACCATCGTATACTAATAGTGAACAGGTAGAGACGGTCATGTGAGTGGAACATATCGGATTGTTTTGCATGTGTTCATCAGTATCATAAACTGTTAAATATTGGGGAGCGACTGGAAAGCTAAACAGTATTTACTGAAGCAAAAATAAAAATCTAATGTTTACAGAAATACTCATCATCGGTAAGTTTGCATTTTTGTTTATCGCAAATTTACACAAAGAGTTTTAAAAGCATTATATAAAATTATACTGTCCTTTTTGCCTTCTCTACACGTACTATGTACATTTAGAAGGTATTGTACTCTACCCAAAAACTTGATACTGAGGTTTCAACAGTAATATATGTTTTAGGGTCCCCTGTATCCAAGAAAAGCATTTTCACAAAAAGGTACGTGTGTGTGTGAACACGATAACTCAAAAACCAAAAGTCGGTAAAATACCAAACTTGGTATTTAAGCTTAGTGTCTTTAAGGGATGCGACACGAAGATTTTGAGAAAATATCCCCAACCCAAAGTACCCTTTACAAGGAACTTTTTTTGAAAATAAAATGGATTTAACGATTTTGATTAAAATATCATATATTAAAGACATTTACCTGACAAATAAAATGTATATCTTGAATTTTCTGGTAATAGCCTCTGAAGGCTACTTTATTCTGGACGAATTGTACGGAATTTTGCATATCTTCTACACCGTAAGAGATGGAAAAACACAAAAAATGTAAAGCACTTTAAAACACACGAATTATATTATATGCATTTTTTTTCATGGAGTTGATCGTTTTTTTTTTTTAATTTTTTATTTAGATATTCCTTGTTTGTTTGTTTTAGCTTTAAAAATTATACTTTTCTCACACAGGACTTTGTCAACTCCCTTATTTCGCTTCTACTTACAAGGAAGCAAGTTATAAGAATAATTCTGCTAATTTTTCTCGAATAACATTAAGTAAATAGAAGCATAAGCTTTTTAACAATAATTTGTTGCAGAGATGTAGAGAAAGTCATGTGAATGGGACAGGTCAGATTTTTTCTAGTACTTGACTTTTGTATCAGTCTCTTGCGTATGCCTACTTCAAGCTTTGCGTTACGTAATATGCATTACCTGACTGAAAGAATTTCTGGTAAATATTTATCTTGATTAACAGGAAGCAGAGAAAAACAAGGTTTTGTAAGAATAAATAATTTATAGAACTACTTTCTCTATACATTATCAATTCAGAAACAACCTCTCGCTCAAGAAAAAAATCTGATGTGTTCCATTCACATGACTTTCTCTATATCTCTGTAAATTATTATTGTTAGTAAGCTTAGCTTTTATTTAGTTCATGCTAATCGAGAAAAATTAACAGAAATAGTCTTATTTCTTGCTTTATTGTAAGTAGAAGCGAAATAAGGGAAGTGAAAGCCAAAAGCTGGTTGCTATGTGACTGATGTTCCTTTGTTTGTATGGACAGGAGTTGACAAATTCCTGTATGAGAAAAGTATGTCTTTCAAAGCTGAAACCAAGAAAAAGGAATATCTCAAAAACGATCAACTACACGAAAAAAATGTATGTAACATAAAATTGTGTATTTTAACCTGCTCTACATTTTTACGGGTTAAGTTTTTGTCCATCTGTTACGGTTTAGTAGTTATGAAAAATTCATCCAGAATAAAGTAGTCTTCAGAGACTATTCCCAGAAAATTCAAAATATACATTTTATTTTTCAGGTAAATAACTTTAATTTACGATATTTTAATCAAAGTCGTTAGAGCCATTTTTGAGAAAATCAAAATTTTCGAAAAAAGTTCCATGTAAAGGGTAGTTTGGGATGGGGGGATTTTTCTCAAAATCTTCGTGTCGCATCCCTGGAAGATACTAAACTTAAATACCAAGTTTGGTATTTTACCGACTTTTCGTTTTTGAGTTATCCTGTTCACAGACACGCGGACACATACACACACACGGACCTTTTTTCTGAAAATACTTTTTTTGGATACAGGGGACCCTAAAATATATATTTGCGGTGAAATCTCGGTATCGAATTTTTTGGTGGAGTGCAATACATTCTCTATTCACTAGTGAGTATAGAGAAAGTAAAAAAGGCATGTGTTCCATTTACATGACCTTCTCTACATCCCTGTAACAATTATTGTTAAAAAGCTTATTTTTCTATCTACCTCATGCTAATCGAGACAAATATTAGCATATTACTTGCTTCCTTGCAAGCAGAAGTGCACTAGGCTAAAGCAATAGTAAAAATCTGATGTGTTCCATTCACATGACTTTCTCTACATCTCAAATGTCGTCAAGTACCAAGATCTTCAAAACAACGTCAATGCTCATTTGAAATCATTGGCGGCAACATTTTTTGAAGCGGGTATTGCAAAGCTTGTGCACAGGTACGAAAAATGTCTCAATCTTTTCGGTGATTATGTTGAAAAGTAACTATAAGTGTACAAAACTTTTAGTAATAAAATAATTGTTTTTTATGAACTTGTCTTTTATTTATAGCCTATCGAAGGTTGAAAAAACGGCCCTCGTGTATATATATATATATATATATATATATATATATATATATATATATATTCACCAATACAATAACAGTAAAACTTTCAGAAAATCTGTACATAACATATAGAAGCATTGAAATTTCCCTCCCAGTTTGAATGACATGTGCAAGAAGGTCGTTTTATATCCATTTGATGACATAGCGTCCTGTAAATGTGCTTGTGTCGCTTTTCACGTTAACAGCGAATCTTTCGCAATAATGGGACACGTCACAATGCATTAAAACAAATCTCATGTGTTCCATACACATCACTTTCTCTACATCTCTGCAAAAAAAATTATATATTATATTAAAACGCTTATACTTCTATTCACTTCATGCTAATCGAGAAACAATTATCAGAAATAGTCTTATTACTTGCTTCATTGTAAGTAGAAGCGAAGTAAGGGAGTACCATAGGTTAAAGTGAAGTCAAAAGCTGGTTGCTATGTGACTGGAGTTCCTTTGTTTGTATGGACAGCAGTTGACAAATTCCTGTATGAGAAAAGTTAAGTTTTTCACAGCTGAAACCAAAAACAAGGAATATCTAACAAACGATCAGCTCCACGAATATATGTATTGGTATCTTGCAAGGATGCGACACGAAGATTTTCAGGAAAATCTCCCTACCCCCAACTATCATTTACATGGAACTTTTTTCGAAAATGTTGATTTTCTCAAAGATGGCTGTAGCAATTTTGATTAAAATATCCTATATTAAAGATGTTTACCTGACAAATAAAATGTATATCTTGAATTTTCTGGGAATAGCCAGAGCGCATTAAAACACACAATTTATGTTACATACATTTTTCCCTGGAGTCCATCGTTTTTGAGATATTGCTTGTTTTCGGTTGCAGCTTTGAAAAACTTACACTTTTCTCAAACAGGAATTTGTCAACTGCTGTCCATACAAACAAAGGAACTTGAGTCACATAGCAACCAGCTTTTGGCTATCACTTTAGCCTATGGTATTATCCTTCTACATACAAGACTTTCTGCTAATTTTTTTGTCAATTAGCATTAAGAGAATAAAAGTATTAAATTTTTAACAATAATTTGTTGCAGAGATGTAGAGAAAGTCATGTGAATGGAACATCAGATTATTTTGGATACAGGGGTCCCTAAAATGAATATTTCCGGTGAAATCTCGGTATCGAATTTTGGGTGGAATGTGATACACTATATACATGTACGTGTAGAGAATATAAAATAATCAGAGATAATGATGTGTAGGTGTGACTAGCGCAAAGAATAGAAGCCCTAATCGCGCCAGCAGTAGTGTCTGGAGCAAGGTAGCCAACCGTGGCAACCCGTCTGGCATCAAGGAGTCGAATCGTGACAAGATCCGCGCCGGTTCTCCACTTTTCTGGACGATGCTGCCGTCCGTATCAGTAGTGCAAGGCAACTAATGACGAAATATAAATAATGCGTCTATGAAACCAAATTAATATAAAATCTTTGTTTAAAATCAATAAGTTTAAAGGTAATCAACAATAGATGAAGATTTTAATCTAACCACATCTCATTCAATTTAATATATTATAATACAAATAATAGTTATTTATTATACAAGTGGATAAACAGAGAGTTTATTCATGAGTGGAACAATTGAAGTTCTACGACTGGATAATACAAGTTTGTCCACTTGTAAAATGCATTATTTTATCCTACAGCTACGAGAAATTAGTATATGACAAATATCCAGTTAATGATTTTACAACAGATAGTAATAAATTAAATAAGGTATTGAATTGCCGCGTTCTTATAGTTATAAAATATGGTGGGCTATGTATGAATACTAATATTGTTGCTGGTTTCAAATTGATTAAGTTTACGATGGACGTTGAGCACGTTAATATATCGGTTCCAAGCAAAAGAAGCAGTTGAGGCTTTATTACCGTCGACTTCAGGGAAATTATACGAAAAATCACATTCACATGACACTCTCTACATCTCTGCAACAATTTAATGTTAAAAGGCTTATGCTTATATTTACTTCATGCTAATCGAGGTAAAAATTAGCAGAAATAGTCTTATTACTTGCTTCCTTGTAAGTAGAAGCGAAATATGAAAGTATCACAAGTTAAAGTGATAGTCAAAAGCTGGTTATAAGTAAAGTATAAGTGTTTTAAGGCTGAAACCAATAACAAGGAATATCTAAAAAACGATCAACTTCACGAACATAACATAAATTGTGTTTTATCGCGATCTACACTTTTTGAGTATCTCTTACGGTTTACCAGTTATGCAAAATTCAATAAAAATCATATAGAATAAAGAGGTCTTTTGTGGCTATTCCCAGAAAATTCAAGATATACATTTTATTTGCCAAGTAAATATCTCAAATATAAGAGATTTTAATCAAAATCGTTAGCCATTTTTAAGAAAATCAAAATTTTCGAAATTTTTTCCATGTAAAGGGTAGTTTGGGGTGGGGGGATTTTCTTGAAACTTTTCGTGGAAGATATCAACCTTAAATACCAAATTTGGTGTTTAACGCTCTTTTCGTTTTGTGTAATGTTGACAGACACGGACAGAGAGAGAGAGAGAGAGAGGACAGAGGTAAAGTTTTTTTAATTCAGAGGACCTCAAAACGTACATTTTCGTTGAAATCTCGGTATCGAATTTTTGAATGGAAAGCACAGGCACATAAAGCCAAGATATCTCTTTTGACAGAGCCTATAAAGGAAATACTTTTCTGTAAAACAAAACTTAGAGAAGCCAAGCGTATAATTTAAATGTTTTTCGGATATTGAACAGGGAACGTACTCAGCTGGACCGGAAATGGAGTCATGAGACCGTCTCTATGTCCTCGCGAAACCATTGCCCTCAATTATGCGCTTACGAAACTATTTCAATTTACTACGCTAGTTACTTTCTCTACACGTACTATGTACATAATGTATGGAGAAGGTATTGTATTGTACTCAAAAATTCGATACCGAGATTTCACCGGAAATATGTTTTGGGTCCCTCTGAATAAAAAAAAAAAATTCGTTTTAGGAAACGGTATGTGTGTCTGTGAACATCATAATTCAAAAACGAAATGTTGGTGAAATACTAAACTTGATATTTTAGTTTCGTATTTTCTAAGGATACGTCACGAAGATTTTGAGAAAAATGGAGTACAATACCTTCTCTATACACTATGTAGATACATAGTACGTATAGAGAAAGTAAGAAGCTAGAATTATTAGAATGTAATTTTAAACTTTCAGTCATACATGTGTCTAAGGGTATCCATAGGTGAAAATTATGCGGGTGTGAGGACGATGATGGTTATATCAAAGTTCTAAAGGGGAACCGGATAGGAGATTAAAGCGGAAACGAAGCAACATTTTTTGAAGCGGGTATTGCAAACCTTGTGCACAGGTACGATAAATGTCTCAATATTTTCGGTGATTATGTTGAGAAGTAACCATAAGTGTACAAACCTTTTAGTAATAAAATAATTGTTTTCTATGAACTCTTCTTTTATTTATAGCCTATCGGAGGTTGAAAAAAAAAATCGGCCCTCGTAATTATCAGGGTTGAATGCACAGATTTTATTTTCATTTTATTTATTTACAAGTTCTGTGTTCAGTAGCTTGCTGGCAAAAACGAACCTACAGAATGCTCTCTAATCTAATCCTTCAACTGTAAGTTGAATTATATTCACATAGTTATTATAGAAAGTTTTGCGTCCGAAATATAATTTGTGGGTTGTGATGCAACAACACTAGCGGACAAAGCTATTCAAGGTCGAGGCGAAAACAAAAAGCAAGTGTAGGAGGATGGACGTTGGCAGCTCCGGTTTCATACTTAAATATTCCTTGTCCTGTTTAAATACGCACAGCGTTCCCACTCAATTTATATTACGAGTATTTTGTGAAATAACCCTTAATATATTAATTTCTTATTGATTTCAACCAAATTTAAAGCATTACACAAGTCTGCTTCAAACTTTTACTTTCTCTAGCACATATCTACATAGGAAATAGAGAAGGTGTTGTATTCTATACAGAGATTTCACCGAGAATATACGAGGGTCGGCTGATAAGTCCCGGGCCTCTCAATAAAAACAGCATTTAAAAAAAATGAATTTGCCTTATTTCTCAACTTAATCTCCAGAAAGGTTAATACATTTTGTCATATCGGTGTTCTAATTTAATTAAACCATCTCTGTAGTGCGATTTATCAAGGTCCTCAAAATAGCTGTTTACCGCATCAATGACCTCCTCGTTGCTGTGAAATCTTCATCCTCCAAGAAATTTGTTGAGGTTTGGGAACAGGTGGTAGTCACTGGGTGCTGGATCTGGCAAATAGAGTGGATGTTCAAGCAATTCGAACTTTAATTCGCAAATTTTTCCCATTTCAATGACTGAACGATGGGCCGGAGAATTGTCGTGATGAAACAAGATTTTCTTTGTACCAAATTATGTCTTTTTATTCTCACCTATCACTCAAACGTTGCAGTAAGCTTGCGTAGTAGTCAACAGTGATACTGTACCCTTTTCCAAGTAATCAATAAAAATAATTCCCTCTGCATCCCAGAAAACACTCGCCATAACCTTGTTAGCTGACAAAATTGACTTTGCCTTTTTTGGAGTTGATTCACCTGGCGCAATCCATTGTTTTGACTGTGATTTACTTTCCGGAGTGTAGTGATGTGTCCCAGTTTCATCCATGGTAATAAGCCGTCTCAAAAACTCACTCGGATTTTTACGGTAGAGCACATTCTCAATAGAAACAGTTTTTCTTTACAACTTTTGATCAGGTGTCAACAAACGCGGCACCCATCTTGCACAGACCTTGTGAAAGCCCAAAACGTTACTTAAAATATTCTTTTGATATGTTTACAGCCTCTGCTATCTCAAACAACTTTAATCTGCGGTCTTCCAGTACTAAACGATGAATTTTTTCAGTGATTTCTGGATTTGTCACTTCTACAGGGCGTCCAGAGCGAGGCTCATCACTAGTGCGCGTACGTCCCATTTTAAACCCTGCAACCCACCTTTTAATCATTGAATATGAAGGGGCAGAGTATTTCAATGTATTGTCCATTTGCTCCTTGATTTCTTTAGGCGTTAAGCCTTTCAACTGGAAGTATTTAATCACTGCTCGTTTTTCCAAATCCTCCATTTTCGTGAAAACTCTAAAGTTGTCTTGTTTAAAATGCTGTCATTCGAAAACTAAACAAGCTATTGACCTGTAACTATGGATACAAGCTAATCTGGAGTTAAACTATACGATCCTACCGTCTAACTGGCATAGTGGCGCCATATCTGTGTGAGGCCTGGGACTTATCAGCCCATCCTCGTATGTTTTGAGCCCCCTGAATTAAGAAAAAAAAAAAAACATTTTAGAAGCATATCCGTGCTGTCTGTGTATAACACAGCTGAAAAACGAAAGGTCATTAGTACTAAATTTGGTATTAACTTACAAGAAAATTCCCCCACCCCAAACTACCCCTTACATGGAACATTTTTTGAATAGTTTGATTTTCTCAAAAATGGCTGTAACGATTTTGATTAAAATAACATATGTTTAAGAATTTTAATGACAAACAAAATGTATGTCCTGATTTTTCTTGGAATAGCTTCAGAAGAGCTCCTCATTCTGGATGACTTTTGTATAACTGGCAAACCATACAAAAACTTACTGCACAAAAATGTAGATTTCATTATTTCGCTGAATTGTCTTATCAAATACAACCCGTACTTTCATCGCTTTGCTCCGGTCGTGAATTATCGACAAGATGAAAACACTCGTGCTGTTACTTACGATAATATTCCTATCGCATGTTTGAAAATTTGCTGTTTAAAGATTTTTGGTTTTGGAATTATTCTTTTTACACACATACGCGGCGCTTTTTTCTAAAAATACTTTTCTTGGATTCAGGGCGTCTCAAAACGGATGTCCGGAAAAATCTCGGTATGGAGTATTTGGATGAAATGCATTATTCCTCTCCATTATGCGACGCAGAAAAGGCAGGCAATTCTTTGCGTTTGTTGTGCCGGAGTGTGTAAGGAAGAAGGTAGTGTTACCAACTGTTAAACTTACTGAGTATTTAAGATTTGTTTCTACCATTCTCCTCCTCAGGGCTCGCACGTCACAAGAATGAGTGACGTCACGTGATGTACGCAAACACGTGACGCGCAACTCACGTAACCTTGTGCCACTGAACACCAGAGGGTAAAGGAAGTCGGCGGTATTTAATTTCGCGTATTTTGTTGCTCTGATACCGGAGAATTGGCAGTCGGCGTGGGACGCGTTGAGAAACACTTCCTGTTTGTAGCGGAAGTGAGGTCATTTTATCGTCTTCGTCAAACGAGACAAAAAAAAAACTTTCTTCTTTCCGACTAATTACTTTCTCTAGCACGGACTTAATATGTGAAGGTAAGGTCCTGAATTCCACCCAAAAATTCGATGCCGAGATTTCACCAGAAACAAATCCTTTGACGTCCTGAATTACATTAAAAAATCTGACGTGTTCCATTCACATTACTTTCTGTACATCTCTGTAACAAATTACTGTTAAAAAGTTTATTCTTTTATCTACTTCATGCTAATGGAGAAAAACAGTAGCAGAAATAGTCTTATTACTTGCTTCCTTGTAAGTAGAAGCGAAATAAGGGAGTACCATAGGCTAAAGTGATAGTCAAAAGCTGGTTGCTATGTGACTGAAGTTCCTTTGTTAGTATGGACAGCAGTTGACAAATTCCTGTATGTGAAAAGTATAAATGTTTTAAAACTGAAACAAATAGCAAGGAATATCTCTAAAACGTTCAACTCCACGAAAAAAAAAATGGATATGACAAAATGTGTGTTTTATCATGATCTACATTTTTTGTGTAGTAAGCTTTTGTCTGTCTTTTTGTCTCTTACGGTTTACAAGTTACGCAAACTTCAATAAAAATCATCCAGAATAAAGAGGTCTTCAGAGGCTATTACCAGAATATTCAAGATATACATTTTATTTGTCAGGTAAACATCTTAAATATAAGAGATTATATCAATGTCGTAATCAAAAATGAGGTGGGGGGATTTTCTTGAAAGTCCTGTGAATGGACCACATCATTCTTCTCTCTCTCTCTCTCTCTCATTACAGATTTTGTTTTTTATTTACATTTAGAGTCTGTATTCCCCTTTCTAATCTTCCAAGTATTTTGTTCGTTCTCTAATCGTATTCTTTTGTTTTTTACCATCTCTGGCAAGTACGAACCATATACAGCTGTGGACACACAAAATGAATCATTCCCAGATTCCATGTGCCGATCGAAGAGCTTCGTGTGTCTTCGTAAAAGCTGTGTTCACAACGCACACGAAAGAAGTGTACAATAGTCTGTGACTGACAGCGCAATGGTTAACCTACGAGTACTAAAAACACCTCGCACCAGAGCTTTAAGGTAGACCGTCTAGGTAGCGTGTCTGCCTCGCATACAGCAGGTCGTGAGTTCGAATCTCGCTTAGCGTCAGATACCTAAATAAAGTTTTTTTTTTCCCCCTGATTTTGCTCTTATCCTAGAAGACGAATGTCGAGTAGTTTTAAGCTCCATGGACCCCGAGATCATTTGAGCATCATTTCACCAATTTCATTCATCGTCCGATATGACCAACCAGGTTAAAGGACGTTAAGCTCCCGAAAAGACCTTATTACCACTCATAAGTTCCTATGTTCAAATCTCGCGCTGCTTGTTTTATATACAGGATGTTAATGAGCTAATCCGAAATAATTTGCGAGATTGTGCACGTGACTGATATAAGTAATTGGAGATCGGTGATGCATGGTCTCCGGATAAACATAACGTTAAACGTGTGGGTATCGGGTGCTGATAAGTGTTAAAGCAAAGCAGGTTGAAAAACTGGCTTTAAAACTGCTGCCCGAGTATAGAAATATCGAATTTTAGCAGCTCGTTACCAGCGTTCTCAAGATTTAATGTCGTAAAAATCTGTAAAATCTCGTACTATTCACTTGACAGTGCGACACTGAGCATTCATTAACTACGTTCTTGAGTTATGTAACGTACTCTGGAGACGTTATTCCTGGTGCCTTAATGCATAATGCTGGAAGCTGCTATCACTAAGGTTACGAGTTCGATTCCTGGCATAGTATAAATGCTTTTTATTATTATATTTTTCATTCCAGATGAAGTGCTGCGATACGTGGCGTACTGGCACTTCAGAAACTTATAGCCGTTACTTCGAAATTTCAATAAATAGGCCGTAAGTCTCCTATCTCAAATTACTTATTTAAGCAATCTACATATTCTGTGAAAATATTTCGGTATAGTTTATTATTATTAATAATAATAATAATAATAATAATAATAATAATAATAATATATATATAAATATATATATATATTCATTTTATGACTGGATATGTAGAACATAATATTGCATTAATATAACTGTGGCATTTGAAGTTATGGGCCTATCTATGTACACAAAAGCATAACTCTATTAACAATCGTGTTAAATAAGTACAATAATGTGTAAATAAACTATTATCTTCTAAAACTAAAACACAAAAACAAGCATATTTCATATCGGGTACATGAACTCTCAGACCGTATAAACTGCCCTCGGGGCATAGACAACATTAAATGTCTGCAGTAATGTCGACGAAAAGCTACAAGATCCCAGGCTTCTTGAATTTGTGTCCAGACGCCATCTTTTTATGATACCTAGTATCTTATACGTGTGTACCTTAATAAGAAGTAATGTATGGCTTCTTTTGTTTCAGGTAAGCTTGAGCGCTTTAAGCTTCAGTGTAAACGGATTCACAGGGTGAGTAGAATGCTCACTTTATCTTTTGATGATCACGTGAATTCAGCACAACCGATTTTTTGGAGGCGTGTCCGGATACCAAGTACCCTTTTGTGCTACCACCACGGCAGTTCCACGCATGCGCACTCAGCTCTCTGGCTCATTGTCTGGCCACGGATGGTATTCCAGACAGTTGTTAATGATATTGATAATTTATTTCACCATTTGGCATACAGGTTTCGTCAGCAAGTCATTCAAATAGATCTATATTTAAAAAATATTGTATGTTGTAAAAAGTAAGTCGCTTAATGCTCTTTTTAACACTAATTTTAAAAGAATTTGCATTTACAATTGTCTTATATTTAAAGTGGTTTATTATACAAGTTCACTCCAAGATAAAGATGAGAGTTAAGAGATTTCTGTAACGGTAATTTAGGAGGTACCATGTTATTTCTACACCTTGTATAATGGTTATGTACATCAGAAAAAAGTAACTTCTGTCTTTTGGAGATGAATAAAATTTAAGCAGGCAAATATATACAAAGATGCCACAGTTAAAATTCCAAATTCTTTAAAGATAGGTCCACAATGTTGCCGAGAATTACAATGTTTTTGTTATTCTCAGAGCCTTCTTCTGGAGCAAAAATACTTGATTGGCTTGCCCACTGCTACCCCAGAGTAAAATACCACAGTTTAACAGTCAATAAAGTGCTAATGGAAACACACATCCTTCCTCTTAAGATAAATAAAACATTTGACAACTTTTTACATATTTCCATTATGTGGGTTTTCCGGAAAGCTTGTATTCCAAGAAGTTTAACTTTTTGCTCTGTACTTTGTTTCATCTTTTATACAAAATAAGATAGCTTGTGTTTTTTCTTTATTCATGTGCAAGCCATTTGAGTCAAACCAATCAGTAATTTGATCGCTTAAAACATTTCAGACAGTTTCTGAGCCCGTCCACCGTGAAGTGCGTTCCGGCATTTGAACGCAAGAAATGATAAACCATCGTCAACGTATAGACATTCAAATGTAATGACAGATGGAATGGTGGGATTAGGCAATTCAATGTTCATGGCAAAACATGCAGTGGGCGGCCTTCTGTTGTCACTGATGGTTTGGTCGAACACGTGAAAGTCGTCGGTTCACAATCAGAATCCTTTGTGATGTGTTTCCAAAAACAAGGTGTTCAACAGTGGCTGTCTTCACTGGCGGCAGTTTTCTTTGAAGAGGGCATACAAATTTGATTCCATGCTATGACAAATGGCTGAACTATGTCGAAAACAGGTTAAGAAATTCTCTTTATGTACAAAAAATGTTGTGGTGAAAAACATGTTATTTCTTGTTTCCAAACCGGTATTTACATTGCGAACACGCCTCGTGTTACATATTCCTGAATATAAATTCGTATTAAATTAAAAAAGCTCAAAACTAACATTGGAGAAACATTTTAAATAACTTAAAATACCTACATTTAGCAACAGAATCTTCATTCGTTTATTCAAACTCCTTACATACATTTATACTATCAGTGTACATAGTGGATAGAGAAGGTATTGTACTCCACCAAAAATTCTATGTCGAGATTTTACCGGAAATATATGTTTTGAGGTCCCCTGAGTCCGAGAAAACCATTTTTAGAAAAAGGCCCTCGTGTGGCTGTGGACAGCATAGCTTTATATATATATATATATATATATATATATATATATATATATATATATAAAGCAAATACCGAACTAGGTATTTAAGGTTAGTATTCTCAAAGGAGGAGACATAAATATTTTTAAGAAACTTCTCCCACCCCTAACTACCCTTTACATGGAAAAAATGTCGAACATTTTAGTTTTCTCAAAAATAGCTGTAACGATTTTGATTAAAATATCGTATATTAAAGATATTTACATAAATAAAATGTATATCTTGAATTTTCTGGAAATAGCTTCTGAATACTACTTGTAATATACATTTTTTCCTGGATTTTTCTCAAACGGGATTACTTTTTCTTTATCTCGCTTTTATTTATTTCTGGCCAGTGGCCTTGCAAAGCGAACCGAACTCGAATTGCTCACGTAGCAACCCCATTTTAAAATATTTTACTATCACTTTAATCTATGGTACCTACTCCCTTATTTCCCTCCTACTTACAAGGAAGCACGTAATAAGACTTTCTGCTAATTTTTATCTCGATTAGCATGAAGTAGATAAAATAACCTCTTTTTAAAGAATAGTTGGTTTACAAAACGGGTAGAGAAAGTCGTGTGAATGGAACACATCAGGTTTTTAAATAAAAACATGTTATTTGAAAGTAAACCTTAAAACAATGCGCGTCACGAACTTGAGGTCTCGGGTTTAATGCATCATATCATTGTAAATAAATGTGTGCATTCAGTTTTCAAATCCGTATATAACGCCAAAATAGCTTAGATCTAAGTAGACAATGAAAACGAGGAGGCGTTCAGTAAGCCCTTAGAGCCCTTATTTTTCATAGATTTCTTTTTTTATTCTCAACATAAATCTCCTTTTAGCTCCATATATCTTTCCCAGCGTTTCTCAAACTGTTTTCAGCATTCAAAAAAGTAGAATTTCGGAAGAGCCTCAAAATAGGCATCTGTGTGGGAAATAACCGTGAATCATTTTCCGCCGAACCACTTGGGGGCTAAATCAGGTGAATGTACTAATTCGAATCTTAGTCCTACAATTTTCGCTATCGAAACTGCACAAGCGTGTACCCTTGATTTGTCTTGATGAAAGAGAATCTTTTTGTTTGCCAGACGAGGGCGGGTTTTCCTGATTTCTCCGTTCAACCGTTGCACCCCCACATATCGTTCTTCCTTTCTGCAAGTAATCAATGTAGATGATTGCGCGTACATCCCAAAAACCGAGGCCATCACCTTGTCTGCACCTTTGTCTTCTTCGGAGCTTTTGCCTTTAAAGACCCACTGTTTGGACTGTTCTTTTGCAGTAATACATCCATGTTTCATCCACAGTTATGTATCGACGCAGAAATTCTTCTTGATTGCGACGAAAAACTGCCAAATTAGAGTCCAAATCGATCACACGATTGCATTTATTCTCCATTGAGAGCAAACGGAAACCCATTATACCGAGACCCTTGTCAGGCTTAATTGTGGTGTCAAATTGAGAACACTGTACCTCTGTGGCCTCTACTATTTCGTGAAATTCGATTCGTCGATCACCCAAAGCCATATCCTGGACTTTGTCAATCATTTCGGAGGAAGTCACTTCTACTGGACGTCCGGAACGGCGTTTATCATTTGTGGATGTACGGCCACGTTTAAACTCATTTATCCAATTGTAATTTAGCAGATGTGCCATGAACTTCATCCAACTCGGTTTTTATCTCTTTCGATGTTAATTAAGCCTTTTAAATAGAAGTGTTTAATCACAGCACGAAACTCCTTTTTTCTCTATCTTTTTAAGTCAGCACAAGATTGTTAATTCAATGAAACCACGTGATGGATATAGCTGAAACTTTAACTGCCATCTAGTAAGACGACGGTTACTAAATACCAACTTTTTCGATGCTACGAGTCTAATTTCTTGGATTTTCTAAGGGCTTATGGAACACCCCTCGGATATTGCTTTTAACTTTGCATGTTATGTGAATGGAAGACAGCAAGTGTTTTACTTCAGCTTCTCTGATATCGCTGCGCGCCCGAGACCTCGCGTCTACATTTCCGTTCAACGAACTCCACTTCTAAGAAATATTGAATGAATATCAGTGAAACTGTTGCCTCCGAGAATCCCTGCCGCCTACTGTTTCCGAGAAGTGACATTTATTCCGTTTAACATTAGAATTATCTGTAATGGGTGCCGTTCCGGTTAACACTGCTCAGCACCACTCTTCTGAGTCATAGTTGTTTGATTGACAGGATGCCCATCATCGTGGCACCCGGGAGGGATGAGAAGAGCACCCACGGCGGGCGTAGTATAGTTGGGGTCCCTAACGATACCAGATTGAACACCACAAGCTTTGAGCCTACGGGGTAATTGTTTATTAAATAAAAATGAGATGTATTTAGTTTCATTCTTAGTTGTTTTAGCTGGTATAACTAAAAGTGCTCAAATTCCTTTTTATTTCCAATTATTTCGTATCCATGTTTTCAATGTCGTCGTCCACCGCGATGCAGTGTTTAGCCGAAGATTCTAGCTGTGAACCTGACGAACACAAAAATCCTTAGCATGGCTTCCCTAGGAAGCGAAGTAAAGCTGTAAGGTTTATTTGCATATAAAGGTAGTACTTTTTTTAATGCTCACAGATTCCATTTTTGTAAAGAAGAAAAAAAAATGGAATCTCTGAGTATTAAAAAAAAACTAAAATATTTATAGAACAATTTTTTTTTTTTAGTTTGAATTTTGGTCAAATTCTTTTTTTGAGGAGGAAAGGCTTTTGTTTAGTTTTACTCTATTCACCTCATTCCAACCAAACCGCATTCCTTGAAAGAAGAAGCTTTTGTGCAAAATGTTCCATCATTTCGCATCCGTAAGTCGTGATTTCGTCTGTCAGTGCCATCTGGGGGCAACGAGCTGATTTCTCGTCACCATGACGCATAGTGGCGAACTCACGAACTAGAAATGCATGGAAACATCGTAACGATACCCTTTGCTCTACTTAAGAGATGAAATACTACTCTTACTATCACCACCACCACCACTACAACTACACCACCAGCAAATGAAGTTTTATATATGGACGCTCTTTAGCTACTGTGCTTCTCAGCAACCCTTTCAATTTTGGGCGTGAAACACCACTTAATTTTGCTCAGACGCCTCTTTATCAGGTTTGAGGTTCTTTTACGTGCTGTAAATCGTGGGCCAGTGAGTTTACATCCTAAGGATTGGATAGGTAGAGTCAGACTGAAAAATTAAATGCCATAGCCGGGATTTGAAGCACGGATCTCCCGGTCTCTAGCCGTGTATAGGACAGGAGTTGGATAATTCGATGCCATACCGGCATATTGCCATTGTAGCTCAGTGGTACAGCAACCGGCTAGAGACCGGGAGATCCGTGGTTCAAATCCCGGTTAGGGCATTGAATTTTTCAGTTGCTTTCCAACTCCTGTCCTATACACGGCTAGAGACAAGGAGATCCGTGGTTCAAATCCAGGCTAAGGCATTGAATTCTTCAGTCTGACTCTACCTATCCAACTCCTGTCCTACACACGGCTAGAGACCGGGAGATCTGTGGTTCAAATCCAGGCTATGACATTGAATTTTTCAGTCTGACTCTACCTATCCAACTCCTGTCCTAAACACGGCTAGAGACCGGGAGATCTGTGGTTCAAATCCAGGCTATGACATTGAATTGTTCAGTCTGACTCTACCTATCCAACTCCTGTCCTATACACGGCTAGAGACAAGGAGATCCGTGGTTCAAATCCAGGCTATGACATTGAATTTTTCAGTCTGACTCTACCTATCCAACTCCTGTCCTACACACGGCTAGAGACCGGGAGATCTGTGGTTCAAATCCCGGCTATGGCAGTGAATCTTTTAGCTTGACTCTACCTATCCAACTCCTGTCCTACACACGGCTAGAGACCGGGAGATCTGTGGTTCAAATCCCGGCTATGGCAGTGAATCTTTTAGCTTGACTCTACCTATCCAACTCCTGTCCTATTTTTTTTTTTTTTTTTGGTAGTGTTTAACGCCCGCTTTAACTACTGATGGCAACGCAGGCGGTGACACTGATGATACATGAATGAAAATGGAGCACCGGTGGAATGCGATGGCGGGGGAAACCGGAGAACCCGGAGAAAACCCGCCCCAGCGCCGCTTTGTCCATCACAAATCTCACATGCGGTCGCTTGGGATCGAACCCTGACCGTCTAGGTGAGAGGCGAGTGGTCTAACCAATCGGCCACGGCGCGGCCATCCTGTCCTATGCACGGCTAGAGACCGGGAGATCTGTGGTTCAAATCCCGGCTATAGCATTGCATTTTTCAGCCTGACTTTAGCTATCCAACTCCTGTCCTGCACACGGCTAGAGACCGGGAGATCTGTGGTTCAAATCTCGACTATGGTATTGAATTTTTCAGCCTCACTTTAGCTATCCAACTTCTTCCTACACACGGCTAAAGACCGGGAGATCTGTGGTTCAAATCCCGGCTATAGCATTGCATTTTTCAGCCTGACTTTAGCTGTCCAACTCCTGTCCTATGCACGGCTAGAGACCGGGAGATCTGTGGTTCAAATCTCGACTATGGTATTGAATTTTTCAGCTTGACTCTACCTATCCAACTCCTGTCCTACACACGGCTAGAGACCGGGAGATCTGTGGTTCAAATCCCGACTATGGCATTGAATTTTTCAGTCTGACTATAGCTATCCAACTCCTGTCCTACACACGGCTGGAGACCGGGAGATCTGTGGTTCAAATCCCGACTATGGCATTGAATTTTTCAGTCTGACTATACCTATCCAACTCCTGTCCTACACACGGCTTGTGAGAAAAAACAATTAACCCTTTCCAGCCCAATTTGTTTTCGACAAAATTATTTTTTGAGAACTGATGCATATTTATCATAAAACGTTGGTTGTTCCTGGTCTATTATTGGTAGACCAGTTGTATAAACTTCTAAAGCACTGAACATCACTGTTCTAGATTTCATTGTCACAAGTTAACCTAGGTTGGAATCCTTGCTATAACTTTACAGTGATAAAGGAAGGAATGGGCCCAGGTAAAATAAACGGTGATTGGTATATCAAAGTGTTGACTGGACCGCGGTAGCATTACAAATGAATAAAGCTCTGTATTTCTTAGATAAAAAGGTGACTTTTAACCGGTTTTATTTTCGCTTTTGCTTGTTTTAAAGCGAGTTAATATCAATCAATTTAAAGAAAATATTGAAATTAACTCAATGATGGTAGACAATTATTAAAATTTAACCTTCATCCTTCTTGAACAACAAATACAGATAATTGTGCGATATGGCTCGAAAGGGTTAAATTACCATGCTAAGGATTTTTACGGCCGAAAAAGTCCATCGTTCTCCGCCGGGTTTGAATCCGTGACCTTGGGTATATGAAGTTAGTATGGTAATCATTACACCACGGAGGGCGACACACCATCACCACTACTACTGCCATTTACAATAAATAACTGTCCCTTTGCAGTCGAATTACAACTGATAACGAGATAGCAATACTCCTAAAACAACAGGGAACATGGCTTGCAACTTCACAAAATGTTACCAGCCAATACATACCCCGAATTGAGAGATTTTGCAGGTCGTATTGTTGCAGAGCTTGGTTCTACATATAGATGTTTGCAGTTCTTTTGTAAATTGACACACACTACTGTTAAAATCATAATGCCCATGTATCACTACTGTGTCTTTCTGTGTCTGCATTTAAGGCTGCCATTGATAAATTAGTGTCGAGAAAAAACTGTCAGCATTCTACTATACGATCGAAAAAATTTGTTTTGTACATCAGCTAATTAAGATAAACATTAGCAGAATTAGTATTATTACTAGCTCCTTGTATGTAGAAGGGAAATAAGAAAATCCACAGGCTAAAGCGATAGTATCGCCCTTTAAAAGCCAGTCGCTATATGAAACAATTGAAGTTCCATTCTCTTTGCTTACCAGGAGTAAACAAACGAGCACAAAATATCTTCCCGTTTGAGAAAAGTGTAACTGCTTTGATAGCAATAATCCGGAATATATAAAAAACGGTTAACTCTACAAAAAATCATGTATCATTAGTTGTGTGTTATAATGAGATTTATATTTTTTGATCAGTACATTTTTGTCTATCTCTTATGGTTTACCAGTTATAAAAAGTCATCCAGAATAAAGAAGTCTTCAGAGGAAATTCAAAATATACATTTAATCTGTCATAAAAATATCATAAACATAAAGTATTTTGATCAAAATGGTTAGAGCCATTTTTGAGAAATCAAAATTTTCGAAAAATATTCCATGAAAAGGATAGTTGGGGGTGGGGGTTTTTCTTGAAAATTTTCAAGTCGCATCCTTGGAAGATACTCAACTTAAATACCAAGTTGGTATTTAACGGTCTTTTAGTTTTTGAGCTATGCTGTCCGCAGACACACGCGCGTTCGCGGATAAGTTTCTGATTTTTTTTTTTTTTGTTTGTTTAGATCAGGGAGTCTCAAAATTTGTATTTCCGGTGAAATCTCGGTATCGAATTTTTGGGTGCAATGCAACACTTATCTATACACTATGTACATAGAGAAAGTAAAAAAGGCTTGCATCCTCATTTGAGGAAGCCATTTTTAGTAGCCGGCTACTCCCGCCTATGTTTTACTTTACATGGTGAGCAACAGTCTCGATATTAACTCCAGAGGAGACGATTTACCAGCACCCTGAGGGCTGCATTTAACCAGGGTTCGCAAAGTGGGGTCATTTTAAAACAAGTCCTTACCTTATGTAATCAGGTATTTGGGAAGGGCCCATTCCACTAATCTTTTAATGAACAGGTTAAAAACACTGTTCTTACAAAAGCTTATTCTTCCATCTGCATCACGCTAATCGAGATAAACATTATTACTTAGTTCCTTATAAGTAAAAGGGAAATAAGGCAATACACTAGGCTAAAGCGATAGTCAAATCTTTTTAAAGCTGGTTGCTATGTGAAACAACAGAAATTCGGTACTGTATCCTTGACCATGAGTAAAACAAAAGAGAGATGAAATCCCAAACTACCCTTTACATGGAGGATATTCAAAATTGTTGATTCTCTCAAAAGTGGCTCTAACGATTTTAATTAAAATATCATATGTTAAAGATATTTACATGGCAATTAAAATATATCTCTTATATTGTTTGGAATAGCCTCCGAATCCCTCTGCATTCTGGGTGAGTTCTGATACACCGCAAGAGATAGATAAACGAAACATGTAGATCTCGTTAAAACACACAATTATTTATGTCATATGAGGGGAATTCAATACGTCCATATAAAAAGATATGTTTTTTATTTTTCAACCTAATCTCATTTAGGCGCGATACATTTTTCCCAGCGTTTCTCCAACTATTTTAAGCCTTCAAAAATGTGGATTTCGGTAGGTCCTCAAAATAGGCATTTGTTTGGGAGGTAACCTCCTCGTTAGACGTGAATCGTGTTCCGCCGAGCCACTTTTTAAGGTTTGGAGCCAAATCTGATGAATGCGGTGGATGTTGTAATAATTCGAACCTCAATTCTATAATTTTCGCCATCGAAACTGCGAAAGTGTGCATCCTTGGATTATCTTTATGGAAGGGAATTCTTTTCTTTGCCAGAAGATTGCATTTGTTCCTTTTTTCTCCGTGCAATAACGATACATAATACTCTCCATTTATCGTTCTTCCTTTCTGCAAGTAATCAATGTAGATGATTCCGCGTGCATCCTAAAAACGCCGAGGCCATCACCTTGTCTGCAGATTTCACCATCTTTGCCTTGTTCGGAGACCACTCGCTTTTAAAGCCCCTCGGTTTTTACTGTACTTTTGTCGGTGTATCCACGTTTCATCCACAGTTGTGCATCGACGCAGAAACTTGTCAGGATTGCGAGGAAAAGTGCCAAACTAGCTTCCGAATCGATCATACGATTGCATTTATTCTCTTGCTGAGACCTTTATCAGACCTAATTTTTGGTGCAAAATTGAGAACACTGAACCTATGATATGTCTGTGACCTCTACTATTTGGGGAAGTTTGATTCGTCGATCACTCAAAACCATATCCTGGATTTTGAGGAAGTCACTTCTACTGGACGTCCGGAACGATGTTCATCATTTGTGGATGTACGGCCACGTTTAAATTCATTTATCCAATTGTAAATTGTTGCAAACGCAGGAGCAGATGTGCCACGAACTTCATCCAACTCGGCTTTTATCTCTTTCGGTTGTTTTTTTTTTTTTTGTAGTGTTTAACGCCCGCTTTTACTGCTCTGGCACCGCAGGCGATGACACTGATGATACATGAAGATGGAGCCCTGGTGGAATGTGATGACGGGGGAAACCGGAGAAAACCTGCCCCTGCGCCGTTTTGTCCATCACAAATCTCACATGCGGTCGCTTGGGATCGAACCCGGGCCGTCTATCTCTTTCGGTGTTAAGCCTTTTAAATAGAAGTGTTTAATCACCGCACTAGTTTGTTTTTCTTTCGCATCTTTCTAAAGAATCACAAGATTGTTGATTCAATTGCCTATGGCAACGAAATCACGTGATGGATATAGTTGGAACTTTTACTGCCATCTAGTAAGAGACGACGGTTACTAAATACAAACTTGTTTCGATGCTACGAGTGGAATTTCTTGGGTTTTATGACTTATTGAAGCTTCCTCGTATACAGCTTCTTTGTAGAGTCCAACGTTGCGCTGATCTTCCGTGCCGTATGTCAAATATTATAATACAGCTTAAACTCGCTTATACGTTATTCACTTCAACATTTTTCACACCTATACGCTAAAATTTTAGGGACCAGTCGTTCTCCATTAAAATATTGCTCAATTATACGTTTTCTCGGTATTGCGTCACTTTTTCTGATCCCCATACACAAAATGTACCCATTTTTACGTTTTTTAAAAAACGTAGTGATATGCTTGCTGTGTATAGCCTTGGAATTGCCTGGTTTATGGTTTTCATCGTTTCATTGTCGTCATATCGTTCCAACAATCTATTAACCTGGTTCCAACTTATCTATTTTATGTGGAGTTACAAACAAGAGAAGAAACATGTGTGAATATCAATCAGCAAGGAAGAAAACAAGAAAATTCCTAGCTGTTGGTGAAAAATTAACAATTCTGGATGAGGTCCATACCAGTTACACGTTTTCTCATTTATACAATATTTTAGTAGTCTCCCTTGAAAAACGTATAAGTGAGGTTCTACTGTATTTATAGCTGTTTAATGATGGAACTGACGGTATATTTGAAGCTATATTGTAATAAACACTAGTTCTGTTTCCAGTTACTTTGATAATTCAGATTGGCATGACAATCAGAGGGCGTTCACCTTTTGCTGCAATACAGAACCAGTCTAGCATGCTGCAGGATGTAGGATCGAAGTCTAGTAAACACAGGATCGGAACCAACGTTGCTAACAAATAAAACGTTTCCCTTTTGTTCCAGACGCGGTGCATCTTTACTTTCTGGGCATGTCTCGAATGTTTAATTAGGGTTATTCTTTGTTCGTAGCATACGCTGATGTCAATGGGAGTTAGGTGTGACAGGGTTCTTCTGCTAAGCATATAGTAAGACAACTATGGTAAAAAGCCTCCTGTGTCCCATTCACATGACTTTCTCTACATCTCGGCAACAAATTCTTCTCGAGAAAATGCATGCTGGGACCCACAGGGTTAATGAAACTGATTCGCTGGAAAAGACGGGCTGTTAAACTCAAAGAGAGGTAAAGATTTTGAACTTACGAAAGGCGTACAGAATGAATGGGAGCCGCTAAAACACAAAGGTTAGTCGCACTATTTAAAGCTTATACTGGTTTAAATGCATGGGTAGACGTTAGAAAACCCATTTGTGTAAAATTAAGGGTAGAAGGTATAGAACCGGCGTAGGAAAATTTTCTTTTGTTAATAGGACCATTGAAGAATAGAATGAATTGCCTGTAGCAGCCTTTCGGGGCTGCCCTCTGACCTTAAACAAGTTTAGGGATAATTTAATGAGAATGAATGTTAGTTCATTTGAGTAAATATTGTGAAGTAATTAAGGATCTCAAAACTGTAGTAGTGTATATTATTATAGTAAAGTACAGTATTAATGTTGAGGCTTCATAATAACTGTTTATTAACAAGCTGGTGATTGACATAAGTATTGCTGTACTGAATAATAAGTAGTTAGGTATTTAAAAAAAAAAACATGTATATATAATATGTTAGTTGTATTACTATTCTTAATTTAACTTAAGATTATTATTGTAAGAGAATTTTGTACATTTAACTCTGCCAGCGGGCGGTACACAATTGCACAGAATAAATATATGCATACATAAAAATTGTCTTATTACTTAGTTGCCTATAAGTAGAAAGGAAATAAGGGAATAAAGTGATAGTCAAATGTTTTAAACGGTTACTATGGGATTGAAAATAGGTTGTTTGCGTGACCAGGAGTTAACAAATTCGCGTAGGAGAAATATTGGTAAAGCTATACGATGGGTGCAGCACACACACACACAGTGGTCTTAAGAAGTAGTTTAAGTGACTTCTACTGGCGATCCAGATTTGAAAGTGTTGAAAACATTACGTTTTTCAGATGTGTAAGTCACCAAATTGCCGAAGTTTTGGGATCATTGGGGTTTTAGCTTCACAGATCTCTCGGCTACGCCCTTGTTGTTTCACGATAGCGGCCGTCAGACGCAACAAATGCGATCCTTTACTTCCCTCCACCTTGAGCTACGCTTTGCTGCTTGGGACCCTAAATGTTTTAGTTATAAAGCGGCAGAATAACAAAAATTGCCCACGTACTGAAGTAATGCCAGGTGGTGTAATCATCGTATAGCAGTGAACGGTGGGGGATTTTTCTTGAAAATGTTCGTGTGGCATCCCTGGAAGTTTGGTATTTTAGCAACTTTTCCTTTTTTGAGTTATCGTGTTGACAGACACACGCATGTAGAGAAGTGAAAGTGGTGTTAAGATGGAAACTGAGCTGCAGGACGAAAGTAATAGAGGAATTGATTTCTGGTGAGAAGAGATTGAGGTCGCCAGTGTTCCATTATAGCGAGGTCTGTCTTGGAAACACTTGACTGACGCTCATAACGAGCATCGCCAGATACTCGTTTTATAATGGTGAAGGGATGTGCGGGCGTCCTTGTCGAGTAATGAACATTTAATAGATTACCTATTAGACATTCTTTCCGACAAGTCAGTCACCGTCAGCTGAACATTAAGTCAGTGATTTACAGTCTCAATACTTCAAATTTTTAACATGCAACATTCATATCTCAGTATGTTTATCTCGATAAACAACAATAGTACCAACCTTAGAAAGTTTAAGTTCCAAGTTCGACGATTTTACATTGTTTAGAATTTGTCTGGCAGCCATCATTAGTGAATTTGTAAACAAGGATAAAACTGGTCATCGTTATGAAATATGAGTACAATACTTTCATTTGAAAGGTCTTAAAACTGAACTAGATTCTACTTTGGGGAAGTCTGCTCCTTCGTTTACAACAGTGAAATATTGAGTGGCAGAGTTTAAGCGCGGCCGTACGAGCTGCCAAGACGAACATCTCAGTGGTCGACCAAATGAGGTTACAAGTCCAGAAATTGTAAACAAAATCCACAAAATGGTATTGGATGACCGACGGCTGAAAGTGCACGAGCTAGCAGACATTACAGGCATTTCAGAAAGTTCTGTACATCGCATACTGACTGAAAATGTTCATATGAGAAAGTTGTGTGCAAGGTGGGTGCCTCGTTTGCTCACAATAGAACAAAAACAGCATCGTGAGGATGTTTAAGTCGAGTGTTTGGTAATGCCTCGCTGCAATAAAGCTGAGTTTTTGCGTTCATTCATAACAATGGATGAAACCTGGGTCCATCGTTTCACACCTGACACGTAGGAACAATTGAAACAGTGGATTGGAAGGGGAGAATCGGCTCTAAAGAAGGCGAAGACTTCCATCTGCAGGCAAGGTCATGGCGTCAGTTTTCTGGGACGCACGCGGGATAATTTTCATTGATTATCTCAAAAAAGGAAAAGTAATCAATGGCGAATATTATGCGAACTTGTAACAACGTTTGTGATGAAATCGAGCAAAAAACGTCCGCATTTAGCGAAAAAGAAAGTTTTGGTTCATCAAGACAATATACCAGTTTACACTTCCATTATTACCCTGGCCAAAATCAATAAGTTAAAGTTCGAATTGCTTCCTCATGCACCCTATTCGCCAGATTTAGCCCCCTCTGGTTATTTTCTGTTTCCAAACTTGAAGAAATGGCTTGGTGGTAGAAGATTTGCCAACAATGAAGAGGTGGAGTCTGCAGTTGATGGCTATTTTGCAGACCTCGATAGTTCTCAATATAAACAGGGTATCGAAGCTATTGAACATCGCTGGGAAAAGTGTATCGAGCTGAAAGGAGACTATATAGAGAAATAAAGATGTTTTTCCCCAAAATTTTTGTGCTTTTTGTTTTTCTTAGTTAGGTCGGGTACTTCTGGGACTGAAGAATAAACCAATTAACAATAATTTGACTTCCATCGCCATGTACGCAGACGACACAGTCCCTTTTTACTCACACTCCAAACCAAATACATCAATTAGACGCTTGCAAGCATCACTTTAACTATTAGCTTACAGTATGAAATATTTAACTTAACATCAACAAGGCGGAAGAAAAAATATTTTCTCTACTACCTTGTCAAAACCTTGATTATTTACATTCACAGAATAAACAGGTAACGTGAGTTAAATATCTTGGCGTTCTACTGGACACAAACATGTCATATTACAACACTTGCTAACTCAAACTTTATTCATTAATTAAGAAACGCCCCAAGATTGACATGGACTGCCCCATTCTGCTTTGCAACTCTTTAATTCGACCTCTTCTCAGCTCCACAACAAATAAAACTGCAAGTTGTACACAATAAGTTTCTCCGCAGCCTCAACACCAACTTCCAATAGAACACTATATGAAGACAACAACGTTACTGGTGCTCAACCTGCATATCAAAACTAACATAACATTTCTTAACCAGAGGACTCCTGCTAATAATTGTTCATACATTTCATAATCATGTGCTTTAATTTTTGTAATTTATTATTGTTATTACTTGTACTTTCATTCAATTGTAACATTTATTTGTAAAGTTATATTACTAATAACTATTTCTGTTTATGTTAGAGGAACCAACATGGTCAACCTCAAATGTTAATGTGTTTAATGTTTTTGTTATCTATGGCCTGTATAGCAGAAATGCTGATTGCCAACAATAAAATTAAAACAATAATTTGCTACAAAGATTTAGAGAAAGTCGTTAACAGCACATGTGCAGATGCCTCTCTATAAACACATTATCTAAGTCTGTTTAGGAAGAAGGTAAGTGAAAATGAAGAATAAAGAAAGCGGTTAGAGTGCAGATGATCGCAGCAGGTTCCCGACGGCGATGAATGACACACACATGCTACCTACCACCCCCTCTGCAGTAGACCGCTTCGCCCTTCCGTCTGCATCTCGGGCGTGAACACTTCCATAACGGATTCAAGATGACACTCTCACACATGCACCAGATCATCTCGGCCCTACTCGCCACAGTTGCCACA
Source organism: Hymenopus coronatus (assembly GCA_030762935.1). Lineage (NCBI taxonomy): Eukaryota > Metazoa > Arthropoda > Insecta > Mantodea > Hymenopodidae > Hymenopus > Hymenopus coronatus. The sequence goes on from CM060885.1 coordinate 82,827,524, forward strand.
TTTCCTGCTTCATCCAATGCTGCCGATCCTTCTTATTGAATGTGCAAGAATGTTGAATAGTTCCACATAACGATAGATATTGATCTTAAGATAGCTATGTCCAGCGTTAAGGAATCTGGGAGGTGCTGAGAGATAAGAGGTGAAGATCATCAAGAAACTTGACACAGTACGTGTCACATAAAAATTAAATTTGAAATGAGGACAATAATAATAATAATTTATGCGTAAGCTTTCACGGCCTATGAGAGTCGGCTGATAAGTCCCGGGCCTCACACAGATATGGCGCCACTAGGCCAGTTAGACGGTAGCATCGTATAATTTAACTCTAGATTAGCTTGTATCCATAGTTACAGGTCAATCAATATCTTGTTTAGTTTTCCAATGACAGCATTTTAAACAAGACAACTTTAGAGTCTTCACGAAAATGTAGGATTTGGAAAAACGAGCAGTGAGTAAATACTTCCATTTGAAAGGCTTAACGCCTAAAGAAATCAAGGAGGAAATGGACAGTATATTGAAAGACTCTGCCCCTTCATATTCAATGATTAAAAGGTGGGTTGCAGGGTTTAAAATGGGACGTACGAGCACTAGTGATGAGCCTCGCTCTGGACACCCTGTAGAAGTGACAACTCCACAGATCATTGAAAAAGTGCATCGCTTAGTACTGGAAGACCGCAGATTAAAGTTGTTTGAGATAGCAGAGGCTGTAAACATATCAAAAGAACGACGCTCGTATTCTCTTTGTACATCCATGGCAATGAAAGTAAGAACAATGGAGCAAAAGATTTCCGTGATACACAACCAGTTGCTTGGGTTGTTTATACAAGAGTGAGATCCACGAAACAGAATGAGGTCAGGAGACTCTTGTACAAGGGAAGAACACACTTGGTCGCAGTATAATTTACGTAATGATCCTGTTGAGGCTGTGCTATAGATGAGCGTGTGCAAGTCCACTAACGAGCTCACAATAAACCACATTCGCGCCGCGCACATGTGCTCCATTCACATCTCTCCAATAAGTTATTGTTAAAAAGCTTATGCTGCCATTTACTTCATACTAATCGAGAAAATTAGCAGAAATAGTCCTATTACTTGCTTCCCTGTAAGTATGAGACGCGTTTTTTTAAAACCTCCGATAGGCTATAAATAAAAGACCACTTCATAGAAAACAATTTTATTACTAAACGTTTTGCACACTTGTGGTTACTTTTCAACATAATCACCGAAAAGATTGAGACATTTATCGTACCTGTGCACAAGCTTTGCAATACCTGCTTCAAAAAATGTTGCCGCCAATGATTTCAAATGAGCTTTGACGTTGTTTTGAAGATCTTCGTACTTTACGACGTTTTCAGAGAGCCATTGAAAACAAACGAAGAGGAATGCTGACTTCAGAAGTGTTTTTTTTTTTTTTTTTTTTATTTTTATATAATATAAAGTCCCGATGTCTGATCGGGACTCCGGCGCTGTATACCCCACTTTTTATTTACCTAATTTGTTTACTTTGATTACTGAATTTCTGATTTACTTTTTACACACACATATAAAACCCATGCCCAAGGCAGGACTCGAACCCACGATCCTCTGCGCTGCGAAACACCAAAGCGAGAAGCTTTGGCGAGCGCGGCCATGGGGACCGGCATGCTGATCCATAACAACGCTCGTCCACACACTGCTGGCACAACCCATCGGCTCCTTGAACAATTTCATTGGGACATTTTCGATCATCCGCCGTACAGTCCTGACCTGGTAACCAGCGACTTTCACCTTTTCCCTGAACTGAAGACGTGGCTAGGAGGGCAGCACTTTCAAACCTAAGAAGATCTTCAAAACAACGTCTATCCTATCGGAGGCTGAAAAAAAAAACGGCCCTCGTGGAAGCGAAATAAGGGAGTACCATAGGTTAAAGTGATAGTCAAAAGCTGGTTGCTATGTGACTGAAGTTGGTTTGTTTGTATGGACACGAATTGACAAATTCCTGTATAAGAAAAGTATACGTTTTTTAAAGCTGAAACGAAAAACAAGAATATCTCAAAAACGAATAATTCCATGAAAAAATGTATATAACATACATTGTATGCTTTAACAAGCTCTACATTTTTGTGTAGTAAGATTTTTTTCTATCTCTTAGTTTAGCAGTTATGAAAAATTCTGTAAAATTCATCCAGCATGAAGTAGCCTTCAGAGGCTATTCCCAGAAAATTCAAGATATTCATTTTATTTGTCAGGTAAATATCTTTAATATACGATATTTTAATCAAAATCGTTAGAACCATTTTTGAGAGAATCAAAATTTTCAAAAAAAGTTGAATGTCAAGAAAATCCCCCACCCCCAAATACCCTTTACGTGGAACTTTGGCCGCGTCGTAGCCGAGTGGTCAGACCACTCGCCTCTCACCTAGACGGCTCGGGTTCAATTCCAAGCGATCGCATGTGAGATTTGTGGTGGACAAAGCGGCGCAAGGGCGGGTTTTCTCCGGGTTCTCCGGTTTCCCCGCCATCTCATTCCACCTTCATGTAGCATCAGTGTCATCGCCTGCGGTGCCAGAGCAGTAAACGCGGGCGTTAAACACTACAAAAAAAATTGGAACTTTTTTAATAAATTTTGATTTTCTCAAAAATGGCTCTAAAGATTTTGATTAAAATGACGTATATTAAAGACATGTACATGACAAATAAAATGCACATCTTGAATTTCCTGGAAATAGCCTCTGTTCTGGATGAATTTTACGGAATTTTGCAAAACTATTAAACCGTAAGAGATGGACAAAAACTTACCACACAGAAAATGTAGAGCACATTAAAACACACAATTTATATTATATACATTTTTTCATGGAGAATATCGTTGAGATATTGTTTTTGGTATCAGCTTTTCTCATACAGGAATTTGTCAACTCGTGTCCATACAAACAAAGGAACTTCAGTCACATAGCAACAAGCTTTTGACTACCACTTTAACCTATGCTACTCCCTTATTTCGCTTCTACTTACAAGGAAGCAAGTAATAAGACTATTTCTGCTAATTTTTTCTCGATTAGCATGATGTAAATAGAAGCATAAGCTTTTTAACAATAATTTGTTGCAGAGGTGTAGAGAAAGTGATGTGAATGGAACACATGAGATTTTTGTATATAGTACGTGTAGAGAAAGTAGAAATTATTGTACGTTACTTTTCGATCCATAAACTGTATTTGTTATTTCGTAAGGTAATACTTGATTGAGATAAGGAAACAAACGAGGAATTTGATCTGCTGGAAAGCCTGTAACAAAGATAGTGTTAATTACTGCGTGGAACGGCGCTCGCTGAGTCACAGGCTGTCATTCACAAGAAGCTAGTTTGAATAACCCGCTCCATTTCTTGTAAATTTGCCACTTACAAGAGCTTAGACGAGGTTCTCTGTCATCATCACTTTCAGAAGCAGAATCGTGGACATTTGAAGTGCTCTGTGAAGTTGACGGAAGCCCTGAGCAGTCGCCGCTTTTGTCTTTCCTTTTCTTTTTAAGAGAAGAAGAGGACAGAGATACCAAGTTCAAATTTATACCGTTCTAGTTTGAAACATTCCATTGTGCGGAAAATAATCTATTGTAATGTGAACTAATTTATGCAAAATAAACCGTTACAACTTCTCACAATGAAGGCACATTACAAAAAATCTGGTGTTCCATTCACAACACTTTATCTACATCTCTGCAACAAATTGTTGTTAAAAAGCTTATGTTTCTATTTATTTCATGATTATCGAGAAAAAATAGCAGAAATAGTCTTGTTGCTTGCTTCTTTGTAAGTAGAAGCGAAATAAGGGAGTACCATAGGTTAACGTGATATTCAAAAGCTTGTTGCTATGTGACTGAAGTTCCTTTGTTTGTATGGACACGAGTTGACAAATTCCTGTATGAGAGAAGTGTAAGTTCTTCAAAGCTGAAACCCAAAAACAACGAATATCTCAAAAACGATCAATTCCACGAAAAAATGTATATAACATAAATTGTGTGTTTTATCGTCATTTACATTTCTTGTGTAGTTAGTTTTTGTGTATCTTATACTGTTTACCAGTTATGCAAAATTCAGTAAAAATCATTCAGGATAAAAGTCTTTTGAGGCTATTCCCAGAAAATTCAATATATACAATTTATTTGGCAAGTAAATATCTTAAATATAGAGATTTTAATAAAAATCGTTAGAGCCATTTTTAAGAAAATCAAAATTTTCGAAATTTTTTCCATATAAAGGGTAGTTGGGAGTGGGAGGATTTTCTTGAAAATCTTCGTCGCATCCTTGGAAGATACCAAACTTAAATACCAAGTTTGGTTTTAAACGGTCTTTTCGTTTTTGAGCTATGCTGCCCACAGACACACACACACGGACATTTTTCAAAAAATGCTTTTTTTGGATTCAGGGGATCTCAAAACATATATTTCCAGTGAAATCTCGGTATCGAATTTTTGGGTGCAATACAATACCTTCTCTATACACTATGTACATAGTCCGTATAGAGAAAGCAAAACTTTTTTTTTTTTGATTCAGGGACCCAAAACATGTATTTCCAGTAAATCTTGGTATTGGGTGCATTACAATACCTTCTCTATCCACTATGTACATGCTACATATGGGGTTAGAGAAAGTAAAAATAAAGCGCATTTGACATATTGTATACAAGACACGAGTAAGTCTGAAAGGGTTCCTAGAAATGTCATTAAATGTAGGAAACCCAAGGTAAAGCACTCCCGAACGTTTTGTCTTTCAGAAAGTCATGAACATAAAATAGCTATCTACTATCTTCGCGCATGACCTATACAATAAGCTGATGACTAGGCGAGTTTTCAAGTAAACATGTACAGCCAGTTCTGTATACCTTTTTATTAAATTAACTTACAAATACAGCATTGAAACTTTCACTATAAACTGGAATATATAATGGGTTACTTTACCCAACTTTGGAAAATATATTATTTTGTAAAAGTACACTTTTACTATTATTTTATATTATATCCAATGTGAAATATTACTTAGAGACACTCAACATTTGAAGAAATGTATGTATTTTGGGATTATTCTGAATGAATTTTGCGAAATTTTTTATAACTAGTAAACTGTAAGCGATAGATGAAAACTTCATAATAGAAAATGTAGAGCTCGTTAAAACACATGATTTATGTTATATAGGTACATTTTTTTCGTGTAGTTGATCGTTTTTTAGATATTCCTTGTTCTTGGTTTCACCTTTAAAAAACTTATGCTTTGTCAACTCCTGTCCTTATAAAAACAAAGGAACTTCAGCACATAGCAACCAGCTTTTGACTATCATTTTGGCCTATGCTGCCCACTTATTTCCCTTCTACTTGCATGGAAGAAGTAATAAAATGATTTCCGTTAATTTTTTCGATTAATATGAAGTAAATAGAAGAATAAGCTTTTTAACAATAATTTGTTACAGATATGTATAGAAAGTCATGTGAATGGAACACACCAGATTCTTTTTCTGAAAAGTGTAATTAAGCTATTGGATTCATTCTCAGTTTTCACTTCTTCTGCTTTCTGCCTTTCAACATCGGGCCTTCTATTCATTTTCTGTACTCTACTCTGTCCTGTGCCTTCCTCTTCAACTCAATTATTTCCATCCCAGTTTTTCTTGGTATTTCTCCAATCTATTGTTCCCATTCCTTTCTCGATCTTCCCCGTCTTCTACTTCCTTCTAATCTTGCCGCAAATACTTGTTTTGTTTGCCGCTGGTCATTCATTCTATTTAGGTGTCCATACCATTTTAAATGTCTTTTCTCTATCTCTTCCACTAATGGGTCCAAATTTATACTTCTTAAATAATTTTAACTGTATCTTATTGCTCAGAGTCTCTGAACTAAATTTCAAGGTTGTATCATGAATAATTTTTGTAAAAAGGGAACAAAAGGTTTAGTAAAAATAATAAAAACAGCTGATTTATGAAAGTTACTTATCAGATATATACACAATTTGTGCTGTGTAATGTACATACGCATGAAATTTGTTGAACTTATGTGTAATAGTTTCAGAGAAATTAGTATTTAAGTAAAAGGATATACTTTTGCATATTTCAGTCAGGTATCTCCCGTTAGAAAGCAGTTGAAAATGATGGCTGGTTGCTTTGTGATCCAAAAGAAAGTGGTCACAGGTAAGAAACAGATGAATGCTAACCGGAAAGAACGTGACCTGACATCTATCGGAGGGGGCTGGGAGTGTAATTGAGCCGGACTGTGAGGGACTCAGCGGTCGGTCACTCATTCTGCTAATGGGCAATCTGCTGGGGTGAGACGTTCTCCCTTTCGTTTCCTGTTGCCAAACCAACATGCCTTCCTTCATATTCTTAAATAGCTTATTCTTCTACTTCATGCTAATCGAGGGAAATAAGGGAATACGCTAGGCTAAACCGACAGCCAAATGTTCTAAAATGTGGTTGCTATGGGATTGAAATCCGTTTCTTTGCGTGGCCAGAAATTGACAAATTCCCTGAAACAAATAACAAAAAATATCTAAAAACTCTGATGTATTCAATTCACATGACTTTCTCTATATCTGCAACAAATTACTGTTAACAAGCTTATTGTTCTATTCACTTATTGCTAATCAAGAAAAAATTGACAGAAATAGTGTTATTACTTGCTTCCTTGTAAGTAGAAGGGAAATAAAGAGAGTACCATAGGTTAAAGTGATAGCCAAAAGCTGGTTGCTATGTGACTGAAGTTCCTTTGTTTGTATGGACAGGAGTTGACCAATTCCTGTATGAGAAAAGTATGTTTTTCAAAGCTGAAACAAAAAACAAGGAATGTCTCAAAAACGATCAACTCCACGAAAAAAATGTATATAACATAAATTGTGTATTTTAACGTGTTTTACATTTTTTGTGGGGTAAGTTTTTGTCTATCTCTTACAGTTTAGCAGTTATGCAAAATTCTTCCAAAATAAGGTAGGTAGTCTTCGGGGGCAATTCCCAGAAAATTCAAGATATACATTTTGTTTGACAGGTAAATGACTTTAATATACGATATTTTAATCAAAATCGTTGGGGCAAATTTTGAGGAAAACAAAATGCCCGAAAATTTTTCCATGTAAAAGGTAGTTTGGGGTGGGTAGATTTTTCTCAAAAGTTTCGTGTCGCATCCTTGAAAGATATAAAACTTAAATACTAAGTTTGGTATTTTACCATTTTCTGAAAATGCTTTTTTTGGATATAGGGTACCCTAAAACATATTTCGGTGAAATCTGGGTATGGAATTTTTGGGTGGAGTGCAATACCTTCTCTATACACTATGTACATAGTACGTGTAGAGAAAGTAAAAACGATCAACTCCATGAATAAAATGCATTAAACATAACTTGTTTGTTATAACGAGCACTATATTTTTTGTTAACTAAGTTTTTGTCTATCTCTTACTTGGTATTTACGTTTAGTATCATCCAAGGATGTGATACAAGATTTTCAGAAAAATCCCAACCCCAAACAGCTCGTTATGGTGAAAAAAATTCGATTTCCCCCCCTCAAAATGGGTCTTATCATTTTGATTAAAATGCCGTACATTTTTGGGAATAGCCTCTGAAGACTTCATTCTGGACCACGTCTGCATAACCAGTAAACCGTAAGAAACTGACAAAAACTTGTAAATCTCGTTAAAACATACAATGTATATTTTTACTTTCTCTACATCTACTATGTAGAGAAGGTATTGTATTGTACCCAAAAATTTGATACCGAGATTTCACCGGAAATATATCTTTTGAGACCCCCTGAATCCAAAAAAAGGAGTTTTTGAAAAATGTCCGTGTGTGTCTGTCTATGTGTGTGTGTGTGTGTGTGTGTGTGTGTGTGTGTGTGTGTGTGTGTGTGTGTCTGTGGGCAGCGTAACTCAAAAACGAAAAGACCATTAAAAACCTAACTTGGTATTTAAGTTTGGTATCTTTCAAGGATACGACACGAAGATTTTCAAAAAAATTCCCCCACCCCAAACTACCCTGTGCATGGAAAAAGTTTCGAAAAATTTTATTTTCTTTAAAATGGCTCTAACGATTTTAATTAAAATTAATTAATATTTACTTGCCAAATAAAATGTTTATCTTGAATTTTCTGGGAATAGCCTCAGAAGACCTCTTTGTTCTAGATAATTTTTATTGAATTTTGTAAACGTAAACTTACTACACGAAACATGTAGATGACGATAAAACACATAATTTATGTCATACATTTTTTTGTGGAGTTGATTATCTTTAAGATATACCTTGTTATTGGTTTCAGTTTCTGCTTCCCCCAAACGGGAATTTGCTTTGGGGTAACTTTTCCCCTGGAAAATGCTGTTCCAGTTGATGTAATACATCTTTGTTGCAGATGCAGACAATCCTGTACCACAACTCGAGCGGGAGTGAAGCTTTTACAGGGAATCTGAAGCAGAAAGAGGTTCACCGCGCCATTACCCTGCACCCAGTCAAGAGCTATAAGCACATGTATCGCATGCACAACTACATGAAGGTAAAAAACTGCTACAATTTACTCTGGTCGTGCTTCCTTTGTTTTATGGTATGCGAACTTGAACTTGTGGATTTTGTATATAAAACGTTTCGTAAAGAAGTATTGGGGATTACATTAGCAAGAGATAATGAAATAAATCGAATTGAAATGGGAAATGTAGCAAGAAAAGGATTGGTTATGAAAAGAGCTTTGAAATACTGCTATAGGATCTTTAATTTAGAATTTCATTTGTTAAAACATTGCGTAAAATGCAAATAAATGAGTATACAAAGCACGGATTAGATGAATGAATTAAATAACTTAGCGGGCGAGGTTTGGAAGAAAATAGAAGCTAACAACAAAGGTTTCTGAAAACGTGTCAGAAGAAAGTTTGAAGATATCAAAATACAAAGGTTATACACTCAGATAACTGAGAAGTGTTCATTATTATTTTATTTAATTTATTTTTCACACATTCGTGTGTAGGACAGGAGTTGGATAGGTAGAGTCAGACTGAAAAATGCAATGTCATAGCAGGGATTTGAACCACGGATCTCCTGGTCTCTAGCCGTGTGTAGGACAAAGAGTTGGATAGGTAGAGTCAGACTGAAAAATACAATGTCATAGCCGGGATTTGAACCATGGATATCCCGATCTCTAGCTGTGTGTAGGACAGGAGTTGGATAGGTAGAGTCAGACTGAAAAATACAATGTCATAGCCGGGATTTGAACCAGGGATCTCCCGGTCTCTAGCCGTGTGTAGGACAAATAGTTGGATAGGTAGAGTCAGGCTGAAAAATTCAATGCCATAGCTGGGATTTGAACTAGGGATCTCCCGGTCTCTAGCTGTGTATAGGACAAATAGTTGGATAGGTAGAGTCGGGCTGAAAAATTCAATGCCATAGCTGGGATTTGAACCACGGATCTCCTGGTCTCTAGCCGTGTGTAGGACAGGAGTTGGATAGGTAGAGTCAGACTGAAAAACGTAGTACCATAGCCGGGATTTGAACCATGGATCTGCAGGTCTCAGGCGGTTTGCTTTGCCACTGAGCTACCGTGGCAACATGCGAGCAGAGCATTGAATTTCTCAATTGACTCGCATGTTTCCCGGTAAACCACAAGGTGATCTCAAATTATTTTCAGATGACAACCCCAATGGCGACTTACAATGTTGTAAGTACTTTAAGTTCCAGGATTCATAGTAAAGCCAACTATTGTGGTCCATTAGTGCTAATTTAATTGTTTTTCACACAAGCCGTATGTAGATCAAGAGTTTAGGTAGAGTCACACTGGAACATTTAATACCGTGCAGGAAACGGGAGGTCCGTGGTTCATATCCCGGCTAAGGCATTGAGTTTTTCAGTCTGACTACCTATTCGTTAGTATTTATTTTATGTTACATTGAGAAACAATTGTGGCCCCAGGGAGGTGGGATGACGACGGGCGCAAGCCTGTATCAGTTGCAGTTGGAACACTACCGACGCCGCACGGGTCCCTGATACTCCCGAGGCCTGAAACCAGAAGACACCAGAGTAATCTTTTACCAACCAGCCGCGCTCCGTCTCAACCTGCAAGAGGTGTTGAGGTAACAATAGCAACAGACTCTCGAAAACACCTATGGATCAGGTAGACCGGCCTGAAAGCGGGTCACAGACGAACCCACTAGGTGTTAAGTGTTTCAATTTTTACGTTACTTCATTAAAAATCTGATGTGTTCCATTCACATGACTTTCTCTACATCTCTGCAACAAATTATTGTTAAAAAACTTATGCTTCTGTTTACTTCATTTTAACCGAGGAAAAAAAAAAAAAATAGCAGAAACAGCCTTATTACTTGCTTCCTTATAAGTAGAAACGAAATAAGGGAGTACCATAGGTTAAAGTGATAGTCAAAAGCTGGTTGCTATGTGACTGTAGTTCCTTTGTTTGTATGGACAGGAGTTGATACATTCCTGTATGAGAAAAGTATAAGTTCTTCAAAGCCCTCCATGGTGTAATGGTTATCATGCTAGCTTCATATACCCAAGGTCGCGGGTTCAAATCGGGCGGACGACGATGGATTTTTTCGGGAGTAAAAATCCTTAGCATGGCTTCCTTTGGAAGAGAAGGAAAGCCGTTGGTCCCGTATCGTAGATTTACGGCATGTAAAAGAACCTCAAGCCTGATAGAGAGGCCTCTGACAAAATTAAGCGGTCTTTCACGCCCAGTATAGAATGGGACGCTGAGAACCATAGCAGTTAAAGAGCGTCCATAAATAACATGCCATTTCCAATTTAATTTTCAAAGCTGAAACCAAAAAGACGGAATATCTCAAAAATGATCAACTTCACGAAAAAATGAATATAACATAAATGGTGTGTTTTAACGTAATCTACATTTTTTGTGTGCTACGTTTTTGTCTATCTCTTACGGTTTAGCAGTTATGCAAAATTCCGTGAAATTCAGTCAGAATAAAGTAGTCTTAAGAGTCTATTCCCAAAAAATTCAAGATATACATTTTATTTGTCTCATAGATATCTTTAATATAAGATATTTTAATCAAAATCTTTAGAGTCATTTTTGAGGAAATGAACACTTTCGAAAAAAGTTTCATGTAAAGGGTAGATAGGGATGGGGGAGATTTTCTTGAAAATCTTGGTGTCGCATCCTTGGAAGATACCAAAAGTTTGGTATTTAATAGTCTTTTCCTTTTTGAGCTATGCTGCCCACAGACATACACACACGGACATTTTTCTAAAAATGCTTTTTTTTGATTCAGGAGGTCTCAAAACATATATTTCTGATGAAATGTCCGTATCGAATTTTTGGGTGCAATACAATGCCTTCTCTATAGCATGTGTAGAGAAAGTAAAAAAGCACAATTAAAATTTAAAAGTTGTTTTTGGAGTCTAAACCAAAGATGACACAGAGAAACCTAGAGCATTTTCCAAAAGTGGATGTATTGTGAACCTAAGGTTAAAATATTAGATCAAAATTTTAAATTATTTTGTTGCAAAGCACTTTTTAGTGACGTGACAAAAACATAAACAAATTTGACCATAGCTACCAAACCATTTCAGCAAAATGGATGAAATTTGCACTGTAAGTTATTTGAATTACATTACACATATGGTATAAATTTTAAAAAAACTAGCATTATTAGTGTATAACTTCAAACTTTCCTGCACATCATCCTGTGTATACACACTGCTGCAAACGATACCTAACAAATACAACACACTAGGGGTGTTCAATAAGTCTTTAGAAAACCCAAGAAATTACACTCGTAGCATTGAAAAATGTTTTTATTTAGTAACTGTCGTCTCTTACTAGATGGCAGTTAAAATTTGATCACGTGGTTTTGTTGCATTTTCACTTTGACAGCTTGGTATGAGGTGTTGCTTTAGCAAATGATCCAACTGTCCTCTTGTGTCCAGACACATATGCACTCGTTAAAGCATGGAATGTGAATTTGAAGCCTTGAAATTCTTCTTCTGTGCATAAAGCAATGGTTTTTGGTCCCCCTCTACCTATCCGTCTCTCATGCTAGATACTAGCCAGTGAGACTAAAATGTGCTAGAGCCACATCATGTTACTTCTTATTGAAGACAGTACTAGAAAGGCATGCTGGGGAATATATTACACAAATGTTAACAAGTAGCCATAGCAACACAAGACCAACTCTGCAGGCTAAAATGGGTCAAAGCCTTCTATCAACGAGAACATAAATAAATGAAGTTATTAGGTTGGACCCAGAAAGCGCTTGAAGGTGACTTTCATTAATAAATTGATAACACGAAAATTAAGCGTTTTAGAACATATTTATATGAACAAATATTTACCTGCTAAATTATCTGCAGTCATGTATGTGCATTTTTTTATTTTCCTTATTACAGTGTGTATACAGTCTGTTCTTTCTTTAATGTCTTATTTGTTTTCTTTTGCAAACATGGGACAACAAAGTGGTATGTATGTGTATCTTGTTTAAAAATAATTTAATATTGTATTATATGGATATATGTTGAAAATCTTAAGTGTTTTCAATTTAGTTCTTTATTTAGTGATAGAGCAAACTTGCCTAATATGTGTAAGGCCTTTAAAGAAGTGAAATTAACCTTATTATCGAATGCAGAGCATGTAAGAGCCAAAATGTTGTCCTCTGGACATGATGTAACCAACCACACTCTCCCTGTAAAGACATTTTCATATATAGCAAAATATGTGAAGGTGGGGGAAGATATATCAGCAGCTGTTTCTAAGTCAGAAGCAGTGAAACATAGATGCTGCCAACATATAAAAATTGATCACAGAAGAAACCAGTAGAAATTATTGACACCTAAGCACAGAAAAATCAAGATTATTTACACATGCTAATCTAGAACCTAAAACAGCATTTTTTTCTGGTTCTACAATCTTTAATGATAATTTGTATTCAAATATCGATAGTTCTGAATTTTGTAATATGAACAACAATTATGAATGATATTAACAATTTGAATGCCACCTGTCCTCTAGCAGTGAAACAATGGACATTGTGTAAAAACAAAGCAAACCTAGTATTTTTGGTATATTTCAATATCAATTGTATGTTTTAAAGTTTTGTAATAAGATATTACAGTGGGTAAAAGTGAAGAATAAATGCCTAGATAGTTCCATGACGTATATTAATTATGGTTGCCCTATGTCAACTACATATAAAAAGTTTTTAAACCCATAAGAAATAGAAATGGCATAGCAACTATAGATTCCAAAAAAAATCTTTTATATTATAAAATGGATTATTTATAACTCAGTGACATAGTTTGCTTTTAAATAAATTAATATTTAATGAATGAGCATTTTAAATAAATCTGTTGAACATATCTAAGGCTAAAACTTCTTAATCTAAATGCAGTACAAATGAAAAACAGCTGAATATCTTTACAGATAAAATGAGTATTCAGTGAGCATTTCTATCAGAATTTTTGTGGGGTAAGGGGCTGTGTGTGCAAAATAAGCACTTATGAATATGAGTAAAGGGTTCTTTGGGGTGGGAGGGATTTTCTTATAATCTTCGTGTCACATCCTGGGAAGATACCAAACAAAAGTACCAACTTTGGTATTAACAGTCTTTTAGTTTTTGAGGTATGCTGTCCACAGACACATATACATGAACTTGTTTATAAAAATGTTTTTTTTTTAACTTATGGGAACCTCAAAACATGTATTTGTGGTGAAATCTCAGTATCAAATTTTTGGGTGAAATACAATATTTCCTGTATACATTATGTACATAGTACGTGTTGAGAAAGTAAAAAAGCCTGCTCTAACCTACAGAAAATATTAATTTTATGTACTGTTTCAGAGCCTGAAAATCCAAGAGCTTCAGCAGCAATCCTTGAAGTTACATCGAGATATTGCTAAGATGGTTCAACTTTTAGGTGATAAGCCAGAAAATGCAGAGCACATGATGCTAGGAAATACTCCACTCTTTCCTGCTAAGAAGGGAAGTCCAGCTTACCTAGGAGATACAGCCATGTTGGGTAAGAATTTGCAAAACATTCATCTCATTTTTTATTAACCCTTTGTTGCCTGTTGGTACCTATAATTTCCGCTTGTTTTAAGCATAACTATACAAGTAGGGTTGTACTCTAGGATTAATTTCATGTTATACTAACCTTCAACCATAAACGAAGGTAATCAAAACTGTTTTATGTTGTAAAAATATATAACATGGTTGCCCTAAAATTGCAGCGATTTTTTTAAATAATAGAAGAGAAAACCGACATAACTACAGCCAAATGTAACCCTATTAACTTCCAAGCATTGCACCGATTATTTTACTTGGGCTCTCCCCATCATTTACCACAGTCACTGGATTTGAACTTGCAATGTCATTACCTATTACCTAACACTCATTTGAACTACTTTTTACTTTCTCCATACGCACTATGTACATAGTGTATAGCGAAAGTATTGCACTCCACCAAAAAATTTGATACCGAGATTTCACCGGAAATATATGTTTTAGGGTCCCCAATATCCAAAAAAAGCATTTTCACAAAAAGATCTGTTTGTGTGTGTGTCCGTGTGTCTGTGAACACGATAACTCAAAAACCAAAAGTCGGTAAAATACCAAACTTGGTATTTAAGTTTAGTATCTTCCAGGGATGCGACACGAAGATTTTGAGAAAAATCTCCCCACCCCCAACTACCCTTTACATGGAACTTTTTTCGAAAATTTTGATTTTCTCAAAAATGGCTCTAACAATTTTGATTAACATTTCGGATATTAAACATATTTACCTGACAAATGAAATGAATATCTTGAATTTTCTGGGAATAGCCTCTGAAGAGTAGTTTATTCTGGATGAATTTTACTAAATTTTGAATGACTGCTAAACCGTAAGAGATGGACAAAAACTTACTACACAAAAAATGTAGAGCACTTTAAAACATACAATTTATGTTATATACATTTTTTTCGTGGGGTTCGTCGTTTTTGTGACATCACTTATTTTTGGTTTCTGCTATGAAAAACGTATACTTTTCTCATACAGGAACTTGTCAACTCCTATCCATATAAACAAAGGAACTTCATTGACATAGCAAGCAGCTTTTGGCTATCACTTTAACCTACGGTTGTCCCTTATTTCGCTTCTACTTACAAGGAAGCGAGTAATAAGACTATTTCTGCTAATTTTTTCTGATTAGCATAAAGTAAATAGAAGTATAAGCTTTTTAAGAATTATTTGTTGCAGGGATATGGAGAAAGTCATGTGAATGGTACACATCAGATTTTTACTTTCTCCATATGCACTATGTACATAGTGTATAGAGAAAGTATTGCACTCCACCAAAAAATTCGATACCGAGATTTCACCGGAAATATATGTTTTAGGGTCCCCAATATCCAAAAAAAGCATTTTCACAAAAAGATCCGTGTGTGTGTGTGTGTCTGATGTGTTCCATTCACATGACCTTCTCTACATCTCTGTAAAACTGTTTTGTTAAAAAGCTTATACTTCTATTTACTTCAGGCTAATCAGAAAAAATTAGCATAAATAGTCTTATAGCTTGCTTCCTTGTAAGTAGAAGCGAAATAAGGGAGTACCATAGGTTAAAGTGATAGTCAAAATTTGGTTGCGATGTCACTGAAGTTCCTTTGTTTGTATGGACAGCAGTTAACAAATTCCTGTATGAGAAAAGTGTAAGTTTTTCATAGCAGAAACCAAAAACAAGGAATGTCTCAAAAGCGACCATCTCCATGAAAAAAATGTATATAACATAAATTGTGTGTTTTAATGTGCTCTACATTTTTTGTGTAGTAAGTTTTTGTCCATCTCTTACGGTTTAACAGTTATGAAAAATTCCGTTAAATTCATCCAGAATAGAGTACTCTTCAGAGGCTATTCCCAGAAAATTCAAGACATACATTTTGTTTGTAAGATAAATAGCTTTAATATACAATATATTTATCAAAATCATTAGAGCCATTTTTGAGAAAATCAAAATTTCGGAAAAAATTTCCGTTTGTAGGGTAGTTGGGGGTGGGGGGATTTTTCTCAAAATCTTCGTGTTGCATCCCTGGAAGATACTAAACTTAAATAACAAGTTTGGTATTTTAACGATTTCATTTTTGAGTTACCGTTTTCACGGGGACACACACACACACACACACTCACACACACACACACACACACACTCACACACGGACCTTTTTCAGAAAATGCTTCTTTTTTTTTTAGATACAGGGGACCCTAAAACATATATTTCCGGTGAAATCTCGATATAAAATTTTTGGGTGGAGTGCAATACCTTCTCTATACACTATGTACATGGTACATATAGAGAAAGTAGAAATTAGTAGAAAAAATAAAAAAATTCAAACAATGGAAATTAATCACAGGAACCACAAAATTGATCCAGATAAACCTTGCTTCAAAAAGTTTACTTATCACCCTAAACTACACCACAAGTTTCAAAAAATATTCAAAAGACATAATTTTATTTCCCGCCAGAATAAGTTTAGGCTACAAAAAATGCTCTGTAAGAACTTAAAAGACCAAATCCAGGTACAGGCCGCGCTGTGGCCGAGTGGTTAGATCACTTGCCTCTCACCTAGACGGCCCGGGTTCGATCCCAAGCGACTGCATGTGAGATTTGTGGTGGACAAAACGGCGCTGGAGCGGGTTTACTTTGGGTTCTCCAGTTTCCCCCGCCATCACATTCCACCGGTGCTCCATCTTGGTTCATGTATCATCAGTGTCACTGCCTGCAGTGCCATAAGTACTTAAAGCGGGCCTTAAACACTATCAAAAAAAAAATCCATGTACACAAAAAATCAGGTATCTACAGAATAAATTGCACAGATTGCAACAAATTTTACATTGGTAAAACAAAAAGACACCTTGAAACAAGACTTAAAGAACATATGAGAGGAGTAAACTACAAACAAACTGACAAAGCTCATGTTGCACACCACTTTTGGTCTAATAACCATGAAATAATACCTAACATACACCTTATAAAACCCTCAAGATATAAAGCAGAGCTCGAAGTCTAGGAAAAAATCCTCATCAATAAAAAGCAATACCATGTATTCAACTTTGAATTGCCGCCACAAAATATATCGTGGAGGTTTGTCACTCAGCCACCAAGGACAGTCACTCCTCAACATAGAACACCCTGTGGAAATTCAATTGGAAACCATCAACAATGATGCCCACACGGCATCAAAACCGGTCTGGAAAAATTATACCTAAGTGATACTTAAGTGTTACAAACCCAACTCAAAAATATTGAAAACCATTAAAGTTATTTTGGAAATATAAGTTATAGGCTAGTTGATAAAAAAACTTATGTGTTCCATTTACTTGACTTTCTGCACAAACTATTGTTACAAAAGATTATTCCTTTATCTACATCAATATAAACATTATCAGAAATGGTTTTATTAATTCTTTCTATGTAGAAGGGAAATAAGGGGATATACTAGGCTAAAGCGGTAGTCAACTCTTTTAAAGCTGCTATGTGAAACAATTCAAATTCAGTCGCTTTTCACGACCAGGAGTAAAACAAAAACAAGATGAAACAAAAGATGACCTCCCATTTGAGAAAAGCTTAACTAAATTCTGAAGTTTTGAGACAAGTGAATTAGTTCAAGTGTAATAGCATGAGTTGGATAGTGACACTCACCTCACTTAAAATGAAATGTACAAAACAGAATGAAACAAAATCACAAAATAGAGTCTTCACACTAGAGTTCTAACTGGACAAGTTAAATTGTGCTAGATAAACAATTGTCATGTAAATCTTGTATGTAGTAAATTGTCGCGAGTAGTATTCTTAATAGTAAATTGTCGCGAGTAGTATTCTTAATAGCAAATTGTCGCGAGTAGTATTCTTAATAGTAAATTGTCGCGAGTAGTATTCTTAATAGTAAATTGTCGCGAGTAGTATTCTTAATAGTAAATTGTCGCGAGTAGTATTCTTAATAGTAAATTGTCGCGAGTAGTATTCTTAATAGTAAATTGTCGCGAGTAGTATTCTTAATAGTAAATTGTCGCGAGTAGTATTCTTAATAGTAAATTTTCGCGAGTAGTATTCTTAATAGTAAATTGTCTCGAGTAGTATTCTTAATAGCAAATTGTCTCGAGTAGTATTCTTAATAGTAAATTTAAAAAAGGTCATCTCAAATAATTTTCTACGAACAACTTATTTTTACTTCTTTCACAGTATGGGCTAGCAGTTCACGTGAATTAGAGGCATTAAAAGACCATCAGAATTCTATCAGATGCCAAAATAAAATGGAACATTGTAAAATACTTTTTGTTAAATTAAAAATGCTCACAATTGTAAATTTATATATTTATGACGTTCTAATAAACGTAAACGTAAACATGCTTAGTCATAGTGCAAGAAAAGAAATACACAATTACAATACAAGAAACATAAACAAACAAACTGGATATGCCTTACCAGAGATTAAGCGAAACAAGTAAACACTATAAAATAATAGTTTTTTAATGCACTAGCAGATAGAATATATAAATACAATCTTCAGGTATTTAAAAATAGAGTCTACACATGGCTATTGAAAAATCCTGTATATAGTATTGAGGAATTTGAAGAGCTGAACAAGAATAGCATATGGGTTTGAGTGTTGTTTTATATATGTACAGCGAAGGAGAAAACTGTTGTATGTTGTGTTAGTCCAAATAAAACAGAATTTACATACTTATGCTGTACAGGGAGATAAACATAGCAGGAATAAAGTTGGTATGCCACATCACACACTGCACAACACCTCAAAGTAGTAGGTATAACATTTTTCACTTCACTTTCCTCAAAAGTGGTTACGTTAATGTTCAACTCTTTAAAGAGTGGGTTTATAAATGCTTAATAAGACATTCTTTGTACAGTAACAGGAATTTGACATAAAAAGTAAATGTGACATGTAAATATTCAGCAATCTTATGTAATACATTATATATAGTGTTTAAGCGTTTCTTGACACAGCATATTGTAATTACCAAATGGTGAACAAATAATAATAATAATAATAATAATAATAATAATAATAATAATTATTATTATTATTATTATTATTATTATTAAAGTGACAAAGTCTATTGTAAATGTTTTGTATTTACCCAATGACTGATGAATAAATTCAATGCAATATGTTTGAAGGGTATTTCAGTTGAAGTCTGACTGATGGCTATGGTCTGTTATGGTGGAGACATCTAGCGTTCTCAGCAGAAGTTTGTACTCCTGTGGCAGTATTTCAAAATTCATGAGCCAGTTTTTGTTTTGTGTGATGAAAACATCAAACTATAACAGACAGATAAACCAGCAGTGGCACACCATTTTTGGACATCACATCATGACATTAAGTTGCTTAAACCTGTAAACAACCAAACAACACTCAACATTTTGGGAGAATATTTTCATCACACAACACAAAGACAAACACATGAGTATGAACTTCTGCTAAGAACACTAGATGTCTCCACCATAACAGACCACAGAGCAACAGTCGGATATCAACTGAAGAAGAGGGTGAACACCCTCGAAACATATACTTTGTAAGTTTCATTTTAAGTGAAATGAGGGTCACTATCCGGACTTATGCTATTATAAAAGTTTAACTACTTTAAAATTGAAAGCAATAATAAGGAAAATCGATAGAGCCATTTTTTAGAAAATAAAAATTTTTGAAAATTTTTCCATGTGAACAGTATTTGGGGATGGGGGGATTTTCTTGAAAATCTTTGTGTCGTGTCCTTGGAAGAAATTGAACTTAAATACCAAGTTTGGTATTTAACGGCCTTTTCGTTTTTGAGAAGCTTATTCTTCTATCTAAATCATGCTAATCAAGATAAACATTAGCAGAAATTGTCCTCATTATTTGGTCCCTTGTAAGTAAAAGTAAAAATGTAATGTGCTCCATTCACATGATGTCCTCTAGCTGTTCGGTAAACAAACCTTTTATTCAAAACATTAATCTGTTATCTAAATCATGCTAATCAAGATAAACATTAGCAGAAATTGTCCTCATTATTTGGTCCCTTGTAAGTAAAAGTAAAAATGTAATGTGCTCCATTCACATGATGTCCTCTAGCTGTTCGGTAAACAAACCTTTTATGCAAAACATTAATCTGTTATCTACTTCATGCTAATCAAGCTAAACATCAGCTTTATTACTAGCTCCTTGTAAGAAGAAGGGAAGTGTGGTGGAAGCCTCACATTCAAAAGGCAGCGAGTTTGAATCTCGCTTAGGGTGAGTTAACTAGATAAGTTTTTTTCGGTGGTTTCCCTTATCCTGAGAAGACGAATGTCAAATAATTTTAAGCTCCATGGACCCCCGAGTTCATCATTTGAGCAGCATTTCATCAATTTCATTCATCGTCCGATATGACCAATCAGGTTAAAGGACGTTAAGCTTAAAAAAAAAAAAAAAAAAAAAAAAAGTATTGTACTTTAAAAGACAGTTGCTAGGTGAAAAACTTGAAATTCTAATCTCTTTGATTGCCAGAGTAAACCAAGGAGAAACGAGAAGAAAGATGTCTTCTCATTTAAGTGGCTAAAATTGAAACCAATAATCCCCAATATCTCAAAAGCGGTTAACTCTACAAAAAAAAAAAAAAAAAAATGTATATGACATACATTGTGTTTTAATGAGGTCTACAATTTTTATATATCTCTTGTGGTTTCCCAGTTATATAAAAGTCATCCAGAATGAAGAACTCTTCAGAGGCTTTTCCCAGAAAATCCAAGATGTGCATTTCATTTGTCATAAATATATCTTAAACGTAAGGTATTTTAATCAAAATCATTAGAGCCATTTTTCAGAAAATTAACAATTTTGAAAAACTTTCCATGTAAAGGGTAGTTTGGGATGGGGGGATTTTATTGAAAATCTTTGTGTTTCATCCTTGTAAGATACCAAATTTAAATACCAAGTTTGGTATTTAACAGTCTTTTTGGACTTAGGGGTCCCAAAATATATATTTCTGGTGAAATCTCGGTATGGAATTGTTAGGTGCATTACAATGCCTTCTCTATACACTATGTACATAATATGGGTAGAGAAAGTAAAAATAGACTAAATTATATCTGTAAATATGCCAGTTTGAATGCCAAGTTCTCCAACTAACTGCATCATTTCCATATTGAATTTGAGTCTTGTAGTTTACTGGGAAAAATATAAGTATTTAGGGAAATTAATGTTATAGCAGCATGCAGTCATGATAGCTCATTTGAATGATTGATTTCTAACATAGCAAAATATTGTCTGTAACTGTGTATATTAACGATTCTGCTATTATTTGTAGGAATGGAACCAGGTTTGAATAAGTTCAGACCACGTTCGGAGACAGAAGTTCTTTCCTGGGATTTTATCTCTCGCCAACTTTATTCCTCCAGCAATGCCAATCCACGCCGGCGGATTGAGTCTCCACTAAGAGAAGGCCTAGATGATATTATTCGTGAGGTAAAGTGTCTCATGCACAACTACTACATCATGAGCAGTACCTTTGCTTTCTAATTTTATGAGTATTAAATTAATGTGGCTATATTTCTGTAGTAAAAAACGAGATACTTCTCTACTAAATTTGAAAATTAGCCAATAGCGTCTACTATGTAAGAGCAAATGAACACCTTACTTTTGACACTTTGTGGATATTTTTAGGGTATATGTTTTCTTTGAATGCCATTAAATGTAATGTAAATACCTAACTTAACATTTAAGTTCAATATCTTCCAAGGGTGCAACACAAACTACTCCTTATATGGAAAAAATGTAAATTTTGACTTTCTCAAAACTGGCTCAAACAATTTTGATTAAAAACAGAATATTAAAAATACTTATATTAAAATAAAATGTATATGTTGAATTTTCTGGAAATACTCTCTGAAGTCCTATTCATTCTGAATAACTTATGCATAGTTGGTAAACCGTAAAACATAGATAGAAAGTTACTACACAAAAATGTAGAGCTCGTTAAAAGACACAATTTACGTCATATATTGGTTGTTGAACGTTTTACTGCTTTTCTCTATAAAACATAGTTCCTTTAATTTGATAAAAGAAGTACACAAGTATCATATTAAACTATGCAATGTCAAAATAAAATAGCAGGAGTTACTGATAAACAGAAATTGGTTAATTTTAATCATTCCTTACGGAACAATGCACGTGTGTTATGACGTTCAAAATCATAACGGCTGATTCAGGTACCACGTGGAGAGCGTGTGTAAGCAACGGGGAGACGTGTGATACCAGTATAGTGAAGCGTAAGCGAGGAAACCTCTAAAAAGTGTCGAGAAAACAATTGTTCTTAACGTATACAATAAGTTTTGTGAAGAATACTCTTGCATTAGATAATATCCTAAGTTTAACGACCAAATATACTGGTGTTTGGGAAGAGCAAACAATATGGGATTTGGAGGGAATGGTGGACAATGTCATTGACCGAAAAATTATCAATCCCAGTAATGATTCAGACAGTTCCAAAGCATCTGCAACAGATGACTTGGATCTGGAACCACTTCCATGTTCAGATTAACTCTTCTGGGTAAGTTATTGGATTATTACAGTAAAGGGCAGTGTATTAAAGTAATGTGCATGCAATTGTGCAGGAGCTAAGCTCCACGTGGTCCAGACACGTGCGTTAGCACAATAATACATTCTGGTTTGTTGACTTCGCCACAGAACTAAGTTTGGACAGACAATACTTATAAAGGAACTAAGTAATAAGACCATTTCTGTTAATGTTTATCAGGATTAGCATGAAGTAAATAGAAGAATAAGCTTTTTAACAATAATTTGTTACAGAGATGTAAGGAAAGTCATGTGAGTGGAATACATCAGCTTTTTTTTACAAAGAGTAACACATTTTACAATCAATATTGATTCACAATTACAAATTTTGTATTAACAAATGGCCTGATGTTGGATGTTTTTACTCTTATAATCATAAGCAGGTGGTGCTGTGGCTAAGTGGTTAGGCCATTGCCTCCCAACTTGGCAGCCTGGGTTCCATTTGTGGGATTTGTGGTAGACAAAGCTGCTTCTGGGTCCTCCACTCATCTTACCAACTGCTCTATAATTACCTTTCCTGTGATCCACTACAGGTCAACTACCGTTCCAGGTTCTGTGGTTTTGTGCCGTTGGCTCCCTGGCAGGCTTCTGACCCCTAGACATTTGCTTGTAAGTCCTAGGGGGGTGTCAGTCCTAAATATGGGGAGGGTAAGCCGACATATAAACTTACAGGGGACACACTGTGCAAGATACAAGTGAGCCGCCACTGCTTTCAAAAGCCTATCTTTAACTTTTATGCGTTTATTCGCTGCAATGTACGGAGCAATCTTGCTTGCTCTGATACAAAATCAAGCTATTTGCTGATGCCTTACCTAAAAAATCTGATGTGCTCCATTCACCTCACTTTCTCTACATCTCTGCACAAAATTATTGTTAGAAAGCTATGCTTCTATTTACTTCCTGCTAATTGAGCAAAATTAGCAGAAATAGTCTTATTACTTGCTTCCTTGTAAGTAGAAGCGAAATAAGGGAGTACCATAGGTTAAAGTGAAGTCAAAAGCTGGTTGCTATGTGACTGAAGTTCCTTTGTTTGTATGGACAGGAGTTGACAAATTCCTGTACGAGAAAAGTATAAGTTTTTCAAAGCTGA
This sequence comes from Hymenopus coronatus, assembly GCA_030762935.1. Lineage (NCBI taxonomy): Eukaryota > Metazoa > Arthropoda > Insecta > Mantodea > Hymenopodidae > Hymenopus > Hymenopus coronatus. The sequence continues at coordinate 82,851,153 of CM060885.1, forward strand.
AATCAATAACAAGGAATATCTCAAAAACGATCAACTCCACGAAAAAAATCTATATTGCATAAATTGTGTGCTTTAATGTGCTCTACATTTTTTGTGTAGTAAGTTTTTGTCTATCTCTTACAGTTTAGCTGTTATGCAAAATTCCTTAAAATTCATCCAGAATAAAGCAGTCTTCAGAGGCTATTCCCAGAAAAATCAAGATATACATTTTATTTATCAGGTAAATATCTTGAATATACATTATTTTAATCAAAATCGTTAGAGCCATTTTTGAGTAAATTAGAATTTTCGAAAAAAGTTCCATGTAAAGGTAGTTTGGGGTGGGGGGATTTTCTTGAATATCTTCGTGTTGCATCCTTGGAAGGTACCAAACCTAAATACCAAGTTTGGTATAAAACAGTCTTTTCGTTTTTGAGCTATGCTCTCCACACACACACACACACACGCATGCACATTTTTGTAAAAACATGTATTTCCAGTGAAATCTCAGTATCAAATTTTTGGGTGCAATACAATATCTTCTCTATACACTATGTATAGAGAAAGTAATAAAAGTGTCATGTTGGTGTTTCAGGTTATGGACATGATTAACATGTATTTCCAGTGAAATCTCAGTATGGAATTTTTGGGTGCAATACAATACCTTCTCTATACACTATGTATAGAGAAAGTAATAAAAGTGTCATGTTGGTGTTTCAGGTTATGGACATGATTAACATGTATTCCAAGCAACGTGGCAGAGTGATTGAATACCGGGAGATCCTGTATGGTTACCACAGAGTTAACCCCATGTTTGGGGCAGACTACATTCTTGATTTGCTGCTAGTCTACAAGAAATATCGAGGACGAAAAATGACAGTTCCTGTGAGAAGACATGTCTATGTACAGCAGCAGTTTACAGGTACTCACTTTTAATAATCATCAAAGTTTTATTATTGCATTTAAATGTAATGAGTCACCTTTTTACTGCAACTTTGCCTTCGTTTGGGAAGCCTGACGCAACAGGTGGTTGTCAGTCATCCCCGCAACTGAAGATAGGGTTAAAATACCCTGAAACTGGTCTTCCCAAACAAAGGCAAAGTTGCAGTAAAAAGGTGACTCATTACATTTAAATTTAATTATGGTGCTCCACTGCCTAAAGTGCTTCTTTTTATTTGATATATCAAAGTTCTAGCCTAGTTGCATAAAGTAAACTGCTGATTTTCTTTAAACTAAAAAGCAATGAAACAGAGACACCCTCTGCAAACTTATGTGAAATGTGAAGAATAGTTCCTAACCATGTATGTTTTATTGTAAAATTAAGCCCTATATTCTAATGATTTTATTTTCTCTTCTAGAGTAATGAGCAGGGAATGTATTATACTCCACCCAAAAATTCAAAGTTGAGACTTCACCAGAAATAAACGTTTTGATATTCCCTGAATCCAGTGTGTGTGTGTTTGTGTGTGTGTGTGTGTGTGTGTGTGTGTGTGTGTGTGTGTGTGTGTGTATGTATGTATGTGCGCGCACGCGTGTTTTTTTTTTTTTTTTTTTTTTTTTTTTTTTTTTTCCTTCAATTTTCTGGGAATAGCCTCTGAAGACATGTTTATTCTGGATGCATTTTGCAGAATTTTGCATAACTAGTAAACCGTAAGAGATAGGAAAAACTTACTTAAAAAATGTAGAAAAACAACTTACTTGTGGTAGATTTTATTACCTTCTCTACACATACTATGCACATAGTGTATAGAGAAGGTATTGCACTCCAACCAAAAATTCAATACAGAGATTTCACCGAAATATATGTTGATCCCCATTATCCAAAAAGAGCATTTTCAGAAAAAGGTTCATGTATGTGTCCGTGTGTCTATTAACACGATAACTAAAAGTCGGTAAAACACCAATCTTAGTATTTAAGTTTAGTATCTTCCGAACACTTTAAGAAAATCCCTCCACCCCAAACTACCCCTTACATGGAACTTTTTTTCGAAAATTTTGATTTTGTCAAAAATGGCGATGACGATTTTGATTAAAATATTGTACATTAAAGATTACATGAGAAATAAAATGTGTATCTTGAATTTTCTGGGAATAGCCTCTGAAGACTACTTTATTCTGGATGAATTTTACTGAATTTTGCATAACTGTTAAACTTACCACACAAATAATATAGAGTACATTAAAACACACAATTTATGTCATATACATTTTTTTTCTTGGATTTGATAGATTTTGAGGTATTCCTTGTTTTTGGTTTCAGCTTTGAAAAACTTATACTTTTCTCATACAGGAATTTGTCAACTCCTATCCATACAAACAAAGGAACTTCAGTCACATAGCAACCAGCTTTTGACTATCACTTTAACCTATGGTACTCCCTTATTTCACTTCTAGTTAAAAGGAAGCAAGTAATAAGACTATTCCTGCTAATTTTTTCTTGATAAGCATGATATAAATAGAAGCATAAGCTTTTTAACAATAATTTATTGCAGAGAGGTAGAGAAAGTCATGTGAATGCAACACATCAGATTTTTTTCATAGAGCTGGCCGATGTTGAGATATTGCATGTTTTTAGTATCAGTTTTAAAATACTTGTAGTTTTCTCATATGGAAATTTGTCAACTGTTTTCCATACAAAGGTACTTCAGTCACATAGCAAGCAGCTTTTAAAAGATTTGACCATCGGTTTAGCCTATGGTATTTCCAGTATAGATCTCTTCAAAACCAATTTTTTTGTCACTATGTCATATTGGAGATATACCTTGTTATTGTTCTCTGGTTGCCATGGTCATTGGTACATTCTGCTATGACAATGGATGTTTGTGTACTACCTAAGTCATGCAATCCTCTTCATTATGGCCAATTTATTCAAACAAAACATTATATTTTAAACAAATGGGCAGTCATTATTCGTTTTTCTTTCTGCTGGTCAAGCAGAGAGAATAAAATTTCCAAGTGTCATCACATAGTGACAAGCTTTATAAATATGCTTATTATTTAAGTGCAATTGTACGAATCTGGTACAAAATAATGTGGCAACACTGTTCTTATGCTCCATGCTATTTGTAGAGGCACTTCGGCACTTGAGCTTTTTGTCACGTGTATTGCATTTTTTTTTTTTTTGGGCTAAAGAGGGAATGGTGTCTCAAGTTGGGGTATTTTATACACTCACAGGCCTTTCTCAGAATGGGTAAGTGTTTTCATATGGCATTAATTGATCATCGGAAGGGCTAAAATGAGCTCCTTTCTGTTATGTGGACATGATGGCTTGGTGAAACAAATATTTAAATTCATTTGGGTTAACTGCCATGATTTCTCTTTTATTTATTTCGTTACCAGTTAAGTGAAGTGATATGCCGTATGACGACAATCTATAGCACATTTCTTCTTTATTAATAAGTTAAATTTTGGGGAATTCTTTAATCACACTTCGACTTGAATAGCAATGTAACCATATTATGTATTGTTAGTATTTATTGTTTATAAATGAAATAAATTACTGTTATACTGGATCCCATTTTGTTCATTATGGTTAGCAGGGCAACCATGTTGATCCTTTATTGCAAATTTGGCCTTTTCTCCATTTTTCGTAAATGTGAGTTGTCGGGTGAAATCGCTCAAAGTACATAGTGTTGTAATGCATCTAAAAATTTGATACAGAGATTTCATCAGAAATACATGTTTCAAGACTCCCTGATTCCAAAAAAAGAATTTTTAGAAACATGTTCATGTGTGTGTCTGTGGAGCAGCATAGCTCAAAAGCAAAAAAGTTGGTTAAATACCAAACTTTGTATTTAAGGATGCAACATGAAGATTTTCAAGAAAATCCCCCCATCACCAACTACCCCTTACAAAGAAAAAATTTCAACATTTTTGTTTTTCTTATAAATGGCTCTAATTATTTTGATTAAAATCTCTTATATAGTTTCTAAGAATATCTCAGAAGGCCTCTGAATTTTGCGTAACTGTTACATTGTAAAAGTTAGACAAAACCTTACTCCAGAAAAATTTTGTCTGTCCTTAAAACACAGAATTTATGTCTTATACATTTTTATCATGCAGTTGACTGTTTTTGAGATATTCTTTTTTATTGGTTTCAGTTTCAAAAATACTTGGCACTTTTCCCACATGGGAACTTGTCAACTCTTGGCCGTGCAAAGAAACAGATTTCTATCCCATAGCTACCACATTTTAAAACATGTTACTGTTGGTTTAGCCTAGTGTATTCCCTCATTTCTTTTATAAGGAACTAATAATATACTTATTAGTATTAAAAAGTTATATACTTCCTTATATACTTATATAGTTCCTTCTATACTTACAAGAAACTAAGTAATAAAGACTGTTTCTGCTAACATTTATCTTGATTAGCATGAAGTAGATAGAAGAATAAGCTTATTATATGTTACAGAGATGTAGAGAAAGTCATGTGAATGGAGCACATCAGATTTTTTTAAAACAATGACATCAAGAATATTCAGATTTCCTTAACACATTGAAGTCCGGGCATTTTGGTAGTTGAAGTGCCAAGAAACCCAGGGTTTTTACGCCTACTTTGAGTTATTATTTACAGTACATCAATCAAATCTGCCAAAAAGTATTGGGACAATCTAAAAGAATGGCATTCAAGGATTTCTCAACAAGTAACAAAATAGTCATAACTTCCGTATTAATATTTTATTTTAAATTTACAAAAAGTATCAAATTTGAGTTTGAAAAAAAAAACTGCCTAAAGCTACCTACACTCCATTTATTGAAGGTTCGAAAAACTCTCCATTGAAAACAGAATTTTCCAGAGCTTCATTTGTGTCTTGGATTTTAGCTTCAGTTCACAGAAGTTGAGGAAAATGCAGTATTATAACATTTAAGAGCGCAAACGTAACAAACAGATCATCACCTTCAAAGAAACTGTGCGACTACCCGAGAGCCGGGTAGTCCTAAATTTCCTAATAGTTGACTAAAGCAAGGACAGATGGCAGCACAAATCAGACAACTAAACGATAACTAATATATGTTCTTTGTCGCATAGCCCAAGACCGAGTTAAGGTCGTGGAATTGCATTAAAAGTGTTAGAAATACCTGTCCGAGCTATGCTCGGGTGTGGGTCTCATGAACATCTCGATAGTCTGAGCTATACTCGGGCTTGGGCTCCAATGTGTTAATAATGAAATACAAATAATGTTACAGCTGGGAGAATAAATGAAGTTATTCATTTCACTGATTTATTGTTGCAGGGTTGGAGATTCGAGAGACACTGGATGGGGAGCAGATAGTCCCTCCGTCACATAGCGAAGAAGGGATGACCCAAGAAGACCAGTCTGGGCCACAGAATCAACTAGCATCCATCAGAGACGTTTTGGAAAGTGGGTTGCTCAGGATAGGAGAGGTGTTCCCAGGTGTTTTGGGTGCACCTGATACCAAAGAATTTGATGACAATGTCCGTAATAAAGTAATTAATTTTATCCTGCCCTTATCCTGTAGGTATGATGCTTTCAGACGTTTCCTGTCAGTTTATGAAGATTTGTGCCTTCAGGATGATCAAAAGACTACCCTTACTGTAGTGGTGTACCACTGTGAGAAACAATTGCAGAGCTATAATCAGTCATTAGGTTTGTTAGAGCGTCTTCATCAGAAATATCCACTTGCGAAAATTCATACGATATACTCCAGAGGTTACTTCGCCAGAGCTTCGGCTCTGCAATTAGGTGCAGACCATTTCAGTGATAGTGCAAGTTTACTTCTTTTCATCGATGTGGATATCATTTTTACATCCAAAAGTCTGGAAAGGATACGGACACACACAATCCAAGGAAAACAAGTTTATTTTCCAATAGTGTTCAGTGAATTTGATCCCAACTTTGTATACGACGGTGTTACAGTTTCGCCAGATCATTTTGCAGTGGAAAGTACTAGAGGCTATTGGAGACAATACGGATATGGCATTGTAAGTGTGTATAAAAGTGATTTACAGAAAATCGGAGGTTTTGACACCGGCATACGAGGATGGGGAAAGGAAGATGTTGATCTTTTTGACAAGTTTGTGAGCGTAGCAGGAAATGTGTCAGTGTTTCGTGCAGCTGATCCTCATCTTGTGCATGTGTTTCATGTCGTGGAGTGCGACCCACGTCTAGATAAACTGCAGCTAAGCATGTGTAAAGGTTCCCGGGCTGACACGTATGGCAGCATCCCCCAGTTAGCACACTATATTTATGAACACAAAGATGAAATTTTTCCATTTGCAAAATATAGAAAAGAAAAGGAGCCAGTGTCATGATGTTATTCTGGAGCCAGTTGTAAAACAGTGAATAAATTTCAATTTCTTTGCTTGTGATGCATTTACATTACATAAAAACAGTATTGTATAATAATAAAACACATTTCACTTGTGCTATGTTTATTATTCCTAAATACCTTTATTATAGAAAGTTTAATTAAAACATAAATTTCAATAAGTTGCCTCTGAAGTAATTATTATTACTTTAATGAGACATAATGGTATTATACTTTGGTTTTATTGCATAGATTAAGCTGGGAAATATAAAAACGTCCTGTCATACTTACATGATTGTTCTCTTTTCAGTTTTGAAAAAGTGTTTGATATTTTGGTAGCACTTTGCCTCATTAATCCTAGAGAGGGTACATAGGTCATTTTCTGACCCAGTCAGTTTTTCTGTATTTATCTGAATATAAGATGTCCTCAAATGCAAGATGATCCCCCTTTTTAGAACTTAATTTTGGAATTTAGTATATCATCTATATAAAAAGAAGCAATTTCCAGTGTTGCACATATATTTTGAATAATACTTCAATGGATACCAGCACATTGCGGAATAAAGGGTAATGAAACAGTTGACTTTCTAGCCAAGAAAGGTAGTAAAATTACATCAAATTCATCTGATCCAATTAGCTATCACTCTATCAAAAGATTCATTATATCAACATATAATAACAAAATTAAAGAAGATACTGTATTACAAACAAAAGGAAACCCATGTTATAATATTATGTAATAACACGATCAGAATCACTACATTACTAAGAAAATCCTGTGTAGCAACTTTTAGACTCCTAACAGGTCATGACTGGTATAGTGAGATCTCCTTTCTCTACTCTTAAAGAAGACATGGATGGAAACCATCTACTGCGCTGCCCAACCTTTAGTCAACATGATAATATTATGTAATAACACGACCAAAATCACTACATTACTAAGAAAATCCTGTGTAGCAACTTTTAGACTCCTAACAGGTCATGACTGGTATAGTGAGATCTCCTTTCTCTACTCTTAAAGAAGACATGGATGGAAACCATCTGCTGCGCTGCCCAACCTTTAGTCAACATGATAATATTATGTAATAACACGACCAGAATCACTACATTACCAAGAAAATCCTGTATAGCAGCTTTTAGACTCCTAACAGGCCATGACTGGTATAGTGAGATCTCCTTTCTGTACACTTAAAGAAGACATGGATGGAAACCATTTACTGCGCTGCCCAACCTTTAGTCAACATGATAATATAACATCAAAATACTGGAATGCGAGAGAGCGAATGGCTTCACTGCTAACTGCTCAACATTAGATACCAACTAACCAACCATATTTTGAACAAACTAAGGAAAGTATCTGCAGACTTCCATGGCCGTAGTCCATTGGTGTTACTTTGGCTTCCAGTGTAGGCCACTGTTCTCTGCCAACGTTTTGCTACAACCTATGTTGAGCTTCTTCCTCGGACCACTGGCAAAATGTCAGCAGAGAGCAGTCTAAGAAATGACGCCACCTACATCGAACTAACCCCAACAAGCTAAGGGATGCTTAAATTGATTAAATCCTTTTTACTTTCTCTACATGTACTATGTGCATGGTGTATAGAGACGGTATTGTAATGCACCCAAAAATTCAATACCAAGATTTCACCAGAAATACATATTTTGGAACATCCTAAATCCAAAACATTTTTAGAAAAAGGTCTGTTTGTGTCTGTCTGTGTGTATGTCTTTGGGCATCATAGCTCAAAAATGTAGATCCATTAAATACTAAATTGATATTTAAGTTTAGTATCTCCCAAGGATGCGGCACAAAGATTTTCAAGAAAACCCCACCACCCCCAACTACCCTTTATATGGCAAACATTTTGAAAATTTTGTTTTCTTAAAAACTGGCTGCAACAATTTTGATTAAAATCCTTTATATTTAAGATATTTACTTGCCAAATAAAATTTATATCTTGAATTTTTTGAGAATGTCCTCTAAAGTCCTCTTTATTCAGGATGATCTTTTTTTGAGTTTTGTATAACTAGTAAATCATAAGAGGTAGACAAAAACTTTGAGGGAGTACCATAAGGAAACAAGGGAGTCCCATAGGCTAAAGCAATAATCAAATGCTTTAAAATCCTTGTGCTATATAATTGAGTTTCCTTTGTATGGCCTAGAGTTGACAATTCCTGTATGAGAAAAGTATAGGTATTTTAAAACTGAAACCAATAACAAGGAATACCTCAAACACTGTGAACCCCACGAAAAAAATGTTTATAACATAAATTGTATGTTTTACTGACCTCTACATTTTTGTTAAGTAAGTTTTTGTCTATCTGTTATGGAATACCAGTTATGCAACCACTGCTGTGGTTCTCAGCGTCCCATAGGCATGAAAGAATGCTTAATTTTACTCAGATGCCTCATTATCAGGCTTGAAGTTCATTTACATGCCGTAAATCTACGACATGGGGCCAACGGCTTTACTTCCCTTCCGAAGGAAGCCATGCTAAAGATTTTTACACCTGAAAAAATCTTCCGTCAGGTTTGAACCCACAGCTTTGGCTATATGAAGCTAACTTGGTAAACATGGACGACATGAGAACACACCTTCAGCTTAAAAAATAGAAACAGCGGTTTTTAACATTGACATTCTACAGAAGGATGTGTATGTGTTTAGCAATTTCATTTTACCACCACCAGAGGAGACAACGCCAGCTTCAACACAAGGAATTAGTCAATGTGTGGTTGAAAATGAAGGAAACTAGTCCTTCGAAATATATTCCAGCAAAAATCAAGTAAGTGCTGTTTAGTGTAATTAATCAACTTGTCAAATAATTGAAATGGTAAGTTTTTGAAAACTGAAAATGAACAAAGTGCCAGAAGAGGAAGAACATACTGAAGTTCCTGCTTAATGCCTCAAATCAATGACAGGGAAAAGAGGTAAATGTGCCACAAATAACTGACATTGATTTAGTTATTTTTTCTCACAAGCTGTGTTAGGACAGGTGGTTCAAATCCCGGCTATGACACTGAATTTTTCAGTCTGACTCTACCTATCCAACTCCTGTCCTATACACGGCTAGAGACTAGGAGATCCGTGGTTCAAATCCCGGCTATGACATTGAATTTTCCAATCTGACTCTACCTATCCAACTCCTGTTCTACACATGCTAGAGACCAGGAGATCCATGGATCAAATCCCGGCTATGGCATTGAATTTTTCAATCTGACTTTACCTATCCAACTCCTGTCCTACACACTGCTTGTGTGAAAAAACAATTAAACGAATAAAGGATTAACTCATTACTTTATAAAGGCATACACAAATATAACTTAATTACTAGTAATAATGATAAGTTTAGCATACATGTAAAGGAGTCCTTAATCAGCAGTCATTCTACAGTGAAAGCAGAGAAATGATATATAACTTGACACTGTTGGAATGATACTATTGTTTCTGTAGTATTGTAATTCAAATATGACAAAACCATGAATTTGTAAGAGTTCCTAAGGTGAATACATACATACACACTGACAGGCAGGCATATTCTCAGAGCTTTAGAAAAAACCCTCTTGCTTTCATAATAGCATTCAATCAGCTGTATTGTATCATTTAGTAATAGAGTCATGCTTTTTAACTTACAAATTCTTATAGCAGTATCAATAAAAAAAATCTGATGTGTTCCATTCACATGACTTTCTCTACATCTGTGCAACAAATTATTGTTAAAAAAGCTTATGCTTCTATTTTCTTCATATTAATCAGAAAAAAATAGCAGAAATAGTCTTATTACTTGCTTCCTCGTAAGTAGAAGCGAAATATGGGAGTACCATAGGTTAAAGTGATAGTCAAAATCTGGTTGCTTTATCACTGAAGTTCCTTTGTTTGTATGGACAGGAGTTGACAAATTCCTGTATGAGAAAAGTATGTTTTTCATAGCAGAAACCAAAAGCAAGGAATGTCTCAAAAACGAACTCCACGAAAAAAAATGTATATAACATAAATTGTGTGTTTTAACGTGATCTACATTTTTTGTGCAGTAAAATTTTTGTCCATCTCTTATGGTTTAGCAGTTATTAAAAATTCCATAAAATTCATCCAGAATAAACTACTCTTCAGAGGCTGTTCCCAGAAAATTCAAGATATACATTCTATTTGTCAGGTAAATGTCTTTAATATATGATATTTTAATCAAAATCGTTAGAGCCATTTTTGAGAAAATAGAAATTTTCGAAAAAAGTTCCATGTAATGGGTAGTTTGAGGTGGGGGGATTTTTCTCAAAATCTTTGTGTTGCATCCCTGGAAGATACTAAACTTAAATATCAAGTTTGATATTTTACCTACTTTTCGTTTTTGAGTTATCGTGGTCACAGACACATGGACCTTTTTGTGAAAATGCTTTTCTTGGATATAGGGGACCCTAAAACATATATTTCCGGTGAAATCCCGGTATCAAATTTTTGGATGGAGTGCAATACTTTCTCTATACACTATGTGCATGGTAAGTGTAGAGAAAGTAATAAAATTATTAATATTATATTCAACAAAACTGTTCCCATGGTAATGATGAGGGCTTCTTTTGTTTTTATTCTATCTCAAATGTAATACTTTTAGCGGTTTAAAGTTTGAAGTGACTTTTGTAAATTTCTTAGCACTAAATATTTACGGGTAGACCTAAGCCAGTTCTTAGCATATCGGCACATACATTGCAAAAGAAAGTTGTGAAGTGTTACATCAGATGTTTTAAAAGCTTGTGGCATAGGGAATGTGAGTGGTTAACTACATTAGTAGCATTGTCTATTATTTGAAATACACAAAACGGTGTGGAATTCTGATGGACAACATCGAGCCAGGTGGCTTAGGCATTTCGTCTGGGACTGGCATTCGGGAGATGTAGGTTTGATCCCAGTTGACCGCACACTCTGGTCCTGGGTTTTTCCGTGGTTTTCTAGGGCTTTATAGGTGAATGCTGGGGTGTTGTATATGTTCCTTTCCTTTCATTCCTTCATTTCATTTCCCTTCTTCATCTTTAAGGTCGATGGCTGGTGTGGCTTTGCAGGTAGATGGCATGGTTATTTGCTCCGAGTGAAACTCTATTCTTCTCGTTGCGCTGGTTGAGAGTAGGTGCTGTTGTAGATGTCTCTTTCCAGCCTCCGAGACGCACCAGGACTGCAATTTAGTGAATGTTAGGGACTTCCGTGCATCTCTGCGCTTAGCGCCGTCGTTTCCTGTGTGCTGCCTGTGGTTTTTCCTCCTAACATCCCTTCCCCAGGCAGCAATAGATCGATACTTGGTCGAAACGTTAACATGCTCTAACCTCTGATGGACAAAACCTCAAAACACAGGTACTTACCACATGACTTATTGGGAATGCAGCTGTTTTATGACCACATCGTCATGAAATGAAATGGCGTTTTATTTATGGGCGCTCTTTAACTGCTGAGGCTCTCAGAGTCCTATTCTTGTACTGGGTGTGAAAAACCACTTAATTTTACTCAGAGGCCTCTATCAGGCTTGAGGTTCTTTCAAGGGAAGCCATGCTATGGATTTTTACGCAAGAATGCCAAAGTTTGAACCCGCTATGTTGGGTATATGAAGTTAGTATGGTAACCATTACAGCACGGAGGGCAACTACATCGTCCAGAAGTACACCAAGTGAAGCGACATGAGAGTCATACAGGTAAGTTGTATGTATTAATTTGTGTGAAAGCAGCTTATCACTTAGGCCATGAACTGCCACTGATGATCACTATGATTCAGCTGACCGTGGTTAGCGGGCAGGTAAGTAGACCATTAATGCAGGTGAACCCTACTGAATGTGCCCAGAAGAACAATGCAATTCTCTTTTTCGTTTGTTCTACCTCTTTGCTGAGCACAAGCATGTATGAGGGGTGTTCAACAAGTCCTTAGAAAAAGACAGAAAAGCACATTATTTTAGGTAGATCTTTTTTTTTTCAATGTTGGTATTTAATGTTAAAGGCTTGATAATGAAATCATTTGTTTTCTTGCACTCCAATATTTAGCTGGGAGGTTGTAATCTTTTGTAAAAGTCGGACAACGAAGAAGATGCTCATGATCCATTTCTTCATTTGTGTTACAGAAAAAACATATAGGACTCTGTATAAGTATTTTGTAGCCAATCATATCATGTTAGTAGTCTGAAGGTTGCTACTACAGATTTTCTTGGTAATTTAGAAACATTGTATTCTTGTACATGTTTCCATTGTTTTGTTTGTGTATTCTTCATTGATTTTGTTTGTGTACTTATTTTATATTCTTTTAATAGAGCAAAATGGAATTAAACTAGGCGTTGATTTAGTGATAATTTTACTTCCCTTTTTGTCCAAAAAATCAGCAATTTCATTGTCCATTATTATTCCATTGGTTTACCACTCTTTCATATAAATGTAAACTTTGCCAATCTGGCGACTTTCATATCTGAACAACTTAATGTTTTCAGCACTTTCAAATATGGTTTGCCAGTGGAAGTTTACCCGTCATTTCTTAATAGTTGTGTGTGTGTGGTACAGACATCTTTACCGAAGTTGTAGCTGCGCCGTGGCTTAGTGGTTAGACCTCTCGCCTAGACGACCCGGGTTCGATCATAAGCGATCACGTGAGATTTGTGGTGAATATAGTCTCCATTCTATGGCACGCGGGCCAAATTTGAGCCGCCAGTGTCGTCAATCCAACCAGCAACAGTTAATGACCATCCAGCCCGCAATAGTTAATGACTCCTTTGTTGTTGTTGCAACTGTGATAAGTTGGATAAAACACAGAATAATAATAATAATAATAATAATAATAATAATAATAATAATAACTCGTATTTATTTACTTGCTAGGTAAAGCTTAATGACATGTATAGTGGGCAGTAAACTTAACTCAAGCATAATAACTAACAAATAATTGAAATGAATCCTAATAACATTATAAACTGGTGAACGTCCCGCGGTTTCACTCTCGGTAGTCATGTTGGGTTAAAGAGTATCGTACATGCATGCATACCGATGTTTCGAATGATATCCTGAAAGAAACGGAAAAGCTAAATTAACCCGAATGAAACCACGGAGTATCCACTTGTAAGAAATGCTAATGAGATTTACGTAATTGTATTATCCAGAGTATGGCCCTAGCCGTAGTACCAGGGAGAAGTCAACGTTCCCTTGAAAATGCCCAACGAACTTATGGGCGATACGTCCGGTGAACTTTTATTTGTTGGACCTTGGCCTACGAGCCCGGAATCTACATTTTATGGTATTCTTTGTGTACTTAATTTTGGAGAATGATTTCTCACACAAGTAGTACCTAAACAAGAAAACAGCCCCCGAGCACATTTATGCAAATCATCCAATTGTACCATCAAAGTCTGAGAAACGAGTATCAAAATTTATCTTCAAAACACTCAAAACTTCGATAGCAAAATCGACGGTGGTGTTACTGAATATTTCACATGTTTTAAAATTGTAAAACATTTTATGCGTGATAAAACTGAGATTAAAACAGTTGTATTTTCTACCGGAAAGATGTGATATTAATGTATAAACCAGGGAGACGCGGGATTTCTTCGTGCTATCTCAAATTCAGGTCGTTCATATGTTTTCTCTAATCCACATAGAATGCTAACTTCCACAGCCAATCCCTATTTTGTAATTTGGTAAGAGGGTAATGGCTTTTCATTAAAAAAACATTTCGATATCTGTTCGAAATTCAAAGAATTGCTGAAGGAACTTTTCCATAACTAAGCCAGCAAGCGGCAGTATGATATGGTAAGTCATTCTCTCCAGTCTCTTCAATAAACTCGCGGAATTGTCGGTGATTCAGCCCAATGGATCTGTTGAAATATACAACTATATGTCTGGTTTTAGAACTTCAGACATATCCAAACATTTTCCGCACAAGGACTGTTAATGAATTTTTTATATTGTTAATGCCCGCTTTAACTACTTGTGGCACCGCAGGCGAAAAGGACCGTTAATGAATAGTACAGTGTAAGACCAATGATTTTGAACCACTATCATTTTCTATAGCCGTTGACACAAGTGCAACACTTCTTTATTTTTACCACACATGTTTTTGTTTCCAACAGTTGCAATAGAATTCAAATGTTTCCATGAAGATTGTTTTTGCTAATTGCACTTCCAACTCCCTTAAAATATCTACCCCCAGTAGTCGTACCGTGGATACTATCAATATCAAGAGTTCTTTATATACTTTATAGTTTTTATCTACTCGAATAAAAATCAACACCTGAGCAGTATCTAACACATCTGTTGACTCACCCAAGGTTAGTAAAAAGCACTCAAGATATTCAATTTTGTCAGGCAGTTGAGATGGTATTCTTTCTGCGATGTCTTGTACCCTCCGAGCCACCGCGTTTGCTGACAAACAGATGTTTTTAAATACATTTACCTTTTCGGGGTACATTTCTTCGGCTACGCATTCTGTCATCATTTCTCCATCCGTGAATGGTTTTCCACGTTTTGCGATTTCAAGAGCCACATGAAAGCTGGCACAAGTTGCAGCCTCTTGTTTAGTATTGACTTTCGTTAACAAAGATTGCTGCGATTTCAATCCGCGCTTCAAAGCTACAAATTGTTTTGTCCTCAAACTTCCCGTATATTTTGCGTAATTCTGAAAAGGTTTCATTTTATAGTGACGATTAATGTTGTATTCTTTGAGAACGGCTATGATTTCAATGCAAATCAAACATAACACCTTATTACTGGACTCAATCACAAAATATCGACAGTTCCATTAATATTGGAATGTTTTGCAGCCACTGTCTATTTTTCGCTTCTTCTCCATACTGGTAAGTGACACACACAAAACAAGTCAAATCAAAGTACTGTTACGTATGGGAGTTGGTAGGTTCGAAGATGTCTTTTAAACGGGGTTAGGCACTACTTTATTTCACAACACAGTTTTGCTTCCTTCGCCTTCCTAGAGAGACTAACTCATGTTTTTTATTTTATTTTTTATCTTTTTATGTATTAACATTCAATTTAGGCTATAATACAGTTAATGCTATGACGAGTCTGTTTATTTTATCACCTGGGCGTTAGTTTACTTGGCACTGAGGAGATGTCTATGGTGTCCGGAACCGCTGTAACAAATCGGAGTATCGTGGATTGGCTTAGGGGGCGGATCAGCTTGCACTAAGAGATCCACTGTGTAGAGGTCATCGGAAATGAACTCTGACGACTTTTTATTGTTGAGGTGAAGTTGGTTATTATATAAGTATGAAAGAGAGTAGGGCGATGGGAAGAGATCAGGTACATTTGGAAGCGTAACGCGTGGATTTCTTCTGGAGTTTGCGGGTGTACTCCTGATCATTCTCTAACGCACAACTCTTCCCACGACGTGAGGTGGTCTATGATGTGCTTTAGTATAGAATTTGTGGCAGCAACCTCTTTGCTGAGACTGTGAACGGCTCTGTCGTAATTGGAGAGACGGTCGGCGATGCTGTTAAGCAAAGCACTCAGTTCTCGGAGAGCTTTGGCTGCTATTTCGGTTTGGAGACGTTGAAGAGATGCGTTGTGCTTGGATTGGAGGCTGACTGTACTAGGCAATGTGCCAGGTGTTGACGATTATGCTTGTGCAGCGAATGTCGTCCGATGTGTAGTCTGCGGGACTGTTGTGTTCGGTGGAAGGCGGCGTGGGTATGTATTGGGACGATGAAGGTTCCTGGGGACACCACATGACCGCTGTAGTGGCCTACCGCGTCGCAGGTGGCGCAATAGAGTGAGTGGCGTGTCAAGTCGTGTCTGGTACAGTTGAGTGTGAAGTTGGGGGTGCCACAATAATGACAATGAGGTGTTGCAGTGCAATCATCAGCGATGTGTCCATACTGGCAGCAGCAACGACATGGAGCGAGCCGATGCCCTCTACTGGCCTCGAACAGGGGCACCTGACCGAGAGCAAGCGGCCCCTCGCTCAGGGCGACGTCATAGTCTGCCCCATCCCAGAAGTCGAGCCGCTCCTCTAGCGGTGAGGAGTTGGGCGGCGCTGAGCAGTAAGGCGTCTTGTAGCTGTCGATACACTCCTTGCACTACCGCGCTGGCTGTGCGATAGGGGCAGCGCTGGTAGCTCCCGTTCCTGGCGGCTTGTGCCGGCTGCTGCTTCGGTTCTGTTCCTCTTCCTGCTCCCTGTCACCTTATTGTTGCGGCGGCTGTGCAAGAACTTCCCTCGTAGTCACACCACCAGACTTTTTGCACTCCAATTGCTGCTATCTCGAAATGAGTGGAATACATCAGAACTTTCTCGAATCAACGAGGTTATTCATGAATGTTTGTTACTCCGCTTTCGGAAATACTACTAGCGCCATCTGTTAGTGACATAAGGTTATACCATTACCTATTTCCGCCTCTGACTACCAGATGTAGTCAAGTGTCACGGTCGTAACAATACACAATAATAGTTGAGCTAGTGAGTTTATCAAGCGTATGCTCGCTCAGGGCGCTTACTCTGCGACTACTCCTCAAATTGTAGATAAAACCAGGAAAATTAAAACGGTGTCCTCGGAAATTACTGAGTATGATCCTAACGCTCAAAAGTTTGTAGACCCCTGGTTTAACCCATATACTGAATTTAGTCATACAAAGCAAGGTGAAATGAATTTCTTAATTACGCGTATTTTTTTTTTTTTTTTTTGCTGATATTGCTGGAATGCCTTCATTTTTTTTCCATCACATTGTTAAGAGAAGCTAGCCTTAGATATAGTTGTAGGGCGACATACACGCGCTGCAACAGATATCCGTCGGAGTTTATACTCCAAATTGCTCAAAGTACCTAGTTGAAAACTCAAATGGTTACAGTAAGGTTTATCAGGAGTTATCAGATGATTTGGAGTCTGATAAGGTAGCAGTTCAGCTTTCTAATTACTTTCTCAGTAACATGAATGGCTTTAAAGTTTCTTTTTTGGTGAATGTCTTTAATGCGATCTTTCATTTACTATCTTCTATTTTGGTATATACATTTTGATATAGTTTCTGTCAGAAGCAAATAGACAACGTCTATTATATACTTTATTAAAAATAACTGATTAACTTTTCTAAATTTTTGAAACTGCTAAACAGAGAGAGAGAGAGAGAGAGAGAGAGAGAGAGAGAGAGAGAGAGAGAGAGAGAGAGAGAGAGAGAGAGAGAGAGAGAGAGAGAGAGAGAGAGAGTGATGGTGGGGGGCAGTGTTTGGGACTAAAATATGATAAACTGTTCCAAGGTGAGCTTTTACAGATATACACATTGTTTTTCAGTAACACATATTTTGAATTGTTGGATTTGATCTTGGCACTAGTTACCGTTAGAATCCAAGACCTTGGAAAACCTCAATTTTTGTATCCGCACCGTCTCTTCGAGGTTCCTGCAGCACTCAGCATTTCCCCTATCGATGCTTTGAAATCTCTTCTGGAAACATACCCAGAATTGTTTAAAATAAGTCATTTGGAAACGGATCTTGGGCACTTTTTTTTTTTATGAAAACAAAGATTATCCGATTAATGTTCCAATTACACAAGTATTGAAATTGGTGTAAGAAAACAAGCATATATTTCAGCAAATGTATACATCTTTTTCGCTCGACGCAACACTACCTTCAACGAGATTTTATTATTACATATTTCTCTCTCTCGAACATATAAAGAAAGCCATATTTGCAGCTCTCATCGACCCAGGAAGGTCAACATGTCCTTCCACAAGGATTTGGTAATTGACATAAAATAGAGATGAAGAAGAATTAGAACATGCAAATAGAAGGTACACAGCAGTCAGGTTAATATATAAGAGACAAGTATATTGCACGTGAAGTTTATATGATAAGTGTTTGTGTTTAGTGTGCCACTAGCCGCCAATGATAACTTTATACTGTTTCTGAAAGGTTTAGGCACGTTAATTTCAGGAAGTCGTTGGCCTTTTTTGTTAGTTTGTTTTGTATTTATCTTATATTAGCCTGAGCCTAAACGGAATTACTAAACGACTCGTTCCCACCTATTTTTGTACGCACCATTGTGGTCCCAGAGAGTGTATAAAAATATATACATGTTTTTCGGTCGAAACAGGGCACAAAATCAAACTTAGATGTTGGCAATGCTGCATCTACCACGAGGAGGTTTCCAAGATGGCAAAGAAGAAGGAAGGTGATAAATCTTCGCAAAATAGCGAAGGAAATAAACCCGATAAAAGTGATAGTAACGAGGAACCTAGTTTTAGCGATCCTGAAGGATTCACTGACAATATTTCAGATGAAGGTAACTCACGGAACACAATAATTGTCTAAAGTAGTGCATGCTGGTAGCATATGGGATTTTGAGCCTTGGCGGCCGCATCGAAGGTTTACTCTAGTAAGCTACTCTCACAACTATTTGGCTATTTTAAGTTTATGGGATTTTTAAACTAGGAATTGTATATTTAAGTCGTAATAACGATAATCAAATAAATAATGGATACTCTCCCAGGCTTGATGCGCTGTCGGAACCCACGTTATGCGTAGTTCAATATTGCGGCCCATAGCGTAGGCGAGAGACGTTTTTTTTTTTTCTTTTTTCTTTTTTCTTTTCTTTTTTTTTTTTTTTAAATTTTACAAGGAGAGGAGTGACTATTAACATAGTCGAGGTATCTGAGCAATGAAAACCCTCAACCATACCCGCCAAAAATATGAGAGAAATAATAGCACTGCACGGGTTTGACATTCATTTCGCACATATTAAGTAACCAGTGTCTTAATTTAATGTACGACGGTTCCATCAAGTATAACTCATTTAAGATACGAAATTAACCTTAATAGTCACTGTGGAGCGCCTAGGAGCTGCGATATTGTTTCGACGCAGTATAACGCACATACATTCCTTGTGAAAACAATTTCTTAAAAAAGCAAAATATACTAACGTTTATGTTGGGGAAGACATAATACCGGTTGTTAGGCGGGAAGAATATTTCCGAGCCAAAAGCTATGAAATGTACATGCTTATAACATAGAAAAAGTCAACAGGGAATAAAGCTGGTGAAAATTACTTAGAATTAAACACATACACAATAACCTAAATCTAACACAGCGTATGCTTTGTTAATACTAGTGGCAATTATTAAAAGCAAAATACGGGAAAATCAGTTTTTTTTACGCGCACACAAACACTAAGCTAACCCTGCCAGTGCTGCAAGGGACTATATATCATGGTACTTTCTTAATCATCTTCACAAAAGATAAATAGTAAGTGCAGTGTATCAAAGGATCTGTGACCCATATTCTCTTAATTCCTGATTTGAAGTGTGTGTTTTTTTTTGTTTTTTTTTGGTTTAATTTTAATATTTTACCTTTGTAGGGGCAATGAGGGTGATTTTGTCATTTAAAGAATGGAAGTGCAAATACTTACACGTTGGTTTGAGTTATGGGTAATTATTTACAAGTTGGGCCGCTAACTCTCCGCTGCGACTTATACCAGTTTTGCACTCTAACGGGACCGGTGGGGGATTAGGTGTGGGGAGATGGTTTAAAAAACTAATGTTGCTACCTGTTTATATACACACACTAACCTAAACAGATTGGAACCTAACCTCGCACTAAATTTGAAATCCACAGGCTTTGAAATTGTCATCATAAATACAAAGTCAAACAATCGCACTTAGTTTCATTCAATTTTAGAGTGGCCGAAGTTCTGCATAATAAAATTCACTGAACAGCTGTATCTGCGTGAAACATACTTGTCATACATCAGCACAGCGTCTAGCGACATATGCTAGTGTTGCATTCCACAACACTGTTCACCTGCCGCTGACAATGAGACTCAGGTTTTAGGCACTTTAGTGTGTAGTATCATTATATATTTACATTGCAAAAGTACTAAAAGACTTCTTTATTTATATTCTCCTTCTAGGCAGCATACTTCATAAATATTCATAAAAAAGGATCGCTACGCGCACATAATAAATTAGCGTTTAACTTAATTACAGAGCTTTAATTACATAGCTTTTCCGGTTAAAAAAAATTGGTGCAAATGTAACAAGTATAAACCAAACTTACAGTCAAACCACAATTTGTTTAATTTCTAACCGAGTTATGTATTGTTCAAATTTAAATAGTGTAATGTTGTGTTCAATATTTTAAAGCTGAACCCTGAATATATTATGAATCCTAATCAGATAATTTTATATGAAAACAAAAATGAGTAGTAATGTAGGTTGATGTTCAGTGTGGTCGATATTCTTGTCTCACATTGCACCATTTTTAGTTGGGCAGGGCAAAGAACAGAGAAGGGTCAATTGCCTGGCCTGTTATGTAAACAATCACAGAGCATCTGAAATAGAGAATAATAGTCATTCTAAAAAAACATTGTGAAATTTTCCTCCAATATAACTTCAGATAATAGTGAAAAAGACTGGATCACTACATCAAATGCTAATACAAATATTTGCACTTATTTACCATCCCCCCTGTATAACAATTCCAGGTGACACTCCTAAACAGAGTTTATGCAACATCACATAGTCAAGCAAATGTAAATTACACAATAAATATCCTCGAAGTTGATTGGAAAAGCATAAAGGATATGTGAAAATGATAAGAAATATCACATTTTGCTTCCTTTAAATGGTATGTTGAAGTTCGGAAAAATTCTTGAAACCCTTTGTGAAAATGGCACCTTTAAAAGATACTGACTAAATACTAAGTTTGGTGTGTATTAGATGCCATGATGGCATGTTGCCATGGTAGCTCAGTGGTTAGTGCAACCAACTAGAGACCAGGAGATCCGTAGTTCAAATCCCAGGAATGTCATTGAATTTTTCAGTCTGACTCTATATAACTATCGCCTGTAAAAAAAATGGAAATGGCGTGTTATTTGTGGAAAATCTTTTAACTACTGTGGTTCTCAGTGTCCCATTCTATACTGGGTGTGAAAAACTGCTTAACTTTGCTCAGAGGCCTCTCTGTTAGGCTTGAGGTTCTTTTACATGCCGTAAACCTACAACACAGGACCAACGGCTTTACTTCCCTTCTGAAGGAAGCCATGCTAAGGAATTTTACACTTGAAAAAATCCATTGTCCTCTGCCAGGTTTGAATTTGCGACCTTGGGTATATGAAGTTAGCAACCAATGCCTGTCCTACACACATATTTATTGTATGAAAAAAAATAACACTAATTGACTAAGATTTGGTTAAACTGTGAAGCCCAGGATTTAAAATACTTACGTTGTTAGTTGCCATTGGGTTATGTCATTTCAAAATAATTGAGATCACTTAAGGTTTACCGGGAAACATGCAACTCAGTTGAGGAATTTAATGCCATGGTATCTTAGTGGTTAGAGCAAATGGCTAGAGACTGGGAGATCCATGGTTCAAATCTCAGCTATGGCATTGAATTTTTCAGTCTGACTACATAACCAACTAATGTATTAGATTTTTTACTTTCTCTACACAATCCATGTACATAGGTATAGAGAAGGTATTCCATTCCACCCAAGAATTTGATGTCAAGATTTCACTGGAAATACGCATTTTAGGGACCCTGTATCCAGTAAAAGGTCTGTGTGTCTGTGAACAAGATAACTCAAAAACAAAAAGTCTATAAAAGCCCAACATGGTAGTGTGGGGGTAGCATATCTGTCTCACATTCAACAGGTCGCGAGTTTGAATCTCGTAGTGTGAGTTACTCGAATAAGGTTCTTTTTCGGGGTTTTACCTTATCATGAGAAGACGAATGTTAGTAACTTTAAGCTCCATGGACCCCGAGATCATTTGAGCAACATTTCACCAATTTCATTCATCGTCCGATATGACCAACCAGGTTAAAGGACATTAAGCTACAAAAAATATCTGTAAAGTACCAAACTAGGTAATTGAGTTTAGTATCTTCCAAATGTGCAACAGGAAGATTTTGAGAAAAACCTCCCACCCCAAACTACCCTTTATATGGAAAAAATTTTAAAAAAAATTGATTTTTTCAAAACTGGCTCTTAACGATTTTGAGAAAAAATACTGTATATTAAATACATTTTCAAGACAAATAAAATGTGTATGTTGACTTTTCTGGGAATAGCCTCTGAAGACATGTTTATTTGGAATGAATTTTGCTTAACTAGTAAACTGTAAGAGATAGACAAAAACGTACTACACAGAAAATTTAGATCTTGTTAAAACACACAATTTATCATATACATTTATTTTCATGGAGTTGACCATTTTTAAGATATTCTTTGTTATTGATTTCAGTTTTAAAATACTTAAAACTTTTCTTATATGGGAATTTGTCAACTCCTGGCAATGCAAAGAAACGGATTCCACTCACATGGCAACCATCTTTTAAAATATATTACTATTGTTTTAGCCTTGTGTATTCCATGATTTCCCTTCTGTTTACAGGAAAGCAAGTAACAAGACATTTCTGCTAATGTTTATCTCGATTTGCATGAAGTAAATAGGAGAATAAGTTTAACACTAATGTATTACTAATATGTAAAGAATGGAACACATCAGATTTTTCATTTTTGAAGCTTTCTGCTCCTACATACTTACTGTCTGGTACACATTACTATGTGCACACCTCTCTTGGGCACTTGGCTCCCTAGTCTTCATGTACAATTTTAGCAGAGCTACAACATCGAGATATAAAGTATATTATACACTCGGCCATCTATTCCCTTCGGTGCTAAGTTTTCTTTCTGTCTATAGATCCGAGAGTTCACGTACGTGCACGCATAATGTTGACCAATTACTAATTTGCGTAAATTAATTTGTTCACCATAATAACTTAGGACCTCAATGAAAGAAACTTTTCTTCGTTGACAGATTGTGGAAAGCTAGGTGGGAAAGCCCCCCCCCCCTCCCAAGCCTTCCATTCCCTGTGAAACTAGTCCCCAAGAAAAGATGGGTGCATAATGTTAACCAAATCCATAACCAATGTATACTTTAGTTGTTCATTTTATTCGACTATAACGCATTTCCATTTTTTACTTTCTCTGTACGTACTATGTACATAGTGTATACAGAAGGTATTGTATTGCACCAAAAAATTCTATATCGAGATTTCACCAGAAATATACGTTTTAGATCCCCCTTTGAATAAAAAGAATATTTTTAAAAAAAATGTCTATGTGCGTGTGTCTGTCTGTGGGCAGCATAGCTCAAAAATGAAAAGTCCCTTAAATACCAAACACTATCTTCAAAGCTTTTCTTGAAAATCCCCCCATTTCCAACTACTCTTTACATGGAAAAAATTTTATTTTCTCAAAAATATCTCCATTAATTTTGATTAAAATATGATATAGTAAAGATATTTACACAACAAATAAAATATATATCTTGAATTTTCTGAGAATAGCCTCTGAAGACATTTTTTATTCTGGATGAATGTAGTGGAATTTTGCATAACTGATAAACCGTAAGAGATAGGCAAGAACTTAGCTTAACAAAAACTGTAGTGCTCGTTAAAACACACAATTTGTTTTATAAATGTTTTTCGTGGAGTATACCATTTTTTAGGTATTCCTTGTTATTGGTTTCAGTTTTAAAATACTTATACGTTTCTCGAACAGGAATTTGTCAACCATAGACCATAGAAACAAAGGAACTTCAATCATATAGCAACCAGTTTTTAAAAGATTTGACTCGCTTTAGCAAAATGTATTCCCCTATTTCCCTTCTGCTTACAAGGAAGCAAGTAATAAGACTATTTCTGCTAATTTTTTCTCAATTAGCATGAAGTGAATAATAATTTGTTGCAGAGATGTACAGAAAGACAAGTGAATGGAACACGTCAGATTTTTTGACTAAAATTTGATTGTGGTTGAAGTTTTGAAAAGTTGATAATGAAAGTAGCATCACTTCCAAAACATTTTCTAAATTATTAAAATGTATAGGTGATGGATATGTGTTACAATTGACCCAAATGAATAATTAGCAAAAAAAGAAAAAACTGTGCACTTAGTCTTATGTATAACTTATCTCGGCAAGTAGATACAAGTTTGTTAGTTTTTGTTTGTAAAAGCCTTTCCTGCTATTGATTATTGTTTGTGTGCACAAACAGGAGTCGATGTTAATAAGTGCATCTTTTATGATTCAGAATTGTTGGGTGATCTTCTGAAGCAGAAACCTCGTGAAACGGATGGGGTTGAATCAGTAATTGTGGTAGATGGCGTGCCGCAAGTTGGTCCAGATCGAGTGGAAAAGCTGCAAGGTGTTATCAACAAGATTTTTTCAAAATTTGGACCCATTGTAAATGAGTATTATCCCAAGACCGAAAATGGACACACTAAAGGGTAACTTGAAATTAGATATACTATAACTTTTTTTCACAATAAACAAATCAGTTCTGAGTATGGCATAATTTCATTTCTGTGTTTGTTGCATGAAATAAGCTTTAGAGTGCATGGAAGAATAACTTTCAAGTTTTTACTGATTCTTAGGATAAATGTCACTGACATGAAATTTTTGGGGAAAGAAGATAGGGCAAATGGGAAGGTGGCTGGAATGTACCATAATTAAAGCTAGTTTTCTAGTAAAAATGACATTTTGTGCTTTGTCAAGAATGATTGAGCGTCAAGAGTTGATTCCTTTATTTTTTTGTGGAAATGAGCATTATTTTGCAGTATAGTTTGGAATATAAATATTTGCAAATTTTGTTGGTATTTTTGTGCAATAAATTTACTCATGTGATTCCAGGTCAGTAACCAGATATCATATACCCCTGCTGCTGAACCCTTGTACTTGACAGTTCGGGTGGTTTTGCGTAAGGTTGGCTATGCTGCATTTGTGACATCAGAGTAACTAGTAAACAACAATAGCTGATTATAAATGTCTCTATCGTGTGTAGAGATGAATATAAACAAGGTATAACAAAGTGATTTTCAGCGGTTTAGAATTTTAATGGCTCAATTCCATCCGAGTCTCCATCGTCATTATCATCAACATTATTGTTGTCGTCACCAAGACATATCATTAGTGGTTCACATTCACTGATGATTCTGTCTTAATTCCTGTGTTTTTCGTATTATTTTGTGCACATGATTCACTTTCTTCCATGAAGCCGCCAGACCTTTCGCAAAAGTCTATCCATCTCTATAATTGTGAAAGTCTTATGTTCCTACATGTAAAACACTAACAACGCTATCAACAATAAATATAAATAACAATGAATAATACGTAGCTTGTGTAGAACAGCTCAATGCAAGTGTTAAGGAGTTCACAAACTGAGCACGTGGTTGGAAATAGCCAGATATTGCATCGGTGCGGCATCTAGTTACATCTCCGTTGTATGATGGATCGACCAAAATGCTGCTTTGGGATTGGTTTAGAAAGTCAAACGGGCAAAGCTTTTCATCTGTTTTCTGTGGGTGTACCAACTTAACTCCTAACTATCAAGAGCAAGGATTCAGTGGCAGGGGTATAGCTGTAGTAGTAAATAACTTGGTCAAAGTAGCATTTCTATTCGCCACATGGGACCTTGACTAGCTAATCTGACTACCAGCCTCACGCTCAACATACACGCCAGAGGTACCCAACGAAATGGGGAAATGTTGTGGTCAGCATCAGGTATCCCCCCAGCTTAACATTTTTAGTGCCAAACAATTTTAGAGCAGAATGCATGGTTTTAAATTATTAGTAATAAAATGAGTACCAAATGACGTACGGAGCTGAATCTTTTTTTAGTTTTAGTAAATCCTTTTGTCTACTGTATAATATGTGTTACATGGATGAGAAGTCTCTTCAATGTTTAAAAACGAAAGAAAATTTTGAAAATCTCACAAAATTATCAATAATTAGGCATGCAAAACCTTACTATACAGAAAGTTTAAACTAATGAAAGTATAGATATTTCTTTAGTAAAACAAGAAAACTGTTCTGGTCTGGTGTTTTATTTTTTAAAATACAAAAAATGAATTCATGTAATCTGCAAACTAGAGGGGGAGAAGATAATAAAAAACACTCAATAAGCATAATACAACTAATAATGAAAAAGCCAAAAAAGTGTAAAGGTTTAATAGTTAAATTCCAAAAAAAAATCACAAATGAACTTATCCCTTTTACATACTTTTCGACATAGTCAAGTTATATGTTATATTAATTTGAGTTGGTTTTTTAACACTACGTCACTTACATTGTTATTATGAGGGACTAGTTTCAAAAGCCTATGCTTTCATTTTCAACCTCACGGGCCCAACTGCCATTGCTGGCTGCATTTGCTTGTACTCTCTTCTCTAGTGGCAAAATGATGAACTTCTTAACTAAACTGTCTACTGGCGGTATTTCAAAGTTTATTGGGCGATCTTTGTTTTTCAATATGAGGATATTTTCCCAGGTTGTGAGTTCATTGTGGCCTGACATGGTTTTAAGCAATTTTGGATTTGGATCTAGATTCTGGTTTTCTTTCCAAAAATGAAATGCTACTGCTGATTTATCTTGTTTATATTTTAGGTTTCTAAAGTGCTCTTTGAATCTGATTTTTAAACTTCTCTTGGTTTGTCCTATGTAGAACTTTTCAGAATTTGTGCATTTAATTTGATATATTCCTGACCTATTTTCTGGTGGAATTTCATCTTTTATTTTTGAATTTAGTAATTTTATGGCAGAAAATCTGTTTATTGGAGCCAGGGTGATGTCTTGTTCTTTGAAGATTTTTTTGAATTTTCTAAATGCTCGGGGGTGGTAAGTGAATTTTTTGAATGTGTTGATTGTTTTTTCCTGCTGTTAGGGTAGTTATTTCTTTTATGGTTTTTTTCTGCTTTGCTTTGTTTAGTTTCTTGTATACAAGGTTCTTGCTGTATCCATTTTGTTCTGCTGTTTGAATTATGGTTTTTAACTCTTTGTTGAATTCGGTTGTGCTCATAGGTACATTTACTAATCTATGTGTGAGGCTGTTTATTATTGCATGTTTATGTGGTAATGTGTTGTAGCTTTCATTTTTAATGTAATTTTCTGATTGAGTTGGTTTTCTGTAGATTCCAAAGTTTACTTTTGTGTCGTTTCTGATGATTCTTAGGTCTAAGAATGGGAATTCTCCATTGGTTTCTGTTTCCATTGTGAATTTTACTGTTTTTTCCTGTATATTTAATAATTTTATGGCATCTTCTAAATGTCTACTAGGTACTATTGCAAATATGTCATCAACATAGCAGTACTACACCTTGAAAATCCATGGGAATGCTTCCTTCATGTGTGTTTCGAATTTGCTCATAAATAAATTTGCCAAAAATGGAGATAGAGGGTTGCCCATAGAGAGTCCTGATTTTTGCCTGTAATATTTACTATTGAAGGTGAAGTAGTTTTGTTCAGTGCACAAACTTGTTAGTTGTATGTAATCTTCTACTTCTGCAGGTTCTATTTCTGTTGTATTCAGCCAGTTTTTAATAGGTCGTGCAGTTTTTGTGTTGGAATGCTAGGGTATAGTGCTGTAACATTAAATGAAACTAATGTGTCTGTGTCTATTTTTAGATCTTTGATTTTTTTCAACTAATTCCAAAGAGTTTGCTAGATTGGAACTTTCAAATTTTGGAAACGAATCAAATTTATTAAATAACCACTTTGCAAATTTATATGTTGGAGAATCAATACTACTGGTGATTGGTCTCATTATTTTTCCTGTTTTGTGAATCTTTGGTAGGCCATAAATGCTGGGTAATGTTGGATTGTCTACTTTTATTTTATATGACTCTGCTTTTTGATGATTTTACTTTCTTTTACTGCTTTGTTTAACGTCTGGATGCAAGAGTTTAGTGGGTTGGTTTCCACTGTGATGTATTGATCATCCTGTAATAAATTTTCCATTCTGTTTGTGTATTCTGTTTTGTCTAAAATTACCATGTTGTTCCCTTTGTCTGCTTTAGTGTATATGACTGGTTTGTCTTTTAGTGATTTTAATATTTGGCTATTGCATTTGGATTTCTTTTTAGTTTTAATCTGAGCAACTATTTTTGAACATTTACTTTTTATTATAATTTTATCTTCTTCCTTTAGGTTTTTTGTGGCGATTTGGATGTCTGCAATATAATCCTCTACTTGATTTGAGTGGTCAATACACGTTTTTAATCCTTGGTTCAGAAAGTTAACTCTTTTTTGGTGAAATTTTGATTTGATTCTCAACATGTTTGCCCCATCAAGCCCTGTTTGTAGAAGTCTATTTCGCTGGAGTATAGCCAGCTGGTTTCACTTCTGCATTTGTTGCTAAGCATTAGCCGGGCAGGAATTTCTTCATGGAACCAAACCGATGGAAGTCCAACAGTGCAAGGTCTGGATTGTATGGTGGATGCTGGAGCACCTCCCAATTAAATTGGGTGATTTTCAGACAAACAGCAGCAACATAAGAGCGAGTATTGTCATGAAGTTTGACATCAACAGCATTAATGTTGTGGCATTTGTCACAAAGGGCACGGCACAACTTAACCAAAGTTTTAATGCAGGCTACAACATTCACAGTGGTCCTGTGTTCAGCAAATTTCACCAATAAAACACAAAGCATATCCAAGAACACTGTCATAAGCACTTTCCTAGCAGATTGAGTCTTTACTGGGGAACCAGCATGTTTCCACTCCATACTTGCCTGCTTTGTTTTGGGTGTGTAGTGGTATGCCCACGACACATCACCAGTCATCACCTTTCAGAAAGTCATACTCTTCTGCAGTGTACCACATTAAGTGATCCAAGTTTGTCATCATTTGCTGGCCGTTGTGGTTGTCTGTCAGGTTCTTAGGCACCCAGCGAGCACTAACTTTACGAGTGTCATGAAGAATATTGTGATACAATCCACCATAGGAAATGTTGCACTATTGGGATAAACTTTGCAATTGCACACATCGGTCATTCAAAATTGCCGCCTCAATGCCCCTGAAATTCTGTGGGGTTGCAGCAGGAGTGTGGCAAATCATTAAGGTTAACACGGTCCTCTTGGAAGAATGCACACCACCTGGAGACTTTGCTACGCTCCATACAATCATCCCCACACATGTCCCCATGAATTTCACTTGGTTTATGTCCTTTGCCCCCGCAGATACCGAACTACACCTCTCAGCTCTTCACAGTGGACGACAGTAGCATGCTCACCATTTTTGTAGTTCACAGTTCTCTCACTAGAGCTGCACAAAAAATACCCTCTTTAATGAAAAATTTGAACTATATCTGTGTGGGTGCGCTGCAGCCTAGTGGTTGAACCTCGTGCCTCTCACCTAGACAGTCTGGGTTCAATCCCAAGCGATCACATGTGAGATTTGTGGTGGACAAGGAGTGGGTTTTCTCCAGGTTCTCCGATTTCCCCTGCTATTGCATTCCACCGGTGCTCCATCTATCAGTGTCATCACCTGTGGTGTCATTTGTAGTAAAATATCTGTGTGAAATTACAATATTCCAGCTGCAATACCAAGGCAGAAAAAAAAAGAATGTGTTACATTTTGATCTGCCCTTGTAATTTAAACTCACAACACTTTATGTAGAACATAGCTGTGTGGTACTTATGATTCTGAAACACATTATAGTTATGCCTTTGAACATTTATTCTTTCCATAATTCCTTAATATTAACATGTTGTGAATGAAGACTAGCTTTGGAATATGTCACAGTAACGTAAAAGATTTGCTGTAATGCAGGATTTAATGCCAAAATCAAGTCAACAGAAAATGGAACAAAACTGTCCTAAAAGAATGGTATAAAATAATAAAACATATTGTTTTGCAATGTAAGCCAAAAGTAATATGTATAAAAATGGAAGCGTGATGTCATCGCTTCACGATACGCACGAATATAGACTTAAATGGCGTGCTTCTACAAAAATAACATAGCCAAAGCTATAAAATGAATACAACACATTATATTGTACAATGTATAGATAAGAAATGGTAGTTAGAAAAACATATTTATTATAAAACATAATTAAAAACCGTAATATGAGAGAAAAAGAATCACAAAGATCGAGATACCAGATGATCTAAATTGTTTATACCGGTAACAAAGCATAGGAACAAAAGTTAAACAAATATGTATTTAAGAAATGTTTGCTGTTTAAAAGAACATTTTAATGTAAATTACACAAATGTATTGATTTTAAATTATTAGGAATGTATAAAAGTATTATAAATTTGTATTTCACGAAATGTAGAATGGAAAATCTGCCGTTCTCATGGAGACGGACAGATTACAATCTATAAAACATTGATCTTCAACTATTGTATATAGGTGAAAACTTTAATAAGTTTCCAGATGCAGTCATTGAGATAGATGCCAGGGATAAGGGCATAAAGAGATGGTCTCGCCAATCGAGACCTCTTGTGTGGCAATCCTAGCATTGTATTATTTATCAAGAAGAGATTGATTGTAAGTACACATATATGTGGCACAAGTAGTGTGCCTTAATGCATTACATTGCTTCGGAAAGTTAAGAAATAAAAGTTTATATATATCGAGAAATCTTTCAAATTAAATTTTATTTATTATCACATCCTACCATCCAAGCATGGAGTTTAAGATTTTCGTACCCACTGACTAATGCTAGCTGAATAAATAGAAAACGTGGCTGCAGTGCACAATAAGTGATTTGTTGCCGACAGTAACTTTAACTGCTTCAACAATTAAGTCTGGCGCAACTAGCTAATTACAGTTTCGCCAACAGCAAGAGTTACCAACTTTTACAGTGGCAAATTCAAACCTGTAAAAAAATAAAAAAAAAAGGAAAAAAGGAGAAAAAAAAAAAGGTATAAAATACCACAGCGCAGCAATCAGCAACCCTGAGAACCACTACCCATACTACAACCTACACAGCAGAGCCTGGAGCATCCATCCTTCCTTTCGAAATCCGCCCCAGCTGTTATTAAAAGAGATATGAAGAAACGATATTAACTTAGCATAATGTTGATTCATCTAATAGTGTGGCTAATATAAGCTTTGATTTATGGTTTACAGGTACATATTTTTGGAATATAGCAACCCAAAGCATGCATTGGAGGCCGTGAAGACAACAAATGGTCATAAGCTTGATCGTCAGCATACTTTTGTAGTGAATTTATTCACAGATTTTAAAAAGTAAGTATGTCTTTATAACAATAACATTATGTGGAATATAGCATTAAAAAGAAAGAATTTTCGTTTAAAAAAAGTGTACTTAAAGCTTATACTTTTATAGCAAGAATATGACTAAAATTGAGATTCTCTAAAACTCATGAGCATTCAGCCAGGAAATTTAAAGTTATAACTTTTCCTTAGCACACACACACACATACAAATGTTATTGATTTAAATAGCTTTATGTGCTGCTTGTTAACAAATGCGTTTCAAGAGTAGCTCTCGAATGGATTAACCTTAGTTGTACTAGGGAAAATAGGCCTGCCAGTGAAATGTGGTCCAGGTATTGGTAGAAGAAAATATCAACTTTTTGAGGGCACAAAATAAAAAAGCATATTAGGTTAGAATTTATTTATTTGGGCTGAAGGAAATTGGAATGGGAGAGCTATTTTATATTCACTCTTAGGTTGATCCATGTGGTCAGTGCACTGCGGTATAACACAGCAATGCATGCAGGAATGTAATACCATGCTAGTAATCTAAATTACAGAATGAATTTATTCTTAAATGGTATAATGTTTTATACAAATACCTAAGAATTTAATAAACGCTGATTTGTATCGTTAGCATAAGCGCAGAGGCAAGGAGACACCATTCACAATGAAATCATAAGCACAACGCAAGAGGTTGTCACGGGTTTCTAGATCTGCAAGTTACATGCAAATATCTTCCAAGCGCTCCACATTACAAACGGAATAACATAACCAACAATACCACATAGGAAAGTTCAATCAATCTTTTACAAAATAAGTACATTACATACTAACAGCTGATGTTCACGGCAGTGACATCACAATAATTGCTCATTCAAAATTATTGAAAATAGGGTAATTCTGCAAACAGCTCTATTAATTCTACCGTCTGATAAACGGAGATACGTCCGGGTATCTATAGCAGGAAATAAAAGTGAAATATGTAGATTGTGGTGAAAACACAGAAAGTAATTTAAAATCAGTTATTAAATAGAAAGTCTTCAATTCAGATCCAGCAAAGACCCTGAATTACACGTAAATCAGGGTAATTCTGCACCTTCTATTTAGTAACCAATTTTAAATGGCTTCTGTTCTCACCACCATCTGCACACATCACTTTTATTTCCTACTATAGATGCCAACATGGTAGTTTCCGTTTTGCAGACGGCAGAATAAATAGAGGTGCAGAATTGCCGAAAATAGTACAAGGACAAAGACTGTAGAAAGTGATAAAAGCTACACATTTAATGAACTAAGAATTATTTCTCTGCGTCTTCAATTTATGAGAACCAATATATCTATACACAGATGATACATCCATTAAGTCAAAGAAGGATTCTCAAGGAGACACTCATACCTTTTGAGGGAGATTAGAGACTGCGCGGCACAGCCAAATAGAGGATGAAGTCTGCATGTACAGCAAGCGCGTAAAACTTTTATCAGCTGCTGACAGATCATTTTTAAAAAAGACAGCTGACACTCTCGGACAGCTTAATTTTGCTCAGAGGCGATCGTTGTTTATTCTTTTGGCTATGTTTTAAAGATTTACTTATTACAATTGCACACATTTATTTTGTTATGACTGAACATCACCATCAAACTTAACAGAATATTTTATTCGCTGTTTAAATTTTAATTTGTTGGAATAAAGGCTCTGTTTATTTTACCTTACAATAATCTGCATGTACATGCCGCATGGTCGTAAAGTGTGACAGTATTTCTGGCGCGAATGGCAGAAGGCTACATTACAATATGCTGCATGTACATGCCACATAGTCGTAAAGTGTGACAGTATTTCTGGCGCGAATGGCAGAAGGCTACATTTCAATATGCTGCATGTACATGCCACATGGTCGTAAAAAGTGTGACAGTATTTCTGTCACGAATGGCAGAAGGGTACATTACAATATGCTGCATGTACATGCCACATGGTCGTAAAGTGTGACTATTTCTGGCGCAAATGGCAGAAGGCTACATTACAATATGCTGCATGTACATGCAACGTGGTCGTAAAGTATGACAGTATTTCTGGCGCGAATGGAAGAAGGCTACATTACAATATGCTGCATGTACATGCCATGTGGTCGTAAAGTATGACAGTATTTCTGGTGCGAATGAAAGAAGGCTACATTACAATATGCTGCATGTACATGCCACGTGGTCGTAAAGTATGACAGTATTTCTGACGCGAATGGTAGAAGGCTACATTACAATATGCTGCATGTACATGCCACGTGGTCGTAAAGTGTGACAGTATTTCTGGCGCGAATGGCAGAAGGCTACATTACAATATGCTGCATGTACATGCCACGTGGTTGTAAAGTGTGACAGTATTTCTGGCGCGAATGGCAGAAGGCTACATTATAATATGCTGCATGTACATGCCACATGGTCGTAAAGTATGACAGTATTTCTGGCGCAAATGGCAGAAGGCTACATTACAATATGCTGCATGTACAGGCCACGTGGTCGTAAAGTGTGACTATTTCTGGCGCAAATGGCAGAAGGCTACATTACAATATGCTGCATGTACATGCCACGTGGTCGTAAAGTGTGACAGTATTTATGGCGCGAATGGCAGAAGGCTACATTATAACGGTGCACTGGTCGCCTGGGTTTTGACGAGGATCAACCTATGGCTGAAGTGGCAGACAACTGGATTAGGTTTATGAAATAAGGTAAAATCGGGAATTGGTATGGTATAGAGAAATGGGTAATATAGGAGCTTAAAGGTTGGTTCACAATAGCCTGAAAATGGTAACCAAAACAAAAACAAGAACAGAAAATCATAGAGGACACGAGTTTGATTCAGAACAAAACAAATTGGTAATAAGAATGTATTTCCTCTTCTTTTCCTGGTCAGTTTTGTGTATTCAGACCTCATTTGTTTCTTTTTACCTGACCAATAATATTTTTTTATCTCCAATTCAGCCCACATAATGCAGGTGAAAGAATTGTGACTAAAGTGAGCTCTCATAGCTGTTTCATGTCATGGCCTCTTAGAAACTCTACAGTGAAGTGTAATATTCATCTAATAATCCATGCCTGGAAGTGAGAATAAGACATGCCTGGAAGTGAGAATAAGAAAGTTAAATCCTGGCCAAGACTTGCTTCTCTGTCCTGGTACCTTATAAGACCTACCATTAATTCTGAATGCTTCCGCTGAAGGACATATATTTCCTTTAGCTTGTGTTGGAGTTGTGAACAAGCCTTTATGGATTACTGGAGTATCTTTTGGTTAGAGATTAATGGTTTTATTATGAAATGCAGTTCAGTGATGACACAGACATTGCTTGAAAAATGCTGATAGCAAAATTGGCTTAATCTTTTCTGAGCACTGCATTCATATAGTTTGTCAATGCTGTTTTACTCAGTTGTTTTATATGTATAAAGTTGGTCATGTTGCCCCACTTTATGAGGTGGTTCGGGGATGGTGCTGCAATGTCCTCGGTTTCTCGACAAGGTGGAGGGAGTCCTTGAATTCTGGATTCCCTCGTTACCTAATGGGTCCAACTCTGCATCCCAGACTAGCTATTAAGTTCAGCATGGCTCTTACTGTTTAAAGCAATATAATCTGGGGATTGACAGAGAAACAGCAATTCCGGCAGTTGTGGAGGTGTCGTGTATAAATACTAAATAAGATACAGTAAGACTGACTTCCATGAATTATAGTTTACTACTATTTCAGTAAAATGAGGATGAATACTTGGTTGCTGTGTTAAATCTTTCACTGGTTATTGCTAAAGATATCTCTAGGTTACGTCCCTATAATACAACGTGGAATAAACTAATGCAACTTTGAACTCCTATTTCCCCGCTGCACACGCGGCTGCTCGTGTGAGCTTAGTGCCGACTTCTTTAAACACTTCCTAAATCAGAGTGAACGAACTTAATCCAACAATATACTAACTGAACCTCTGCTAACTCCCACTACTTGGTTACAAGACTGCGTGATATAGGAGTAGCCCATTGGTCACATACGTGGTGCCTGGCCTCTCGCCGATTGGCTGAGCAAATGGTCTACGTGACCTGCATGCTAACTCCCACTCCTACGTCTCGCTTCACTAAAATTCCAGATAGCGTGGCTTCGTTGAATTTTTTAACCACGTTAAAGTCTTACAGACCCAAGCTTCTTGCAATGGTCACATTTAAATATGAATTTACCATATGGGAACCATTGAACATTTACAATACATGAAATAAATTTTAATATTTTCCATAATACTTAGTTACAATGGTTATCATTTCCATTTGCCAAATTCAATGCACAATTTACTATCTAAGAATGTGACAACAATATTAAAATGGAGAATATATATATGATAATAAAAATATTAACTAATATTATTAGCAAATTATTAATGTTGAAGAAATTTCTTAGATATGGAATTTCAGTCTGAATGTTTATGGTCATTAAGTTATCAGGTAACCCCTCTTGCAGCCTTTCTCCACTGCATGAGAGAATAGAGAGATGCATAAAGTAAATACTGGAAATGTTTGCTTTCTGCTCCCAAACAAGGCAGCAGATCTTATAAAACTGTTCTTGTTCACTCATCTAAACTCAGTGGCAGGAACCCTTGTGATTCCTTCTGGAAACTCCATGAGTGGAAAATTTTCAGAAATACTTAGGTTGTAACTTTAATAGTGGCAAGTATTATTTCTTCTCGGATATAGCCAAGTAAATGTTGGATTAATTTCCAAGCTTTCAACGACATCATCAGGGAACTGGAGGCAAGTTGTTCTGGCGGTGGAATTTATACCTAGAGGGGAAGGCTATAGGACTGCCTCACATGCTGGCTAATGGGGGTGAGGAGTTATGGATTATAGATAGCCGTGTTTTGCTTATTGTAGACCTTCGTCTGTGTTAAAATCACTCTTGTATATGTACATATATTTCTTCTTTAATCAGTCTTTCATAATATCTGCTAGATTTTTCTACGATTTTGGTGGATGAAAAATTGATCTTATGGTCCTTATTTATTACTAGTACACAAGTGATATCTCTGAGAAATTCTTACAGTGTAATACCCACGATATGGAAGTTGTAGTGTCCCTGTAGCAGCTCCAAGTATGTTTCTGATAGGGCCTCCCTAATACCTGCAGAATCTCGGAACGAAAATCAAGTAATAATCACAGGGGTGTAAGTTCGATGAATGTGCTGGATGGAAAAGCACTTCCCACCCCCCAGTAACTTACAGATCAGCTACAGGGTGTGCCATGTGCACCTGAGCAATATCCTGCAAAATGATGGAAGGGTTCTGCAAAACATGTGGGTGCCTCATTCACAATGCTGGTCTGAGGTTATTCTCCAAAAATCATGGAAATGCTGAGATCAACATTCTGTCGTTAAGAAGATGTGAGTCTGAATAGAAGCTGTATTTACATATTGTTCCGACCACATGCTGCCAGAGAGTAGGAGCAATCCCCAGATAGGAAACGGTCGAGAATGGGAACAATATCCTCTTACTTACTAGCGTTCAAGTAAGTGTATTTTCAGTGATGTAGTGTCACTATTTCCCAACTCAATCAATATATAACTACAGATCACAGTTACTAGCTTCTATTCCCTCAAATTAGTGAAGCAGTGCTTAACACATTGAAGCCGCCCGAGCATAGCTCAGGCAGGTATTTCTAAAGCTTTTAATGCAATTCCACGACTGTAACTCGGTCTTGGGCTATGTGGTAAAGAACATACATCAGTTATCGTTTAGTTGTCTGATTTGTGCTACCATCTGTCCTTGCTTTAGTCAACTATTAGGACATTTAGGAGAGTTAGCAATAGTGGCTGCTCTTGGGTAGTACCGCCATTTTCCTTGAAGGTGGTAATCTGTCTGTTACGTTTTGTGTTCTTAAATGTTAAAATGCTGCATTTTCTTTGATTTCTGTGAACTGAAGCTGAAATTCAGTATACAAATGAAGCTCTGGAAAATTATGACTCTGAGGGAGAGTTTTTCAGACTCTCAATAAAGGGAGTGTAAGCTGACTACGCAGATTTTTTCAAATTGTAAATTTAAAATAAAATGATCAAAAGAATCAAAATCGGCCAGTCGAAATCTGTTGATAATGTAGACAGCATACGCCTTCGAAACATGTCCAGATAATTTATTACTTAGTGACGCAATTCAAGTGTAAATTCAACTCATTTTATCCAATGTTAAAATAAAATACTAATACGGAAGTTATGACTGTTTTCTTACTTGTTGAGAAATCCTTGAATACCGTACTTTTAGATTGTCCCAATACTTTTTGGCAACCCTGGGTTTCTTGGCCTTCAACTAAAGAAACGCCTGAGCTTCAATGTGTTAATAAACATATTCAGCTTTCCTTGGTTGACAATGCTGCAGAAAAGCAGGTGGGAAAGCTCTCTCTTCTTGTCCCTGACCCTCGCTTCCCCCTAAAACTAGCACTCAGGGTAAAGTATCTAGGTATCAAGTTAGAAAGATGCTGCATGCCCTGACAATCATCATTGTTTAGTAATGACCTCTTCTCAGTTGTCTGACTAAACAATTTTTGTATCAATATCTTCAAACCTTCTAAACAGGTATATCATACAGCATTGACAACATAAAGTTTGAAGTACTGGAGTATATTAGATGTAGCTTTGGGTGAAATAATTAATCTGTTAAGGCTTGAAAGACTTCTAAATGCAATATTTTATCTGCTATTTAACACTAAGGTATGAAGAAATTCCGGATGATTGGGAACCCCCAGAACCTCAGCCATATGTGGAACAAGGAAATTTGCATTACTACATGCTGGACCCAGATGCATATGATCAGTATTGTATCATAACTGGTGGAGGAACTAATGTGCAAATCTGGCAGAATTCAGCTCCAGATCCTACCAAGCTAGAAGAGCGATCAGTAAGTACTAACTCTTTTAATTTCATTTTTACCTGGTCCAGAATTGGTGAAAATATACCCGATGTATCAAGGAAAATCAGGGAGCAGGTAATTAAAACTGGTTTAGGCGATTCTTGGGTCAATATAGAGGAGGTTTTTAAAGGGAAGTGAAATTGAGAATGGAAGATATAGAAAGAGGTCAGGGAAAAGTGCTCACTATTGTTAAAAGATGACCCGGAGAAGGAAAAGTGTTAAGTGGGAGTAGCAGGGGATTATTAGTGCAGATATTTGTATATTCTAATATTAAGCCGAATCTTATTTATTAATCAAATTAGGAATCTAAAAGGTATAAAAAAATATGGGAAATTGTTAAATGTTGATTTTACTGCATATTGCAAAATACATACTTTAGTAACATAAACCGCTTAGCGACTGAATTAAGCAGTGAATACTGCAGTATCTTTACTTTGTAGATTAATAATTATGGTATCAGAAAACACAGTGCAATGATGAGACAGACATTGCTTGAAAAAATTTGATAGCAAAATTGGCTTAATCTTTTCTGAGCACTGCATTCGTATAATTTATCAATCCTGTTTTATTTAATATGTGTGCTACTTTTTGGACTATAAATGCCACTAGAATAGAGCAACAGAGAGGAAAAAGGTGAACTTTCATAATTATGAAGAAAATCTAAGATTGAAAAACATGTTAAAACTTAGTATAGCTTACTGCAGTTGTTATAAGATTTCCTATATATGTCTAATCTGTCTTATTAGTTGGACAAGCCATTTCTAAAACTGTTGTAATATGTAAGAATATTGCCAAGGACATAAAACCTTTGTGCCTCACACTACAATAAATTCTGCTTGAGCAAAAACAGTAAAACCCAAGAGAAAGCTTGGTCAGGAATTTGAAAATGACTGACTGTTAATCTCTTTCAAATTATTTCCTGTGTAGATATCTGGGGATTATTTGCAGAGGTTGGCTATAATTGTGACAAATGAAGTGCATGTAGGCTGTTATGCTAAAAGCAATAGGCATTGTAGTCATTTGTCATTTCTGTTTGTGCATTGCATTGGTGAACTTGGTTGGTATTTAATGTTGAGCAGTTGGCAGTGAAGCCATTCGCTCTCTTGCATTCCAGTATTTTGATGTCATATTATTATGTTGACTAAAGGTTGGGCAGTGCAGTAGATGGTTTCCATCCATATTTTCTTTAAGTGTACAGAAAGGACACAGAGGAGTGTCTTAGTCGTCATTAAAAATGCATTAAATATAAAAGCAGACACTCTAGCAGTATTTATTGACTTTCAAGGAGCATATGATTGTATTCGGAGTTACAAACTACTTGATAAACTTAAAATTTTAGGAATCCAAGGCAAACTGTTACATTGGAGGAGTGAATTCATTATTCAACGCATTATTGCTACCAAATATAATGATAAATTATCAAAATATCAACAGACACACTGTGGCATACCTCAAGGCAGTATCCTTAGTACCACACTCTTTAATAATATCAATGATCTTCCATATCACTTACAAAAAAGAGAATGAAAAGTCTTAATGTTTGCAGATGATGTAGTCTTATCGAATTCTAAGCCGAAAAATCAAAATCAACAATTAATAAATATAGCACAACAATCCTTGACGACATTACAGAATTGCACATCTAATAATTTAATGAAAATTAATACACAGAAAACAAATTATCAACTATTTACACTAAGGAAGAAGCCAATAAATATTTCCCTTCAACTAAATGGAAAAATTCTCACAGAAACATGTGAAGCCAAATATTTAGGTATTGTTTTTGATACAAAATTAATATGGAAAAAACACGTTGATAATATAATAAAAAAAATGAGGCAAAAATTACCACTATTAAAAAGACTGACAGGCAAGAAATGGGGAAGCACTACACAAACTTTAAACACTTTTTACAAGATGTATATTAAACCAACATTTAAATATTGCATTGGTGAACTTTGGGACTTAGCTCATCTCCTCGCATCACATGCTATAAAGTATCCCCCATTCAGATTTTTAAAAATACTTCTTTGCTATTGCTTGATGGTTTGAGTTAATGGTTTACATTTTATTTATTACATTTAAATCACTATGCTTAATGCTTAGATTAAATAATGGCTAAGAAAAAATTGATGTTAATAAAGTTGTTTATACTAATTGTTTACAGAGATGGACGGAGACATACATCAAGTGGTCACCTTTGGGAACATATCTTGCTACATTCCACAAAAAGGGTGTTGCTCTTTGGGGTGGACCCAAGTTTGGACAGATAATGAGATTCTCACATCCAGGAGTCCAATTTATTGACTTCTCACCATGTGAAAAGTAAGTATTTAAATCAACCTAATGGTTGGTTAATTATAAAGCTAATACTTAAATACTTAGAGATTTAATAAATCACCGTTGAGGTATGGCGTTTGAAAAATAATTTGAGATCTTTGTGATTTACCAGGAAAAATATACTGGCATGTTATAGCAGCTCAGTGGATGGTATAACTTGATGGAAATTAGGAGATCCATGGTTCAAATCCCAGTTATACAAGGGCCATACAGAAAACGACAGACAATTTGGCATGACTAAAGAATAACGAAACTCATCAATACAAAACTTTATTTACAAAGTTGCAGAATCTTACTCTATTTCTCAACGTAATCATCATTGCTATCAAAGTATTTGTCACATGGTACCAGTTTTTCAATGCAGATGTTACTCTTCCACTGCTAAAGATCTGAGCCAAGATGTCACTGTCACTTTGAGGTCTTCATCAGTTGGGAAATCTTTTCCACACAAAGAGTCATGTACAGTGTCCAAAGTGAAACTCCAGTTTTTCAAAATTCTTTTATCAACATTTGCTTTCAACTCCTCCATAACGATTGATGTACTTCCACTTCAGTCTTTATCGTACCACTGGTTCTTCCTTGATTACTTGTAAATTATGCGCCATTTACTCACTGAAGACTCGTTCATTACTTTATTACCATGCACTTGCATTATTTGCATATAAAATTTCATTGGCTAACATTTTGTGCTTTAAAAAAGCAGTAGAAAAGGATAACATTGGCATTGAAAAACTGTTACCGCGTGACAACAAATATCTTGGCAGAATGGAGATTATGTTGAGAAATAGAATAAGGTACTGTAACTTTGTAAATAAAGATTGTGTTGATCTTTCATTATCATTTAGTTATGCCAAATGGTCTGTCAATTTCTGAATGGCTCTTGTATCATGGAATTTTTCAGTGTAACTACTTCTCCAACTTCTGTTGTGTACACGACTTGTGTGGAAGAAACAATTAATGCATACAACAAATATAGAGATAGTGACAAAGAACACACTTAGGTTGATGATTGGCAGAGCAATGTTCTTGGGTGTTTTATTTGCTATCGTACAGTAACTAGCATTCTAGTTTTGTAATCATTGTTCTGTATGAACTGATTTTGGAGAAGGAAATGTATAGAGTGTATACAAATGTTTGTATTCATTTCTCTGTAGCCTATACATACACCACAGACATACTCTATGCTCATGAATTCTAAAGTGATATAGATCAAACAGAAAATAGCACAATTAAATATTATTAGTAAATTATGTGCTTGTTATTGTTGAATAATACACAGCCTAGACTTGTATTACTAAAGACTTATTCCTATAACATACAGCCATTCTTGGTCATGAGGTGAATGCTGAATTAGATGCTATGGTTTACAATGCAGTCAATTGATATTTAAGATCCATACCTCTCAAACCCAGAACATTTGTAAGCAGTTCTGTTAATCTGTCTAAATGAAACAACAAATCTTAGAAATGGTAAGAGACAAATGATAATGTATTTTTTCACAATACTTAAGAAGGTTACACTGAAGCATAACCATTTTGATTAAAACACTATATATTGAAGATATTTACACGACAAACAAAATGTGTATCTTAACTTTTCTGGGAATATCCTCTGAAGACACTTCATTCTGGATGGCGTTGCATAACTGGCAAACCGCAAGAGATAAGTCATAACTTACTATACAAAAAATGTTAAAACGCACAATTTGTCATACACATTTTTTTGTAGAGTTGGCCGTTTCCGAGATATTCCTTGTTATTAGTTTCAACTTTAAACTTTTCTAAACAGGAAGTCACTTTTCATTTCATCTCTCTATTTTACTGCTGGCCATGCAAAGTGAATCAAATTTCAGTTATTCACATAGCAACCAGCTTTTAAAAAATTTGACTATCACTTTAACTTAGCATATTCCCTTATATTTCCTTTTACTTATAAACAGCCAAGTAATAGTCCATTTTTATCTTGGCATATGTACATAAAAGAATAATCTTTCGTAAGAATAGTTTTTGTAAAACAGGTAGAGAGCGACATGTGAATGAAACGCATCACATTTCTTTAATGAATATAAGAGTCTTCAAAACTATGATACATAAAAAAAGACATCAAGTTAAATATAACATTTGATTTGCATTTAAAAAGTCTTGAATTATTAATCTTTAAACTTCTTTTCGTGTGCTATGCAAGATTCTGGTTCTGTGTACTTCTCTGGATACTGTTGATTACTGGTAGAGAAGACTTCTTTTTTACATAGATGCTAGTTCATAGAATAATAAAAGAATATCCTGCAGTGATGAGAGATTCATTGCTTGAAAAATGGTGATAGCAATATTGGCTTAATCTTTTCTGAGCAGTGATCTAAGTTGTAGGCAGTGTAAGCCATACAGAAGGAACATAGTTTGTCAAAACTTATATTTTGTAACACAGGTATTTGGTTACGTATTCGCCCCATGCTGAAGATCACCCTGGAGAGCAGAAAAGGTTGATCATTTGGGACATTAGGACTGGCTTAGAAAAAAGAACCTTTGTACCAGATGGACCTGCAATTTGGCCCATTTTCCGATGGTCTCAAGATGATAAATATTTCGCAAGAATTGGGAGTGATGTCCTAAGTGTTTATGAAACACCAGTAAGTTACACTTATAATAGTTACTTTGATTACTTGAAAATATGAGGATTTTGAGACAGTTATGTATATTATAAGTTAAGTATTTGAGTCAATTTTAATACATTTCCATCACTCACATTATTTTATTACTAAGGACATGTTAGAATTACTGTTGCTTCCATTATCAACTTTTCGACTGCCAGTGCCATGATTATCTGGTGTTGCAGTAGTACAGTTACCTCTAGTGGTGGATTTTAGAATTTCTAATTATTGTGTGTTTTTAATTGACTATTTCGTCATGACACGTGATTGTAGAAAGTGGCCAATCCAATAGATTGGGGCATAAAATTCCAACCAATCAGAACTCATTATCTCTGCATTTTAATTTTTTTTTATCACACTCACGTGCAATTGTTTTTCTAAATTTATTGCATCCACTTGCATTTGTTTTTTCTCTGAATATCAGTGTGCAGTGATATTGCCGTACATAATGGCAGACGTTCTAATAGATATATTAATTGCAATCATGTTTCACTAAGACAAAATAATATAATGTAGCAATACAAAGAAATCTGAAATTTATGATATGGATATCAAGTTGCCGTGATTTTGGTGCAAATAATATGTCAAGACAAATGGGATTTTAGGAATATTATTCTTCATGTCTATATAGGCTAATCATTGTTATTTTATTCAGGAAAGAGTCTTATTAAACACAACTCAAGCTACAACTTTTCTTTAGATAAATTCACCCGCAACAAGTTGATCTTGAATTTAT
Organism: Hymenopus coronatus; assembly: GCA_030762935.1. NCBI lineage: Eukaryota > Metazoa > Arthropoda > Insecta > Mantodea > Hymenopodidae > Hymenopus > Hymenopus coronatus. Next base: position 82,894,993 of record CM060885.1, read on the forward strand.
CAATAAAAGATGGAGCTCTTGTTATATTTCTTATGATAAATAATTACTACCTCTTATGCTAGTGATACTTTTTAACCTGGTATTTAAAATATTTTTTAGTGAAAGTTCTGTTTTAATTACAAGCACTCGCCATGTTTGTATATTAATGATATTGTTGCATTCAGGCTTTGAAACCTACTGAGATATATATGCAATGGTTTTGTTTCAGTCTTTTGGACTGCTGGAGAAGAAGAGTCTGAAGATTTCAGGTATTAGGGACTTCAGCTGGTCACCCACTGATAATGTGTTAGCGTTCTGGGTTGCAGAAGACAAAGATGTTCCTGCTCGAGTGACACTTCTTGAAATTCCAAGGTATTTAAGCAAGCAGGAATTGAGTAGAAACCTGTCATATATAAAAGATTTAAAATAGTGTGGGTAGTGTGGTGGCAGCGTGTCTGCCTCACATTCAAAAGCTCATGAGTTAGAATCTCGCTTAAGGTGAGTTACCTGGATAAGGTTTTTTTTTGGGGGGGGGGGTTCCCTTATCTTGAGAAGACGAATGTTGAGTACCTTTAAGCTCCTTGAACCCAATTCAACTTTCTTCACACAGGTTTTGTCGCATCATTTCTGAATTCCTATTGGTCAATCGTTTTTGCCGCTTTGCCAATATCGCTCCATTGTGAATACGGCATAAGAATGCATAATCGTCATTGACATTACAACCCCTCCAGGTTCAGTAGAAATTTATGGCCACATTCTCATGGATGACTGATCTGATTGTTTGATTTCATTCTGTGAAAAGTTTGGTTATGTTATACACAGTGATTTACATTTATAATTGGTACTACCTTTATATATCACAGACATTGCTCTTGTTCTCGTCCTAGAACTATCGCAAGTGACACTGTGATTTGAAAATATCTTACAGCTGTGTTATAAAAGTTGAGGTTACGTTAGCTGAAATAATGAAACATTACGTTTAGTGAAGTGCAGGACGATGTTAGTCTATGATACTCCCTTATTTCCCTTGTATTCACAAGGAAGCAAGTAATAAGACTATTTCTGCTAATTTGTTCTTAATTAGCATGAAGTAAAAGAAGAATAAGCTTTTTAACTATAATTTATTGCAGAGATGTAGAGAAAGTCATGTGAATGGAAACAAGATTTTTTGCTTCACTGACCTGTTTTTGTCGTTTGCCAAATAAAAAACAGGTTTAGAATTTTAATGGCTCAATTCCATCCGAGTCTCCATTGTCATCATTCTCGGAAGTATCATCAACATAATCATCATCATCACCAAGACATATCATTAGTGGTTCCATTTACTGATAATTCCGTCTAATTCCTGTGCTGTTCATATTATTTTGTGCACATGATTCACTTTCTTCTTCCATGAAGCTGCCACACCTTTCGCAAAAGTCTATCCACCTCTATAATTGTGAAAGTATGTTTCACATGTATAAAACACTATCAACAATAACAATAAATATAAATAACAATGAATAATACATAGCTTGTACAGAACAACTCTATGCTCGTGTTAGGAGTTCACAAACTGAGCACTTGGTTGGAAATAGCCAGATATTGCAACAGTGCGGCATCTAGATGCGCTTCCATTGTCTGACCGACCGACCAGAATGCTGCTTTATGATTGGTTCAGAAAGTCAAATGGGTAACTCTTTTCATCTATTTTCGTGGGTGTACTAACTTGACTCTTTACTATCAAATGCAAGGATTCAGCGGTGGGGGTTTAAATTATTATTGTAAGAAATAGTGTGTTGTCGCTCTTTTTACACTAGGGTGTTTATAACAGCAGTATGTGCATCATTACCACATCTTCCCAAGCTGAGTTGATGCTTTAGTTTATTATCCACGGAAGTTGAAAAGTGTGTTTTTCTTATTATGTGAGCAAAAATGTATAATGACAAAAAGAGGAAAGGAAGGAAAATCGCATACTTAGAAAGTGTGAGAAGTTAATTGAGGTATGTGATGAGTTTATGAACATAGAGGATAGGGCCCTACTTAGTATATCATTGTTGCGGTTAACATCAATTTGAAAGGAGCAATTACTCATTTGGCCAAAGAGAAAACAAAACAAAGGAGTTGAATGACAATATTTCCAATATTTATGACTGAGTTATATTAACTTTACTGTAAGTTCATCTGACAACAAAATGGATGTCAAAATCAGATTCTTATAAGGAAGGGATTGCTCCATTACCAGATATTCTGTAATTGTGAGTTAACCCTCAACAGGAAATGCATGTCTATCAGATACATATTTTATTTCATTATGTTGTGTTGGCAATACTGATTCCAGTAACGATCTAAACATATCAGTAGCATATTATTTCATTTGCCTTGTGATCGTGCGGTTCATTGTTGGCATCTCTTATTTATGATGATTTATGGTTTTCTGGAAACCTACGGTGTCTGACAGACACGCATTGCCAGTATTGTGCTCTGTTAGTAAGTGTATCACAGGCACGCATTTCCAAGAATGTTATTTTGTATTGATAAGTGTATTTCTCTCATGTTCAGTTACTGATTTTGCAGAGAATATTTACATTCCGTTTTTAGTATTTATTAGGGTTTCTCTTTGTAGAATAATTGAATTAATGGATAAGCCTAGTCCATCAGGACTACAAAGAAGTAAGGCGGAGCATGTAAGTGCAGTCGATCCTAATTCTGAAGTAAAGAGAGCAAGAATGAAGTGCCAGTAGAGGAGGACTTATGCTTATTTTCTTCTGATGATTCTGACGCTGATCCTTCTAACCAAGAAGATTCATCTAATTATACTTTATATGGATCTGATATTGATGAAGAGATGAGTTCAGGAGAGGCTGAAAATGTGAATGTAAATGATCATCTCTCTTCAGATTTTGCTCAGTCTCTTACATACTCAGGAAAAAATGGTTGTGTTTGGAATTCAAAAGAACCACCAAGAAATCTACATGTTCTTCACCACAACATATAAAGAGGGATGCCTGGCTTGATGAGAAAAGCTAGTAACTTGATGATCAAAAGAATCAAAATACTGGAAAAGTGGTACACAGTGAAGCATAATTACACATTGGATAAAATGAGTCGAATTTACACTTGAATTACTTCACTAAGTAATAAATTACCTGAACATATTTCGAAGGCGTATGTTGCCTACGTCATCGTTTGCTCTACATTATTTGATGAGTTAATTGAAGAGATAACTATGTGAACAAATATGAACTTAGAAGAAGCCAGAAGCAGAGTCCATACAGTAATGTGCCTGACTCTCTGAATGATAAACTTGATAGGAAGAGGAAGTGCAGTATTTGTCCTTATCAAAAAAACGGAATACAGGATACAAATGTGTAATGTGTGAGAAGCCAGTATGTTTATAGTGTTTAAAGAAAGTTGCAAATGCTTAGAATAATGAGACTTCTGTGTTTCACTTCAAAACTAAGAATTTTTTAGATTTTACACCCACAGCAGAAATTTTTATTGTTATTTGACTTAACTATACTCATATGTAACATTCTATAACATTTTACTTCATTTTGACAAGTTATGTATTGCTTATTACTCAATATAATATATATTTTTACGAATATGTGACTTACTGCCTATCCGTGTCCCACAGACACGCATTTCCAGTAAACGATAAAAAGTAGCCTTTACTGTTAAGGGTTAAATATTCATTATACATATGATATTTGTTTCCAAATCTTAAATTTTATGAGTCATGCATGTGATTTAGGCTTCCGTTTAAGTTATGTCATCTGTTTATTCCACGTGCTATATAAGCCACATTTATGGCAGTACAACCTCAGGCAATAGATGAGAAAGGAAGGTGTTTTCATGTTGGATAAGCTTATAAAAAACAAGGTTTAACTTTATGGTGTGAAATGAAACACAGAATCTGCCATGTATGTCATATAACCTTAGCAGGAATATTTACCATTTCTGCTATGTTTTGCAGTGCAAGGATTGAAACTTGCCAACAAGATATGAATATGAAGTAATTTATATAGTGAAACTTTTAAAATATTACATAACTAATTTGAGTCAAATATGGACGCTATAGTTTCACCTACGTAGTTATTAAACATATAAAAACTACAACGGAGTTAGCAATTTGGGAAAGGATATACATTAGGAAAAATACACACATTAGTAATGAATTTGAAATACCACAAGCAGACGGCATCTTAAGATTACTCCCAGGGAAAGCAGATGGCAGCACATGAAATTACGATAGTAACCTCCCCTTCTGAAGCCAGTCAAACACCCGTTGAAGATGAACATCTTTGAAATGCATGCGGGGAAAAAGACTATGTAAGTGAAACAATAATTAATTAAAGTGGTACTGTTAACACACACTTCACTTACTTTTATTGAGTAGGAGGACAATTGTTTTGCGAACCGTTGCCCACATCCTCAGCTGTTGAACAGCTGTAAGTGAAGTGTGTGTTAACAGTACTACTTAAATTAATTCAATTTGATTATGCCTTCACTGTAAGCAGCTTCAAAAAAAAAAAAAAATACATTTATAATAGTGTCCATATTTGACTCAACATAGTTGTGTAATAATTGAGACTAACTTTTCCTGCATGCTATTTTGAAAACGAACCCTAATTCTTAGTATTAGTATTCTGGAAATAAAACATTGTCTTGTATTTGAATAAAGTGGTATTGAAGTGTGGTAGTTCTGGTTTGATTTTTGTAATTTTGCCTCAGTTTGTGGAAGAATTGTTTACCATCTAAGCAAATGCCCCTTTTAATTAATACTTATTATGTTTTCTTGATTTTTAGCCGTAATGAAATCCGAGCCAATAATTTGTTCAATGTGGCAGACTGCAAGATGCACTGGCAGAAATCAGGAGATTATCTTTGTGTAAATGTGAACCGCTTCACTAAAATTATTAGAAAGGAGAAAAATGAAGTCAAGTACAGTGTAAGTATGAGTTGTTTTTCTTAAAACTAAATGATGTTATATGCATTGGCAAATTAGGACACAATGTAACTTGCTTTTGATCAATGATTAACAAATGTAAGTGTTGTGTCATGATGCTGCATTTTAAATGTAATATATCAGTTTTTGAAATTAGCTTGCATTGAACATTTGTAAAGACCTCATCATTCTAGATTAATTTTGCATAACTGGTAAACTAAAGGGATAGACAAAAACTCTTGTGTTCCATTCACATGACTTTCTCTACATCTCTGCAACAAATTATTGTTAAAAAGCTTATGCTTCTATTTACTTAATGCTAATTGAGAAAAAATTAGTAGAAATAGTCGTACTACTTGCTTCCTTGTAAATAGAAGCAAAATAAGGGAGGAGTACCATAGGTTAAAGTGATAGTCAAAAGATGGTTGCCATGTTACTGCAGTTCCTTTGTATGGACAGGAGTTAACAAATTCCTGTATGAGAAAAGTATAAATTTTCAAAGCTGTAACCAATAACAAGGAATATCTCAAAAACAATGAATTCCATGAAAAAAAATCATATGACATAAATTGTGTGTTTCAATGTGATCTGCATTTTTTGTATATTAAGTTTTTGTGTATCTCTTAACGATTTACCAATTATGCAAAATTCAATAAAAATCATCTAGAATAAACAAATTCCCAGAAATTTCAAAATATACATTTTATTTGGCAAATAAATATCTTAAATGTAAGAGATTTTAATCACAATCGTTACAGCCATTTTTAAGGAAATCAAAATTTCTGAAATTTTTTCCATGTAAAGGGTTGTTTGGGGTGGGGGGATTTTTTTTTTAAAATCTTTGTGTCGCATCCTTGGAAGATACCAAACTTAAATACCAAGTTTGGTATTTAACGGTTTTTGAGCTATACGGACGCGCGCATACACAGACACATTCACACACACCATTTTCTAAAAATGCTTTTTATTTTTTTTTTTTTTTTATTTATTTAAATCGATCCAGGGGGTCTCAAAACATTTATTTCCAGTGAAATCTTGGTATCGAATTTTTGGATGCAATACAATATCTTCTCTATAGACTATGTACATAGTACCTATAGAGAAAGTAAAATTTAATATACGAGGGCCGTTCAGAAAGTAACCTCTGATCGGTCACAGTGCGGGTAGTGGGGGGAGTAGCGACGCCATCTGTGCATTGACGCACTCAGCAGGTCAGTCGGCATCAAGCCGTGGTCGAGTGAAAGTCGTACCTGCGCTAGTTTAGTGTTTGTGGCCGTTTGAAATGTGTACTGCAATAGAAAACCCCGCCAAATGCGAAGTGCGTGCTGTTATAAGGTTTTTTACAGCCAAAGGCTGCAGCAGCTATTCGTGAGCTTTGTGCCGTGTACGGACCAAGAGTTATGAGTGAAGGAGTGGTCTGTGAATGGGTACGTTTATTTAAAAGTGGACGAGAAAACGTTCATGATGAAGAGAGGAGTGGTAGACCATCATTGGTCACGGACGAACTCGTTCAGACAGTTGATGCAAAAGTTCGTGAAAACGTTTCACAATGTCGGAGTTGTCTACTGATTTTCCACAGATTTCTAACACTCTCTTGTATGAGATAGTGACAGCAAGATTGGGTTACCGTAAGTTCTGTGCATGATGGGTGCCCAAAATTCTTACCGACCACCACAAAACTCAAAGAATGGCCTCTGCATTAGACTTTCTGTCACGTTATGAGGCCGAAGGTGAACCATTGTTAAACAGAATCGTGACCGGGGATGAAACCTGGATTAAGTACGTGAACCCTGAGGCAAAAGAACAATCAAAGATGTGGGCACATTCAAATTCGCCTATCAAACCAATAAAAGCCCGGCAAGATTTTTCTGCCCGAAAATTGATGGCAACGGTGTTTTGGGATGCAAAAGGGGTGTTGTTGGTTGAATTCATGGAACGTGGGACGACCATTAATCAAGACGTGTACTGTGAAACACTAAAACAATTACGACGGGCTATACAGAACAAACGCCGTGGTATGCTGACTTCCGGTATCGTTTTTTTGCACGATAACGCCCGTCCTCACTCTGCTCGCAGAACAACAGCCCTTCTTGAGTCCTTCAAGTGGGACGTTGTCAACCATCCACCTTACAGCCCAGATCTGGCGCCAAGCGATTATCACCTCTTCATGCATATGAAGAAATGGCTTGGGTCCCAGCGGTTTGATGACGACGAAGAGCTCAAAGATGCAGTCACAGGCTGGCTCCAGGCACAAGCGGGTGATTTTTATGCAGAAGGAATTTCAAAGCTTGTGAACAGATACGATAAGTGCCTCAATCGTTATGGAGACTATGTAGAAAAATAGTGCAAAGATGTAGTTGTAAGATGTATATATTAAAATATTTTCATTTAACTTGGTGAATTTCTTGCAATCAACCGGAGGCTACTTTCTGAACGGCCCTCGTATCAAAAATGTAGAACTTATTGAAACATAATTTAAGTCATATATAATTTTTGTTTTTCTTGATTAACGTTTGGAGGAATTTAGTAACAGTCACGGTCAAATTATAGGTGTATTAATTTGTTGAGTTGGTTTTTTAACACTACATCACTTACCTGGTTATTATGAGGGACTAACTTCGAAAGCCTAAGCGGTTCAACCTGTGAGGTTGAAAATGAAAGCATAGGCTTTCGAAACTAGTCCCTCATAATAGCAATGTAAGTGACGTAATGTTAAAAAAGCAACTCAACAAATTAATACACATATAATTTTGTTTTTCTATTTATTTACTTTTTTTGTTTTGTTTTATAAAGTTGATCATTTCTGAGATCTTATTGGTTTCAATTGTAAACTGTGTAATGATGTCACCTTTCATTCCATCTCTCGTTTGTTTTGCTTCAACTTTTCAACGACCAGCTTTCAAAATATTTGACTCGGTTTATCGCAGAGTATCTCCTTATTTTCCTTCTGCTTAGAAGGAAGCAAATAATGAGCCAATTACTGCTAATGCCTGTCTTGATTGGCATAATGTAGATAAATGAATAACCTTTTGTAAGAATAATTTATTTGCAGAACTGGTAGAGAAAGTAATGTGAATGTAATACATAAGATGTTTTAAAATTAGATTTTACATCAGGATTCCTGTGTGTAATAATGAATTAACCCTTTTTGTTGTGGCAGCATGCAAATTAAGCATGGTAGTATGCTCCTCTACTGTTTCAGTTTAAAGTATTGAATGTTGCTATTTATAAAGCAAACCATTTTTAGTACAAACGAACAAATTGGCACACTGTGATCCATTGAATTTGCCTGTCGTTATGACCAATCTAAGGTCATGGGTGTAAAGGACAATTCAGTGATATTTCATAGAAGACACCATGTAATGTCATTAAGTAGTAAATAAAAAAATCTGCCTTTTTTGTAACTTGTTCAACAAACACCTGAAACCTTCTGCATAGTTGTAATCAGATATTTTAACACACATCTGATGTATTTTAATTTGACAAGTTGGTTAATTACACCAAACAACACTTGGGATTTTTGCTGGAACGAAGATTGACTAATTTTTGATGATGAAGCTGGCGATGTGACATGTTTCCTCTGGTGGTGGTTCAAGGAACTTGCTAAAGACATCCTTCTGCGGAATGTCAGAATTGAAAACTCTTTTCCTATTTTTTTAAGATGAAGATGTGTTGCCATGTTGCCAACTCTTGTTTTCCTGTTATATGTTTTAGAAGTTGGTTCTGGATTTATATTGTTTTTTTTTTCCAAAAGTGTGTGGCAACTGCTGATTTTTCCAATTTTTGATTTTGCTACTGAAGTGTTATTTGGATCTTGTTTCTAAATTTGTTTTAGTTTTCCCTATATATATCTGATTACAATCCTACATTCCATTTTGTATATGCCTGATTTTTTTTCTTTCCTGGGATGTGTAACATAACAGGGAAACAAGAGCTGATCACATCTTAAACACAGTTTTCAATTTTGACATTCCGCAGAAGGATGCATTTAGCAAGTTCCTTGGACCTCTACCAGAGGAGACATCAGTGCAATGCCAACTTCACCACAAGAAATTAGTTGATGTCCTGTTGAAAATGAAGGAAACTAGTTCTTTGAAATATGTTCTGGCAAAAATGCCAAGTAACTGTTATTTAGTATAATTAATCAACTGATCAAATAAAATGATCATAACACTGTTTTTAAACTTCCATGAGAAATGTTGCAGGGTATGTACTATAATTTTGAGATCTTCCATATGAGAGAGAAGCAAATACCTGTTGATAGTGTAGAGATAAAAGAAGTGATCCATGCATTTGCATGGGAACCTGTTGGCTCCAAATTTGCTATCATCCACGGAGATGGTCCCAACATTAGTGTCTGCTTCTATGGTGTCAAAACTGGACAGACACCCTTACTACTAAGTAAGTATCATGTACAGTGCTTGTCAGATTATCAGAAGTTGTTTGCTCATTCTGATGGTACAGTTAGTATGCTATAGAACTTGGCAGTTGCATGGCCTGTCACACATGAGTGGATGTCAAATAAAATCAGAATAAATGCAAAACATACCTTATCACAGGATTGTATTGTGCACCATAGGTCAATTTTTTGATCATGCAAGGGAGTTTCATGAACAAAATTGGGTTTTTCTGTAGGATATCTATCGGTTGTGTTGTGATGTCACATGACTATGTTTTGTCACTAAACAGGATTGATTGTTCCATCATTAACATTCCTCAAAAGCCAGTTACAGAAATTTGCCCATGGACAACAGTTAACTTGTATAGTTTGAGTTTTAAAGTTTTGTTGCTTTCTTATACGAAACTGCATTTGCTCGAAGCAATTATGTACTTTGTTCGAACACGAATATTCTTTCTCTCGCGACTCTTAACTTCTTTTACAAGTTCCAATGAAAAAATCTGATTCCTTGGAATAATATGCTTTCACTTTTAATACAAATAAGCAGAAATTACTCTGCTGCAAATATTTGTGCTTATATAATTCTACGCGGATACTTTAATGTATGCATATTCTCACTAATGACCTCCAAGTGACCTTTTACATGCTTCTGAAACTGGCTTTATAATAACTGGCTTCACAGCCAAGAAAATCAATAAGCAACTGTGATACTTGTTTATAAAAATAACAAAATCGCATAGAGAAAATCAAAACACTTAAACATGAAAACAAAAGGAATAATAAACATTGCACCTAACGATTTCAATTTGGAATGCAACAGAACAAAAACATTTGAACATCAAGTATTAAATTTGATGTTAAGATTTCACCAGAATTATGTTTTGAGGTCCCCTGAGTTTGAAAAAAGTACTTTTGGAAAATGGTCCGTGTGTTTGTGTCTGTCTAGACAGTGTAGCTCAAAAATAAAAAGGCCATTATATACCAAATGTAACAAGGATGTAACATGAAGATTTTAATTAAAATACTGTACATTAAAAATATATAATATATATCTTGAATTTTCAGGGACTAGCCTCTGAAGACGTCTTTATTCTGGATGAATTTTACCGAATTTTGGTTAACCGCTAAACCGTAAGAGATCTCATCAAAACCCAATTTGTCATATATATTTTTGTTGTGGAGGTAACCGTTTTTGAGATATTCCTTGATATTGGTTTCAATTGTAAACTACGTATACTTTTCTGAGACAGGAAGTGTCTCTTTCTTTTGTTATACTCCTGGCCAAGCAAAGAAACAAATTGTAATGACAATTGCATAGCAACAGCTTTTAATAGATTTGACTATTACTTTAGCCTAGTATATGTCCCTTTTATTTGCAAGAAAGCAAGTAATAAGACCATTTCTATTAAAATTTAGTGGAGTCGATTTTGTAACACTACATCACTTACTTTTTTATTTCGGAAAACATGTTTCAGAAGCCATGTGCTTCCATTGAAAAAAGGAATTGACAATGGAAGCACATGGCTTCTGAAACATGTTTTCCGAAATAAAAAAGTAAGTGATGTAGTGTTACAAAATCAACTCAACTAAATTTTAATTGTTAAAACACATCACTGTCTCAAAGTCCACCATATATCAGGATAAGACCATTTCTGCTAATGTTTATCTCGATTAGCATAAAGCAAATGGTATAATAAGCTTTTTAACAATAATTTGTTACAGAGATGTAGAGAAAGTCACGTGAATGGAACACATCAGATTTTTTTCTGATACAAAGTTTGTTTAATTTTGTTTGTTCTATACCTGCCTCTCCTTCCTTACCTAGTGAATGCTTTCACTTATACATTTTTCACACTACATTTCTTTCTTTTGGCCCTGTCATCTATTTAAACATGCAATTGACCAAATGTGAGCCACAGAGTTCTACCATTTGAAGGCATCTTGCTCAATAGAAAATTTGATGTGATCCATTCACATGACTTTCTCTGCCTCTCTGCAACAAATTATTGTTAAAAAGCTTATGTTTCTATATACTTCATGCTAATCAAGAAAAAAATAGCAGAAATAGTCTTATTACTTGCTTCCTTGTAAGTAGAAGAAAATAATGGAGTACCATAGGTTAAAGTGATAGTCAAAAGCTGGTTGCTCTGTGACTGAAGTTCATTTGTTTATATGGACAAGAGTTTACATATTCTTGTATGAGAAAGATATAAGTTTCTCAAAGCTGAAACTAAAAACAGGAATATCTCAAAAACGATCAACTCCACGTACATAACATAAATTGTGTATTTTAACGTGCTCTACATTTTTTGAATGGTAAATTTTTGTCCATCTCTGACACTTTAGCAGCTATGCAAAATTCTGTATAATTCAAGATATACATTTTATTTGTCAGATAAATATCTGTAATATGCAATATTTTAATCAAAATCGTCAGCCATTTTTAAGAAAATCAAAAATTTTTGAACAAAGTTCCATGTAAAGGGTAGTTGGGGGTGGGGGAATTTTCTTGAAAATCTTTGTGTCGTATCCTCGGAAGATACCAAATTTAAATACCAAGTTTGGTTGATTGATGTTTGGAGGAATTTAGTAACAGTGACAGTCAAATTATATGTGATATTAATTTGTTGAGTTGGTATTCAGCAGTCTTTTGATTTTTGAGCTATGCTGTCCACAGACACATGCTCACACACATGGACCTTTTTCTGAAAATGCTTTTTTTTTTATTCAGGGGGACCCAAAACATGTATTTTCGGTGAAAGCTCGGTATCAAATTTTTGGGTGGAATACAATACCTTCTCTATACACTACATATGTAGTATGTGTAGAGATTGTAAAAAGTGTGGGAATAAAATTGTTACACTGTTTGTTACATTCCAGCATTTTTGCTCACAAATAGAACGTGTGTGTGTGTTTTACATGAAGTATTATCTTTTTCAGAACGTTTTGAGAAGAAGTCGTGCAACTCCCTCTTTTGGGCGCCCTCTGGACAGTTCATTGTATTAGCTGGCCTGCGTAATCTTGGTGGAACACTTGAGTTTGTGGATACAAATGATTTCACAATAATGAATTCAACAGAACATTATGCATGCTCAGATGTAGAGTGGGATCCCACAGGACGTTGTGTAGTCACTGCTGTGTCTTTCTGGAAGAACAAGGTAGGTTTATAATCTACTCAGTACAAATGCATTCAAATGTGCCATAAAAAAGTTAATGAACTACAAATTAAGGGTGTAAAGTTTTTTAAGGTAACATCAAGGATTATTAATACATCATGATTGGTTAATTGAACATCAGATAATTAAAATGTATGGCTAATTTGAATGAAAATATAGTTCCCTTTAAATCTTTATTTAGAAAAATGTTAAAGTTCATATTTACTTCAAATTTTTAGCTTATACATTTTCTCACAGATGATTTACCATTTATTTAATAAATTTTCAACATAATAGATTGTTTCAAATATGCACAATTATAATTCTGATGAATTATAATAGTATCGGGAAAATGCTCAAATTATCTCCTATATTTTCTTTATGAATTATTATCTTCCTTTATCATCTCAGCAAAAATGTTCCAGAAAATAATTAAATTACTTTCTCGGAAAAATATAGTTATCTTGTCTAATATTGCTGGTACTTTCAAAAGATGAAGTAATTATCTCGCAGAATTACACACTGACCTTCCCTGACCAGGTCTGTCATTGAAATGATTAAAATTTAAAATCTTACCTGGTTACTGTGAAAATTGTTGTTGCCAAAACAATTTATTTATGCAAAATCAAGCTGAACGGAATGACAAGAAAAGCATACAAATTCTGTCTTTGCAAAAAAAGAAATCATGGCGTAATAAATAAAAATATGTTGTTGTCTAATGCCAGGCATTTGACAATAAAGTCATTTGTCATTTTTGAAAGACATTTTCATAGGTTAACCACTGAAGCACAGATTTTGAGATGCTCCAAATCCTTGTCTTGATCTGAGTTACACAGTGGACAGTTTAGTGATTGATATATTCCAATCCCATAGAGACGTTTGGCCAAACAGTCATGACCTGTTGGAATCTAAATGCAGCTACAAGTAAATCTGGAATTGAATGAGGGTTTTTATGTAGGGAATTCAATGTTTTCCCTTTTGATTGTATTATGAAATATAAAAATGAAAATATAGAATAAGGGGGAAAAAAAGGAAAAAAGGTGTGCTTTTGCCAAGAAGGATATGACTAATGCGTGAAGAAATCAAACATTATAGATATAAATATTGCATCAAATTCACATTTGTGACTGGACGAATGCTATCTGCTAAGTTAACAAACTGTGATTGCATTTTCAGGTTGACACTGGTTACTGGATCTGGTCCTTCCAAGGGAAGATATTGAAGAGATTCAACATTGATACATTTTGTGGGTTGCTTTGGCGACCACGTCTGCCAACCCTTCTCACCTCAAAACAACAACAAGATATCAGGAAAAATCTGAAGAAGTACAATGCCCAGTTTGAGAGCAAGGATCGTATGAGACTGTCAAAGGCTTCTAAGGTAATTTCACAAATATGACAATACAGTGAATAGAAAAGGTATTGTACTGCATCCAAAAATTCAATACCAACATTTTACTGGGATCTCCTAACCCCCCCTCCCAAAAAAAAAAAAATTTTTAGAAAAATGTCCGTGTGTGGCTCAAAAACAAAAAGGCTGTTAAGTATCAAACTTGGTATTGATTTGGTATCATCCAAGGATAAAACACAAAGATTGTCAAGAAAATTCCTCAACCCCAAACTACCCTTTTCATGGAAAAATATTTGAAAATGTTGTTTTTCTCAAAAATGGCTCCAGCGATTTTGATTAAAATGTTGTATATTAAAGGCATGACAAATAAAATGTATGTCTTGAATTTTCTGGGAATAGCCTCTGAATGAATTTTGCATAACTGTTGAACCATAAGAGATAGACAAAAATTTACTTCACCAAAAATATAGAATTCATTAAAGCACACAATTTGATATATGTTTTTTTGTGAAGTTGACCATTTTTGAGATATTCCTTGATATTAGTTTTAATTTTAAAATACTAATACCTTTCTCGTACAGGAAATTGTCAACTCCTGGCGATACAAGCAAAGGAATTTCAATTACATAGCAACCAGCTTTTTAAAGTTTTTAATATCACTTTAGCCTAGTGTATTCACTTATTTCCCTTCTACTTACAAGGAAACAAATAGTAAGACCATTTCTGCTAATGTTGATTTAGATTATCATGAACTAAAGAGAGGAATAAGCTTTTAAACAATTTGTTGCAGAGATGTAGAGAAAGTCATATGAATGGAACACTTCAGATTTTTTCTTTTACTCTTTTTTATGTTGCTCACTCTTAGTTGAGTAATTTTTAGCTCTATAAAGGCCAATGTGAAACTCACATCTGTAGCTTATTCAATCTTTGGTTTGAAATGTGAAAATGGTCCATGGAACTTGTAATTGTCTTGAGAGAAGGGAAGCTTCTTCCTTATATGCCTGTTGCTCTTCCCCATTGTGTGCTAAATCAAATGTGTAAAATAATGAAGTATGTTCTTAAATAATAATTTTTTGTTTCAGGAACTGATAGAAAAGCGAGCAAAAATGATGAAGGAATTTCAAGAATACCGTGCTAAGCGCTTGGAGCAATGGATGGAACAGAAAACACGCCGACTTGAACTGCGTAGCCGTAAGTAGAGTTTGTCAAATAATTGTCTGGACTGAAGTCATAGCATAGCCGCTCTCCGTGTGTAACGGTTTTCATGCTAACTTCATATATCCAAGGTTGCGGGTTGAAACCTGCCGGAGGACAATTGATTTTTCAGGTGTAAAAATCCTTAGTATGGCTTTCTTTGGAAAGGAAGTAAAGCCATTGGTCCCGTGTTGTAGATTTACGTAAAGAAACCTCAAGCCTGATAGAGAGGCTTCTGAGCAAAATTAAACACGAGTTGTTCATGTGATATTCATTAGACTGTTGTCTGTAAACATGTCACGTCAGTGTTCTTGGAAGACAGCTGTAATGGTGACAGCTCTATTGTTCCTAAAAATGTTTCGTTATTTATGGATGCTCTTTAACTGGTGGTTCTCAGCGTCCCATTCTAAATTGGTTGTGAAAGACATTTGTAATCAGCTGTTGTTTACTAATTACTCTGGCAACACCGCAAATGCAGCATAGCAACAGTACGCGAAATCGCCCAAACTGTCCATTGCAAGGATTCAGTGGCTCTAGATCTAGAACTAGAAATTAAAATCTGATTAGGAAACATGGTATCAATGCCCTTTGCTCAACTTAAGAGATACAGGAATACTATCCACAGATAAAAGGGAAGAAGGGTGTAGGACCACCATACACATAACTAAGGTGTGGAGCAATGAACTCTTAGACTTCAGAAAATTTGTAGAATATATAAAATTGTAATGTAATGGAGGAAGGATAAATAATTTCATTCATTCAATTAATCCTTTTAGTGCCAATCACTATTTAATGGTGATCCGAAAATTCTGTGAGAATTGCCAATCATGATCTAATTGTGATTCCATTTTCATACATTTTAACTCTTTCCAGCGGGGAAAGTCTGTGTACTTTCTATGTCATAGCCATTAAGAAAGGTTTTCTGGAGCGTTTCAGGCCATAAACTTTACACTCCAAAGTGCTTAATTAGCTCCAAATTTAATTTTTTTAGCTCATATTTGTTTATGTTTATTGAAACATGGCTTTGTCTAGCCAAAGGTTACAAACCGAGGAGGAAATAAGTGCTGCAATTTGCAATGTATCAAAAGAAAGCGAGTGATTTTAGTTTTCAGACCTTGATGAAAGCATTTCTGACATTGACGAAGAGAGGATGATATATATTTTTGCTTGAGCGATGAAAATGTGTCAGATAACAATGGCCCTTGTACAAATAATAATGTCTATTTATCAAAATGGATTTACGGAGATGTAACCAGACAACGCATACAATGTGAATCAACCATTCAGCTTTGCAACACAAAAGTGCTAAATTGTACAGTAATCTACATTACATTTGTATCTTATTGCTTTATGAAATTTTCATTAATAGTGGTATCATGTTTATCAGTTTCAGGTTACGTAAAATTTATTTTTTATATTTTAAAAAATAAAACACGAGACCAAAGCAGAATAAAGAAATATCTGTACTTTCATTTAATTAGCCTGAACTTTCTATGTTATAATTTTATTTTCAAATTTTTCATTTGTTCTTAATTTTTTAATTTTTCTCATCAATATAATGCATATTATACAGTAGACAAAAGGTTTACTAAAAATGAAAAAAAAGTTTCAGCTCTCTGTCATTTTATTACTAAATTTAAAACCCTGAATTCTCCTCTAAAATTGTTGGCATTTTGCAGACAGCATTTTGCTATTCGGGCTGCATTAAAATGGTTAGTAAATGGAATGTTAATGCGTGAACAGAACACAATCTGAAATATTTTTTTATCATTTCAGACATTGACACAGATGAGCTGGATTCTGATGCCCAAAATTTTGAGGAAGAAATTGTGGAGTTTTTCATCAAAGAAGAGATAACCGTTATTGACTAAGAATTCTTCTGTATAACAGTCATTCTTGGAAACCTCGGCAGTTTGCTGCAATAAAGAAACGGCAGTTTTAAAACATAATTGATATCATTAAAATATTTTAACACTACTGCTATTATCATATTAATATTCCTTCCACAATAGATTTCTTAGGTAAAATAACAAGGTACTTTTTGTGAGCATATTTTCCAGTTGTTTATGTACCCCTACAAAGTATGGGGGAAGAAGTAATTATTATAGTATTTTATATATTTAAGTTGCTTTATAATCCTTCATGTCATGAAACTATCCGGTTTAGTGTATATTATGGGAAATTCTATCATGTTCCCAATAGAATAAAATGGATATTAATAAATATTTAAAATTCTGCAGAATTAGTGCTTGATTTATTTTACATCCCAAGAAAATGTTTTAACTTCATTATGATACGTGTTAGAAAACTGCAGATGAATTTGATGGTGTAAGCAACTTGCATACACTATGTTAGTGTATGAATGTTCTATTCACATGACTTTCTCTACTACTTGGTTACAAAGGATGATTCCTTTATCTACATAGTGATGTTAATCGTAGAAGGTAATACACTAGGCTAAAGCATCGTCAAATCTTATAATAAGTTAATACACTTGGCTAAAGCATCATCAAATCTTACAATAAGGTAATACACTAGGCTAAAGCATCGTCAAATCTTATAATAAGGTAATACACTAGGCTAAAACATCGTCAAATCTTATAATAAGGTAATACACTAGACTAAAGCATCGTCAAATCTTACAATAAGGTAATACACTAGGCTAAAGCATCATCAAGTCTTATAATAAGGTAATACACTAGGCTAAAGCATCGTCAAATCTTATAATAAGGTAATACACTAGGCTAAAGCATAATCAAATCTTATAATAAGTAAATACACTAGGCTAAAGCATCGTCAAATCTTGTAATAAGGTAATACACTAGGCTAAAGCATCGTCAAATCCTATAATAAGGTAATACACTAGGCCAAAGCATCGTCAAGTGATATAATAAGGTAATACACTAGGCTAAAGCATCGTCAAATCCTATAATAAGGTACTACACTAGGCTAAAGCATCATCAAATCTTATATAAGGTAATACACTAAGCTAAAGCATAGTCAAATCTTATAATAAGGTAATACACTAGGCTAAAGCATAGTCAAATCTTATAAAAAGGTAATACACTAGGCTAAAGCATCGTCAAATCTTGTAATAAGGTAATACACTAGGCTAAAGCATCGTAAAATTTTATAATAAGTTAATACACTAGGCTAAAGCATCATCAAATCTTATAATAAGGTAATACACTAGGCTAAAGCATCGTCAAATCCCATAATAAGGTGATACACTAGGCTAAAGCATCGTCAAATCTTATAATATGTCATTACACTAGGCTAAAGCATCGTCAAATCCTATAATAAGTTAATACACTAGGCTAAAGCATCGTCAAATCTTATTATAAGGTAATACACTAGGCTAAAGCATCGTCAAATCCTATAATAAGGTAATACACTAGGCTAAAGCATCGTCAAGTCTTATAATAATGTAATACACTAGGCTAAAGCATCATCAAATCTTATAATAAGGTAATACACTAGGCTAAAGCATCGTCAAATCTTATAATAAGGTAATACACTAGGCTAAAGCATCGTCAAATCTTGTATTAAGGTAATACACTAGGCTAAAGAATCGTCAAATTGCATCGTCAAGTCTTATAATAAGGTAATACACAAGGCTAAAGCATCGCCAAATCTTATAATAAGGTAATACACTAGGTTAAAGCATCTTCAAGTCTTATAATAAGGTAATACACTAGGCTAAAGCATCGTCAAATCTTATAATAAGGTAATTTACTAGGCTAAAGCATCGTCAAATTTATAATAAGGTAATACACTAGGCTAAAGCATCGTCAAATCTTATAATAAGGTTATACACTAGGCTAAAGCATCATCAAATCTTATAATAAGTTAATACACTAGGCTAAAGCATCGTCAAATCTTATAATAAGTTAATACACTAGGTTAAAGCATTGCCAAATCCTATAATAAGTTAATATACTAGGCTAAAGCATCGGCAAATCTTGTAATAAGGTAATACACTAGGCTAAAGCATCGTCAAATCTTGTAATAAGGTCATACACTAGGCTAAAGCATCGTCAAATCCTATAATAAGGTAATACACTAGGCTAAAGCATCGTCAAGTCTTATAATAAGGTAATACACTAGGCTAAAGCATCATCAAATCTTATAATAAGGTAATACACTAGGCTAAAGCATCGTCAAGTCTTATAATAAGGTAATACACTAGGCTAAAGCATCGTCAAATCCTATAATAAATTAATACACTAGGCTAAAGCATCGTCAAGTCTTATAATAAGGTCATACACTAGGCTAAAGCATCGTCAAATCCTATAATAAGGTAATACACTAGGCTAAAGCATCGTCAAGCGATATAATAAGGTAATACACTAGGCTAAAGCATCATCAAATCTTATAATAAGGTAATACACTAGGCTAAAGCATCGTCAAGTCTTATAATAAGGTAATACACTGGGCTAAAGCATCGTCAAATCCTATATTAAGGTAATACACTAGGCTAAAGCATCGTCAAGTCTTATAATAAGGTAATACACTAGGCTAAAGCATCGTCAAATCCTATAATTTCATAAGCTAGGCTAAAGCATCGTCAAATCCTATAATAAGGTAATACACTAGGCTAAAGCATCGTCAAGTCCTATAATAAGGTAGTACACTAGGCTAAAGCATCGTCAAATCCTATAATAAGGTAATACACTAGGCTAAAGCATCATCAAGTCCTATAATAAGGTAGTACACTAGGCTAAAGCATCATCAAATCTTATAATAATCTAATACACTAGGCTAAAGCATCGTCAAGTGATATAATAAGGTAATACACTAGGCTAAAGCATCGTCAAATCTTACAATAAGGTAATACACTAGGCTAAAGCATCGTCGTCTTATAATAAGGTAATACACTAGGCTAAAGCATCGTCGTCTTATAATAAGGTAATACACTAGGTTAAAGCATCTTCAAGTCTTATAATAAGGTAATACACTAGGCTAAAGCATCGTCAAATCTTATAATAAGGTAATACACTAGGCTAAAGCATCGTCAAGTCCTATAATAAGGTAATACACTAGGCTAAAGCATCGTCAAATCTTATAATAAGGTAATACACTAGGCTAAAGCATCGTCAAGTCCTATAATAAGGTAATACACTAGGCTAAAGCATCGTCGTCTTATAATAAGGTAATACACTAGGCTAAAGCATCGTCGTCTTATAATAAGGTAATACACTAGGCTAAAGCATCGTCAAGTCCTATAATAAGGTAATACACTAGGCTAAAGCATCGTCGTCTTATAATAAGGTAATACACTAGGCTAAAGCATCGTCGTCTTATAATAAGGTAATACACTAGGCTAAGGCATCGTCGTCTTATAATAAGGTAATACACTAGGCTAAAGCATCGTCAAATCTTATAATAAGGTAATACACTAGGCTAAAGCATAATCAAATCTTATAATAAGGTAATACACTAGGCTAAAGCATCGTCGTCTTATAATAAGGTAATACACTAGGCTAAAGCATCGTCGTCTTATAATAAGGTAATACACTAGGCTAAAGCATCGTCAAATCTTATAATAAGGTAATACACTAGGCTAAAGCATAATCAAATCTTATAATAAGGTAATACACTAGGCTAAAGCATAATCAAATCTTATAATAAGTAAATACACTAGGCTAAAGCATCGTCAAATCTTGTAATAAGGTAATACACTAGGCAAAAGCATTGCCAAATCTTATAATAAGGTAATACACTAAGCTAAAGCATAATCAAATCTTACAATAAGTAAATACACTAGGCTAAAGCATCGTCAAATCCTATAATAAGGTAATACACTAGGCCAAAGCATCGTCAAATCTTATAATAAGGTAATACACTAGGCTAAAGCATCGTCAAATCCTATAATAAGGTAATACACTAGGCTAAAACATCAAGTGATATAATAAGGTAATACACTAGCCTAAAGGATCGTCAAATCTTATAATAAGGTAATACACTAGGCTAAAGCATCGTCAAGTCCTATAATAAGGTAATACACTAGGCTAAAGCATCGTCAAATCCTATAATAAGGTAATACACTAGGCTAAAGCATCGTCAAATCTTATAATAAGCTAATACACTAGGCTAAAGCATCGTCAAATCTTGTAATAAGGTGTTACATTAGGCTAAAGCATCGTCAAGCAATATAATAAGGTAATACACTAGGCTAAAGCATCGTCAAATCCTATAATAAGGTGATACACTAGGCTAAAGCATCGTCAAATCCTATATTAAGGTAATACACTAGGCTAAAGCATCGTCAAGTGATATAATAAGGTAATACACTAGGCTAAAGCATCGTCAAGTCCTATAATAAGGTGATACACTAGGCTAAAGCATCGTCAAATCCTATAATAAGGTAATACACTAGGCTAAAGCATCGTCAAATCTTATAATATGTCATTACACTAGGCTAAAGCATCGTCAAATCCTATAATAAGTTAATACACTAGGCTAAATCATCGTCAAATCTTATTATAAGGTAATACACTAGGCTAAAGCATCATCAAATCTTATAATAAGGTAATACACTAGGCTAAAGCATGGTCAAATCTTGTAATAAGGTAATACACTATACTAAAGCATCGTCAAATTGCATCGTCAAGTCTTATAATAAGGTAATACACTAGGCTAAAACATTGTCAAATCTTATAATAAGGTAATACTCTAGACTAAAGCATCGTCAAATCTTACAATAAGGTAATACACTAGGCTAAAGCATCGTTAAGTCTTATAATAAGGTAATACACTAGGCTAAAGTATCGTCAAATCTTATAATAAGGTAATACACTTGGCTAAAGAATAATCAAATCTTATAATAAGTAAATACACTAGGCT
Organism: Hymenopus coronatus; assembly: GCA_030762935.1. NCBI lineage: Eukaryota > Metazoa > Arthropoda > Insecta > Mantodea > Hymenopodidae > Hymenopus > Hymenopus coronatus. The sequence continues at coordinate 82,916,846 of CM060885.1, forward strand.
AAAGCATCGTCAAATCTTATAATAAGGTAATACACTAGGCTAAAGCATCGTCAAATCTTATAATAAGCTAATACACTAGGCTAAAGCGTCGTCAAATCTTGTAATAAGGTGTTACACTAGGCTAAAGCATCGTCAAGCGATATAATAAGGTAATACACTAGGCTAAAGCATCGGCAAATCTTGTAATAAGGTAATACACTAGGCTAAAGCATCATCAGATCTTGTAATAAGGGAATACACTAGGCTAAAGCATCGTGAAATTCTATAATAAGGTAATACACTAGGCTAAAGCATCGTCAAGTTCTATAATAAGGTAATACACTAGGCTAAAGCATCGTCAAGTCCTATAATAAGGTAATACACTAGCCTAAAGCATCATCAAATCCTAAAATAAGGTAATACACTAAGCTAAAGCATCGTCAAATCCTATATTAAGGTAATACACTAGGCTAAAGCATCGTCAAATCCTATAATAAGTTAATACACTAGGCTAAGGCATCGTCAAATCTTATAATAAGGTAATACACTAGGCTAAGGCATCGTCAAATGCTATAATAAGTTAATACACTAGGCTAAAGCATCGTCAAATCCTATAATAAGGTAATACACCAAGCAAAAGCATCGTCAAATCTTATAATAAGGTAATACACTAGCCTAAAGCATCGTCAAATCTTGTAATAAGGTAATACACTAGGCTAAAACATCGTCAAGTCCTATAATAAGGTAATACACTAGTTTAAAGCATCGTCAAATCCTATAATAAGGTAATACACTAGGCTAAAGCATCGTCAAATCCTATAATAAGGTAATACACTAGGCTAAAGTATCGTCAAATCTTATAATAAACCAGTTGCTCTGGCAAACAAATGATTTGCTTTGCTTTGCATGAATAGGTATAAAACCATAACAAGGAATATCTTGGAAGTGATGTAGTAGTAGTAAGTTTTTTTACTTTCTCTAGCCTGCATGTACAATGTACATAGTGGATAGAGAAGGTAGGTCCCAAAAATTCAATGTCAAGATTTCACCGGAAATGCATGTTTTTTTAACACGGGTCTCCCGCATGGCATTAAACTTCTCAAATGACTTGCAAGTTTCCCGGTAAACCACAAGGTGATCTCAATTTATGACAACCCCAATGGCGACTTACAATGTCCTAAGTGTTTTGAGTCCCAGGCTTCATAATATAGTCAAATAGTATTGATTAATTTTTTTCACACAAGCTATGTATAGGACAGGAGTTAAATAGGTGGTTGAAATCCCGGCTATGGCACTGAATTTTCAGTCTGACTCTACCTATCCAATTGTTAAATGGAAGAAGACAGTGATATTAATAGCAATGCATTCCGTTCTGTCACTTAACCTTCATGAATTTACAATTTTTTCTTTAATGGCTATTCTCAGAAAATCCAAGACCTAAATTTTATTAGCTATGCAAATATATTTAATGTATAAGTTAATGGCATAAGTTGTCTCTACTTTCAATGCATACACTACTGTAAAACTGCAAATGCATTAATATACATATATTCTGAAAGAAGGCAAAAAATGTCACAAAAGAACATACTCTGAAAAGTTGCAAATATACATAGAAGCTTGTGACAGTGATGTGATTAAATAAAGAAAAGAATTTTGTAACACAATCATCACTTATTTCTACTTACTGGGACTGGTTTCGGGAACACTTGTTCCCATTTTCAACCCTTAACTCTAAAGTAAGGAAAAATAAGCGATAAATGTAAAAAGAAGCTAGTAACAATGAAATAACACAAATATAATATAATAGTTAATAATTGTAACAATTCTCCACTTGTCTTTTGGAATCCAAGGACTAGTTTCACAATAAATTGATCTATTGCATCATCAGCTCAGTTTCTTTTTGCTCTTGTTTATTTACATTGTTATGGTTACTGCTACCAGGTGGATTGTGTACTAAGGCATTGCTTAACTACTGAAATCAAAACCATAGTTGGTGAGAGAATCAGTTGGTGGTATATCAAAATTCATTGCATGATTTTTATTCTTTAATATAAATATTTTCTCCCAAACCATTAAATCTATGGGTCCACTTAAGTGTTTTAATTATTCAACTTCTGGGTTTATTTCATGATTAAATTTCCAAAAATGTTCTGCCACAGCTGATTTGCCAATTTGTTTGTATTTAATGTTCCTAAGGTGTTAGTACACAATCCACCTAGTAGCAGTAACCATAACAATGTAAAGAAACTGAGCTGACAATGCAATAGACCAATTTATTGTGAAACTAGTCATTGGATTCCAAAAAAAAAGTGAAGATTTGTCACAATTATTAATTATTATATTATAAAAAGATGTGATGTTGGTGTTACAAAAACCGACTCAAATGCTTTTGTTTTTTATGAACCTAGTCTATTCGAAATGATCACCACGTGTGGCAAAGATGTTGAAGCCAGTCATCAATACCCGCAAAAATCATATCCAGTGGAATTCTGACAGCTGAAGTGATTGATATTGTGCCTGTTTTGTTGTGCTATTGCTTTGAGTTTCTGCCACAGAATAATCCAATGGATTGAGGTCCGGACTTGCACTAGGCCAGTCAGCAGCAGTGAGGAACCACTGTTGTGTGGTTTTTGCTCTCTTCATATGTTAACAAAGCCTGGGATCAAACCTGGCACATTTCTTTTATTTGATTAATTACAATAAACAACAGTTGCTTGGGAGTTTTGCCGAAACATGTTTCCTTCATTTTCACCTCACATTGACTAATTCCTTGTGGTGAAGTTGTAAGTGCTGTCTTTTCTTATGTAAGTTTGTAAACAGTGTTGTTACATTCATTTATTTGTCGAGTCAATTAATTACACTAAATAGCACTTCAACATTGCTAGCTTCACCACAAGGAATTAGTCAAAGTCCAGTGGTTGAAAATGAAGGAAACTAGTCCTTCAAAACATGTTCCAGCAAAAATCCCAAGTAAGTGTTGTTGTTTAGTGTAACTAATCGACTCGTCAAATAAATGATTATAACAACACTTTTACAATTGCCTTGTGTATCTTTTATATGCACTAACGTGTAAATTATCCTTCAAAATATGTGACATTGTGCGTGAAGAGATCTTCATTTAATGAGACAAAATTGTTTGTTTATGCAAAGGATTGTGTTGAATCCTTGCGATGCGATCAACAGTTGCAGCTGTTTCTTTAAACCGTGGTATTGTCTGAAACAAATCATTCATTATTTCTCTCTTGTCTGTTATGGCACATTGTCGGTTACTGAGAAAGTAGCAAAGGTGACCTTGAGGACAATGTACAGCATTGCCATGTTTATTCATTCACAATTTCCATTCTACAGTGCATTTAAATTTTACTGACAAGTATGGCAGTACTGTGTATAATATTAAAATAACAATTGTTAAGACATTTTTGGGGAAATAATGTCATGAACAATTAAAGAGTGTGACCCAAATAACCTGCTAAGTGCCATTTCTTTAAAAAATTAGTTTTTGCATTACAACCTATCTATGTACCATTGCAAATGCACCCATCACTTCTGCTTTCCAATGCAAAATGCACAGTCTTCTGTTCATTTTGTCTGCTTGTGCATGGGCAGTCACGTTGGTCAATTGACCAATGGCAGAGTCAAATCTAAAACTGAAATAGAATCTACAATGTCGCATGCACCCAAGACAAGGCTATGTGCTACATTGGTTAGTTTAGTTCATACATTCATCACAAGATGGAAGCTCTGCTATGTCGCTCACTTGTTCACCTAGAAGTCTGCTAAGTACAAATAGCCAATTTCAGACATGGAGGGAAATAGTTCAGCAGCTTTGCATGCAAATAATGTTGAAATGGGGGAGAAAAGAAGAAAGAGAGGCATGGATGTAAGTTAGATGTGCAGAAGAAACTAAGGATTAGTAGGAAAGCAAATAAAACATGTAAGAATGACCAGAAACCAGCTACTAGTTCTACAAGTAACATACATAACCTAGAATCTGAACTCATTTTTCTCTTGTGTAATATGTATTTTAATTCATAGCGATAAACAGTTATGGTTATATTATTTTATACCTTTAAAGACCTTTATAACCTCTATTCTTTCCTTGTGACGTAAGCAGCCAACAGAGAATTGCCACAAAACCAAAAGCTTGCTGCTAATAATGTGTGTAACATAGACTTGTTTGAAGCTTTGCTGTTTATGGAAGTTTGAAAACGGTGTTGTTATAATCATTTATTTGACAAGTCGATTAATAACACTTGGAATTTTTGCCAGAACATGTTTTGAAGGACTAGTTTCCTTCAATTTCAACCGGACATCAATTAATTCCTTGTTGTGAAGCTGGCGATATGCTGTCTCCTCTGGTGGTGGTTCAATGAACTTGTTCAAAACATCCTTCTGCGCAATGTCAAAATTGAAAAACTGTTTCTATTTTTTAAGATGAAGATGTGTTCCCAGGTGGCCAGCTCTTGTTTTCCTGTTATGTGTTTTAGAAGTTTTGGTTCTGAATGTGTTTTTTTTTGTACAAAAGCGGGTCGGCAACTGCTGATTTTTCCATTTGTTTTGATTTATGTTTCAAAAGTGTTCTTTGGATCTTGTTTCTAGATTTCTTTTTGTTTTTCCAATATAAATCTGATTACAATCCTTGCATTTTGTATATGCCTGATTTTTTTTTATTTGCTGTGATGATGTCCTTGATATTTGAGCCTAATTCATTTTTCATGCTGTGACTGTTTACTGGTGCTAGCTGAATGTTTTTATTTGAACATTTCTTGAAATTTGTCAAACTCCCATGGGTGGTATGTAAATATTTGCAATTTTGATTTATATTTATTTGTTAAAATGGCATATTTACCAGTCTATGTGCCCTTTGATCACAACTATTGGCTTTTATATAAATGTCTGAGTAAGTTTCCTGCAAATACTGAAGTTTATTCTATTTTCATATTTGATTATTTTCAAATCCAAAAATGGTAGCTGCCTATCTTTTCCTAATTCTCCTGTGAATTTTATATTTTTTTCTTGGATGTTCAAAAGTTTTAGAGCATGTCATCAACATATCGCTGCCGGGTTTTGAACATCCAAGGGAACCTTTTGTGATTCTGATTTCCAATGCGCGCTCATGAAAACATCTGCCAATATGGGCGAGAGTGTATTGCTCATTGCCAATCCTGCTTGGTGATAAAATCTTGTCTGGAACTGAAAAAAGTAATAATAATAATAAAAAAAAACTTGTTTGAAGGTTTTTTGCTTTACTCAGTATCTACGTAGTAAACTCAACTTTTAGTTATTTCTGGTTTCAGTACAGTTTCTCAGGTTACTCTTAGTATTATGTTTGTGCCAGTGAAAATGTTGAAAGAGAAGAAAAGATAAATTAACATGACAATGGAAATCAAATTGGAGATGGATAAAAGGGAAATTTTATTAAAATTGCCACTAGTTTGGGAGTTGGATGAGCTACTATAATTGTGTGGAAAAGAAGAATAGATCCAAAATTCAGTCTTGGTGCATGAAAAGAGTGTGAGCTGATATAAATTTATGCATTTATGTAATTTGCAGTACATTATGAGTTTTGAATAACAGATCCCTTATTCTGTAAAACTACAAATTTCAGTAACCCAACACCCTCTCAGCCCACATTGGGATTGTACGTACTTCTGTTGTACTTGCGCTTCACCGAGTTGTTAATAAATGTGAACAGTTTTTTATACCTGTAGAAATATGTTGGATAGCACATTGCAAGGAATGGATGTCTAAATCAACATTATATATTTATACACAAGAAAAAGTATGGAGAAGAACGAGAAAGTCCCACCAAAAAATGACAATATGAAAGTACTATAACTAGGGATGGAAATATTTTGTTTAAATGTTAAGACCAAAAATTATTAAAATCATGAAAACATAAGTGGGAATACGTTTTAGACATCCGAAAATGGTAGAATTTACCGATTTTAAATTGTTGGTTAGTATCTAATGTTGAGCAGTTGGCAGTGAAGCCATTTGATTACTCTATTTTGATGTCATATTATCATGTTGACTAAAGGTTGGGCAGTGCAGTAGATGGTTTCCATCCATATTTTCTTTAAGTGTACAGAGAGGATACAGAGGAGATCTCACTATATCAATCCTGAATAAATGTATATTGAGGCTGCGGAAAGACTTTTGTTACTAACAGGGAGAACACCCTTTAATTCCTTTGATAATTAACTGAAGGCTTAAAGGAAGTGACCTGGACAAAAGCCTAATGTCCGTCACGCGGTGCAGCTGCTAGTAATCACATACAAATTTTGTTATAATGGAAAAGAGACCCTTTAATTGCTTCTAGAATTTGAAGACTTAAACAAAATGATGTGATGAACTAAAGGGAAGGGCTGCTCTGGTGAGTTATTGACCTGAACTGATATCAGATCCCCTCTTTTACCTTTCCTATCCAGCCTTGCTTCATTCAACTCTTGTTTTCTTCAACCCCGATGGTATTTGAGTATTCGAGGCCTAGGGGATCATTTCATTTTCTTTCCTGTCCATACCTTTCTTTACTTAGGTGATGTAACCGCCATTCATGGTGCCTAATTTTAAACGGTTACAAAAAGTTCAATAAAAACATTCCATATTTTAAATTGTAAAATAATGCAAAAATTGTGTTTTTATGTGAAATACTCTACTTTGCATGATTTTCTAATAATATGAGATTTATCTAGGTAAAAAAGACAAAATTTTGACTTATAGTTGGTTTACCAATGTGAAAGTTTCAAGTTTGGTGTTATAGTACTACATATACTACAAATTGTATATACTATAAATAAGGCAGTACCGTACTTATCCAAATACAAGACTGTTTTTTTTTTTTCTAAAATATTGTCTAGAACTGGGGTCATCTTGCATTTGTGATATGATTTTTCAATAGCATGCAGCAAAATTTAACTTTCAAACTTTGCAGGTACGGCAGTGGTTAATGCTGGGGGAAATGGTGACACTTACTCTACCAAGGTTGTAACCAATATGGCAGATTTTGTGCCTTCATTTCAGACCAAAAGGTTTGCTGTTAACAGGCCTATAAGCATTCTCATTAACAAAAAGATTTCTCTCCTAGATTACAATAAAAAAAAATCTGATGTTCTATTCAGATGACTTTCTCTACATCTCTGCAACAAATTATTGTTAAAAAGCTTATGCTTCTATTTACTTCATGCTAAATGAGAAAAATTAGCGAAATAGTTTTATTACTTGCTTGTAAGTAGAAGCGAAATAAGGGAGTACCATAGGTTAAAGTGATAATCAAAAGCTGGTTGCTATGTCACTGAAGTTCCTTTGTATGGACAGGAGTTGACAAATTCTTGTATGAGAAAAGTACAAAGTTTTTCAAAGCTGAAACCAAGAACAAGGAATATCTTAAAAACAATCAACTCCATGAAAAAAATGTATATAACATAAACTGTGTGTTTTAATGTGCTCTACATTTTTTGTGGGGTAAGTTTTTGTCCATCTCTTACGGTTTAGCAGTTATGGAAATATTCCGTAAAATTGATCCAGAATAAAGTAGTCTTCAGAGGCTATACAAGATATACATTTTATTTGTCAGGTAAATATCTTTTATATACGATATTTTAATCAAAATCGTTATAGCCATTTTTAGAAAATCAAAATTTTCAAAAAAAGTTCCATGTAAAGGGTAGTTGGGGGGTGGGGGATTTTCTTGAAAATCATTGTGTCACATCCTTGGAAGATACCAAACTTAAATACCAAGTTTGATATTCAACAGTCTTTTCATTTTGAGCTATGCACACATGGACGTTTTTCTAAAAATGCTTTTTTTGGATTCAGGGAGTCTCAAAATATGTATTTCTGGTGATATCTCGGTATCGAATATTTGGGTACATTGCAATACCTTCTCTATACAGTAAGTAAAAAAAAAAAGGGAATTTTTTAGGCAAATGTTCCCATGTGTGTGTGTTTGAGGGAAGCATAGCTCAAAAATTTAAAGTCCATTAAATACCAAGCTTGGTATTTAAGTTCAGTACCTTCGAAGGATGTGACTCAAAGATTTTCAAGAAAATCACCATCCCCAACTACCCTTTAATGGAAAAAATTTCAAAATTTTTGATTTTCTCAAAAATGGCTCTAACAATTTTGATTAAAATACTGTATATTGAAGATATTTACATAACAAATGAACTGTAAATTTGAATTTTTTGAAAATAGCCTCTGAAGACATCTTTATTCTGGATGAATTTTGTGGAATTTCGCATAACTGGTAAACCGTAAGAGATGGACAAAAACTTGACAAATGTAGTGCTCGTAAAACACACAATATATATATATATATATACACATTTTTTCATGCAGTTGACCATTTTTAAGATATTTATACTTTTCTCATACGGGAATTTGTGAACTTTGGGCACACAAACAAAGGAACTTCATCATCTTTTAAAAGATTTGAGTATTGCTTTAGCCTAGTTTCTCAATCACCATGTTTGCACTTCTATTCTTGAGGCTGAAGAGTCATGAAAGGACTTTGTTTTGCTACCATTAATAAGATGACAGAATTGCTGAAGGAGCTGACCTAACACCATCATAAAAATTAGGTTCTAGAGGTGTCCCCAAGATTGTAAAAGGTGCTGGCACAATTGTATTATATTTGAGGGGATTGACGTTGATAAATAAATATTCTTTAAAAAAAAACAAAACTTTTTTTAATTACATCTTGTAGATGTACTTTTTATTATAGGCATTTAATCAGTAATTTTTATTCCGAGTCACAGTGCAGTTATGTTAGCCAAACAGTGAATACATGTGTCTACCCATATCACCTTATGTGATGCAAGTTCATTGTTTTACTGCAGCAGCGGTGGAAACTTTCCCTTCTTAGAAAAAACAGACTTTAATATTCGTGTATGCAATTCATGGTTTAGTGTTTACAAGGGTGAATCAAATGCACACCGGAATTTTAAATTACGCCTCTGATAGTGAACGGAAATAAGTGGGGCTTTGAGAGTATGTTGGTGGGGATGTCTGGAATTGTGGCATTGTTGCATCACACAATACAGGGCGGCCACTCGCTTCAGTATGTTAAGACTGAGCAATAGGTACTTGTGTCTGTTGCACAATGCATCATTATCAAGTTTTTGGAAATTTTGAGGCTTCAGCACAGTTTCAGGAAGAAACCCTTTCAAAGACACAGGTGTATGAGTGGCACAACGGGAAGCAGTGGTAAGAGCAAGGTGCAGTTAGAGCAATGGCATCTTTCTGCTGGAAAGGCACTTACAACTCTCTTTGTGAATGCAGACTATTACTGCTGTCTTTTGGTTGAGACAAAAGCTACATATCAAAACAAACGACGCTGGCATCCAATCACAAATGTGACTGCTGCATGACAATTCAAAACCATACACTGCTATCTTAACACAGGAAACCCAGATTTGTCACCCTGTGAGAACACCATTTGTTTGGGCAACTGAAAGAAAAACTGGGGTTGATGCAACAATTAAGGAGTATGTGTGCAACTTTTCTTTCTTCGAGGGCAGCATCAAAAAGCTGCCAACCCATGTCAAATTTGGGAGATTATGTAGAAAAATGAGGTATTTTTGTTGGTGGATTAATTTTTGAACATCCATAAAGATCTTGAAACATTATCACAGCATATAGTACAATGGAGCAGGACAAATTTGGTTCAAGAATAATGGTGTTCACATGAATGAAGCAAAATCACAAAATATAGTATTCACTCTAAAGAATTCTTAACTTCTAAATGAAACCACAACTGAAGAAGTTAAATTATTTGAAATAGTGATAGATAAACAATTGTCATGGAATCCGCATATAGATCTCGGGTAGTATTTTTAATAGCAAATTTAAAAAAGGTCATCTCAAATAATTTTCTACGAACAGCTTATTTTTCTTTCTTTCAAAGCACATTTAAGTATGGGCTAATTTAATGGGGTAGCAGTTCATGTGTATTAGAGGTGCTAAGCATTCAAAAAAAGGCAATCAGAATTTTATCAGATGCCAAAAAAATGGATCATTGTAAAATACTTTTTGTAAAAATTCTCACAACTGTAAATTTATATACTTATGATGTTCTAATAAATGTAAAAGAAAATATGCTTAATCATAGTGCACGAAAAGAAATACACAATTACAATACAAGAAACATTAACAAACAAACTGGATATGCCTTACCAGAGATTAAGCAAAACAAGTAAACGTTATAAAATAATAGTTTTTTAATGCACTAGCAGATAGAATATGTAACCTTAATCTTCAGTATTTAATAAGTTGTAAGTGAGGAAGTCTATTGTAAATTTTTGTATTTACACAATCACTGATAAATGAATACAAATTCAAAACTACAAAAAAAGATCTGATGTGTTCCATTCACAGACTAACTCTACATCACTGCAACAAATTATTGTTAACAAGCTTATTGTTCTATTTACTTAATGCTAATATAAAAAAAATTAGCAGAAATAGTCTTATTACTTGCTTCCTTGTTAGTAGAAGCAAAATTAGGGAGTACCATAGGTTAAAGTGATAATCAAAAGCTGGTTGCTATGTGACTAAAGTTCTTTTGTTTGTATGGACAGGAGTTGACAAAGTCCTGTGTGAGCAAAGTATAATTTTTTAAAACTTAAGCCAAAAACAAGGAATATCTCAAAAACGATCAACTCCATGAAAAAAATGCTTGTAACATAAATACGTGTTTTAAAGTGCTCTACATGTTTTGTGTGGTAAGGTTTTTTCCATCTCTTATGGTTTAGCAGTTATGCAAAATTCCGTAAAATTCGTCCAGAATAAAGTGGTCTTCAGAGGCTATTCCCAGAAAATTTAAGACACACATTTTATTTGTCAGGTAAATACCTTTAATATATGCTATTTTAATCAAAATCCTTAGAGCCATTTTTAAGAAAATAAAACTTTTCGAAAAAAGTTCCATGTAAAGGGTAGTTTGGGGTGGGGGGATTTTTCTCAAAATTTTCGTGTCACATCCCTGGAAGATACTAAACTTAAATACCAAGTTTGATATTTTACCGATTTTTCGTTTTTGAGTCATGTTCACACACACACACACACAAAGACCTTTTTGTGAAAATGCTTTTTATGGACACAGGGAACCCTAAAACATATTTCCGGTGAAATCTTGGTATCAAATTTTTGGGTGGAGAGCAATACCTTACACTATGCACATAGTATGTGTAGAGAAAGTAATAATTCTGGTTTATATTTGATTCACCCTAGTAATAAATTCTGAGTTTCCATACATACAAAAGGTTTTACTTCTGGGCATTAAAGTTTAAATGACAAACAAGTATTTATGCAGTAATTTCTTTAATATCAACTGTATCTTTATTCAGCATATTTTTTTTCAATGCATACAAACATTGCACACGAGTTATTAAAACAAAAAGTTCAATTTCCTAGGTTTTATATATTTCCAGATTTTCCAAACAGAAGGATGCAGGGTCAGTATCAGTGCAATATTCTATTATCAGTGTTTCTCCATCTGCTACAGTTTCATTGTTGATGAGATCCTCCATTTTGTTTTCCATTCCTGAACTCAGCATTTGTCCATCTGCATGATGGAACAGTCTTAGCTTCTTAGCATTTAACTCATTGTTTCTGTTTGGGATGTCACAAGCTTCAGCAATGGCATCTACCACTCTCCCCAAAGTCCACTGCTTAGAAACATACACAGCTTTGTTTTTTTCCGCTATTGTTACAGGATAATGCACAAGAAAATAAAGTCTATCTGCACTTGGTATAGTTTTTAACCCAACAGCTTTTGCTTTCAATTTCATTAGCTGTATTTTCATTGCTGTTTTATTGACAGTTGCCTTCCTTTTTGCTTGGCTTAAACATTTATCAATCTGAAAGTAATAAATACACAACATTAATGCTGGGAAACCAGTGTAAAAAACACACGCACGCACGCACACACACACACACACACAGAGAGAGAAAATGGAAATGGTGTGTTATTTATGGACGCTCTTTAACTACTGTGGTTCTCAGCGTCCCATTCTAAACTGGGTGTGGAAGACTGCTTAATTTAGCTCAGAGGCCTCTCTTATCAGGCTTGAGGTTCTTTTACATGCCGTAAATCTACGACACGGGACCCACGGCTTTACTTCCCTTCCGAAGGAAGCCATGCTAAGGATTTTTACACCCGAAAAAATCCATTGTCCTCCACTGGGTTTGAACCCACGACCTTGGGTATATGAAGTCAGCATGGTAACCATTACACCATGGAGGGCGACTAGAGAGAGAGAGAGGGTGTTAATGAACTATACCAAAATATTTTCACAGAATATGTAGATTACTTAAATAAGTAATTTGAGATAGGAGACTTATGACCTGTTTATTGAAATTTCGAAGAAACGGCTATAAGTTTCTGAAGTGCAAGTATGCCACGTATTGTGGCACTTTGTCTGGAATGAAAAAAATAATAATAAAAAACATTTACTCTATGACAGGAATCGAACTCATGACCTTTGGGATAGCAGTTTCCCGCATTACACATTAAGCCACCAGAGCAGTTGAAAAAAGCCTCAAGAACGTAGTTAATAAATGCTCAGTGTTGCACTGTCAAGAGATTTTACAGATTTTTGCAACATTAAATCTTGAGAATGCTAATAACAAGCTGCTAAAAATCGATATTTCTATACTCGGGCAGCAGTTTTAAAGACATTCTAAGCCATGTTTTCAACCTGTTGCTTAAACACTGACTCATCAGCACCTGATACCCACACGTTAGCTGCATTATATTTATCCGGGGACCATGCATGACCGATCTCAAATTAATTATATCAGTCACGTGCACAATCTCGCAAATTATTTCGGTGTAGTTCATTAACACCCTGTATGTATGTAAGTGTATGAATGAATGGCATTTTATTTATGGACGCTCTTTAACTGCTGTGGTTCTCAGCATCCCATTCTATACTGGGTGTGAAATACCGCTTAATTTTGCTCAGAGGTCTCTATCAGGCTTGAGGTTCTTTTAAGTGCCGTAAATCTATGACACGGGACCAACGGCTTTACTTCCCTTCCGAAGGAAGCCATGCTAAGGATTTTTCTCTCGAAAAAATCCATCGTCCTCCGCCGAGTTTCAACCCACAACCTTGGGTATATGAAGTCAGCATGGTAACCATTACACCACGGAGGGCGACTGTATGTGTATATTTATATACAGGCTGATTCAAAAATACTTTTGCAACGTTTGGGGATAGATTGAAGCAAGAAAATATGTTCATGTAAACATATGCTCTAAAATGCTTTGTTTCCGCATTATCAATTTTTTAATGAAAGTCGCCCTCAATGGTTTTCCCGGTCCAACCTCATTCATAGAAGGCTTTGACCCATTTTACCCTGAAGAGTTGGCCTTGTGTTGTCAAGGCTACTTGTTAACATTGTGTAATACATTCCCCCAGCACACCTTACAAGTGCTCTCTCCATTCACACTTATTAGAAATTGTGCCTCTGCAAATAAAAAAAACCATGTGGTTTATGCATGATGCTCTAGCACATTTTAGTCTCATTATCTGAGATGCACTGGCTGCTATCTAGCATGACAAATGGATAGGAAGAGGGGGATTGGTTCCATGGCCTGCATGTTCCCCCGACTGCAATCCTTTGGAATTTTATCTTCTGGGGCCACCTTAAACCATTAGTTTTATGTAGCAGATTTCCTAGACGAAGAAACTCTTAATCCATGTGTCATGGCAGCTTGCAAAATCATATGACACTGACTGGGAGTATGTGACATTCCATGCTTCGACGAGTGCATGCATGTCATTTGGGAAATTTTCTATAAGTGGTGCTTCTATGGAACACCTCCTAACAAGTTGACAATGTTAAAAATAGAATCAAGTGTCACTTTAAAATAGTATTTTGAAACTCAATAAATCGAGAATGTGTTTATATGAAATTTTTTTCTTGTTTTGATGTGAAGAACCTGTCCCCAAACTTTGTGAAAGTATTTTTGAATCATCCTGTATATAGGTTAGAGGTAAATAAGTGTAAATAATTTTATGAACAATGTGTAAATCACATAATTATATACAATTTTGTCTACTTACTAATCACATTTGTCATAAATTAAGATCTAATGTATTTAGAACAGCCCTGAGCTATATCTCTGCTGTATTAACATACATCACTCCACTTATGGCAGGGGAGAGTCAACCACATGACCGTTACGTAAACAACCAAATGTTTGAAATAAGGATCAATAGCCATCCTAAAAACAGTGTAAAATTTTCCTCATGAGCATAACTTTATAAATAGCATCCCTCCCTCCCAAAATGCAAATACTGATCTGCTGATACAAATATTTATACTTATTCATCCTCCCACCTGTTTATATAATCAGTAGCATAGTACGCAAAGAAGCACTAAAATGCTGCTCCCCAAGAATTCCAGGAGAAAAATAAAAATTCATACAAAACAATATTTTATTTGCTCCGGATACATTTTTACTTCTCTACATGCACTACGTACATAGCGCATAGAGAAGGTATTGTTGTAATGCACCTGAAAATTTTATACCGAGATTTCACCAGAAATACATGTTTTGGGTCCCCCTGAATCCAAAAAAAACTTTTTTGCAAAACTCACTCTTGCACGTGCGTGTGAGAGAGAGAGAACAGCTTAGCTCGAAAACGAAAAGATTGGGGGGGGGGGGGATTTTCTTGAAAATCTACGTGTCGCGTCTTTGGAAGATACCAAACTTAAATACCAAGTTTGGTATTTAACAGTCTTTTCATTTTTGAGTTTTCTCTCTCTCTCTCTCTCTCTCTCTCTCTCTCTCTCTCTCTCTCTCTCTCTCTCTCTCTCTCTCTCTCACACACACACCTTTTTCTAGCTTTTTTTGGATTCAGGGGGTCCTAAAATGCATATTTCCTCTATACACTATGTACATAGTACGTGTAGAGAAAGTAAAAACATTTGTTACTTTGCCTAAGAACAAAGAAATGCACTATTCTAATTTTATATTATATTTTCCATTACTATCTCTGATAAAATTTAAAGCTAACAAAATATAAATCATACCTGTTCATCAATTTTTGCTTTTGCAGCTTCGAATTCTCTTTTTGGGGCATCCCATTTTTCCCGTTCCTTGTCTCTTTCCTGCTGTTCTTTATCAAAACAGCCATGATGGCGATGTTGTATGCAGTAATGCTTGCCACACGCAGAGCAGTTTATCTCAATAGAGTTGATCCTTTTGCAAATTTCATTTGAGCACTGGTGATATTTAACTGGTTCTTTGGTATTACTTGAAGATTGGCTGATTGGCTTGCATTCATGTTTGTCACACACATAATGCTCTTTGCAGTAAATTAAGTGACAGTAAGTGCATGAAAAAGGAAGAAAATCCAGCTGCTTGCAGCTTGGAAAACTGCAGTTTTCTCCAAGTCCAGGAAGTTCCATGTTTCTGAAACAACCAGTATTCAAATATATACAAAAAAATCATTTTAATCAAGAGCCAGGCAGCTAGGGTCTTTCCTATTGGCAGGCCATATACCGTGCGACCCAAAAACATCCGAACTGCTGCACAGTGTTTTTTCACTGCGCTTACGGAAACATGATAACACACAGCTGCTGTACACAATGTCACGGTGCTGACTTGTCTTTCTCTGCTCTGAAAGTGCAGTATTGAGCTGACGGTGATATCGTGTGGTTGAGTTATTACCAGTGTGCTTTACTATTTTGTCCTGTACTTAGTCACAATGCGTTTTATGGCTCAGCATTTGTTTTCTACTTCACAGCATTTATTTATTAACGACTCGAATGTGTTGACACATTTTGTGAGTGGACTCTCAATAGTGTATAGAATGACAAAATTGACCCAAGGACGAAGTTTGGTTCCACCTTCATGGATATGTGTGTACACAAAATAATAGTTATTGGAGCTCTGAGAAACCTAATATTGTTCATGAAATATCCCTTCATGACGAGAAAATTAGTGTATGGTGCACCATTAGCGGAGAAAAAGTTACAGACCCAGCTTTACCCAACAGTTGATGACCGTACATAAATAAATACAATTTTAACCCCCTTCTTTTTAGAGAGTTAACAGACAGGGAGCATGATTTTGCCTTTTTTCAACAAGACTCTGCAACAGCTCATACAGCCAATTATTTGATGAGAACAATTAGTAGAGATTTGTGATCCCCTCTGTCCCCTGACCCAACCCCCTGCAATTTCAATCTCTGGGGTAACTTAAAGTAAAAGTGTACAAGACAAACCCAAACACCCTGGAAGAATTAAAACAAATATCCTCCAGGAAATTGCCAGAATTTCTCAATGTGAACTACAGTGAGTGATGAATAGATTCCTAAAGAGATACCAAAAATATATGGACTACAGTGGTGACCGGTTTCAGCATCTCCTTTAATAATGTTGGTAAATAAAGCCTTTAACGTTAGTTTTAAAAATGTTGCATAATTTTGTCTGCGCCTTTCTATGATTAGTGGCAGATGGCAACGAGTGCTGAGGGTGTGGATGGCAAAACACTACGTAGCCGTTTCAGATGTGTTTGGATTAGTGAATGTGTGTGTGTATATGTATATATATATACTTTTGTATATAGAAAATGTTAAGAGTACATAGTTATGCTTTTATTTTTGTGGGTTTATGTGACATGGTTGATATGTAATTACAGTAGCATTTATCCCAGTCCCAATTCCCTATGTTACCATGGTTACCAAGTCCCTAAAAGAGTACTGAAATTAATCCTTGTGTTGCTTGATTATAATTTACCTATGGTGCTAACAAAGGTCCGTACTCTCCATCAGCCTGATTCAGAGCAGATAGAAGCTCTGATAGATGTCACAGAGCATTCAGTTGGAAATGTCTGTTAAACAGAGAGAGAGAAACTCACTAACTTCCATATGTGATCCAGATTTAGTGCTTTTGTTATTCCGCCATTACTGCCACTTTGTACTTACTTACTGATCTGCTAAAAACATTTAAGTCCCTAAGTGGCAAAGTGCGGAGAGGCATAAGCAGCTGAGGGATGTTTTTATAAGTAGAGGAATGGGGCAGTTACGACAAAAGACTGTGAATGCAGAGCGATGATAGGGCATAACTGAGGGTTCTGTGAACCTAAAACCTCAATGATTCTAAGAAGTCAAAACCTTGTATTTCAAATCTGGATATGTTAATATGGGGGTCATCCAGAAAGTATTGAAGAATTTAGGATAACGGAATAACATATGGACACAAAACTTTATTTACAAAGTTACAGTACTTTACTCTATTTCACAACGTAATCTCCATTCTGTCAAGACATTTATTGTCACATGGTACTGGTTTTTCAGTGCCAATGTTATATTTTTCTACCGCTAACACCTTATACAAACTTTATAGCAAGTGCATGGTGATAATGCAATAAATGAGTCCTCAGTGAGGAAATAGCGCATTCACGAGTAATCTAGAAAGAACCAGTGTGCACGACAAAGACAAGAGTGAAGTTCATCAATCGTTATGGAGGAGTTGAAAGCAAATGCTGATTTAAAAGAATTCAGAAAAAACAGCATTTCACATTGGACACTGCAAATGATACATTTTGGATGGAAAAGATTTGCCAGCCATGAAGACCTCAAAGTGACAGTGACATCTTGACTTAGATCTTTAGCAGTGAAAGAGTATAACATCTGTACCACATGACAATAAATACCTTGATAGCAATAGTAATTATGCTGAGAAATAGAATAAGGTAGTGTAACTTCATAAATAAGTTTCATGTTGATATCTTTCATTATTAGTTACTTATACCAAATCATTTGTTATTTTCTGATGATCCTCGTATTTTACCATCAAATCTGGATCACCTGTGGAAGTTTATCAATAACTAACAAACTGAACCAGATACTCATTAAGGAATGTACCATTTATCAAATAATATATCTACCCCCCCCACCTAACATCCTGTATACGTTATTGAATTTCCAAGTGACTGATGCTTAATATATACCAAAAGTTTTAAAATTCTTAGTCTACGGAAAGGTACAGTTTAGAAACATGGAAACAAATTGTGAAGAGAAACTCATACATACAGTGGATATTAATTTTGATATTGTTCACTGAGAATTCCAAGTGCAATATCTGGCCATTTCTGTTCTTGCTCCTTGAGTGTCATATGGGAATCGCCGTTATCAGCTTCTGGGTCTGGCAGCTCTGCAGGAGGAACATTTATGTCATCATTAGGAAGTTTCTCCTCGTGCCAAGCATCGTCCACTATGTCTAACAAACGGCCTTCTGCTGCTACCTGGCTGTCCATAACCTTCATAACAATTAAGTTGTTTTAATTTAATAGGTTTGTGTCAATGCACACAATGCAAATAATTATACGTTAGATACCACTTCCTTACACATAAGACTTGCCTAAAATTTTAAAACGTGCCACTCTTCTATGTTTTGAGTCATGATTAATTTACCTGACACCTAAACAAATGCACAATGGAAAAAGTTTGCCTTTACCTCTAAATACAATCGTCGCCTCAGCCCAAAAGGCATCAATTAGACTGTAAGCAAACATTTTATTGGCAGCAGTCAGACCCTTAGGTCCAAATAGAATGGCTACATGCAGGAAAATTAATTTTATGTTGGGTTATGGACCATAACTTATGGGAGTTCATTTTAAAGGTTATGTCACAATTTACACATAAACTCCCAAATTTGGGCAGTTCTTGAGATATTCACCATGTTTCCATGGGGAATTGAAATTGATTTGAGTCCAATTCTATTTCAATACGATCTGCGTTTCACATTTTAAATTAATACAAACTGAGATCATTTTGATATATACGCTACGAGAATAATAATTCATCTTGGTTCACTTTTGTTGCTTGGCGAACCTGTTAAACATATATTTATTATCTATATATTATTTGCAGATTTTAAGTTAAATAATTATATTTGAGAATACATTGCAAACTATAACAACCATAAAAGTGGTTGTTATAATCTAATACAGAGCAATTAAAAAAAAAAAAAAAAAAAAAAAAAAAAACTACTATGGGCAATGATTATGGCAGAATAGTCTCTTTCAAAACGATATGAATATGGAGGTGTTTCCATTCAACACATTTCAATCCAATCTCATTCTTATCCCACTTTTTAACAGGATTGGCTCCAAGATTCAATACAATTTGAACCCACATTTCCATGTAGTATTCAATATGATAAGCATACTAAAATCGATTTCAATTCCTCATGGAAACGTAGCAATTATATGCATAACACATATGCATCTGTGGTAGTATTTTAAGTAAAACTTTACCGGCGATCCAGTGGCTCTAATGGTAGAATAACAAATTCGGATCACGTATGGAAGTAATGCTGTATTTTGTCGTCACAATATGGTAAATACACATTGAAACCTGTCCATTTATAACTGTATGCTTTAAACCTTTACAATATATGTTTCACTTTTTCAATGCGAAATCAGACGTCAAGCTTAAGCCGCTTTCAAATTTTGCCTTTATTCAGCTATCGGGCTACATATATATATATATATATATATATATATATATATATATATATATATATATATATATATATATATATTGTGAATAGACAAGTTCAACATTTTAATTGAAAACTCTTGATATGGCATCTCATCTATTAACCTTAAATTACTCTAGATACGTATGAATTTATTCTCAAACGAAATACCTGTCCTATAAATAAGTTATTTATTTTCCTTGCTGGTCTCTGTAGAACACATACCCAGGACAAACGGCAGCCATTAAACTGTAAATCCAATGATTTTGGTTTTCTTCCTTCCAGACTCCAGTTCCTGAACTATAATTTTTCCCTTTCAAAGGAACGCTTCACTCGTACTTAGAAGTAACTTTCACTTTCGGAATTGGCAATTCTATCAAATTCATTCCATTCCAGTGCAATCTCGATCTTTAGGAAAGACTTCACTTTAATTACAGAACGGATTTTTTAATTTTGCCAAGAGTAGGCTGAATTTACGCTTGATTTTGAGCACAATTCTAGTTGGATTATGTTGCGGAATTGATTTTCTTTCTATTTATAGCTTAACGCCCTATAACTTGATTGGTCATATAAGGCCATTTTGGATGATATCGGGGTCCAAGGAGCTTAAGTTATTGATATTTTGTCTTCTCAGGATGATGGAAAACCCCGAACAAATCTGAAGTGTTCCATTCACGTGACTTTCTACTTGTTCTGCCAATAAACTATTCTTACAAAAGATTATTCGTTTATCTGCACCATATTTATCGAGAATACACATTAGTAGAAATTGTATTTTTACATGCTTCCCTCATTTCAAAAAGGATATGAAGCTAAAGCGACAGTGAAATGCTTTAAAAGCTAGTCACTATGTAAACAATTGAAGTTCGGATCTCCTCGCATGGCAAGGAGTAAAACAAAAGAAGACTTCCCGTTTGAGAAAGATTTAAATAGTTTAAAATTGAAACCAATAACAAGGAATATCTAGAAAAGTATTAAATCTGCAAAAACAATAAATAAAAATAAATACACATGTATATGACATAAATTATATCCTTTTAACGATATCTTCCTTTTTTGTGTGGTAAGTTTTTGTCTATTTGGTTTTGTTTGTTTGTCCTATTATCGAGCAAGGCTCGGGAACATTAAACACGTCACATAGAAAATCAACTTTTTAAATTCATATCTCATAAACATTTTGACCACCACCACTAAATGTTCAATTGCTTCCAAGCCTGCATTTTTACTACAATCACTATATTATACAATTACTCGTTATCAATATTCAAGAAAACAGTAAACAGTGCTTTTTAATAATATGCAAGATCAAAATTAGTAGGATGAAAATGAAGCACGCAATCCTACTGTCTAAAACGCCAGACAAGTATAAAAATAACTTAATAAATTCCAACTAACTATATGTGGAATACATATTAAAACGAGTACGATGACGCATTACATTTCCCTAATAGAAGAGAACATTTTACTGAATATCCATAAATTTTTATCGAGTAATAGACCTTGCTGCATAGATAGTATTTAAGAGCAGACTTGTACCTTTCTATTTTTCCTCGAAGATAATAATTTCAAGTTATTTGGAAGGGCGCTGAATATTCTCACACATTCATAATATAGGAGCATTTATATTATGTAGACTTACATTTTTACTTTCTCTACATGTACTGTGTACATAGTGTATAGAGAAGGTATTGCATTGCACCCAAAAATTTGATTTCGAGATTTCACCGGAAATACATGTTTTGGGTCCCCCTGAATCCAAAAAAAGGATTTTTGGAAAAAGGTCCGTGTGTGCGTGTGTTGTGTGTCTGTGTACAGCATAGCTCAAAAACGAAAAGACCGTTAAATACCAAACTTGGTATTTAAGTTTGTTATCTTCCAAGGATGCGACACGAAGATTTTCAAGAAAATTCCCGCATTCCCAACTACTCTTTACATGGAACATTTTTCGAAACATATATATATATATATATGTATAATTGGATTTTCTAGGAATAGCCTCTGAAGACTACCTTATTCTGGATGAATTTTACGAAATTTTGCATAACTACTAAACCGTAAGAAATGGAGAAAAACTTACCACACAAAAAATGTAGAGCACATTAAAACACACAATTTATGTTATATAATTTTTTTTCGAGGAGTTGGTTGTTTTTGAGATATTCCTTGTTTTTGATTTCCGCTTTGAAAAACTTGTACTTTACTCATACAGGAATTTGTCAACTCGTGTCCATACAAACAAAGGAACTTCAGCCACCTAGTAACCAGCTTTTGACTTTACTTTAACCTATGCTACTCCCTTATTTCACTTCAACTTACAAGGAACAAAGTAATAAGACTATTTCTGCTAATTTTTCTCGATTAGCATGAAGTAAATATAAGAATAAACTTATTAACAATAATTTGTTACACAGAAGTAGAGAAAGTCATGTGAATGGAACACATAAGATTTTTTGCAAAGTATTCTTTGGTTTTGATGAGGAAACAATGATAATGTACAATAAATGTTCACAAAGAAATGTCAAAACGTTCAGCCTTTGAAACAGACCCTTACTTGGAGCTATATGCCGATACATATATGGTTATGATGGTTCTCTTTTGTAATATAAACACTCGTTTACTTTAAACAGAATTGCCCCGGAATATTAGACCATATTTCCAGATCGAACAAAAATAGGCATAGTGTACCTGGTTTAATGTAAAATGAACTCAATGACCTTAGTGCCGATCTTAGCTTAGGTATAATGTTCTCTATATGAGCTTTCCAATATAGATGCACACCAAGAATGTAATATGTGAGGTTTCGTCGAGTACAACTTTATTAATCTGCAGAGCAAGATTTTTTTAAGTATATGTTGCAAATGTCAAGATTTTAGTTTTGCCAATATTTAATGTGAGTTTATTGGCCTTAAAGCAATTGTATATAATGCTGAATGCATTATTCAATTTTGCTGCAAATTCTATACTGGCATGTTGCTATGGTAGCT
Source organism: Hymenopus coronatus (assembly GCA_030762935.1). NCBI lineage: Eukaryota > Metazoa > Arthropoda > Insecta > Mantodea > Hymenopodidae > Hymenopus > Hymenopus coronatus. Next base: position 82,939,312 of record CM060885.1, read on the forward strand.
CAGTGTCAGAGCAACCGGCTAGAGACCAGGAGATCCGTCGTTCAAATCCCGGCTATGGCATTGACTTTTTCAGTCTGACTCTACCTATCCAACTCCTGTCCTACACAAGGCTAGAGATCGGGAGATCCGTGGTTCACATCTCGGCCATGGCATTGAATTTTTCAGTCTGACTCTACCTATCCAACTCTTGTCCTACACACGGCTTATGTGAAAAACAATTAATCCTATCTTGTAAGTTATCCCTTGTTACTATTATGCTTGTATCATCAACAAACAGGACAGTAACTGCTCTGCTTCTCTTTGCCAAGGACAGGTCGTTAATATAAATCAAGAAGAGTAACGGGCCAAGAGTTGATCCTTGCGGAACTCCATGCTTAATGACTACCCATGTGGAGCTCTGTTTATGAATCGGATTCTTTACACCAATGTTTCCTGTTTCCCCAGATATGACTTGAACCAACTAAGTTGCTCATTGTCTATTCCATAAATCGGGTTTTCTATTAGAATTGAATGATAAACACAATCAAGGTCACAAAATATACCGCCAATAAGCATAATTCTTGTTCAGTGTTGAGAGGATTTCATTAATAAGCAACTCCGTTGATACACTTTTCCTGAAACCAAACTGTTCTTTTACAAGAATATGATTGTGTTCAAAGAAATTGTGCAGCCCATTAAACATTACTTTTTCAAAAACCTTTGAGAAAGTTGCAAAAAGTGATATAACTCTGCAGTTTGACGGATTACGTTTATCACTTCTTTTCATGAATTTGCAGGAGACAACGGAAGGTGACAGCATTTTAAAAAATGAAAAATTCAAACCAAAGGAATGGCAAATGGTAAGAACTGTTATATTAAATTGTGTTATAAATAAATTGCCCCCCCTTTTTTTTTCAGTAGATCACTGTCTCTCTCTCATTGTTAAAAAGTTATAAAAAGTCACCACAGGCTATTTGGAAAAATGTTTGATAAAATAAAAAGTAACAAAACATTTCGCATGTAAAGAGTAGTCTTGGTGTGGGGGATTTTCTTTTAATCAGACCATTTGCCTCTCACCTCTTCGATCCCAGGCGACCGCATTTGAGATTTGTGGTGGACAAAGCGGCACAGGGGCGGGTTTTCTCCGGTTTCCCCGCTATGACATTTCACCGGGGCTCCATCTTCATGTATCATCAGTGCCATCGCCTGCGGTACCATTGTAGTAAAAGCGGGCGTTAAACACCACCAAAAATAAATCTCTCACACATACACACAGTTTCGATGTTCAGTTGTTTTTTGTGACTGACTGCAGGAAAGCAGTATGGAATGTCTCACTCTGAAACTTTTGGCTGCCAATAGTCTCTCTGAATCCTGACTAAATGTAATTCATGTCAAAATTCATGCAAAAATTCATGTCAATTAAAATGAACTAGATGTGAAAGTAAACTTTCGTAAGAATATTTTGTATAATCTCCAATAAACAATAGAGAGAGAGAGAGAGAGAATAAAGGTCATGTGTTGATTTGACCTATAAGGCAGATGCGTCATACCAGTCATGATATTGTACTATAGACATTGATGCCACATTTCATCAAGTTGAGAGCAGCAGTACGGTAAATTTATACGCCGCATATTTTAAATTACCGCATAAGCATTACGTTTAACCAGTGGCGGCTCGTGGATTAAAAATTTAGGTGATGACAAAATCAGCAATTTACCACCGCCGTCGCCGCAACATCAAATCTAGTAATATTAGAAACAATCATAGTGCCTAATAACAAGAATTATAAATTTGTTACACAAATTCTCACCCACCCAGTATTGTAAAGATGTTGAATTTCTTAGTCTCCGAAAGTTAACAGTAATATGAGGTGATGAAAGGGTGAAGTCCTTTGATGCAGTTCATGAGAAGAATGGTATTTGCAGCGAATAATGTTTACATTGTTTGAATTACGCAATTAACACCAAATCTATTTGTACAGAAATTCCACGCGCCGGTTTTTCAAATGTGCACACTTTTCTATCACTCGGTGACTAAAGTATTTTATGCTGTTGACCAGTTTCTTCTCAATTGCCAAGTCGGTCTTCACTCATCGTACTCCTAGTATAGGTTTTAATTCTTTTTATTGTGGAAAAGCATATTTCTGGTTCTGATGTAGTCAAGGTCGTAGTGATAACAATCCTCGATTAATTGAGGAAAAAATTCTTCGGTGAGGTTGTTTTCTTTATGAACTGCTTAACTCTTGCATGAAGTGCAAATTACTAAGTAAAACAGCGCGTCTCACAAAGACTACAGTTGCACTTCCGGATAGTTTCAACTAAATCTCAAAGATAGCAGCACCTCCCGCTGATAAACAGAACCCTGGAGGTGTTAATGTGCACGGTCGCACTGTGCTCATTTCTGGCCGTAAAATTCCAAGCTGGTTTGTTGGCCGCGCAAGCGCAGAGCTACTAAACGTTAGTTATACGCTAGCACATGAGGCCTGTGCTACAAGCGTTGTTGTCACATACTCGGGTTCTCGGCTGTGTTCAATCTGAAGAGCAGAGCGCGCGCGGTGTATTTAAACAAGTGGCACCGGATAGTGCATTTTATTACATGTTTCCTGAAAGAGAAAAAGAAGATCCACTAAGAAATACTGGAGGTTCACATGCTCTTGTGCTCCTACACAGCAGCCGCCGCTGCGTTTAACAGCATTCAGACAAAAATATAAAATAGCTCCACAAGGAGTCAAAAGTCAGGGTGTTCACGTGTTCTTGTGTTCTTATATATCAGCCATCACTGATTATTAGATACGCAGGCATAACTAATGACATACCCAACACCATTTTCTCTCTCCTTTCTTTTCTCCCCTCATCGTGCAATATGTAACAGAAGATGAACATTTCTAAACTGCCGCCATTTCGTGAATGAACTGAACATGCATAACACATCATAAATACATTAAAAATCCTCTACAGCATATTTGGAGTGAGCATAAAGGCATATTCTAAAATCTTTCTTGAAAATTAAATGTTGAATAGGATTGCCTAATAGTTTTAGGCAACATGGAACATTTATATTGCAGCATAGTAATGCCATTTTTGGTACACTTTTAAGCTAGTTGGTGGTCCAAGCGTGGGTAGGTAGGTAGGGGGATTTAGGGATTTACCCTTGGCTGCTCCAGGGATTTTCCCTCTTCAGCCAGGATTATTATTTAGAGGAGAGACGGAAGGCAGGCTTTATTATTATTATTTTTTTTTATTCATTAAATTATTTACAATTGATTACAAATATGACTTCACAATACTACACTTTTCTTATTTTGTTTGCAATTGGTTTAAAGATGGTATGGTTACAATTTAAGTATACAATATAGTTATTTATGTTAGTTGGTATTTATATTGATCTTAACTTAATTCTAAGATACTTGTACTATTGGTGTTATTCCTTTGTTTATATCTGTAGTGTTTGTTGTAAGTGCTGTCTAATTTCTTCGTCTTCTAGTAGTTTTTCTCTTTCGTATTGTTCTATAATTGCTTTCAGTGGAGGGTCTTTTGATTGTTTTTAGGACTGAAGCTGGGTTTGTTTTAGTTCCTTTCCTCTTGACAATAGTTTCTGGCGATGTGGTCTGTGCTCTGCGTTTTGGTCATTTTAGCAATGGTTTCGCCTATGGGTTTCGTTTTGGAGATTGTGTATATTTCATCTGTCCAAGCGTATCAGACCATGTTTTATATTGTTGTCATGCAAAGCAAGGTTTGCTGTGAAGTAATTATACCTATCTCCAAGGTACTTCAAGAAAGAATACATGAGAATGTTTTGGGTTTTAAGTAAGGGTCTAATGAGTAACGGGACCCAGAGTCACTGTTAAACAGTATGGCTCTTTTTTGTTTTTTTTGTTTTTTGTTTTTTTGTTTTTTTTGTTAGCATAAACACTTTATTTTTAGATGATACCCCAAAGCGCGCGCGATTCGAGTGAAATATACATTTTCAGTCTCCTTGTGGCCGCGCCGTGGCCGAGTGGATAGACCACTCGACTCTCACCTAGACGGCCGGGGTTCGATCCCAAGCGACCGCATGTGAGATTTGTGGTGGACAAAGCGGCGCTGGGGCGGGTTTTCTCCGGGTACTCCGGTTTCCCCCGCCATCGCATTCCACCGGTGCTCCATCATCATTCATGTATCATCAGTGTCACCGCCTGCGGTGCCATTAGTAGTTAAAGCGGGCGTTAAACACTACCCAAAAAAAAAAAAAAAAAATGACTCCTCCTATACAACTTCTGTGCTACTCACGCTTGTGGAAAAACAATTAAATTAACGATGTTATAGTTCTTTGGAGTGAAACGGGAACTACTTCCTTAGTTCTCATACACAATTGGGGTTTACTCATCACTGACTGCAGGTTCCATAAAGTGAAGTAGTTGTTCAACATTTCTAAATGGTGAGGAGTTGCTTTTAAGCGATTCCCGACCTAAACGTTCACAATGTCGACGAGGGATTTTCTATTTTTGCAAAAGGGAGTTTTATTTATAACGTGATGGCAACATTGAAAACTTATATAAATGAAAGTCAACAGCAGACATTGAAAGTTTTCGGAGCCGCAAGAGCAATAAATAGTTGTTAAAAATATATTTAAATTATCGTGCTATGGCAGGAATCGTTAGATGTGCTACTAGGGGTATTTTGGGACAGTTGTCACAGGTACTTCAGATTTAAAAGAGTAATACTTATACTTTTCAGCTTTAACCTAGACTATGTAACCTAATTTAAATGAGCGTGTTTTGGAATGTTTATAAGTTCCGATCGCACTGAATTATTTTAGTAATTTTTGTAAGCACTTTTGTATACTGATCGTGCGGAAAGGTAACTGCATCTTAAAAAAAATATTTTTTCTTTTTATATTAACTTGTATCTAGCAAAGGAATAAGCAAAGGTCAAGAAGTCCGTCCACATAATATATTTAGTTAAGGGTAAAGTGCAAGTGACTGTCAACTGTTTGTTGAAGAGGCCAAAGGGTCATTATATTATACGGAAACCCAGTCGTGGGCTCTTTTTACTGATCGTAACCGAGAGTCGCCGGGAAAGTGGTGTCGGCAAAGGTACACTAAAATCCTTATCTTGTAGATGCTGAAAATGTTGACCTTCTACTCTCAAACAGAAGAATATCCGGTAAAAATGTTCTTGCTCACTTGCCTACGCTCAGCAGCAGAAATTATTGACATATTAACTCTTACTTCCTGTATTGTGCAAGGGTTAGAACAAAACACTCTTGTCTTTCAAAGAACCTTACAAATAAAAATTGCAACTAATCAGGCAGGAGTCTACGGCAAAACACCCTTGTCAGATCTCTGGGGGACTACTTATCAACTGAACAATGATGCAGGCAGTTGCGAGTTCCCCATATGACACCCCCCTCCAGTAAGGAAGGCTTCAAACTAGTCAATAGCTAAAAAGCTAAACTAAGCACTCCCCTCCTCATATGGGAGTGATCACTTTGAAACAAGACACCAGTGGAGTAGCAGGAAGGATGTTGTTCCTGAAAAAGTACCTGCTGAGGAGCCTACCTCCTTAACATCAACATAAACTCCACCAAACAAAACCCCAAGCTATCTGTATGCACACAGGCCAGGGGAACAAAGAGGCTACAAATCAACACTTCTAATTCTGACTTGATAAACACTATTAGTATACGATGGTTCCACCACTTGGCATTACTTCTATACATGGCTACTTTTGTTATTTCGTCATTAGAGCCGCATTGTAGTTACTGGTCTGTTATAAACATTTAGGGCCCTGAGCCGCAAAGCGTATCCCAACGTGGAGGGCTCTAAGCCACAAAGCGTAGCCGAGGGATCTGTGAAGCTAAAACCCCAATGATCCCAAGAAGAAGTCAAAATTTTGACAATCTAGCAACTTTCACATCTGAACAACTTAATGTTTTCAACACTTTGAAGTATGGATCGCCAGTAAAAGTCTTAGACTGTTTGTGTGTGTGCGTGTACATGTGCGCGCGCATGTCTGTATATGTGGTGGAGCCATTCCATAGCTTTACCTTGATAAACACCTCTTTCATTTCATTTGCTAAAAGTGGCTTTAACTACAGAATGGATTTCTGATCTCATAATGCTGTATAATGGTATGAGCAAACATTTTTTTACAACAAAAAATGGTAAAAAGCATTTATCTTCATTCAATTAAAATTCTTCAGTATCCAACAACATAATCGCACTGATTGCTTTAGTTGGGCTCTCCCCATCCTTTTCCACAGTTTTTCTTGAATGCGGAACATACATTTTGGCTGGATTCAATCCTGCAATCCTTGCCACTCCTATCATGCCTTAGACTGCATAGCCATAAATCCAAATTCAGGGTTTTGTATTATTTAATGGAGTTATCCAATATTATCCATTGGTAAATGGGTTATTTAACAACGATGCACAGGACGTCATATCACACCCTTGCTGCTGAAGGGGTTAAAGGTAACAGCACCATGTTGTAGATTTATTGTCATATAAAAGAACTTCGTGGGTTGAAATTCCAGCATACCAGCGGTGCTGACATGACCGCAACATTAACAAACAATAAATATGTATTACTTTCTCTTGCCTCATCTACAATGTACATAGTGGATAGAGTAGGTATTGTATTCCACCCAAAAATTTGATACTGAGATTTCACCAGAAGTATATGTTTTGAGGTCCTCTGATTCCGAAAAATTAATTTTTTAAAAAGGTCCTGTGTGTGTGTGCATGTGCGTGCGCAAATGCATAGCTCAAAAATAAAAAGTTGGTTAAATGCCAAACTTTATATTTAAGTTCAGTGTCTTTCAAGGATGCGACAACATTTTTCAAGAAAATCCCCACCCCAAACTACCCAAACATTTTTCAAAAATTTTAATTTTCTCAAAAAAGACTCCTAACAATTTTGATTAAAATACCATACATTAAAGATATTTACACCCCAAATAAAATGTATATTTTGAATTTTCTGGGAATAGCCTTTGAAGAGCTGTTTATTCTGGTTGAATTTTGGTAAATTTTGCATAACAGTTAAATCGTAAGAGAGAGACAAAATCTTACTACTTAAAAAATTAGATCATATTAAAACACACAAATTTTTTCACATAACTTTTTTTGTAGAGCTGACTGTTTTTTAGATATTCCTTCTTATTAGTTTCAGCTTTAAAATACTTATACTTTTCTCATACGGAAATTTGTCAATTCTTGGTCATACAAACAAAGGAATTTCAATCGCATAGCAACATATTATCACTTTAGCCTAATGCATTCACTTGTTTCACTTCTACTTACAAGAAAGCAGTAAAAAGAGCAATTCTGCTAATGTTTATCTTGATTGGCTTGATGTAGATAAAATAAAAGATTATAACCAAAAATAATTTGTGTATGGAACAGCTAGAGAAAGTTACGTGAATGTAGCACATCAGATTTGTTTTTACATAACATCACTTGGTTACAACTATCAACTGCCAGGAGGTTATCTGCTTGAGTGTACATCCTGCTCTTACATTGCATAAAAATTTGTTTTTGGCTGACATTCATTGTCATGGTAACTTCCATTCATTAGGATTGCTTAGGCATAAGTCAAGTGAGAGAGCAAATGTAGTTGCTCCTCTTGCCAGTGAACAAAGCTAAATGGTTAGATGTACCTTATTAAAAAGCAGAAAAGTTATACATTAAGTAAACTGGAAGTTTAATCCTTTTTTACGCAAATGAATCTGTTACATATACCATTCTTCCTCCTATTTTGTCAACTCTTTAATTTTTACCTGGTGTGAAAGTGGTTCAAATAGCTGTAGTCATAAGTACGGTGCAAAATGGATTGGTCATCCATTCAAAGCTGAATGTTACGAGTTGAGTGTCACCAGGCCAGCAGCCAATCGGAGTGTTGCTGTGCTGACATACTGCATTCCTACTTAACTGGGGAGTAACACTCTAAGTGATTCCGTCTCTCATAAACATTACTTGTACTAAGTCAAAATATTAAAATTTTGTAAAAAATAATTCACGAGGAAGTAATGGTTGTAGCAGAACCGTAAAAACCACAGATTTTTAGCTCAAATAATTTTCATAAGCCCACCTGGGTAGTGTGGTTGTAGCATGTCTGCTTCACATTTAAAAGGTCGTGAGTGCGAATCTCGCTTAGGTTAAGTTGCCCAGATAAGGTTTTTTTCGGGGTTTTCCCTTATCCTGAGAAGACGAATGTCAAGTAACTTTAAGCTCCATGGATCCCGAGATCATTTGAGCATCATTTTACCATTTCATCATCGTCCGATATGACCAACCAGGTTAAAGGACATTAATCTATTTAAAAAAAAAAATCATAATAACATGAATAAATATTATGTCGCCAGGCAGATTTGCATGCTCAGTGTGCAAGTAAGAGGGAAATATGAAAAGAGTGGGGTAGTGACCTGGCAACGCAGAGCACGATAACTATCTTATTTGCTGCAGCTTAGAACTGTTCCCATTTGAAAAACATTATAGGCAATTGTATTCAAATGTGCCTATGGTAAAGGATGGTGAGAGCCCACATAAAATAATGGTGGGCTGGGCATGAGTGAATGATGACTGTGTTTGTTTGACTGCAGTTGCTTGGATTTTGTTTTTTGTTTATTAAAAAAACCAAAAAGAAATCACTACGATATTATTGAAAGAAATTACTATTTTTTTCAACACAAAATGGCTGAAAATGCTTATATTTATTGTTTAAGGTTACAGTATTTAAAAGATGCCAATGAAAGGTATTAAAATATTCTAAACTATGCCTAAAAATTATTTTGCATATGTGCAAAGCAGCACATTTAAGGGTTAAATATGGATTTGTAATATAATTATTCTCATGTGCTTTAACTTTTTCTACTGCTTATATCTAGGGAAAGTACTGCATTCCACCTAAAATTTAATGTCAAGATTTCACCAGAAATATATTTTTTGAGGTCCCCTGAATCCAAAAAAAATTTCAACAGAGTTCCATGTATATGGAGAGTATATCTCAAAAATGAAAGGTCTATTAAATACCAAACTTGATATTTAAGTTCTTGCATTTTTTAAGGAGGCGACATTAAGATTTACAAGAAAATTCCTTAACCCCAACTATCCTTTAAATGGAAAACTTTTGAAAACTATAAATGTTCCAAAAAGTGACACTAACAATTTTAATTAAAATACCATATGTTTAAAATATTTTCATCACAAAAGAAAAGTACATCTTGAACTTTCTGGAAATAGCCTCATTAGCCCTATTCATTCTGGATGACTTTTGAATAACTGGAAAACAATAAAGTTAGAAAAAACTTGCTACACAAAAACATAGAACTCATCAAAACATAGAATTTATGTGAAATACAATTTTTGTGGAGTTAACCATTTCTATGATATTCCTTTTTGTTGGTTTCAATTTAATATCTATACTTTTCTTGATTGGGAATTGCCACTCATATTTCTTTCTTTGTTTTTACTTTCTCTACACGTACTATGTAGATAGTATATAAAGAAGGTATTGTATTGCACACACAAATTTGATACAAGATTTCACCAGAAATACATATTTTGGGATGCCCTGAAAAAAAAAGAAAAAAAAAGCATTTTTAGAAAAATGTCAGCACATGCATGAGTGCATGTAATAACGCGTGTAATAACACTTGAGACATGTTAGTGAACCTCTTGTTTAATTTATGAGATAATATGCAAATTTTAAGTTTTTTTTTTTGTGTCTTTCTTTTCAGAGAATGTCAGCAGCCAACTTCACACACCTTAATCGAGCAATTGCAACAGGTACAGCTTTTTAAAATAATTCAGTAAAAAGTAGGTATATATTGACAGATGCAAAGAAGCATGTCAGCTTAAAGTTGCAAATACATACTTACATATTATTTGTGGTATATCAAGCATAGCAGCAGTCATGGATTTATTACTTTCTCTACACGTATTGTGTACATAGTGTTTAAAGAAAGTATTGAATTGCACCCAAAAATTTGTTACCTAGATTTCACGTGGAGATACATAAAAAAAACTTGTTTAGAAAAATGTTTGTGTGTATGTGTGTGTCTGCAGGCAGTGTAGCTCAAAAACAAAAAGTCTGTTAAATACCAAACTTGATATTTAAGTTCAGTGTCTTCCAAGAATGTGACAAAGATTTTCAAGAAAATCTTCCCACCCCCAACTACCCTTTTACATAAAAATGTTTTGAAAATAATTTTCTCAAAAATAACTCTTTTACAATTTTGATTTAAGTTGACTGTTTTCCAGATATTCCTTGTTGTTGGTTTCAATTTTGAAGTACGTTAACTGTTCTAGAACAGGAAGCCTACTTCATTTCATCTCTCTAGTTTTGCTACTTGCCATGCAAACCAAACCGAACTTCTCTTTCACATAACAATCAGTTTTTGACTATGCTTTAGCCTAGTATATTACCTAATTTTCCTTCTCATCACAAAGAAATAAATACAAAGACTTTTGCTTATGTTTATATCTATTAGCATGATGTAGATAAAAGAATGATTTGTGTATGGAACAGCTAGAGAAAGTCATGTGAATGGAATATCATGTTTTGCTTTATTATGCTTTTCACATTGTTTATTTTCCTAAATAAATTTGATTATAATCCCTGACAAGAATTTTTCCTAGGTCTTGTTTATATCTGGTCATTGCAAAGTTCTAATTTTCTGACAACTACGATTTTATTCTGCAAAACACCATTAAAATGTAATGTTTCCTTCTCCATTTTGACAGTATAAATCATATAAATTGATTCATAAGTGCTGAAATAAACCCTTTCCATTCATGCAACAATACATTATTGACCTGTTTAAACACAGATAGTAAATGAGACGCAGGTAGCGTGTCTCACTTTGGAGGGGACATTTCTATTCATACAAAATCAGCGAGACACATCTCAAGACTAAGCTGTGTCTTACATATTCTGCTAGCAGTGTCTCATAAGACGCGTCTCATTTTTATTCGTATGTACACCTATGAATGGCAGTATTCAAGCCATGTGCAGTGCAGGATCAGGTAATAAAGGCTGAGCACGACTCATGATAGATGCATGAGATTTTGTCATTCTAAGAGGCAGGTTTAAAACTAAAGATTGTTATATGTATTTGTTGATAAGAATTTGTGCCCATTTCAGATCCATTAACTTCAGTTATGTATACAGAGTGATTCAAAAATACTTCACAACGTCTTGGAATGCATTCCTGACATTGAAACAAGAAAATGGGTGCATATAAACATATGCCCTAAAAACTTTGTTTTTGTGTTGTCTCTTAATGAAAGTGACCTTCAGCAGCTTTCCGGTTCCAACCTAATAACTTCATTTATTTATGCACTCATTCATAGAAGGCTTTGACCCATTTTACCCTGCAGAGTTGACCTTGTGTTGCCATGGCTACTCGTTAAATGTTATTAGATGTGTAATACATTCCCCAGCATGCCTTACAAGTGCTGTCTTCGTTCAGAACACTCTCCAATACTTATTAGAAAATGTGCCTCTGCAAGAAACATGTGGTTTATGCATGATGCTCTAGTCTCATTGTTTGAGATGCACTGACTGGTATCTAGCATGACAAGTGGATAGGTAGAGGGGACCAGTTCCATGGCCTGCACTTTCCCCCAACCTCAATCCTTTGGATTTTTATCTTTTTGGGGGCAACTTAAACCATACCATATTGGTTTGTACAGCAAACATTCCAGATGAAGAAACTTTTGATCTACGTGTCATGGAATCCTGCAAAATTATATGATGCTGATTGAGAGTATTTGACATGGTTCGGCAAGTGCATGCATGTCTAGATGTAAGAGGACGCATTTGGATATTTGCTATAAGTGATGTTTGTGCGGAACACCTCCTAACAATGTCAAAAATAAAATAATGTGTCGCTTTAAAATGTTTTTATTAATAGCATTTTTCAATAATTCTAGTACATAGGGTTTTGGGACATGTTTGTACGAGCTCTGATGTAAGAAACCTGTCCACAAACTTTGTAAAATATTTTTGAATCATTCTATATATTTAATACATACAGCAATGGAAATTTAAATTTGACAGTTCTCTTTGAATATAATAAGATAAATGATCTTATACCACACAACAACCTATCCCTATGAGGGATAATTAGTGCATGGGACAGGTATTATGGAACAAATCTTAGTTGCTTATGCTTCTTCATTAACTTACCTGATTTTGTAAGCTCTTTGATACTACACCTTTCATCAATTTACATTTTCTAGGAGTAGCAAACATTTTAGATCGTAACATTGTTACAGTGATGTAGAGAAGGTCATGTGAATGGAACACATCAGATTTTTCTTGTGGTCATGCACCATCACATAGTGGTCCAGTCTTTAAAGATCTATCACTTTAGCCTACTGTTTACTTCTTATACCTCAACAGAGTGTGTAAAAGTTTAATAAAAGTTTATTTTGATTAACATTTGGTGTTTGTAAAAATAGTGTTTGAAGAATGAGTGGAAAGTCATATGAATTCCACACATCAACCCTTTTCCCCTGGGTTACCAGTCGTTGAAGGTGTTCTTATTTGTGCATTTATAATTACACAAATGAGAGTAGAAGACACAAATAGGAGGCTGTAAAGCTTCAGGTTATTGGCTACTTTTCTGCTTGTATTCTGTAGATTAATGAAAGCTTATTTTAATTTTAGGTGCTCAGCTTTATGCTCCGAAAGTACAGCAACCAGCTCCAGATTTTCAAGGAACAGCTGTTGTGAATGGCGACTTTAAAGATATCAAGCTTTCAGATTTCAAGGGAAAATATCTTGTCCTGTTCTTCTATCCTCTTGACTTGTAAGTAAATATATTTATAATGGTTAATAATATTTGTATTATGAGAGATACTCTGAAAGTTTCCAGATCTATCTAAAATGTTTGCAGTAATGCATTAACACATATGCATGCATATCTGTAAATCAAACAATGGATGGGGAATTAAAGGTGTGGAAAAATGAGACAAGCCATTAATAGATAGAAGTGGCATTTTGTACGAGGGTCACTTGGAAAGTTTTGAAATGAACACAACATTTTAAACATTTAGATCTGATCATTGTATATAATGTATGTCTTTATTCACCATTGGAAATTTTACAAATTCATGGTTTCGTCAGGAATACAATATTATATACAAAAAACAGATTTAATAGTTGCTATATACATTATGAGAACCATTAAGTAAATTAACATAAGAAATAACACAACACACCTATATATAAGTCAATAAATACATAAGTCTTTGTACAATAGCAAAAAATATAGCCAGTTTTAAACATTATAAGTAATGCTTACAATCTATATATACAGATTACAAATAATTAGTTTAGTTTCTAAAATAATCAAAAAACTCCTGCATGCTTTAGAAACTCTGCTCAATTAAAGAGTTTTTTATTTCTTTCCTAAACTTTGTATAGTTACTGTTATTAATTTTATTTGTGATTTGGTTGTACATTTGTATGCCCTTGTGCAGTATAGTCTGGTTGTTCTGGCAGTTTGTATATGTATTTTATTACTGTTTCTGGTACTATATTTATGAACAGTGTTGTTTGTACAAAATAAGTATGTATTGTTCCTTATAAAGCAAACAGTTTCAAAAATATACAGACTTGGTAGTGTAAGAATATTATGTTCAAAATGTGGTTTACATGATGTTCTATGCAGATTTAACATTAACCTATTTTCTTTTGCATTATAAATAGTGTGCTTATTTCAATGTCTCATCCATTCAAACCATTTTTCAAATGCCTTATGCTACTATGGAAAAAGTGAAAATACATTTTTATACCACAGTTTCAGGTGGTTCAAATTATTGACCTGGAATTTTTTCTTTTATTGTGGAAAAGACAAAAAACTCATATGGGGTCAGATCTAAAACCTATTCAGCCTAAAGTTGATCCTTGCCAGCAACCAGTAAACTGTTGTAATGTAGCTTTCTGCCATTTGTGCCAGAAATGCTGTCATATTTTCACAACCGCGTGGTATGTACATGTGGCATATTGTAATAAAAACAAACAGAGCCCTTATTCCGACAACTTAAATGGTGTCTAAAATATTCTGTTAGGTATGAGGGCCATTTTTTTTCAACCTCCGATAGGCTATAAATAAAAGACAAGTTCATAGAAAACAATTATTTTATTACTAAAAGTTTTGTACACTTATTGTTTTCAACATAATCACCGAAAAGATTGAGACATTTATTGTACCTGTGCACAAATGAGCATTGACGTTGTTTTGAAGATGTTCGTACTTTACGACATTTGCGGAGAGCAAACAAAGAGGAATGCTGACTTCAGGAATTGTGTTGATCCATGACAACGCTTGTCCACACATGACTTGTATGAAAAACACAATTAAATTAAAATTGTACTATTCATCAAGATGAATTCCCTCATTTGGCATTAAAATGTGCCAGGTAATGGTTGGAATATGTCGCTGTCACATTGGTCTGAATTAGCGCCAGTGAAATACTTTATAAACGGGCGTGTACATACCTGTTTGTAGTTCTGTGGTGCGCCAGCTCTGCTCATGCATGTAGAACACAAAGGGGAGAAAGAATGACTGGGGTAGACTTACAAACTTACTTCTTCAATATTGATACTTTTATTACTTATTGAGGCATTAATCCTATAAGCGACTGCCGACATATTCTTCAAGTCCTCGAGCACTAACACTGCCGCATTCACGTACATAACAAGTATAAGCAGCGTAACAAGCTAACAAGCCTAATTTCTTGTGAGCACGTTGCTTATATACCTAACATCTCCAATCTTGACGCTCATAAAACAACATTGTCACATGATTCATTTTGTGTTAGACTCATGTGACCGCTCTTTATAATGAAAAAGTCCCAAGCCACTTTTAGGGAAGAGACCTTTCTCTATCAAACTCCCTGTTTCTTATGTCTCTAATGTGCTAAAACCTTGCTCTTCTTTATGTTACAGTATTAACAAAGAAAGTAACCTTGGCAACTTCTCACCCTAAGGTTTTGTGTTCTGCAATCTGCGCAGTCTTGTCTACTCAAGCAGATATGTTAAACCTGTGTAAATTGTTAATTAACACATTGAAGCCCAGGCATTTCAGTGCCACGAAACCCAGGGTTTTTACACCTACTTTGAGTTATTATTTATAGTACATCAATGAAATCTGCCAAAAAGTATTGGGACAATCTAAAAGTATGGCATTCAAGGATTTCTCAACAAGTAAGAAAATAGTCATAACTTCTGTATTAATATTTTATTTTAAATCTACAAGTTTTGAAAAAAAAAAAAAAACTGCGTAAAGCTGCTTATATTCCATTAATCAAAGTTTGAAAAACTCCTCCTTGGAATCAGAATTTTCCACAGCTTTATTTGTATCCTGAATTTCAGCTTCAGTTTGCAGAAATTGAGGAAAACGCAGCATTTACATTTAAGAACACAAACGTAACAAACAGAAAATGGCACGACTACCCAAGAGCAGCCAATATTACTAACTCTCCTAATAGTTGACTAAAGCAAGGACAGATGGCAGCACAAATCAGACAACTAAACAATAACTGATGTATTTTCTTTGCCGCATAGCCCATGACAGAGTTAAGGTCGTTGAATTGAATTAAAAGCGTTAGAAATACCTGGCCGAGCTATGCTTGGGCGTGGGTCTCATGAACATTTCGATGGCCTGAGCTATACTCAGGCTTGGGCTCCAATGTGTTAAACTAATAAAATGTAAAGCTTAGTCATATATTGTTGCAAATGCATAAAGTCATGCATAAGTTTGTAAACAATTTTGAAGTGTAATTTAGACTTGTAATCTTATTTTAAACTCAAAACATATTCCTTTCTGTTCTCAAATTTGGTTAAAGTGACGTTTACTAATTTTGCTATAATTTCAGCACATTTGTATGTCCCACGGAGATCATTGCATTTAGTGACAGAATTAAAGAATTCCAAGAAATTAATACAGAAGTTGTGGCAGTTTCTACAGATTCACATTTCAGCCATCTTGGTTGGATCAATACTCCTCGTAAGGTGAGTAAATTACATGTCACATTGATGTTGCAAACCTAGCTGGGATTGTTTTTAGTGTAAATAGGTCTTTCTCATAGGCCCAAGTTTGACAAGAGAAAAATAATTTCAAATTAGAATAATTCGCTAATCATATTTAATTCCTTGGATACATCAGTGCTTAAAAAAAAATGAGATGTGTTCCATTCACATGACTTTCTCTACATCACTATAACAAATTATTGTTAAAATAATCGCATAGTAGTTTTTGAGAACATTGTGGCACACTCACTTGGATAACTTGTAAATATTAATGTTAGAGAAGAGATCTTTAAGTATATATTGTTTTTCAGGCTGGAGGTTTGGGAGAAATAAAGTATCCTTTGTTATCAGACTTCACAAAGAAGATAGCTCGAGATTAT
This sequence comes from Hymenopus coronatus, assembly GCA_030762935.1. Lineage (NCBI taxonomy): Eukaryota > Metazoa > Arthropoda > Insecta > Mantodea > Hymenopodidae > Hymenopus > Hymenopus coronatus. The sequence continues at coordinate 82,955,697 of CM060885.1, forward strand.
GACATTCTCATTGAAGATGCTGGAATTGCTCTGCGTGGGCTTTTCATAATTGATCCTAAGGTAAACAAATATAACAATTCTCCATTTATCTTTTTGAAATGGTCTATTGCACCGTCAGCTCAGTTTCTTTTTCATCTTGTTTATTTACATTGTTATGGTTACTGCTACTAAGGCATTGCTGACTACTGAAATCAAAACAAATTTGGTGAGAGAATCAGTTGGTGGTATATCAAAATTCATTGCATGATTTTTATTTTTGAATATAAATATTTTCTTCCAAACCATTAAATCTATGGGTCCATTTAAGTGGTTTAACAATTTAACATCTGGATTTATTTCATGATTAAATTTCCAAAAATGTTCTGTCACAGTTGATTTATCAATTTGTTTGTAATTAATATTCCAAAAGTCCTCTTTTACTCTGATTTCTAAATGACGTTTAGTCTTACCAATCTAAACAAGGTCACAATTTAATTGATAAGTGCCAGATTTTTTATTTTTTGAACTTTCATCTTTTTTAGAAAAGCGTAACACATTTTTTGTACTGTATTTATTTTGAGGAACCAATATTATATACCATGCTCTTTGAAAATATTTGTGAATATTTTTTTTTTGCCCAAGGGTTATAAGTAAATTTTTTAAAAATGTAATTATCTTTTATTTTTATAAGAGTAGAAACCTCTTTAATAGCTTTTTGATATTTAAACTTCTCAATTTTTTTTTTTTTTTTTATAAAATCAGTATTAAAACCATTAATTAAAGCAGTGCTGATAAAGTGTTTGTGTTTTTGAAATCCTTGGATTTCATATATTCCTGATTGTTTCAATTCATGTTTGTATGGAGGATTCACAATGCATTTCCTGTGCTTGTTTACTGGGGTAACTTTATGTTCCATGGTTTGAAACTCTTTTGAAAGTTTTGGTTAGCCAAAGGATGATAAGCTGATTTCAAATCAGGGATATCTTGAAAACGGTCAACTCCATGAAAAAAAAATATGACATAAATTGTGTGTTTTTAACAACCTCTACATTTTTTGTTAAGTAAGGTTTCGTCTTTCTCTTACGGTTTACCAGCTATGCAAAATTGTGCAAAATTCATCCAGTATAAGGATGTCTATAGAGGCATTTTATTTGCTGTGTAAATTTCTGTAATATACAATATTTTAATCAAAATCGTTTGAGCCATTTTTGAGAAAATGAAAATTTTCGAAAAATTTTTCCGTGTTAAGGGGGTGGGGGATATTCTTGAAAATCTTTGTATCACATCCTTGGAAGATATTGAACTCTTTTTTTTTTTTTTTTTTTTTTTAGATTCAGGGGGTCTGAAAACGTATATTTCTGGTGAAATCTTCGTATCAAATTTTTGGTGTAATACAATACCTTCTGTATACACTATGTACATAATGCGAGTAGAGAAAGTAAAAAGTTAAGCCAGATCTGTTTTGCATTATCTACTCTTAAGATCATCAGTTAATCTTGACATGCTTAAAATAGCTTACTTTGCGTACTTTCTCTCTCATTTATCCTATGGTATTAAGTTCTGGGGAAAGTCAAACTATAACAGAATTTTTATAATACAAAAGAGAGGAATAAGATTAATTGATTAATTAATTCAATTTGATAATGCCTTCACTGTAAGCAGCTTTAAAGTTATACATTTATACATCTATAATTAGATTAATGCTAAATTTTTCAGCAGTACAAGCTGTAAACCTTATTTTTAATACCTAAATATTCTAACAGTTCCATCTATTTACCTTTATGAAATGCTGGTGTTTACACATAATCAATTAAATAGTTTTGTCATAAATGGCAAAATTCATAACCATAATACTATGGGTAAATCAAAGCTTTACATTATAGGGCATAAAAGAACCTTATATGAAAAACTCTGATGTGCTCCATTCACATGACTTTCTCTACATCTCTGCAACAAATTATTGTTAAAAAACTTATGCTTCTATTTACTTCATGCTAATCGAGAAAAGATAAGCAGGAATAGTCTTATTACATACTTTCTTGTAGGTAGAAGCAAAATAAGGGAGTACCATAGGTTAAAGCTGGTTGCTATGTGACTGAAGTTCCTCTGTTTGTATGGACACAAGTTGATAAACTCCTGTATGAGAAAAATATAAGTTTTTTGAAGCTGAAACAAAAAGCAAGGAATATCTAAAAAACAATCAAATCCACGAAAAAATGTATATTACAAAAATTGTGTACTTTAGCATGCTCCATATCTTTTGTGTGGTATGTTTTTGTCTATATCTTACAGTTTAGCAGTTATGTAGAATTCCGTAAAATTCATTCAGAATAATTCTTCAGAGGCTATTCCCAGAAAATTCAAAATATGCATTTTATTTGTCAGGTAAATATCTTTAATATATGATATTTTAATCAAAATCATTAGAGCCATTTTTGAGAAAATAAACATTTTCGAAAAAAAAAACCACATAAAGGATAGTTGAGGGTGGGGGGATTTTTCTCAAAATCTTCGTGTCGCATCCCTGGAAGATACCAAACATAAATATTAAGTTTGGTACTTTATGACTTTTCATTTTTGAGTTATTGTGTTCACGCACACACACACCTTCTTGTGAAAATGCTTTTTTTGGATACAGGGGACCCTAAAACATATATTTCTGGTGAAATCTCAGTATCTAATTTTTGGGTGGAGTGCAATACCTTCCTTATACACTATGTACATAGTACATATAGAGAAAATAAAAAAAAATTGATGGTATTAAATTGTATAATAAACTCTCTGTAATCCTTTAACCTTTGTGCTGCCAATTCAAATAGAAAAATACTGTCTGAAAAGTACCAAGCAATTTTAGAGGAGAATGCAGGGTTTTAAATTATTAGTAATAAAATGAGTATCAAATGACATAGAGAACTGAACATTTTTTCCATTTAGTAAACCCTTTTCTCTACTGTATAGTATGCTTATATGGATGAGAACATTTATCATTATTTTTAAAAAATTAAAAACAAAAGAAAAATTTTAAAATAAAATTAAAAATTCCAAAATAATAATTAGGCATTCAAAAGCTAACTACACAGAAAATTCAGGCTCATTAAATGAAAGTACACATATTTCTTTACTAAAACAACGTCCTGTTTGGTCCTATGTTTTATTTTTTAAAATACAAAAAATCAATACACGTAACCTGAAACTGAACAAAAAATCACACAGATAAGCATGATACCACTATTAATGAGAACGGAATAAAGCCATAGGACACAAATGTATTGTGGATTACTGTAGAATTTATTGCATAATGATTCACATTGCATTTCGTCGTCTGCTTACACCTGTGTAAATCCATTTTGATAAGTACACTGATTATTTGCATGTGTATAAAGTCCATTGATATCAGATGCATTTTCATTGCTGAAGCTAGAATATATATATATATATATCTTCCCCTCTTACATCGATGTCGGAAACACTTTCATCAAGGTCTGAAAATTCAAAATCACTCACTTTCTTCTAATATATTGGAAATTGCAGCTCTTATTTCCTGTTTGGTTCATAACTTTTGACTAGCATGCCAGAGAAATTAAATTTGGAGCTAACTTAGTGCTTTGAAGTGGAAATAAGGTCCAGAAATGCTCCAGAAAACCTTTCTGTATAGCTAGGCATAGAAATAACACAGACTTTCCTGCTGGAAAGAGTCAAAACATATGAAAACAGCATCTTGATTAGATCGTGTTTGGCACTAAAAGGGTTAAATTACCAAGCAGGAAAGAATTAGATAGATTTTTAATATGGAGTTGTTTTATTTCATAAATGAATACCTGGAAACTGTGTGCTTAATTAATTTTGTTATGCATATGTTTATATTTTGATATCATTAAACTATACTTTGATGTTGTAATTCACTCTGAATAGAAACATTTTATACTTTTAGTGCTTCGTGTATTTATTTTCATTAATATGTACATGCTAGTATATAACTTATTTGTATCTGTAATATTGCATTGTTTGTAACACAAAGCCAATTTTTCTGTAATGAAATCCTCTGACGAATAAATTTGAATTGAATGTAAATGAGTGTTGTGTCAATTATGGTATGCTTTCTATTGTAGGGTGTGCTTGTCCAGATGACTGTAAATGACTTGCCAGTGGGACGAAGTGTAGACGAGACATTGAGGCTTGTGAAGGCATTCCAGTTTGTTGAGAAACATGGAGAAGGTAAGAGCAGCTGCTATATAAGAACACTATAACACTATAACTATTGACAACTTGTGGATTTATTGGATATTTTTTCTTTGAAAGCAGTTAAACATAACATATATAACTAATTTGAGTCAAATATGGACACTATAGTTTCACTTACTTAGGCATTTCAAAGATGTTCGTCTTTATCATCATTGGGTGTTTGACTGGCTTCAGAAGAGGAAGTTCCTAATGTAATTTCATATGTGCTGCCATCTGGTTTCCCTGGAGGTAATCTTAAGATGACGTCTGCTGGTGGTATTTCAAAATTCATAACTATGCATACATTTTTCCCAAATTGCTAGATCCATTGTAGCTTTTATGTGTTTAATAAGTTTGATTCCGGTTTGATGTTGTGTTGCGATGCACAGAAGTGATGTGATACTGCAGTTTTGTCTGTTTGTTCCAATTTCATGTTCCTTAGTCTGTCCAATGTCAATTTTAGAGCAATCTTCACAGTTTATTTGGTAAATGGCAGAATCAAAATTGGCAACGACGTGGCATGTGTACAGAGCAGGTGGTCAGAAATGTTGACAGTAATGTTGTGCCTCGACACCTTGCACAATGGCTAGTTTTGTCAGTCTTTGAGATGCGTTAAATGAATTCAGAACTATGACATTCTTTACAAATCAAGACTATGTTTCTTTCTTATTGCAAAGACAATCCATTAGATTATTACACTAGTGTCCAAAAGTTAAGCATAATGCAATATGCTAGTACCAAACTATCACCAGTTTACAAAAGTTAAGCATAATGCAATATGTTAGTACCAAACTATCACCAGTGTACAAAAGTTAAGCATAATTCAATATGTTAGTACCAAACTATCACCAGTGTACAAAAGTTAAGCATAATGCAATATGTTAGTACCAAACTATCACCAGTGTACAAAAGTTAAGCATAATGCAATATGCTAGTACCAAACTATCACCAGTTTACAAAAGTTAAGCATAATGCAATATGCTAGTACCAAACTATCACCAGTTTACAAAAGTTAAGCATAATGCAATATGCTAGTACCAAACTATCACCAGTTTACAAAAGTTAAGCATAATTCAATATGTTAGTACCAAACTATCACCAGTTTACAAAAGTTAAGCATAATGCAATATGTTAGTACCAAACTATCACCAGTTTACAAAAGTTAAGCATAATTCAATATGTTAGTACCAAACTATCACCAGTGTATAAAAGTTAAGCATAATTCAATATGTTAGTACCAAACTATCACCAGTGTACAAAAGTTAAGCATAATTCAATATGTTAGTACCAAACTATCACCAGTTTACAAAAGTTAAGCTCAATATGCTAGTACCAAACTATCACCAGTGTACAAAAGTTATGCATAATTCAATATGCTAGTACCAAACTATCACCAGTTTACAAAAGTTAAGCATAATTCAATATGTTAGTACCAAACTATCACCAGTTTACAAAAGTTAAGCATAATGCAATATGTTAGTACCAAACTATCACCAGTGTACAAAAGTTAAGCATAATTCATTATGTTAGTACCAAACTATCACCAGTGTACAAAAGTTAAGCATAATTCAATATGTTAGTACCAAAGTATCACCAGTGTACAAAAGTTAAGCATAATTCAATATGTTAGTACCAAACTATCACCAGTTTACAAAAGTTAAGCATAATTCAATATGTTAGTACCAAACTATCACCAGTTTACAAAAGTTAAGCATAATGCAATATGTTAGTACCAAACTATCACCAGTGTACAAAAGTTAAGCATAATTCAATATGCTAGTACCAAAGTATCACCAGTGTACAAAAGTTAAACATAATTCAATATGTTAGTACCAAACTATCACCAGTGTACAAAAGTTAAGCATAATTCAATATGTTAGTACCAAACTATCACCGTGTACAAAAGTTAAGCATAATTCAATATGTTAGTACCAAACTATCACCAGTTTACAAAAGTTAAGCATAATTCAATATGCTAGTACCAAACTATCACCAGTGTACAAAAGTTAAGCATAATTCAATATGTTAGTACCAAACTATCACCAGTGTACAAAAGTTAAGCATAATTCAATATGTTAGTACCAAACTATCACCAGTGTACAAAAGTTAAGCATAATTCAATATGCTAGTACCAAACTATCACCAGTGTACAAAAGTTAAGCATAATTCAATATGTTAGTACCAAACTATCACCAGTTTACAAAAGTTAAGCATAATTCAATTTGTTAGTACCAAACTATCACCAGTGTACAAAAGTTAAGCATAATTCAATATGATAGTACCAAACTATCACCAGTTTACAAAAGTTAAGCATAATTCAATATGTTAGTACCAAACTATCACCAGTGTACAAAAGTTAAGCATAATGCAATATGTTAGTACCAAACTATCACCAGTGTACAAAAGTTAAGCATAATTCAATATGTTAGTACCAAACTATCACCAGTTTAAAAAAGTTAAGCATAATTCAATATGTTAGTACCAAACTATCACCAGTGTACAAAAGTTAAGCATAATTCAATATGATAGTACCAAACTATCACCAGTTTACAAAAGTTAAGCATAATTCAATATGTTAGTACCAAACTATCACCAGTGTACAAAGGTTAAGCATAATTCAATATGTTGTTACCAATGCATCATACATGATCTGGAATAGAATAGTGTGAGAGAACTAGGGACACCTTTATACATAAGCACAAAATCAGACGATCATTTTCCACAATGATACTGATGGTGCTGAGCAGTTAATATAGGGTGTGGTGACCCCTCATGGCTATACAGGTCTGGCAAGCTCTCTATAAATGGTTCAAGAGCTCTTCCCATTCCTCACGGAGAGCAGGTCGGAGGTCTGGGGGCTGCAACTCGTCTTCCTAATGTGTCCCAGGCATGCTCTCTAGGGTTCATATCCAGGGACATCACTGGCCAGTCCATGCGCTGGATATTTTCCCTCTCAAGATAGTCGTCCACCAGGTGGGCTCTATGCGGACGTGCATTATCGTCGCATAAGATGAAGTGTGGATCAACTGTACGTCTGAAAAGCCGCACATGTGATTCCAGTACCTCGTCTCTGAACCTCAAGGCATTCACAGTACCACCGTCGAAGATGTGGAGATTTGTACGTCCATTGAACATTATGCCTGCCCACATGAGTATGCCACCATCACCAAATAGGCATGTTTCCACAGTGTTGGTGGGATGAAACCGGGTTCCACAGTCTCCAGATTATTGTGCAAACTGAATCTGGCTTCATCTGTAAACTGCACGTTCCTCCATTCATTCAAGGTCCAATGTTGAAGTTGCTGACTTCATTGTAAACGGGACCGTATGAGTATTCGAGTTGAGTGGGGCACACACTGATGGGCGTCTGGCACAGAGGCCCAATGCCCTGAGCCTCTGGTATACAGTTCACCTCAAAAACTTGCATGCCTGAGTCGGATGCAAGCTCAGAAGACAGTTGACTCGCGGATATCCTCCAATGTGCTGTTATGATCAAATATCAGTCCTGTTGCGGCATTATGACCCATGGATGACCTTGTACAGGGATCCACAAACACCTCCTGTTTCTTGGAACCGTCGCCAAAGCCTGGAAATGGCACTTTGTGGCACATTCAGGACCCGAGAAACTGTGGTTTGTGTCTGACGTGCCTCTAGATGTCTGATGATTCTACTCTTCAAAACAGGGTCCAATTAATATCTTTGTGGCATGTTGGTGCTGTCTTGTAAACACTTTGCAAAGCAACTACTCTCTGTTCACAATGGGAGAACAATAACGCACTGGATCTGATACTGTGGTATTGGTTTGCTGCTCTGGTTTTGTTGACCTTGGAAGCATGAACCTGCTTACTTATCAGAAACCACCAGTAAGGGGAAGCACACAGTATGATAATGTTTAATGGTGCTTGCTCACCGTTATCCCCTTCAGTTCTCTGTTTTCCGAATTATGCTTAACTTTTGGACACTAGCGTAGTTCTGGAGGCAATTGAAGAGTAAAGTTTAACATGACCAGTTGCTATCATTGATGATCTTCACACATGTGTGTTTGAGGCAGCCCTAGAGATTGGGCAGAATGCAGAAGCTCTAACGAGGGCAGGGCAAACTTGGCTAAGATGTGTTTCCTGCATGTATTCTAACAGAGCACATTTGAACATTTACTGCAAATGAACATACCATATTTTTGATGCAGTTATTGACCATTTAATAAATTTCCTGGGCTTTGCTTTAATTATGCCACGATCCAGCTGAATGAGGTATTTTCATAATTCACATTTGATTTGCTGTATCTTTGATCATCAGATAAAATCTTAAGTCTAGCCTCTTATGCACCTATTAATTTAGGTCTCATGAACATGATTGGATAGCTTGAAAGAAAAACTCCCACCCCTCTTCAGTGGCAGTAGGTGCTAATAAATACACAGGCTCGTGGTGAACCAGATGTCAAGCACAAACCAATACATTCAGCTCTGAAGTCTTAACTCTGTTGCCAGATAATGCATTCAACAATGCTCAATTATCTCTGTTACCTGAAATTTATTGTACTTTATTATTCGTCATATTTGGAATCTGTGAACACGTACCCCTAATATCCTGTAATTAGCACTTTTATCCCAAAAACCTATAGTGTAACTAATAATTTATTTAAATTTAATTTAAGCAAACAACATGCCTACTTAACTACTGAGAGGGAAGCTTAAAACTCTCCTAATTGCATTTTAGGTTTCATTGCATTTCAAATGAAACCCCTTTATTTTATATTTAAGTATGAAAAAGGGTATGGTGCCATGGCCAAATGGTTAGATCACTCGCCTCTCACCTAGGCGGCCTGGGTTCAATCCCAAACGCCAATATGTGAGATTTGTGGTGGATAGCAGCATCTGTGTGGGTTTTCTTCAGGTCTTCCAGTTTCTCTCTCCACTCTTTCCACCAATTGCATCATCCTCATCTCTGATCATCAATTTCGCTTGCATTTCATATCATTACTTCCTTGTGCTCATGCCTGGTTGTGGGCCGACCACTCATTCCAGGTTCTCCATTCTGTGGTTTTGTGTCATTGACTCCCCGACAGGCTTCTGACCCCTAGGCATTTGCTTGGTGTCAGCCCTAAATACAGGGAGGCTAAACTGACTGCAAAAAAAAAAAAAAATTAAATTATTTATTTGAGAAGTCAATTAATTACACTAAACAAGAATGGAATTTTTGCTGGACTAGTTTCCTTGTGGTAAAGCTGTAAGTGCTGTCTCCTCTGGTGGTGGTTCAATAAACTTGTTAAACACATCCTTCTGCACAATGTCAAAATTGAAAACCCTGTTATGTGTTTAGAACATATGGCCACGTGGGAACACAACTTCATATAACAAAAATTGAAACAGCATTTTAAATTTCCACATTGTGCAGAAGGATGGTTTAGCAAGTTTATTGAACCACCACCAGAGGAGACAGCACTTACAATATTGCCAGGTTCACCACAAGGAATTAGTCGATGTGTGGTCCTTCAAAACATGTTCCGGCAGAAATCCCAAGTGTTGTTTAGTGTATTTTAATCAACTTGTCAAATAAATGATTATAACAACACTGTTTTCAAACTTCCATAATAAGAAAAGTGAAGCATTCAATTGTTTATTCCTAAAATTATGTCATATTTGATATTTTTATGGATACGAATTGCATATTTATAAACTCGTGATTGTAAATAATAAGGTATATTTTTTCTGTTTTAGTGTGTCCAGCAAACTGGAGTCCAGACAGTCCTACAATAAAACCTGATCCAAAAGGATCCAAAAAATACTTTGAAAACGTACATTAAGCTGCTTTTTCCTGTTGAAGAAAGCCTGGAGATGTTCTTGTGGACGGAAAAACCGGACAGTCTGAAAGAGTTATTTTTGTTGCGATGGCAGGCATGTTAAAAGTGTATGTATGAACTGCGAGTTTGTTGATTATATTTAAGTTGTAATAAAGACCTTGGCCTTACATTATTTCTTGCAATGCAGTTTTATGAACTTTCTGTTAGGATTAATCTCTGAAATCATGTGTACAAGGATGACTCCATGTAATGAAGAGAACAAAAAATTGATAAACTCCTAATCGTTGGAGGCCACTGCAAATCACTATATCAGGAACAGCATTTACTCTTAAAGTGAAGAACACACCCTACTAAAACTTTTACAACACTCATTCACTAATATTTTTCACTTTTTTCAAGTTATCAAGTTTTATTTTGATTCTTATATATTACTTTTTTTTTAAACATAATGAATGTCCCACTCGAGGCACCATGGGAATATTTCTCTTCATCTGTAACTGCCCTTGTGTTGCCAACATTCACAATATGGACATAGCAAAGGTGTGGCACCAATGGAAAGAAACAAAAAACAAAGCACATCACAGTGACACAGATCACAATAAGTTGAGGGCTCGAAGGCCTTAAGCTGTAAAGCATTGCTCATGGGTATAAGGGTCCTAGGTTGTAAAGAGTGGCTGAGGGTCGTAAAGTGTAGACGAGGAATATGTAAGGTCCCTAATGTAATAGCCAATGGTTTCATGACCCTAAACTGTAAAGCATTGCCCAGGGATTGAGGGCCCAAAGCTACAAAGCACATCCGAGGGATTCTTTTTAGAAGGAGAGGGATCTGTGAAGAGCAAACCCCAATGAATATCGCATAGCCGAGGGATATGTGAGGTACCTGATATAACAGACAATGGTTTGATAGCCTTAAATCATAAAGTGATCCTGAAGAAAGCATCCCTCATCTATGCTTTGTGATTTGGGGCCCCTAGCCCCTCGATAAAACTTTACAACCATTGGCTATTACATCAGACACTTGCATGTTACTCTGCTACTAGGATTCATTGGGGTTACCTCTGCACAGATTCTTCCATTTTGAAATTTTTTTCCTATATTTCCAACATCATTTGGAAAACTGCTGTAGTTGGATACTCTATTGACCACTATTGAATTAATTGTTTTTTCACACAAACTGTGTGTAGGACAGGAGTTGGATAGCTAGAATCAGACTGAAAAATTCAATGTCATAGCCAGGATTTGAACCACGGATCTCCCGGTCTCTAGCCGTGTGTAGGTCAGGAGTTGGATAGGTAGAGTCAGACTGGAAAATTCAATGCCATAGCCAGGATTTGGACCTCAGATCTCCTGGTCTCTAGCCGTGTGTAGGACAGGAGTTGGATAGCTAGAGTCAGACTGAAAAATTCAATGAAATAGCCGGGATTTGAACCACAGATCTCCTGATCTCTAATTGTGTGTAGGACAGGAGTTGGATAGGTAGAGTCAGACTGAAAAATTCAATGTCATAGCCGGGATTTGAACCACGGATCTCCTGATCTCTAATTGTGTGTAGGACAGGAGTTGGATAGGTAGAGTCAGACTGAAAAATTCAATGAAATAGCCAGGATTTAAACCACGGATCTCCTGATCTCTAATTGTGTGTGGGACAGGAGTTGGATAGGTAGAGTCAGACTGAAAAATTCAGTGAAATAGCCGGCATTTGAACCACAGATCTCCTGATCTCTAATTGTGTGTAAGACAGGAGTTGGATAGGTAGAGTCAGACTGAAAAATTGAATGAAATAGCCGGGATTTGAACCACGGATCTCCTGATCTCTAGCCGTGTGTACGACAAGAGTTGGATGGGTAGAGTCAGACTGAAAAATTCAATGAAATAGCCGGGATTTGAACCATGGATCTCCCGTTCTCTGCAGTGTAAACCAGGAGTTGGATAGGTAGAGTCAGACTGAAAAATTCAATAAAATAGCCGGAATTTGAACCACGGATCTCCTGGTCTCTAGCCATTTGCTCAACCACTGAGCTACCATGGTAACATGCTGTCATAGCATTGCATTTCTCAACTGACTCGCATGTTGTCATCTCAAAATAATTTGAGATCACCTTGTGGGTGGATAAAGTGACCCTGTCCGAGCAACATCTGCCTAATATCATCTTTCAGGATTATGCTGGACATAAGAATCACAGGAATCATTAAGTTTTATAGATAGAAAAACAGTTACCCCTAGGTTTGGGAGATAAACCCAAAAAATCTTAATGAAGTTTTGCTATTTTTAAAGTAAGTTGAGAGAAAGGTGTGTGTCAACAGTGTAACTCAAAAACACAAAAGTTGATTAACTTCATCTTACAATGATGTTACACGGACGTTTTCAACATAATCCTTCCACCCCAAACTATGCTTTACATGAAATATTTTTCGCTAAGTGCAAAAATTTTAAATTACACCAGGTGCGACATCTGTGGCAGTAGATATTTATATGATAAATGAAAATTATATCTTGAATTATGTGTGAAAAGCCACTAAAGACCTCTTCACTCTGGGTGACTTGTATAACTGGCAAACCATAAGAGATATACAAAATCTCATTACGAAAAAAATGTAGATCTTATTAAAACACACAATTAATGTTATATACAACTTTTTTTTGTAGAGTTAACCGTTTTCAAGATATACTGGACTATTGGTTTCAATTTTAAGGCACTTAAACTTTTCTCAAACGGGAAGACATCTTTCTTCTCATTTCTTGTTTGTTTACTCCTGGCAAGAAAAGACAATTTCAATTGTTTCACATAGTGACCAGCACTTGACTATCACTTTAGCCTATGCATCCCCTTGAAAAGAAGCAAGTAATAAGACTAAGTTTATCTTGATTAGCGTGATGCAGATAAAAGATTAATCTTCTGGATAAAAGGTTTTTTGCATAACAGAGAAAGTCATGTGAATGGAACACATCAGATTATTATCATCATCGAGCAACTGCCAGTTCTTAGTCATAACTATTATGTGATAGATCTATTGCACATTTTCAGAGCTATGGAAATCTAAAATTTTGTGAACGCTGAAAATGTATATCACATGCTGCTACTGTTGCTCTATGACAGCCGCTCCTATTTATTGTGTATATGTATAGGGTTAATGAACTACACCGAAATAATCTGCGAGATTGTGCACATGACTGATATAAGTAATTTGAGATCGGTGATGCATGGTCCCCAGATAAACATAACGTTAAACGTGTGAGTATCAGGTGCTGATAAGCCGGTGTTAAAGCAAAGCAGGTTTTAAAAAAATGGCTATAATGTCCTTAAAACTGCTGCCAGGGTATAGAAATATTGATTTTTAGCAGCTCTTTACTAGCGTTCTGAAGATTTAATGTCGCAAAAAACTGTAAAATCTCCAACTAATCACTGGACAGTGCAACACTGAGCATTCATTAACTACGTTCTTAAGTTATGGAGGCATTTTTCAATTGCTCTGGTGGCTTAATGCGTAATGAGGCAAGCTGCTATCCCAAAGGTCATGAGTTCGATTCCTATCATAAAGAAAATGTTTTTTATTATTATTTTTTTCATTCCAGAAGATGTGCCGCGATACTTGGTGTACTGGCACTTCAGAAACTTATAGCCATTACTTCGAAATTTCAATAAACAGGCCATAAGTCTCCTATCTCAAATTAATTAAGTACTCCATATATTCTGTGAAAATATTTCGGTACAGTTCATTAACACCATATATATATATATATATATCCAGTGCCGGCTATTGAAGGGGGCTCAGGGGCTGCTCCCCACATTTAAAATTGAAAGTGATATTTACTGTCTCTAACTCGCATGTACAATGTACATAGTAGATAGAGAAGGTATCGTATTCCACCTAAAATGTTGATATCCAGATTTCTCCGGGAGTATATGTTTTGGGGTCTACTGAGGCCAAAAACAAGCATTTTTAGAAAAAAGTCTGTGTGTGTCTATGGACAGCATAGCTCAAAAATGAAAATACTGTTAAATATGAAACTTTGTATTTAAGACTAGTATCTTCCAAGAATGCGACATGAAGCTTTTCAAGAAAATCCCCGCACCTCAGACTACCCTTTACATGGAACAATTTTCAAAAAGTTTGATTTTCTCAAAAATGGCTCTAACGATTTTGATTAAAATCCTATATAGGTATTAAATACATTTTCATCCCAAATAAAATGTGTATCTTCAATTTTCTGGAAATAGCCTCTGAAGACCTCTTTATTCTGGATGAATTTTGCCCAATTTTGCTTAACTGTTGAAATGTAAGAGATAGACAAAAACTTACTGCACAAAAAATGTAGATCCTGTCAAAACACACAATTTATGTCCTTTTCATTTTTGTTATGGAGGTAACCATTTCCAAAATATACCTTGTTATTGGTTTCAATTGTAAAGTACTTATACTTTTCTCAGACAGAAAGTGTCCGTTTTCATTTGTTCTACTCCTGTACAAGCAAAGAAGCGATTTGCAATAACAATCGTATAACATCCTTTTAAACATTTGACTTGCACTTTATCATAGTGCATTCGTTTAGTTCCCTTCTACTTATAAGAAACTAAGTAATAAGAATGTTTATCTCAATTAGCATTGTGTAGAAAGAAGAATAACCTTTTGTAAGAAATTTGTTTATAGAGCAGCTAGAGAAAGTCATGTTAGTGTAACACATCACAATTATTTTTTGGTCTTGTATGTGCATTATATAGGTATATTATTTTGTACACTAAATAATTTTAAAACTGGTCTCTTTTTTCTCCTATTTCTAAGGCTAATTTTTCTGATGACAGTCTGTCGGGCTGAGATCCTGATATACTGTGTGTTTTCTGTGCTGTTTTTGTCCGTAACCATGGTGACATGGTTGTACGGTTGTCCCAATTTTTGAGATTGGAGCTGAGGGTGTTTTGGAATGTATGGAATGGAAACTCTTGTTATTCTTTTTCTAGTGTTGACAAGGTGGGTATTCATTATTGTAAATTACTTGATCGCATGATTGTTCCCATAATGTTTAGAGCCTATTGTGGTGATATATATGTTTTTGCTTCATGTTGTGTGTTCCCCACTGTGTACTAAGTGTGTCTGTATGTACTCCCCTACCAATCACTGATAGCAGATGACTCCACGTACCTGTTGTGACGTCTGCTATGGTGGCTGCCTTGGCTTCGCTCAATCTGCATGAAGTTTGACTCTCTTGGGGTGGAGAGACAATGGGGGTAGCTAGGAGTTGTCCGTTGAAATATTATAACACACTTATGCTTTGTATATTAATTTATTTGTAACTAGAATCATTACCTATTCAGACAAGCACTTTGTTTTACTTTATTCTAATTTCTGTAACTTTCTATCTTCGACGATTAAACTTTATTTGTAGAATTAATAACTTTTCATCACATTGTTCGCCTATGATGTATATAGCAACTGAACTTGGCAACAAGTATGCGCGTGTGTGCATCTCAAACTTAACAGTGATTGTGCGTATGTGCTTCTTCGAACTTAACATTGTGTGTCCCAACAGCCTTCAAGCTGTTACTTATATAGTAAAACATGGTATCATGGCTGCTTCATTTCCATTGGTCAGAAAGACTGTGAACTTGGCATCTATGTGTCCCATAATGATTTCTCCTTACCCAAAATGCATTATAAACATCACGTGACTACCTCAATACAATGGAGAAAAACTCACTTCTTGAACATTTAAGACTTCCCCAAATTGTTTTCACTTATTACTCTGTTGCACGCACAAGCACAAAGGAGTACGTGACTTATACCAGCGTTCTCCCTCACAAAAGAATTTCCCTTTATGCAGCGACCTAGTTTCGTAAACAGCCTGAGCTGTGCTTGCTTTCGACACATTTAAGTTGTACGTTAAATAATAATTAATAAGAATAATAGTAATAATAATAATGAGGCCAACTAACGGCCTCAATATGAGCATATTTGTGCAACCAAATGTTAAGTTTAAGTATATAGAAGGTACCTTCAGTTGAAGTTGTCTGGCTGCAGTTTGGAGATATGAACGATGGAAATGACCACTCCGGTTTCAACCTCCAAGGACCTGAAGTGAGGAAAGGGATGGGATTTTTTCCTTGTATGGCTATTTCAGGGTTTATAGTAACCAGTTGGGTTGCCACTCAGTTACAATGCAATAAGCCACAAAACAATGAAAGTTTGTGAACTAAAAAAAAGGTTGTCTTAAGCTAAGTTTATCCAAAAAGAATTAGAGCTGGAAAACAGCGGCTAACCAAAGCCTGAGCTTAACATTGTTCAAGTACAACTCCGATGTAAGATTAGAGCTTATTTTACTAGAAAAATTGACATTTTGTTGTACAAAAAAAGGTTTCCTGGATGTGTGGATGAGAAGAAAAAAATGCCTGTTTCTGTTTTGAGGGTAGTGATGCTGATGGATCAGAGACTGAGTGTGTCACTTCAAACACCCAAGGAAAATTAAAAAAACGAGATGGTTCTTATAAGCATAAAGCAGTTTTCAACTGCTAGGAGCATGCAATATTACTGTTAATTTGCAAGAAGAGTTCTTGTTTGGAGTTCCAGTTTAAATTAAAAGTAATTGCAAATTTGCAGTTTTCTTTGGCGTGAATTGCCGTTCTTAGCATAAAAATTCTTCATTTTAATTTAGACTCACTGAGGCCCCTCCCAAAGTTAAAGATTGATGAGCTGACACTGAATATATTCTTAACAAATGTTCAGTTTGCTATACTTTCTGTGTGACAGTCAATGCTAATGATTGTGTATACCATACTGTATTCGTTACAAATGTTCAGTTTACTTTATTTGCTATGTGACAACCACTCTCAGTAATTCATAAATGTTCATAATATAGGATTATTATATTATATGGTAACCCATTCGCAGCCTTTCTCTTCTTCGCTACTCCTGCGCCATCTGCAAATTCTCGCTCGAAAATGCATTGTTGCCATTTCTGTGTTGCTGAGTGAGGTGCATGTATCAGTTAGATGCTTCTGTTGCTGCAGTAAACATGGTGCATCACTTAACTGTGGAAGAATGCATGTTTACTGTAAGCATGAACCTGCTCACAGCGTGTGCAGGGAGTTTACAAACTCTGTACCATCTAGGGAAAACTATAGATGCAGTCACCAATAAATTTTAAGCTTCAGGCTCAGTGTTGAACAAGAAGCATTCTAGGGGAAGGTCAGTGTGAACAGAAAATAAACTGGATGAAATCGGTGCCATTTTGGAGAATTTGCCTTGAAAATCGCTTAGTAAAGTAGCGCAGCAAACAGGTGTATCCGCATCTTGTGTTAGAAATGCTACATATCTGTTGGAACTAGAACTTATTGCTACACACGAGTCCAGGCATTAAAAGCAAATGACCCTGATAAACATGTGAATTATTGCAATTGGTTTTTCCAATCTATAGAAAGAGGCTTCATTGACCCAAGACTTTCGTTTTTCTCTGACAAATGGGCATGTGAATACTCACATCAGTTGATACTTGGCGAGTAAGTGACAACATTTTTATTTTCTGTACACGTACTATGTACATAGTATATAGAGAAGGTATTTTAATGCACCCAAAACTTCAATATTGAGATTTCACAGGAAATACATGTTTTGGGTCCCCCTGAATTGAAAAACGCATTTCTGGGGAAAGGTCCGTGTGTGTCTCTGGACAGTATAGCTCAAAAAAGAAAAGACCACTAAATACCAAACTTGGTTATAAATGTAAAAAGAAGCTAGTAACAGTGAAGAATAACACAAATATTAATATAAAAATAATAGTTGCAACAAATCTTCACTTATCTTTTGGAATCCTTGCTTGGACTAGTTTCGCAATGATTTCATTGCATTATCAACATATCCTTTTGGTCTCTTTTTTGATGTTGTTTATTTACTCTTATGGTTACTGCTACTAGGTGGATTGTGTACTAATGCATTGCTAACTACTGGAATCAAAACAAATTTGTAAGAGTGTCAATTGGAGGTATATCAAAATTCATTGCATGATTTCTATACTTTAATATAAATATTTTCTCCCAAACCATTAAATCTATGGGCCCATTTAAGTGTTTTAATAATTTAACATCTGGATTTATTTCATGATTAAATTTCCAAAAATGTTCTGCTACAGCTGATTTATCAATTTGTTTGTATTTAATATTCCTAAAGTGTTCTTTTACTCTGGTTTCCAAATGACGTTTAGTCTTACCAATATAAACAAGGTCACAATTTAAACAGTTTAATTGATAAATGCCAGATTTTTTATTTTTTGAAATTTCATCCTTTTTAGAAAAGCCTAACAAATTTTTTATACTGTATTTATTTTGAGGAACCAATATTATGCCATGCTCTTTGAAAATATTTGTGAATTTTTTATTTGCCCAAGGGTGATAAGTAAATTTTTTAAAAATGTAATTATCTTTTATTTTCTTAAGCGTAGAAATATCTTTAATAGCTTTTTGATATTTAAACTTCTCAATTTTTTTATTTATAAAATCAGTATTAAAACCATTAATTAAAGCAGTGTTAATAATGTGTTTATATTCTTTATAGAATTCATCTTTATTAAGGGGTAAATTAATTAACCTATAAATTAAACTATTAAAAACAGCAAATTTATGTGAAAAAGGGTTAAAGCCATTATTTTTTATATAATTATCAGTGTGGGTTTGCTTTCTGTATATTCCAAAATTCAATTTATTGTCTTTTTTTATTATTTTTAAATCCAGGAAAGGGAGATAGCCATCACTTTCAGTTTCTAATGTGAATTTTATAGCCTTATCTTGTAAATTTAAAAGTTTTAAAGCATCATTTACATGTTTATCAGGAACAATAGCAAATATATCATCTACATATCTATACCAAGTTTTAAAAATTAGAGGGAATGCTTTAGTGACCTGTATTTCAAAATAGCTCATGAAAAGATCAGCAAGAAAAGGTGAAAGTGGGCTACCCATTGCTAAACCAGAAGTTTGTTGATAGAATTTGTCATTAAAGCTGAAAAAATTTTGATCCAAACAAAGATTAGTAAGGATAACAAAATCATTTATTAAATCTTCATTCAGTTCTATAGAACTTAACCATTTTTTTAAAAATGTCAAAAGTTTTTCTCTAGGAACGCTTGGAAACAAAGCAGTTACATCAAAAGAAACAAGTGTATCATTAGTAGATAATGTAATATTGCTGATCCTTTCGACTAGCTCAAAAGAATTTTTAATACTTAAACTCTCAAATTTTTCAAAATTAGTGAATTTTTTATTTAACCATTTAGCTAGGCTGTAAGTAGGTGAATTTATGCAATTTACAATAGGTCTCATTTTATTTCCAGGTTTATGAATTTTGGGAAGAGCATATATTCTGGGTAAAATTGGATTACTGATTTTTATAATTTGCTTTTCTTTATTTGTAATACTTTTAATTTCATTAAGGGTCTTATTATAAATTGAAATGCAGGATTTTAAAGGGTTAATATCAATGCTTTTGTAATCTTCACCTTGAAGTAAGAGTTCCATTCTGTTAATGTAATCAATTTTATTTAAAATTACAATGCTGTTACCTTTATCAGCTTTAGTATAGATTACATCTTTTTCTTTTAATGATTTAATAATTTGTTTATTGTGATTTACTTTAGGGTGATTTTTATTCAAATTCTGTAATATTTTACTACATTTTTCTTTAACCAATAATTTATTATTTTCATTTAAATCCTGACTAGCAATTTCTATATCTGCTACATAATCATCTATATTTTTTGAAAAATCTACACAGGTTTTTAAACCTTTATTCAAAAAATTAATTTCCTTCTCATTGAAATTACAATTTGAAAGGTTAATTACATTATCTTTAGGGTGAAATTTGATATCTTGCAAGGATACAACACAAACATTTTCAAAAATCTCCCCATCCCCAACTACCCTTTACATGGAAAAATGTTCGAAGATTTTGATTTTCTCAAAAATGGCTCTAACGATTTGGATTAAAATATTGTTATTATAGGTATTTACCTGACAAATAATATGTATATCTGAAATTTTCTGTGAATAGCCTCTGAAGACTACTTTATTTTGGATGAATTTGACAGAATATTGCATAACTGCTAAATCGTAAGAGAGAGACAAAAACTTACCCCACAAAAAATATAGAGCACATTAGAACACTCAATTTATGTTACATCATTTTTTTTCATGGAGTTGATAATTTTTTAGATATTCCTTGTTTTTGGTTTCAGCTTTAAAAAACATATTTTTCTCATACAGAAATTTGTCAACTCCTGTGCATACAAACAAAGGACCTTCAGTCACATATCAACCAGCTTTTGACTATCACTTTAACCTATGGTACTCCCTTATTTCTCTTCTACTTACAAGGAAGCAAGTAATAAGACTATTTCTGTTAATTTTTTCTTGATTAGCATGAAGTAAATAGAAGTATCAGCTTTTTAACAATAATTTGATGTAGAGAAAGTCATGTAATTGGAACTCATCAGATTTTTAAGAGATATGATGCCTGTTTGAGAGCAGATGATCAACATTTCCAGCATCTATTATTTGGTAAAGGTTTTAGTCTGCCACTGCCTGCTAGCTTTCCCGGCTCACGCACATTGTTAGAGAGCGCACGAGTGGGTTACCATATAAAATAATGGCCGTGTATATCCTTAACAAATGTTCAGTTGACCTCACTTGCCATATGTGCCATGTGAGTGCTAAGAATTGTGTATATTCGTTTCAAATGTACAGTTGCTATGTGATAGTCACTCCTAGTAATTATGTATTTATAATACGAGGGTCGGCTGATAAGTCCTGGGCCTCACACAGATATGGCGCCACTAGGTCAGCATGAACACTAGACTAGCTAGTATCCATAATAACAGGTCAATAGCTTGTTTAGTTTTCCAATGACAGCATTTTAAACCAGACAGCTTTACAGTTTTCTCGAAGATAGAGGATTTGGAAAAATGAGCAGTGATTACTTTCATTTGAAAGCCGTAACACCTAAAGAAATCAAGGAGGAAATGGACAGTACACTGAAAGATTCTGCCTCTTCATATTCAATGATTAAAAGGTGGGTTGCAGTGTTTAAAATAGGACATATGAGCAATAGTGTTGTGCCTCGCTCTGAACGCCCTGTAGAAGTGACAACTCCAGAGATCATTGAAAAAATTCATTGTTTAGTACTGGAAGATCGCAGAATAAAGTTGTTTGAGATAGCAAAAGAATGTGCAGGTAATATTTTAAGTAATGTTTTGGGCTTTCACAAGGTCTGTGCAAGATGGGTGCCATGTTTGTTGACACCTGATCAAAAGTTGCAACGAAAAACTGTTTCTGTTAAGAATGTGGAACTCTACTGTAAAATTTCAGTGAATTTTTGAGACGGCTTATCATCATGGATGAAATTTGGATACATCACTACACTCCAGGAGATAAATCACACTCAAAACAGTGGATTGTGCCAGGTGAAGCAGTTCCAAAAAAGGCAAAGTCAATTTTGTCAACTAACAAGGTTATGGCGAGTGTTTTCTGCGATGCACAGGGAATCATTTTTATTGATTACTTGGAAAAGGGTAAAAGTATCACTGGTGACTACTATGCAAGCTTACTGAAATGTTTGAGTGATGAGGTGAAAAGAAAAAGACCTCATTTCGTAAGAAAAAAAATCTTGTTTCATCACGACAATGCTCCAGTCCATCATTCAGTCATTGCAATGGGAAAAATGTGTAAATTAAAGTTGGAATTATCTGAACATCCACCCTATTTGCCAGATCTAGCACCCAGTGACTACCACCTGTTCCCAAACGTCAAAAAATTGCTTGGAGGACGAAGATTTCACAGCAACGAGGAGGTCATTGATGCGGTAAACAGCTATTTGAGGACCTTGATAAATCGCACTACAGAGATGGTTTAATTAAATTAGAACACCGATATGACAAAGATTATGCTTATGTTTTAAATGCTGTTTTCATTGAGAGGCCCAGGATTTATCAGCTGACCCTAGTATATTCTTAACAAATATTCAGTTTACTTCATTTGCTATATGACAACCCTCCTGGTAATTGTAACACTCACAGCAAAGTTATGGTTTCTGGTCTGATTTCGTATTTTGGATGTGAATTCCGTCTTCTGTTTAAAATGTTAATCGAAACACAAGAGAGATGTAGATCTGATTCCATCTATTGGTACACAAACACACCTTCTTACAGACTGAATAAGAATTGTAACAAAACACAAAGTAATATGATCACAAGAATGTCTTTCTTCTTTGTACTTGATGCATCACAAGACAGTTTTCCAGTATCAGTTAATATTTCTCCTTCTGGAGTTACACAAGATTCTTCCACTTCAACTCCTTTTGCACGCCACTGTAGCGAATAATCTTTGAGTGAACAACTGCAGTTTAGAGCATTTCCTGTGATATGTATACTCAGAAGATTTATCAAAGGTTCAAATGTTTGCCCTTCAAATGTTGTTAAATTGTTGTTACTAATATTAAGTATCTGAAGATTGGTTAATCCCATGAAGAGACCTGCATCAAGACTGTGTAGTCTGTTCCGGTCTAGATATAGATCTTCAAGGTTGTGCAAACCAAGGAATGTTCTATTGGGTATCTCAACAATTAAATTATCGTGTAGGGCTAACACAATAAGTGCTGGTGAACCAGTAAAAAGAGTGTCTGTAATGGTAGTAAGTCTGTTAGAATCTAACCAAAGAAATTGAAGATGAGGCAATCGAGTGAAAATGTCTGTATGAAGACAAGAAATGTGATTTTCACTTAAACTCAGGTTTTGTAGTGAATATAAGTGATCAAAGACATCTTCTTGCAGCTCTTCAAGCTGATTGACAGCGATAGAAAGTCCCTTAAGTTTATGAAGTCCATTGAAGCTGTCCTTTGTTATGTTAGAAATTTGGTTCTCTTCCAGAAAGAGTTCTATAAGATTCTCTAATGATCCAAATGTGTTTGGTGGAACGTCTGTGAAACGATTTAGGCTTAATGCGAGGAATGACAGATTCTTTAAGTTCCTAAATAGACCACCATCCAAAGCTGGAAGCCCATTATCCAACAGATGGAGAGTGTCCAACTTCTTGAGAGGGTCAAATAGTTCTTCTGGGAGCTCTTTTATTTTATTTTTAACAAGCGCCAAATCTAACAAGGCAGATAAGTCTGAAAAGAAATTTGGAGATATCACAGATATACTGGTGTTATAAAGTGTCAAGATTTCTACCAAAGTAGAATTGGGTAGTTTAAACGTTGAAGAGGTCATGTGCGCCAGAGAAACATCCTGACAGATGATAAATGTATTCGCAGTACAATCACAGCCTTCTGGACATTCTGTAGACAATATGGTTGAGCTGATAATGCTTGCTATCAGCAAGTAGTGTAACACTGCTGACATCATCCTGCAAAACAAATAATATTGGAGAATTGTAAGATTCCAGACACATTGTTTAAGATGTGAATTGGCACACAATGGACAGCAAGCATTGCTGCCCCAAAACCATCCTATAAAACAAACAAGCAAGCTAACAACCTACATAAAAACTCAGGACACATTGTTGAGGGTGTGACAAAGCTTGCTGTCAGCAAGTAGTATAACTCTGTTGACATGAACCTGCAAAACAAACAATACATGCCCACAATACATAATAGACATAAAATAATAAATCCTAAGATATTGTTAAATGTGCAATAAGGATGGAAGGGAATTTTTATCAAAGTTTCTATTTAACCCTTAACTGTATAAACTCAGGATACATTGTTGAAGATGTGACTGCTGACAATACTTGGTATCAGCAAATAGTATAACGCTGCTGACACCAACCTACAAAACAAACAATACAGGTCAACAGGTACATTTTGTTTTCTAATCAAGCCATTCACCATTGGCAAGTAGAATCCTGCCTTTGGCGAAGTTGCAAAAAATAATTACCTGCAGCAATATCAGTTGTATGTTCTTTATAGGTACAGAAGAATCTTAAACACAATCGTTTTTGAGACATGAAAGTAATCAATTTAGTATTACAGGGAGAAAAGACAAGGAAAAGTACCTGCCCCATTAGCTTATTGTAACGACGCCCTGTAACCGATATCGGAGCTTGTTTCAGAAGTCATAGCTGATTATTGCCGTGCTTTGTTACACCTGTGTAAGTGGTCACGTGTGCTGTCTGGCATCGCAGCTGTGAATTGCTACACTTGAGTGAGTTTGTGACACTTGCGGTGGTTTGCTCTGGAAGTTTGCTGCCACGTGATCGACAGGTGTAAACTTTGCATAGCGTGCAGCAGTTGAGTCAGTTTGGACGGAAAATTCGTGGTGTACAGCAGCATCCATCGCATTGAACCTCGAAAGGAAACTATACGGCAGAACTGTCACTGAAAAATCGAATAGGGGGTTTTATTTGTGGCCAGTGGAAGAAATATTTGTTAGAGTAATAAAGCAGAGTTTTGTTACACTGGAGTCAGGAGTGAGATTTAACGTCCTGATGGAGGAGGAGATGAAAACTCAACTTCCCGAAATCAGAAATGAGGTCGGGAATGGACAAGATGGAAGAGAAAGTGCAGAAATGAAGTACGGCGTGGAGAAAATGGACACGGAAATGATATCAGGAATGAAAAACATGGA
This sequence comes from Hymenopus coronatus, assembly GCA_030762935.1. Taxonomy (NCBI): domain Eukaryota; kingdom Metazoa; phylum Arthropoda; class Insecta; order Mantodea; family Hymenopodidae; genus Hymenopus; species Hymenopus coronatus. The sequence continues at coordinate 82,980,296 of CM060885.1, forward strand.
CATTAAAATGAAATCAGGACTGCAGAACATGAATACTGAGATATCGAACAAAATCTACAAACAACCGGCAGGCGTGAAAATGGAATAATTCGACGAGAGGATGAGGAAACTTGACGGAAGCGCCAAACAACTGAACACGATAGAAAATACGAGGGCCATCCAGAAAGTAACAGGCGATTTGACATAACTAAATAATAACAAAAGTTATCAACACAAAACTTTAATTACAAAGTTACAGAACCTTCTCTATTTTTCAACATTGCTATTAAGGTATTTATTGTGACGTGGTACAGATGTTATACTCTTCCACCGCTAAAGATCTGAGCCAAGGTAGTGCCACTTTGATGTCATATCGGTTGGGAAATCTTTTCCAAAATGTCACGTAAGGTGTGCAAAGTGAAACACCGGTTTTTCTGAATTCTTTTATCAACCATTACTTTCAACTGTTCCATAACGATCGATGAACTTCCACTCCGGTCTTTATCGTACACACTGTTATGTTCTTTCTTGATTACTCGTAAATTCTGCGCCATTTCCTCTCTGAAGGTTCGTTCATTGCATTATCACTGTTCACTTGCATTATTTGCCTATAAAATTCGGTTGGTTGAACATTTTGTGCAGTCATAAAACAAATAAGTTCTTTGGTGGTAGAGAAATTCCATGTAAAGGGTAGTTAGAGTTTAGGGGATTTTCTTGAAAATCTTCGTGTCGTATCCTTGGAAGATACCATACTTAAATACCAAGTTTGGTATTCAACGGTCTTTTCGCTGTTAAGCTATGGTGTCCAGACACACACACATACACACCCGGGCGGACCTTTTTCTGAAAATGCTTTTTCTGGACTCAGGGGGACCCAAAACACGTATTTCCGGTGAAATTTCGGTATCAAAGTTTTGGGTGAAATGCAGTTACCTTCTCTGTACACTCTGTACATGGTACGTGTAGAGAAAGTAAAAATTGTACATGAGACTCAACGAGATCTGCATGTTATATGTAGTAATGTTTTGTGTATCTGTTAGGGATTATTAGTTATACAAAATTCATCCAGAATAAAGAGGTCTTCTGAGAGTATTCCAGGAAAATTCACGATATACATTTTATTTGTCAGGTAAATATCCTTGATATACAACATTTTAATCAAAATCGTTACAGCCATTTTTGAGAAAATAAGAATTTTCGAATTTTTTTCCATCTAAGAGGTAGTTTGGGATAGGGGGATTTTTCTAAAAATCTTCGTGTTGTATCCCTGGAAGATAGTAAACTTAAATACCAAGTTTGGTATTTTACCAACTTTTTGTGTTTGAGTTATAGTGTTCACAGACACACACTCGGACCTTTTTCTGAAAATACTTCTTTTGTATACAGGGGACCCTAAAACGTATATTTCCGGTGAAATCTCGGTATCGAATTTTTGGGTGAAGTGCCATATCCATAGTGCGTGTAGAGAAAGTAAAAATGTTTACTATGCAAGGTCTTGAGGTATTAATTTTACGCAATGATTTACTTTATTTGAACAAATTCCTTCTCCCCAGCTGGAAATTGCACACGGAAGCAAGAAAGCTGACCAGTCCGCCACACAAAAATTCAAATATATCTCTGTAACTTAATTCGATTAATAGTGCAAGATCTACGTACCTCAGAAAATAATAAGAGCCAACAGACTGTCTACTGTTTTCTTCAGAAGAAACTTACAGAATAACTTTCTGTTCAAAAACGCAACTTCCCGGAATATGCTTATCTCTTAGTTGGTATTTAAAGCCTACAATATCCGATTTAAAACCGAATGTAACGCTATGGGCGACCAGGAAAAACATGAATAACAAAAGTTAAATAGAGCGTCATGTAAAAAATCTGAATGTGTTCCATTCACGTGACTTTCTCTACATCACTCGAGATACACATTAGAGAAATTGTCCTTATTACTTGGTTCCTTGGAGGTACAAAGAAAATAATGGAATACTCTAGGATAACGACAGTCAAATGTTTTAAAAGCCGGTTGCCATGTGGTTGAAATCCGTTTCTATGCAAGACCAGGAGTTTACAACTTTCCGTATGAAAAAAAAAAAAAGTATTTTAAATCTGAAACAAATAACAAGGAATATCTCAGAAATTGTCAATTCTACGAAAAAATGAATATAAATCGTGTGTTTTAACGGGATCTACATTTTTTGTGTAGTAAGTGTTTGTCTATCTCTTACGGTCTACCAGTTACGCAAAATTAACTCATTCAGGATAAAGAGGTCTTTAGAGGCTATTCCCAGAAAATCCAAGATATATATATTTGCCATATAAATATCTTTAATATACGGTATTTTAATCAAAATCGTTAGAGCCATTTTTAAGAAAATAAAAAATTTAGACATTTTTTTCCATGTAAAGGGTAGTTTGGGGTGGGGGGATTTTTTTCAAAATCTTCGTGTCGCACTCCTGGAACATACTTAACTTAAATACCAACTTTGGTATTTTACCGACTTTTCGTTTTGTAGTTATCATGTTTACAGACACACGGACACACACGCGCGCGCGCGAATCTTCTTCTGAAAATACTTTTTTGGATGTAGGGGACCCTAAAACGTCTATTTCTGGTGAAATCTCGGTATCTAATTTTTTGGGTGGAATGCAATACCTTCATTATACACTATGTACATAGTACATAAGGAGAAAGTAAAAAGCTTATTCTTCTATCTACTTCATGATAATCGAGATAAACATTAGCAGAAATTGTCCTTATTTCTTGCTTCATTGTAAGTAGAAAGGAAATAAGAAAATGCACAGGTTAAAGCGATAGTCGTCATTTAAAAGCCGGTAGCTATGTGAAACAATTGAAATTCCAATCTCTTTGTTTGCTGGGAGAAAACGAGAAGCGATAAAAAAGATATGTTCCCGTTCGAGAAAGGGTTAAGTGGCTTAAAATTGAAACCAATGTTCCGGAATATCTCGAAGACGGTTAACTCTACAAAAAATTATATATGACATACATTTTTTAATGAGATCTACATTTTTTGTGTAGTAGGTTGTTATATATCATTTACGGTTTGCCAGTTATACAAAAGTCATCCAGAATGAAGAATTCTTCAGAGGCTTTTCCTCGAAAATTCAAGATATAGAATTGTTTGTAATAAACATATTTTAAACATAAGGCATTTTTATCAAAACCCTTATAGGCATTTTTGAGAAAATCAAAATTTTCGAAAAATGTTCCAGGTAAAGAGTAGTTTGGGGTGGGGGGTTTTCTTGAAAAACGCATTCTTAGTAGTTTCGTTTTTTGAACTATGCTGCACACACACAATGACGCACACGGACGTTTTTCTAAAATGTTTGTTTTATTCAGGATATATTAATTGCAATCATGCTACTAAGCCAAAATAATAGAATGTAGCACTACAAAGATATCTGAATTTTATGATATGGACATCAAGTTGCAAATATACATGAGGACAAATGGGATTTTAGGAATATTATTCTTCGTGTCTAATCATTGTTATTTTGTTCACGAAATAGTCTTATTAAATACACCTTTTCTCGTGATATAAAAGTTGCAGTTCTTCTTATATTACTTATGATAATAATAATGATAATAAATATTACACTCAATAATGGTACATCGAACAGAATTAAAAGGTAGGGTAAAACTGATTTAGGTCCATTAAATGTTTAGGCAGAAAATCTGCTTTTTCATTAGCTATAATTCCCTTAGGCAACCGCACAAGATTAACCTTGATATGTTAGGCCAATTGCATGTGGTTAGTTTGGCTTTTCCAGAGTAACTTTGAGGTTATGTCCTTGATGTTACACAATGCTTTTATTTAATTTAATTTTTTTAACTGAATTGTGAATAACTTTTCAAAGACAAACAAAAGTGTACAGTATAGTTATTTATGACACCTATCAAAGGCAAGAATTTGAGGTTACCACTAATATGAAATTGACAAATTAAAATCCGACCTTTCATGATATTGATTCTCTCTAATCTGATACACGGTGTCCTGTTTTTGTCCTAAATGGAAGCTACCAATAAAGAAGCGGAATAGTTTGATATCCAGAAAGTTACATGCGGCCAGTTTACACCTATATATTGAAATTGGCAAACCTGTTGTCCTATTGTTGTGTATACACAGATTGCTTTCTAAAATGGCTCCATTCACGCCACAAGAAAAAACTCAAATCTGTTATTGGTTAGCAGAATTTAAATTTACCATTACATTTTCAGTGAATTTTTGGAAAATTACGGCTATGGAAGGAGCACATTTGTTCTGTGGCACAAACATGCACAAAAAAGAGGATTTTCTTTTGGAAAACATGAATGCTTGAAAATTTTGCACTACTGCAGTTTCCAGCAATTCTGGGGATCCTTCCTTATTTGGGGCCAGTCGTTCAATTTTTAAGACATTATTTATCGAGAGAGTTGATTAGTCGGGTGGTTCTATTCCATGGCTACCACGATATTCTGATCTAACACCATTAGACTTTTTCTTTTCGTTGGGGATTCGTGATGAACCGTGTCTACACTTCAGAATACAAGATCTTCAAGTTTTATGGTATAGGGTTACAGATTCAGATAGGTCTGTAACTCCAGTATCTGGGGAGAGATTGAATACAGGTGGGCTAATAGAGGGGGGGGGCATTATGAGATTTTATCATGGTGCCACAAACTTCTAGATTTGTTTAATACTTGCCGTAATTTTCTTTTTTACTTTCTCTACACGTACTATGTACATAGTGTATAGAGAAGGTATTGCTCTCCACCCAAAAATTCGGTTCCGAGATTTCACCGGAAATATATATTTTAGGGTCCCCTGTAACCAAAAAGAAAGCATTTTCAGATAAAGGTCCGTGTGTCTGTGAACACGATATCTCAAAAACGAAAAGTCTCTAAAATACCAAACTTGGTATTTAATTTTAGTATCTTCCAGGGATGCGACACGAAGATTTTGAGAAAAATCCCCCACCCCAAACTACCCTTTACATGGAACTTTTTTCGAAATTGTTGATTTTCTTAAAAATGGCTGTAACGATTTTCATTAAAATACCATATATTAAAGATATTTACCTGACAAATGAAATGTATATCTTGAATTTTCTGAGAATAGCCTCTGAGGACTACTTTATTCTTGATGAATTTTACGGAATTAGGCATAACTGCTAAACCGTAAGAGATGGAGAAAAACTTACCACACAAAAAATGTACAGCACGTTAAAACACACAGTTTATGTTATATAATTTTTTTTCTTGGAGTTGATTGTTTTTGAGATATTCCTTGTTTTTGGTTTCAGCTTTGAAAAGCTTATATTTTTCTCATACAGGAATTTGTAAACTCGTGTCCATACAAAAAAAAAAAAAAAAAAAAAAAAAAAAAAGGAACTTCTGTCACATAGCAACCAGCTTTTGACTATTACTTTAACCTATGGTACTCCCTTATTTCGCTTCTACTTACAAGGAAACAAGCAATAAGACTATTTCTGCTAATGTTTTCTCGATTAGAATAAGTAAATAGAAGAATAAGCTTTTTAACAATAATTTGTTGCAGAGATGTAGAGAAAATCATGTGAATGGAACACACCAGATTTTTGTATACTAAATTCTTTATTAGCAGTATTCATTTCGAACATCATTTTTTATAGATATTTCACTTGAGCACATTTGCTAAATGACAGCTCCTCCAGTATATTAATCACAAATGTTCAGTTCATTACACTTTATATATGATAGTCACTCCTAGTCCTCACAACATAGGAGTAGTTTTTGATCTGAACTGGTATTTTGGATGTATAGTTGTGAATTCTGTCCTCTATTTGAAATATTAATCAAAACTGGAGATCTGGTTCCATCTACTGATACACACATCATCTTACAGGTTGAAGAAGAATTGTAACAAAACAAAAAGTATTATGATTACAAGAATATCTTTGTTCTTTGTGTTTGATTCATCACTGCTGCGTGCACAGAACAATATTCCATATAGCCTAGAAGTTGTCACTTCTCCTTCTGGAGTAATACAGGATTCTTTTACTTGAACACCTTTTTCAAGCCACTGTCGCCAATACTCCTGGAGTGAACAGCTGCAGTTTAAAGGATTTCCATAGATGTATACTATCATAAGATGTTTCAAAGGTTCAAATGTTTGCCCTTCAAATGATGTTAAATTGTTGTTACTGAGATTGAGTACTTGAAGATTGGTTAATCCCATGAAGAGACCTGCATCAAGACTGTGTAGTCTGTTCTCGTCTAGATATAGATCTTCAAGGTTGTGCAAACCAAGGAATGTTCTATTGGGTATCTCAACAATTAAATTATCGTGTAGGGCTAACACAATAAGTGCTGGTGAACCACTAAAAAGAGTGTCTGTAATGGTAGTAAGTCTGTTAGAATCTAACCAAAGATATTGAAGATGAGGCAATTGAGCGAAAATGTCAGTATGAAGACAAGAAATGCGATTTTCACTTAAAACCAGATTTTCTAGTGAATATAAGTGATCAAAGACATCTTCTTGCAGCTCTTCAAGCTGGTTCCCGGAGAGGGAAAGTTCTTTTAGTTTATGAAGTCCATTGAAGCTGTCCTTTGTTATGTTAGATATTTGGTTGTCTTCCAAATAGAGATCTGAAAGATTGTATAATGATTGAAATGTGTTTGGAGGGACATCTGTGAAATAATTTTGACTTAACAAAAGGGATGACAGATTCTTTAAGTTCCTAAATAGACCACCATTTAAAACAGAAAGTTGATTATCAAAGAGATGGAGAATCTTCAACTTCTTGAGAGGATCAAACAATACTTCTGGGAGTTCTCTCATTTCATTTTCAACAATACTCAAACTTATCAAGGAAGATAAGTCTAAAAAGAAAATTGGAGATATCATAGATATATTGTTGTTGGAAAGCGTCAAGTTTTCCACCAAAGTATGATTAGGTAGCTTAAATGTTGAGGAGGTCATGTGGGCCAGGAAGACACTCTCACAAGTTGCATTCTTCATAGTACAATGGCAGCCCTCAGGGCATTCTGTGGTTGTGCTGACAACACTTGCAGTCAGCAAGCAGGCTAACGCTCCCAACAACATCCTATAAAACAAACAATAACATTGTACACGACACATTGTTGAAGATGTGACATAGCTCTCTCAAAATCATCCAAAATTAAGCAATACATGATTATGTTATGTTCAAATAAACATTGTTGAAAATTGGGTAATCTTGCAGACCAGGTTACCCTGTCTTGGTGGACGCTGCTTATGCGGATGGCCAACATGCACATTTAAAAACCACTACGCTTATGCAACATTTGGAAACATTTGGTGCTATTGCTCAATGTAATAAACTGGCCAAAACAAAGGCATTGGTATACACGGAAGTGGATATAAAATATCTGCAATGTAAAATATGAGTCAAAACAAAAGTGCGGGAAATAATAACCTCGAAAGCGAAGGGAACATAACGCTATAGGAAGGATAATAATAACAAATATAAGGAAAGGAAATGTTTAACTAAAGTAAACATAGTCGCACAAACTGACCAAACAAATAGCGGTAAAGGTATACGATGGTTGCAGCACAATACGGACACGTGCGCGCGCGCACACACGCACACACACAGCGGTGTCTTAAGAAGTAGTTTAAGTGACTTTTACTGGCGATCCAAATTTGAAAGTGTTGAAAACATTAAACTGCCAGACTGCCGAAGTTTTGCCACTTCTTGGGATCATTTGGGTTTTAGCTTCACAGGTCCCTGTCGTCTTCCGCAGTAGCGGTCTTCTCCTCTAGTTATAACAAAATATCCCTCGGCTACGCTTTGCGGCTCCATGTTGGACTACGATTTGCAGCTTAGGGCCATAATATACGAGTAAGTAACTGCAAAGTGGCTCTAATGACGAAATAACAAAAGTATCCACGTATTAAAGTAATGCCAAGTGGTGGAACCATCGTATACTAATAATCAAATAGCGTAGCTTCCCCATGTCCTGACGATTTTAAATATACATTCTCCCTTCAGATGTTTATTATGCCAACCAAAAACAGTAATAGTTCTGATTTCAGTCTATTTTTTTAATTTAAGGTTAAATCACCGCCAAGCAGCAAACAAATGCAGCCTTATCCAGAAACAGAAAAGAAAATGTCGTACCAGTAAACACCCGAAGACGTCAGCAAATAGTGTAACTCTCACTTCAGATGGCATTTGCAAGTCACTTGTGCTTTTTAAAGCCTAAAAATACGTGCTTTATATCATTTCCAAACCTATACGTACCATGTACATAGTGTATAGAGAAGGTATTGCATTTCACCCAAAAATTCAATACCGAGATTTCACCAGAAATACATGAAATAAATATTTCACCAGAATAAAAAAAAAAAAACAAAAAACAACAACACATTTTTACAAAAAGGTCCGTGTGGGCGTTCGCGCGCGCGCGCGCGCGTGTGTGTGTGTGTGTGAGAAGTCTGTTAAAAACCAAATTTGGTATTTAGGTTCAGTATCTTCCAAGGATGCGACACGAATATTTTCAAGAAAATCCCCCCACTTTCAACTACCCTTTACATGGAATATTTTTCAAAAATTTTGATTTTATGAAAAATGGCTCCAACGATTTTGATTAAAATATCGTATATTACAGATATTTACCTAACAAATAAAATGTATATCTTGAATTTTCTGGGAATAGCCTATGAAGACTACTTTATTCTGGATCAATTTTACGGAATTTTGCATAATTGCTAAACCGTAAGAGATGGATTAAAACTTATTGCACAGAAAATGTAGAACACATTAGAACACACAAGTTATGTCATACATTTTTTTTTCATGGAGATGATCGTTTTTAAGATATTCGTTGTTTTTGGTGTCAGCGTTGAGAAACTTATACTTTTCTCATACAGGAATTTGTCAACTCTTGTCCATACAAACAAAGGAACTTCAGTCACTTAGTAACCAGCTTTTGACTATCACTTTAAACTATGGGACTCCCTTATTTCCTTCTACTTACAAGGTAGCAAGTAATAAACTATTTCTGCTAATTTTTTCTCGATTAGCATGAAGTAAATAGAGGTATAAACTTTTTAACAATAATTTGTTACAGAGATGTAGAGAAAGTCATGTGAATGGAACACAAGATTTTTTGCTCCTTTAAATGTAATGCATTACAAAACAATCATCAAACATCCGGAAGAAATTCATCGCGCCATTAAACATCCGGACGCCCCAATGACGTCATCAGAAGCTATGTAAGAACCTCTAAGCATTGAAAACGATTTGGGGGTGTTTTACGCGGTACCCGCCATGACAGGGTAACCTGGTCTGCAAGAGTACCGGAAAATTGTTGTCAGCAAATTTGCTATTGTAAAATTGCAAAGCTCAGAAAACATTATTGAAGATACAGTTGAGGTCACAATGGTTATAGTCAGCAAATAGTATAACGGTCCTGATACCATTATATAAATAAAAAATCTGATGCGCTACACTCACATGACTTTCTCTAGCTACTCTACAAATAAACTTCTTACAAAAGATAATTCTTCCCTCAACACCATGCTAATGGAGATAAAAATTAGCAGAATTTTATTACTTAGTTCCTTATAAGTAGAATGGAACTAAGGGAATGCACTAGGCTAAAGTGATAGTCAAATGTTTTAAAAGCTGTCGTTATGCGATTGTTATTGCAAATCGCTTATTTGCTTGGCCCAGGAGTAGAACAAAATAAAAACGGACACTTCCTGTCTGAGAAAAGTGTAAGTACTTTACAATTGAAACAAATAACAAGGAATATCTCGGAAACGGTTACATCCACAACAAAAACGTAAATGACACATATTCTGTGTGTTTTGACGAGATCTACATTTTTGTGTATCATCTTTTTGTCTATCTCTTACAGTTTAGCAGTTAAGCAAAATTGGGCACAATTTATCCAGAGTAAAGTGGTCTTCAGAGGCTATAGAAAATTTAAGAAATAATTTTATTTGGGATGTAAATATATTTAATATACGGGATTTTAATAAAAGTCGTTAGAACAATTTTAGAGGAAATCGAAATTTTCGAAAATTTTTCCGTATAAACGTTAGTTTGTGGTGAGGGATTTTCTTGAAAATGTTGTGTCGCATCCTTGGAAGATACCAAAACTACATACCAAGTTTGGTATTTTCGTTTTTGAGCTATGCTGTTCACTGACACACACGGACCTTTTTCTAATTTTTGGGTGCAATACAACGCCTTCTCTATAACATTGTAGAGAATGTAATTCTTCTTCTATCTACACCGCACTGATCCAGATAAACATTACTTACTGTTTTGTAAGTAGAACGGAAAGAAGCAAAGAGACTAGATTAAAGCGATAATCCAATCTTTTATAAACTGCCTGCTATGTTAAACAATTGGAATTCGGATCTCTTCGCATGCCAGGAGTAAAATAAAAGAGAGTTTGAAACAAAATATCACTCCCCCATATAGGCTAAAAATGGCGAATTTTTAATTTTTTTCCTCCACCAATTAATTGTTAATACTTTCAGCTTTATGTTTCCAAAGTTTCATAACCTAACTCGATTTCCTTGTGGTCCAAATAAATAAAAAACTTAGGACTTGTCAAGCCACGCCCACTTTTTCTGCTTGCTTGATTACCAGCTTTGATCCCTTGTTTCTCCACATTTCTTACAGACAAACATAGTTATAAATATTTAGAAGATATACTTCTTTAGTTTCTGACCAGCAAGAAGAATCTGACTACAGTTATGGTGGATTTTAGGCAGTATTCAAGTATGTAGATCACTCCCTAGATAAAACAATCAAACAACATTTTATTTTCTCGTTTTCTCAGGCTTATAATTTTTCACACTTATGTACCTTTTTCTTGGAAACTATTTGAGATATTTCAATGACATTTTGTACACACATAGTTCAGTCTACAATGAGCACTTTGGTGCATCTAGTTTTCTTTTGATTTGGATTATATAGGTATTATGCTATGAGATACATAATAATTTGAAATGAAAAAACTAGCATTCCTTGAAAAATACTTTAAACATCATTGAAGGGAGATAGAGAAAAACCTTTTATGTCAAAATATAGCATAATTCTAATACTTTATGTACACTTGTTTTCAAGCAACTTCACCAAAGGAATACTAAGAAAAAGGTACATCATTTTTTTGATATTTTTAAAATTCCAATGTAGTGTAATTCCTTTATTTGTTGACAAAATTACTTATAAAATAGCAAAATCATAGAAGATATCAAGACAATCAACTGTGCAAAATGTCATTGCTTTAGGACAAAAACTATGGCCTTGGTATCATTTTTGTTGTGTCAAGGTATTTCTGCCCTTAAGTAGTTCAAAACTGAAACCAACGACAAGGGATATCTCCGAAAACATATAAATATCTGGAATTATTTGTGTCTTTTACGATATAAATTTTTTGTGTAGTAAGTTTTTGCCTATCTCATATGTTGTCCATAATTCAGCAAAATTCATCCAGAATGAAGAGGTCTTCAGAGGCTATTCCCAGGAAATTCAAGATGTACATTTTATTTGTTATAAAAGTATCTTAAAGATGTAATATTTTAATAAAACTATTAGTCTTTTGTGGGAGAATTAAAGATTTCGAAAAAATTTCCATGTAAATGATGTTTGGAATGGGAAATTTTGTTGAGAATCTTCGTGTTGTATCCTTTGAGGATACTAAAGTTAAATACCAAGTTTGGTGTTTATTTAGTATTTAACGAACTTTTCGGTTTTGAGTTGCACACATACAGAACAAATTATGGGGCCCTCAAAACATGCACATATCGGTTTCCAATTTTTGGGTGGAATAAAATACATATCCTTCCTACTATGTACATTTATGTAAGAGAAAGTAAAACTCATGAGGCTGTTTCCCATAAAAATGTGAAGTGTTCCATTCACATTAATTTCTCTACTTCTAAGTAAGAAATTATTCTTAAAACCTTATTATACTAAATACTTCATACTAATTAAGACTTAGCAGAAACGGTCTCATTACTTGCTCCCTTATAAATAGAAGGCAAATAAGGGAATACACTAGACTAAAGATAGCCAAATCTATTAAAAACTGTTGCTATGTGATTGAAATTCAGTTGTATTTGCATTGCCAGGAGTTGACAGATATCCGTATGAGAAAAAAATCTGATGTGTTCCATTCACATGACTTTCTCTACATCTCTGTTTCAAATTATTGTTAAAAAGCTTATGCTTCTATTTACTTCATGCTAATCGAGAAAAAACTTAGCAGAAATAGTCTTATTACTTGCTTCCTTGTAAGTAGAAGCGAAATAAGGGAGTACCATAGGTTAAAGTGATAGTCAAAAGCTGGTTGCTATGTGACTGAAGTTCCTTTGTTTGTATGGACAGGAGTTGACAAATTCCTGTATGGGAAAAATATGTTTTTCAAAGTCTGAAATCAATAACAAGGAATAGCTCATAAAACCATCAACTCCACGAAAAAAATTTATATAACATAAATTGTGTGTTTTAATGTGCTCTACATTTTTTGTGTGGTAAGTTTTTACCCATCTCTTACGGTTTAGCAGTTATGCAAAATTCCGTAAAAATTCTTTCAGAATAAAGTAGTCTTCAGAGGCTTTCACAGAAAATTCAAGATATATATTTTATTTGGCATGTAAATATCTTAAATATAAGAAATTTTAATCAAAATAGTTAGAGCCATTTTTGAGAAAGTCAAACTTTTCGAAAAAAGTTCCATGTAAAGGGTAGTTGAGGGTGGGGGATTTTCTTGAAAATCTTCGTGTCGCATCCTTGGAATATACCATACTTAAATACCAAGTTTGGTATTCAATGGTCTTTTCTTTTTTGAGCTATAGTGTCAAAACACACACACACACACACACACATGGACCTTTTTCCAGAAATTATTTTTTTTGGATTCAGGGGGACCCAAAACATGTATTTTCGGTGAAATCTCGGTTTCGAATTTTTGGGTGGAATATACCTTGTCTACTTACTAAGTATGTTATTACATACGTGCTAGAGAATGGAAGAAGAAATAAACATTTCGGCTAAAGTTGCAACATAAAGGAATGGGAGAAAACACACACGCGCTCTCTCTCTATATACGCAACATTTATACGATATTCTATTTACCCTTCTTTGCTATGATGGAAAACAAAGAAAAATGGTTACCTTGCAACAGAAGAAGCAAAACTGTTCCTGTTACATAACACTGTGATTTACCAATAAACTCGATATTTAACATTTGCGTCCCTTTTCACAGGAAATTGATAACAACCAATCTGAGCAAGGAAACAGATTATGGAATATTGACTATTTTTCCTTCTCTGCCCATAACAAGTAACGTGTTCCGCATAAAACATCTGATGTGTTCCATTCACACGAATTTCTTTACACCTCTCTAACAAATTATTGTAAAAAAGCTTATGCTTCTATTTACTTGATACTAATCAACAAAAATTAGCAGAAATAGTCTTATTACTTGCTTCCTTGTAACCAGAAGCGAAATAAGGGAGTACCCTAGGTTAAAGTGATTGTCAAAAGCTGGTTGCTATGTGACTGAAGTTTGTTTGTTTGTGTGGACAGGAGTTGACAAATTCCTGTATGAGAAAAGATTTTTAAAGCTGAAACCAATAACAAATAATATCCAAAAACGATTAACTCCACGAAAAAAATGTATATAACACGACTTGTGTGTTGAATGTGCTCTATATTTTTTGTGCAGTAAGTTTTTGTCCATCTGTTACGGTTTAGCAGTTAGCAAAATTCCGTAAAATTGACCCAGAATAAAGTAGTCTTTAGAGCAACGGTTCCCAACCAGTGTGCCCCGGCACCCTAGGGTGCCGTGTGATTGGCTAAGGGGTGCCGCGAGATATTGAGATAAACAAACAAAAAATACCTTCTACTGAAGCCTTAAGTCTTGTAAAGTCTTGAAATAAAATAAGTGAAATCAATTACTCTCATGCACGGCAGATGGTGATAGTGGTCGATTCATTTCAATAATTCAGTTATACTAGTATCCCACAGATAGCATACCCTGCCGAACATTCCCGAGACTACTCGCTTCCTCACGAACATTCCCGAAACTTCGACAGATGAATATATAAAAGTGTACGCCGCTTGGCGCTTTCAGTTCAAGGCTGTAAGGTGCGGAAGCGCCTTGTTGAGAGCCGCCGTGGAGGCCCCCGGGAGCCAGCTAATGTGCGCCCTGGGGTGTCCTTCTCCTCGGCACTAAACCGCGCTGAGGGAACGCTGCGCGCCGCTGAGGCAGCAGCAACTCCCACCCCCGCAGTCACTGCAGAGATTGTGTCAGCTTCGTCCCTGACGGAGACCCCAACCCCCCAACCTGGTCCGTCTACGTCAACGGAGGAAGCCGCCCCGACGCCCTCGGCAGAGGGCCCACGCCGGACTTCTCAAAAAAAGAAGTCCAGGAAGAGAGGAAAGAAGAACCGTCGGGCGCCGGGCCAGTCGGGCCAATCAGAGGCTCCCACCTCTGTGAGACCCGAGGCCACGCCCCCAGCACTCCAGCAGCTACCAGTGGCGGAAGCTCCAGCAGCTGCCGCCACAGTGCCAACTCCAGCAGCGGAGGCTCCCGCTGCACCTACCACCACAGCGGCTTCCTCGGCCTTTACAGCGGCCATCCCACAGGCGGACCTGGATGAACTTCAGGACCTAGCCCTGTGGTTCGGTGACCTCCTAAGTAAGGTCCTACCTATACTGCGAAACTTCAAGTTGCAGTACAGTGACCCCAGACTCTCCCCCCTCCAGAAACACACCCTGTTCCTCCAAACCTTGGAGCAGTTGTACCCGGGTTCCGCTAAGTAATGGCCTCTAGATTCGTTCGGAGACCATTGCGACTCGCGTACTGGAACGCGAACGGCATCCGGGGACAACGCCCAGGCGTCCTTGAGTTTGTACAATCGTACGGAATTGACATCCTGATGGTTTGCGAAACCCATCTGGATGCTGTTACTGACTTCTCGCTGCCTAGTTACGTCACCCATCGGTCCGATCGGGTCGGCCGACAGGGTGGCGGTACAGCTATCTTCATTAAGAACCACATAACCCATACTCCTGTCCAACTCCCAGCACTACAGCACGTGGAGGCCTGTGCAATCCGGCTTGCCGTCGCCGGGCTAGACGCGCTGCTGATAGCTGCATATGACCCACCAAACCACCGCTTCCATGAAGTGGACTACACCACCCTACTCAACCTTCACCCAGTGGTATGCATCGCAGGAGATCTCAACGCGAAACATGCCCTCTGGCACAGCCGCACCAACAACCCCCGGGACCGCGGGCTCTACCGCCTCATCAGCGGCAACCCCGCCCTCGTCACGCACGGACCGAGAGGACCTACGTGTCATCCGGCTTGCGGCAGACCGGATGTTCTTGACATCATAATCACCAAGAACACACCATTTCATCTAGACCTCTCGTCGGTCAACGAGTTGGACTCCGACCACAACCCTGTCGTGGTGGATACAACCGAGACCGTATCAGCTCTGGTAACACCAGACTGTATAAATGAGATCGACTGGGACGCAGCCGTCCTAGACCTAAACCAAACCGTGGACCCGCGACCGCGCATCGATTCCATCGAAGTGCTGGAAGCGGCAGCCACGGCCTTCTCCCGACAACTCCTGAAAGTGGTACGCGCGCATACCTACCGCATCCCATCTAACAAACCTAACCCGAGAACCATACCGAATGAACTCCGTCAGCTGCTAAAAGCCAAGGCAACCGTACGGAAGCTATGGCAGCGCTTCCGCCATCCCAGGATCCAAGCAGTGTACCAGCGGTTCAAATCCCTGGCAAGGCGCCTGCTTCGCGCGCACCGCAAAGCGGCCTGGGAACACACAATGGCAAATGTAAACCTGGAAGAGAAACAACCCTGGAGGATCATCCGATCCCTCAGGAAAGACAAAAGTCAGTTTCAGCATCCCATCCATGGCACCCGTAGGAGACTCTCTTTGGAGCTCCAGGATAAAGCCACGGATTTCGCAGATTATCTGGAGTCTCAATTCGAACCCCGCGAAGACCCCCAGGACGAGGACTTTACTGAGCTTGTGGAAGCGACGGTAGACTACCTCTATGAGGAGCCCCCGCCGCCCCATGAGGAGATCCGCATTCCTTTAGTCACCCCGAAAGAGGTGGCTTCCCAACTCAACAACCTAAAGCCTAACAAAGCCCCTGTACATGACGGCTTCCAGGACAACTTCAAAACAGTCGCGGTACTCTTGGACGTGGAAAAGGCCTTCGCCACCACGTGGCATCAGGGACTCTTGTACAAGCTCAAGAACGCAGAAATCCCTCCCCCCTACCTTCACCTGCTTAGTAGCTTCCTTCGGGACCGCACTTTCAGGGTGAGGGTGGAGGGGAGGCATTCCACAGTCAGACCCATAGCTGCGGGAGTGCCGGAAGGCAGCGTGCTGTCGCCGTTACTCTTTGCCGCCTACATGTCAGACTTCCCCACAGAACCCAGTACAGTTACGTGCCAGTATGCCGACGATGTCCTCATAATGGCGCGTAACAAGAACGCCCGATATTGCTTCCCCTCGCTACAGAGACAGCTCCAGGCCATAGGCAGATGGAGTGAACAGTGGCGGATGGCCATCAGCCCGCAGAAGAGCTCAGCTCTACTGCTGGCTAAAGTCCGTGGCTGGCGACCGGAGAGGCCGCTGAGGTTGCGGCGGCGGATCCCCTGGGTCCGCACCGCCAAATTCCTTAGAGTCCTCGACCGCGGCCTTACTTTCACTCCACATGTCAGGGAGAAGGTCGGTATGGGACACGCTGCCCTACGCTCCACCATGCCTACACACCTAAAACTACGGTTGTACCGCGCAGTCATCCCGCCCCTGATGCTGTACGGCTGCGAGGTCTGGGGTTCGGTGGCTCGTTCCACCATCCGCAGGCTGTAGACCGTGCAGAACAGGGCATTGAGGATGATATATGGCACAGACCGTAGATTCCCGTCCCACATTCTCCATTCCCACTCCGGAATCCCTTACATAGTGGACGTTGTGCGAGAAAGAGCTCGCACAATATACACCAAACTTGCTCCCCACCCAAATCCCCAGGTGAACACTCTCGGTCTTTACGACCACACGCTGCCTAGGAGACGCGTAAGCTACCGCCTTCCCAAGGACGCCTTGGGATGGTAGTTTTCCGGCCGCCTCTCCCTTCTTTACAGTTCTACCAGCCAAGTTAAGCAGCATCGGGCCCGGTCCCGACTCGGACGGGTGACCATCCAGTTGTACTCCGACCAGATCTGCAACACTGGCCTCCCCCACCCCGTACCTACATCCCTTCAGTTCCCCCGCTAGCCGGCACTGCTTTCCTTGACAGCCCGCAAGCGGCTGGCCAAGGTAAGCAGCATCGGGCCTGGTCCCTCTCTGGATGGGTGGCCACTCAGATAGGTAAGTCAGCCCGCGCCGGCTGCACAGAGGGAAACACCCTGCCCACATTACTTCGACACAGACATAAACGCTTGCACAAGACTACATCTTTTATATCACACAGGTAAATCCGCGAGAAAAGCGGATAGGTACCGTGGTGATTTGCCCCCGCCCGAGTACACTCGGGTGACTAGTTCCTACTCCTGGCTCCTGGCTTTCAGTTCTCTTCCTCGCGTAGATTCACAGTGTTTAGCTATGGATAAGTTCATTGTTAAACGTAAGCGCCAGGACAGTGAAAGTGAACAGTCGGCTCCTACTGCTTGCTTTAAGAAGCCAAATCTTACAGTTTCTCCCGGACCGTCGAATTCACCACATAAAGAAGACAAACGAAAGAAAAGAACATACCAGGACAGTTACTTAGCGTATGGATTTAAGTGGAATAACAACGAGGAAAACCCTACCTCTGTGTGTTTAGTTTGTGGCGAAACACTTAGCAACGAGGCCATGGTACCTAGCAAACTGAAGCGGCATCTTACAACAAAGCATCCTAGTGTGTCACAGAAAAGTGTAATGTATTTTTCACATATATTAGAAGGGGAGAAGAAAACAGCTGTGCGAATGGTAAAGAGAATGACCATAGGTGATACTGCTCTTGAAGCCTCATTTAAAGTAGTAGAACTGATAGCTAAAAAAAAGAAACCTCATACTCTTGGAGAGGAAATCATTGCCCCTGCATGTCAAGTTATAGTTTCAACAATACTTGGCGAAGGAGCAGCTAATCAAATTTCGAAAGTTCCTCTGTACAACAACACAATCAGCCGCAGGATATCTGAAATGTTATGCAATATCAACGAACAAGTCACGGAAAAATAAAAACTTGTAGAACATTTGCTTTGCAAGTAGATGAGAGTCTCGATATTGGTGACAAACCGCAACTCCTTGGTTTCATCAGATATATTGATGAAAAAGATATTAGTGAACAGTTTCTGTTCTGTAGACCGCTGGAGACTACAACCACAGGCCATGATATTTTCGTTTCTATTAATTCCTATCTCAATGACCATGATCTTTCATGGAAAGACTGTTGTGGTATATGTACAGATGGTGCACCATTTATGTCTGGGAAAATTAAAGGTTTTACTGCCAGAGCTCTCAATGAAAATCCATCCATTATTATAACTCGCTGTTTTCTGCATAGAGAGGCATTAGCCGTGAAAGCGTGTAATGAAGATTTTGCTGAAGTGTTTAACCAAGTTGTGAAAATGGTGAACTATATGAAGTCTCGGCCTTTAAAGTGCAGAATTTTTGAACAGTTATGTCGCGCAACGGATGCAGCTCATACCTCTTTGTTACTTCACACAGAAGTAAGGTGGCTGTCGCGGGGTCGTGTATTGAACCGGTTTCTCGAACTTAAAGAACAGCTAAAAACTGTTTTTAAGGATAAAAATCAAGACACATTTCATGAGCTCTTACTAAGTGATTCTTGGTGTTTTGAACTGTCGTATCTGGCAGATATTTTTCATAAGCTGAATGAACTGAATGTTTCGATGCAGGGTCGACATGAAACAATAATCTCCTCAACCAATAAAATGAAAGGTTTTAAAAGAAAACTTAGTTCTTGGAAGTCTGCAGTTCAAAAAGGAGATTTGTTGAACTTTCCATCTCTTCTTAATGTGGCAGAAGATAAAGATCTGGGTAAGCTGAAAGACCGCATTTGTGATCACTTATCAAGATGGCAAGATGCAATAGATGCGTACTTTCCAACTATTTCCACTAGGAATCTCGACTGGGTTGTCTCACCATTTGATTTCGTAGATAGTGCAGAGGAAATAGGTTTCACTGCTTGCGAACGAGATGAATTTATTGATCTTTGCGCTGATTGCACACTCAAAGGTAAGTTCACCAAGAGTGAGGCGTCGGTGGCTAGTTTTTGGCTTCAACGGAGAGAGGAGTACCCTAACCTAATGAAGAAAGCAATTAACGCACTTTTGCCCTTTTCAACATCCTATCTATGCGAGCAAGCCTTCTCTGCTATGGTGACAATAAAATGCAAAGCAAGAAATAGACTGAATAACCTTGAGGATGATTTGCGTGTTTCACTGTCAACTGTTAGACCCGACATCACATATCTGTGCTCTAAGCATCAATCACAAGTTTCACATTAATCATTAATCGAACAAAATTTATTGATGTATTTTTACTCAAGGATTGTAGTAAAGTTTACTGTATTATGTTATGGTGTACGTTATTATTATAATATAATATTTCAATAAATTAACATATTAAGCTAAATTTTCTTTTAATTCAAGGAAGGGTGCCCCTGGTGTTTAATGTTATTCCCAAGGGTGCCGTGAACTTCAAAAGGTTGGGAAACACTGTTTTAGAGGCTATTCCTAGAAAATTCAAGATATACATTTTATTTGTCAAGTAAATATTTTTAATATACTATATTTTAATCAAAATCGTTCGAGCCATTTTTGAGAAACAAATTTTTCGAAAAAAGTTCCATGTGATGGGTAGTTTGGCGTTGGGCCATTTTCTTGAAAATCTTCGTGTCGTATCCTTGGAAGATACCAAACTCATATACAAGTTTGGTATTTAACGGTCTTTTCGTTTTTGGGCTATGCTGACCACAGACACACACACACACACACACGGACATTTTTCTAAAAGTCTGATGTGTTCCATTCACATGACTTTCTCTATATCTCTGTAACAAATTGAAGTCAAAAAGCATATTCTTCTATCTACTTTATGATAATCGAGATAGACATTAGCAGAAATTGTCTTAATTACTTGCTTCCAGTAAGTGCAATGAAAATAAGGGAATACGCTAGGATAAAACGATAGTCAAATCTTTTAAAAGCTGGTTGCCATGTGGTTGAAATCCGTTTCTATGCATGGCCAGGAGTTTACAACTTTCCGTGTGAGAAAAATTGAAGTATTTTACATCTGAAACAAATAACAAGGAATATCTCTGAAATGGTCAATTCAACGAAAAAAACGTAGGTTACATACATTGTGTTTTAACATGATCTCCATTTTTGTGTAATAAGTTTTTGTCTATCTCTAACGGTTTACCAGTTACGCAAAATGCATTCAGAATAACGAGGTCTTCAGAGGCTATTCCCAGAAAATTCAAGATATACATTTTATTTCTCAGGTAAATATCTTCGATATACGAAATGGCGTGTTATTTATGGACGCTCTTTAACTGCTGTGGTTCTCAGCGTCCAATTCTATACTGGGCGTGAAAAATCGCTTAATTTTGCTCAGAGGCCTCTATATCAGACTTGAGGTTCTTTTACGTGCCGTAAATGTACAACACGGGACCAACGGCTTTACTTCCCTTCCAAGGATTTTTTTCGTCCTCCGCCGGGTTTGAACCCGCCACCTTGGGTATATGAAGCTAGCATGGTAACCATTACACCACGGAGGGCGACTTTAATATACGATATTTTAATCAAAATCGTTAGTGCCATTTTTAAAAAAATCAAAATTTTCGAATTTTTTTCCATTGAAGGGTAGAATAGATAGGGGAATTTTCTTGAAATTTGGCATTTAACGGAATTTTCATTTTGAACTATGCTGACGAAAACACACACTCTCACACACACACACACACTGATGGACAGACAGACACTTGGACATTTTACCACTGCCGGTCAAAAGTTTTTGGACAGTTGCTTCAGGATAATATATCTGTGGTTACATCATCAAGAATGTGACTAAGTGCACCATAACGAGGAATTATCACTCTGTGTGTTATCTTGTTTATATAAACACGCCCAGATGGTTCAGTGGCCCCATAACCAGCCACAGGTAGAGGATTTGCCGTTTACTCTCAGACTTCTTCTGAGCTCACACAGCTTCTTGTTGCAATAGTTTTACCAACATTACTACAAAATAATCATTCTGTAAAGATAAGTATTTGATAAATATTTATTATTATAGTTTTTATTATGGTTTATTCTTTGAATTCTGAATCAATATTTTGAGGGAAACCTGTTTTTAAATTAGACTTCTTTAGAAATTATTTTAGGAAGTGGGCCGTGGATCATCTCTCAGTTTGTAACAGCGTTCAGCAATCAACACACTTCACGAGGCGGGGTACAGCATTCGCCAAATTTCAGAAAGACTAAAAATATACAATCTACTGTTAGCTATACAATTCTAAGGCTAAAGAATTCTGGTACGACAGTGGAAGACCAAGGTGCACTTCTAGAGCAGAAGACCAGTCAATAGAGAGTTGACAGCCCCAGAAATTCAGTCAATTCTTAATGCCAGCCATAGCCAGTAAATCTGTGTCAGCACTGTGAAGCGACGATTGATGTCAGCTGATTTGTGGTGTAGGGTGTCAGCGAGGAAACCACTTCTTAGGCCTTGAAGACTGGAAACGGGTTCTTTGGACAGACGAATCCAAATTCAAGTTGATTTGGGCACCATGTATATGTTGGTCGTTCTCCTGCTGAGAAGAAGCATCCTTACTGCGTAACACCGACAGTGAAACATGGTGGGGGCTCTGTAATTGTCTGGGGATGTTTTTTCGTTTAATGGAGTACGACAAAATTGAAGGAAATATGGATAAACATGGCTACCATGCAATTTTGAGCAGATATGCATCTAATGGGTCCAGGGTTCATCATGCAGCAGGACAATGATCCAAAACACACTTCAAGAATTACCTACAGAAGAAACAGGAGCAAGGAGTGTTAAAGGTGATGGATTGGCCTCGACAATCTCCGGATCTGAATCCAATTGAACTTGACAGAGAAGTTCGAAAAGAGTATCCTACATCCATAAAAAGGTTATGGGAAATTCTTCAGACATCCTGGACTAATGTGGAGAACAGTGTGTGTGAGAAACTTGTCAGCAGAATGCCCAGAATTGTGAAGAAAGTGATTGCAATTAAGGGTGGATTTCTTGATGAAAAAAACATTTAGGACAGAATAACATCTTTCATGACAAAATTAATTCATTTCACTAATTATTGCAATATATTATATGTTCCATCATGTTAAATCATATATCTGATATAAAAATAAATGGTTTCTTCTAATTTTGTTGATTCATTTTAATTATTCTTTAATTTCCTAAAAAACAGATAAGTGTCCAAAAATTGTTGACCGGCAGTTTATTTTTTTCGGTTAAATCTCGGCATCGAATTTTTTTGGGTGCAATACAATAACTTCTCTATACACTATGTACATAGTACGCGTAGAGAAAGTAAAAAAGAAAAAAAAGTAAATATTAATACAGAGGCGCTGGAATATTGGTTTAAATTTATATTCATTTCTCGTGCAATTTGTCATAAAATCGTTATATCAGTGGCTTTTGTTTCAGTGCATTCAATTTAGAGGCACTCCGGTTTTTCTCAACTTGGTTCACATTTCTTCATTTTCTTGATGTTCTCATTTTTATATTCGCCATCGTCACCTCCCCCCCCCCCCGCGCCCTTTTCCCCGACAGAAGTAACTTGTATCCAGACTCAGATTTCACCTTTTTCCGTCTTCTCGCCTTTTATTTTACCCACCATTTCCCACGGGGCCCATTTTATCTCCGTCTTTGTTGAGCTTCAATTTTTGACCGGCCTTGCGCTCGCCGCGCTAGCGTTTTGCCGACTTTTTATACAGAAAATCCCCGATTTCTGTAAGAGAAAAGAAACGAAACGTACGTCGTATATTTTCCAAGGGATTCACAAGAAAGATGGCAGCAATGATTCTTTTTTCCCTTTTTTATTCCTGCTTGGATGTAGAAGTTGGCTTTCCCTTTGCTATAAAGGAACAAGGTATATGGGTCACCTTTGTTCAAAATTATTTTCCCATGCTTGTGGTAAAATGCACAAGGCAACAGGCTCTATGACGTCATGAATCTCTCGCCGTGTTTTGTTGCAGTAGTAGTCTTGCACTTGTAAACGACATCTTCCTAACAATTTTTTTCTATGTTCATGTTTTAATTGCATATGGATATCTCAAATCCCCCGTCCATTTTCGTATAACTTTCTCAGAGGTATGCTAACTGTAAATAGTTATAAAATATTGTGAAAATAATCCTGCGTAGTAGATTTTTGGAACATTTTGATATACTCGCTTGGTAAAACGTCAATAAGTTTGTAAACATTACTGTTAGAAATTTGTTTTTTTTTTTTGTTTTTTGTTTTTTTTTTTTGTTTTTTACTTTGATCGGAAAGGTTTACTTTAGCTATTGGCATCCCGTTCATATTCCCTTTATACGAGAGTTTCCGAAGTACTATGAAGTTGTGTTTTACTTTCTCTACACGTACTATGCACATAGTGTATAGAGAAGGTATTGCACTCCACCCAAAAATTCGATACCGAGATGTCACCGGAAATATATGTTTTGAGACCCCCTGAAACCAGAAATAACAATTCTAGAAAAATGTCCGTGTGTGTGTGTGTGTGTGTCTGTGGACAGCATAGCTTAAAAACGAAAAGACCGTTGAATACCAAACTTGGTATTTAAGTTCAGCATCTTCCAAGCATGCGACACGAAGATTTTCAAGAAAAATCCCCCCACTCCCAACTCACCTTTATATGGAACAATTTTTTCGAAAATTTTGATTTTTTCAAAAATGGCTCTAACGATTTCGATTAAAGTATCATATATTAAAGTATTTACCTGATAAATAAAATGCATGTCTTGAATTTTCTGGGACTACTTTATTCTGGATACATTTTACGGAATTTTGCTTAACTGCTAAACCGTAAAAGATGGAAAAAAACTTACCACACACAATATATATACATACAGCACCTTAATACACACAATTTATGTTATATACATTTTTTTTCCTGTAGTTGATCATTTTTAAGACATTCCTTGTTTTTGTTTTCAGCTTTGAAAAACTTATACTTTTCTCATACAGGAGTTTCTCAACTCCTGTCGATACAAACAAAGGAAGTTCAGTCACATAGTAACCAACTTTTAACTATCACTTTAACCTATGGTACTCCCTTATTTTGCTTCTACTTACAAGGAAGCAAGTAATAAGACTATTTTGCCTATTTTTACTTTCTCTATACTCACTATGTACATAGTGAATAGAGAATGTATTGCACTCCACCAAAAAATTCGATACCGAGATTTCACCGGAAATATATGTTTTAGGGTCCCCTGTATCCAAAAAAAGTATTTTCAGAAAAAGGTCCGTGTGTGTGTGTCCTTGTGTCTGTGAACACGATAACTCAAAAACGAAAAGTCGGTAAAATACCAAACTTGGTATTTAAGTTTAGTATCTTCCAGGGATGCGACACGAAGATTTTGAGAAAAATCCCCCCACCCAAAACTACCCCTTACATGGAACTTTTTTCGAAAATTTTGATTTTATCAAAAATGGCTCTAACGATTTTTATTAAAATATCGTATATTAAAGTCAAATTACGTGACAAATAAAATGTATATTTTGAATTTTCTGGAAATAATCTCTGAAGACTACTTTATTCTGGATGAATTTTTCATAACTACTAAACCGTAAGAAATGGACAAAAACTTAACCCACAAAAAATGTAGAGCACGTTAAAACACACAATTTATGTTATATACATTTTTTTCGTGGAGTTGATCGTTTTTGAGGTATTCCTTGTTTTTGGTTTCAGCTTTGAAAAACTTATACTTTTCTCATACAGAAATTTGTCAACTCCTGTCCATACAAACAAAGGAACATCAGTCACATAGCAACCAGCTTTTGGCTTTCACTTTAACCTATGTCACTCCCTTATTTCGCTTCTACTTACAATAAAGCAAGACTACTTCTTCTAATTTTTCTCGATTAGCATGAAATAAATAAAAGATAAGCTTATTAGCAATAATAATTTACAGAAATATAGAGAAAGTCATGTGAATGGTACACATCAGATTTTTACTTTCTCCATACGCACTATGTACACTCCACCAACAAATTCGATACCGAGATTTCACCGGAAATATATGTTTTAGGGTCCCCAATATAAAAAAAAAGCATTTTCACAAAAAGGTCCGTGTGTGTGTGTGTGTGTGTGTGTGTGTGTAAGTGTCCGTGTGTCCGTGTGTCCGTGTGTCTGTGAACACGATAACTCAAAAACGAAAAGTAAGTAAAATACCAAACTTGGTATTTAAGTTTAGTATCTTCCAGGGATGCGACACGCAGACTTTGAGAAAAATCCCCCCACCCCAACTACCCTTTACATGGAACTTTTTTCAAAAATTTTGATTTTCTCAAAAATGGCTCTAACGATTTTGATTAAAATTTCAGATATTAAACATATTTACCTGACAAATAAAATGTAAATCTTGAATTTTCTGGGAATAGCCTCTGAAGAGTAGTTTATTCTGGATGAATTTTACTAAATTTTGAATAACTGCTAAACCGTAAGAGATGGACAAAACTTACTACACAAAAAATGTAGAGCACATTAAAACACACAATTTATGTTATATACATTTTTTTCGTGGAGTTCGTTGTTTTTGTGACATTCCTTATTTTTGGTTTCTGCTATGAAAAACGTATACGTTTCTCATACTGGAACTTGTCAACTCCTATCCATATAAACAAAGGAACTTCATTGACATAGCAACCAGCTTTTGACTATCACTTTAACCTACGGTTGTCCCTTATTTCGTTTCTACTTTCAAGGATGCGAGTAATTAGACTATTTCTGCTAATTTTTTCTGATTAGCATAAAGTAAATAGAAGTATAAGCTTTTTAAGAATTATTTGTTGCAGGGATATGGAGAAAGTCATGTGAATGGTGCACATCAGATTTTTTCTCTATTAGCATGAAGTGAATAGAAACATCAGCTTTTTTGTTGCAGAGATGTAGAGAAAGTCATGTGAATGGAACATATCAGATTTTTATCCCTTGTGACATTCCCTTTACCAATTTAGTTTGACGGCTGACAATGGAGCGGTAAGTGAAGCGTTTACTTTTCCGTTACTTTTTGTCATGACCGCAGTTTTACTTTTGCCACCATTGCTGTCTTTCCCGAGGTTTTATCTGTCACTTTGATTATTTTATTCTTCCATTCATTTTATTGGAGTTTTATTTCTTTCTGGTTGTTGCCCAGGATTTTATCATTTTTATGTTCATGGTGTTTTTTATTTCTGGTTTTAGCAGACGTTTTTCATCCCTCAGAGCGCTAATGACCTTAGCAGTTGGGCGCCCTTAAACACCAATCATCATCGTCCTTCTCTGGGTTTGAACCCGCGATCTTGGGTATATGTAGTTAGCATGGTAACCATTACAGGGGTGACCCACGCGAGAAGATGAGGTTTTCGGTGCTAGGGAGAAGAGGATCAACCCGAGCTTATAGTTGTGCGCACTGGGGATGTAGCAGACCTGGCGACGTGCGATGCATGTTGGGGATGCGGCCGTCCGGGGCATATCGTGAAACGCTGTCCGCAATCAAGTCGACCGGACATGAAGACCTGATCTGGCGAGGAGCACACCGGAGTCGTCTCCTTGCGTGACTTATACAGAGGTATCGTGCACGGTTAGATATGAGGGAAGCTCTGCCGGATACACCGATGGAGCGTGGCTCAGGGCTTGCTGACCGGGGAGTCAAATCGGCCTTAGAGATAGTGACGGCATCAGGCGATACCTTACCAGAGGAGAACAAGGTCTTGTTGGAGTTAACCCAAGGACGAAGCGCCATAAGGTTGTTCGTCGCCATGGAGACTGAGGTTTGATATGGTCACTGGAGCTACGATGCGACATCTGTAGGAGGGTCCTAGGACTCGGCGAAGACGAAGTGGCGCTCCAGAGTGTCGACAGACAACTTGGAGTCCGCAGGTTGATCCTGAAGGAAGGTGTGGCCGTGCTAGGAGGTGCCGTGAGTGCGAGGGCGCGTAAAGTGGACCAACTGTCCGGTTTGCCAACACATCAGGAAGAGAGCGAGGACCGTTACAGGGAACATTCTCGGCTAGAAGTTAAGGTGTTGTATCGCGGAACCCAGACCAAGTGGCGTAGGTCCAGGTTCCGAAATCCACGGCTAGGACCGCACCCGAAGGGAAAATGTTGGCAGTGTGCCAAGAACGTCTATTCGGGACGACCAGCGCTGAGGAAGGAACAGTGTACAGCCCGCTGTAACAATAGAGCGAACGATCACAATAGCCGCGCAAACAAATTCCACTTCCTGAGTAATCTCTTTCTTAATAAACAAAACGTAATTTCCAAAAAAAAGGAGCTTTCGGAGGCCGGCTACGGACTGTGTAAGGGGACCGGTGGAGGAAGTGAAGTAAAGCGAGTTAAGTATCCATCTAGTGAGTGACGCTCGCTAAAACAGTGACGTCAACGCAGTGTAAGTGCTGTATTGCGTGTAATGCTCTAGCGACCAATAAAGTGACTTTAACAGTGTTCTCATTTGTTACACCCCCCCAGGGTTCTACTTCGGTAGGTACGGGTATAGCGTACCCGGGGTCCCAAGCCAATCCTGACTCCCCACGAGTTGTGAAGAAGTCACACCGTGAAAACACCCACTCACGTGTCGGTGGAACGGTATCTGCTTGTTGGTTGAGGGTTGCGCATCTGAGCCTGGGCTTCTGTCTTTCAGTAACTGGGGAGGGTGCGCAACCGCTTTGGTTTCTGCTTCACCTAACCCACTCCTAGTCAATCGGCCAGGACTGGGTACTATACCGAACTCCAGGGTGAGAGCCTGCTACATCCCAGTGGGGTGACCCCTCGTTGGGCTCCATTGGGGTGGGGAGCACTCGGCGACGAATTACACCAAATATTTTAAGGCTAAAACAAACACAAACACAACAGTGTGCTTGGAAAGGAAGTAGTTGAATCCAGTGGTCCTCGCTACACAGGAAAAAAAAGATATTCACATCGGTTAGCTCATTTCTTACACAAAAGGGCTTGGGTACGATAGCTGGTCCAATGGAGTCTTGTACTCGATCACGTAATGGCACGCTCTGGTCGGCAGTTACCCGGTCAAAGTAGAACAACACAAAACCTTGAACTCCTCGCGCGGCGTTGTCACCACCCGCGCACTAAGTCGATGTCCCACGATCAAACATTTTGGTCCAATACTCTTCAAACTACAAATTGGATTGTGGAACATCGGATAATTTCATTGTATACAATTTCCGTCCTGTTTTTTGGTCCAATTACAGTTGGCTACAACAGGATACAGCGGTTTCTAATTTTTGGTCCAAACGTATGAAATGAACCAATGAGCGACCTGGTGGTAATGACGTAATAAGATGGCAGCTAGCGCTGGGTCTTCCTTCCCACCAACGTGATTGTTTGTGTGAAACTTTGCTGTATCTTGTAGACTTTGTCCTAAACAATAGGGTTATAGTAGCTGAGCTATTGCTGAAATACACATTTTTTGTGCGACAGAGATTTATGAAATAATAACTCGGGTATTTACAACCCCTGCAAATGCATTTTATCGGATCAATTTGTACCTAACTTTCTTTCCTCAACAAAATATAAAGACGCTACTTTTGATTTGCTGGTATGAACTGCCTCATATTTGTGTCTGGGCGAGTGATTTTTGCCTCAACTAAGGACAGCAACTTTCTAAACAAATTTTCGTCCATTCTAAGGAAGTTAAAATAATTTAGAAACGAGTTCATTTTGCAGCATATGTAGTACACCTCTTCCTTGGCCTGCCATGGTCTAGCCTTGATTTTGTCTTTCTATTATAATATGCTCTTGCAATGGATACATAAACTAGCTTGCGACAGCGAACGTAAATAATTGTGGATCAGCAACCTCCACCATTTTCTATCAGCTGTTCATGCGAGAAATATTTGGACCAATACACACTCCCGTGGGAATGGTACGGAGAAACGTTGTATAACCTTGGGTTGTTTGACCTTGGGACATCGGCTTTAGACGGTTTGTCCAAGAGGAGATTCAAGAGAAAACACACACACACACACATACACACACACACATATATATATATATAGGGATTAAAGGCTTGCTTTCCTCCAATATGAAACAACTGAAAACTGAACTTAAATTTTTTTAGTTCGGATCACGTGATCACGAACTGTGCTATTGTTTATTATGGAAGTGCTTTCCTCCGGCCGAGAACTTAACGAAACTGAACTGAAAACTGAATCTCTCCTTTCTCGTTTGTCACTAGACATTTTGAGTTTTCCACTAGAAATCTAGGCGTGGAACATTACGGTGAAAGTCGTTTTTTCAGTTCAGTTGAGCTTTGGACGACGAGATAAGATAGTGAGGTTAGTTGCGGTATTTGTTTGTAATTTGGTTTGCACATTTGTAGCTAATGAGTGTAAAACACAAATTGAGGAAGAGAGAATAGTTCACTTTGTTCGTAATAACGAACTTTTATGCTACATTTCGAGTATAGAAATATAGAGAACAGAGGCTTTGGAAGCAGTTGGGAGAGGAATTGGGAAAATCAAGTAAGTAAATAAGATTAACTGTATACTGTTTAATAATTTGGTATGGCACGGTTTAGAGCGGTCAGAGAAGACTGGAATATAGTACAGTACTGCCTGTCTGACGAAAGAGTACAGTTGTTAGAGCAGGTCGCTGGTGTAGCATGGCACGGTTTAGAGCGCTCAGAGAAGACTGGAATATAGTACAGTACTGCCTGTCTGACGAAAGAGTACAGTTGTTAGAGCAGGTCGCTGGTGTAGCATGGCACGGTTTAGAGCGCTCAGAGAAGACTGGAATATAGTACAGTACTGCCTGTCTGACGAAAGAGTACAGTTGTTAGAGCAGGTCGCTGGTGTAGCATGGCACGGTTTAGAGCGGTCAGAGAAGACTGGAATATAGTACAGTACTACCTGTCTGACGAAAGAGTACAGTTGTTAGGGCAGGTCGCTGGTGTAGCATGGCACGGTTTAGTGTGGTCAGAGAAGTCTGGAATATAGTGCAGTACTGCCTGTCTGACGAGAGAATGCAGTTGTTAGGGGAGGTCGCTGGTGTAGCATGGCACGGTTTAGTGTGGTCAGAGAAGTCTGGAATATAGTGCAGTACTGCCTGTCTGACGAAAGAGTGCAGTTGTTAGAGCAGGTCGCTGGTGTAGCATGGCACGGTTTAGAGCGCTCAGAGAAGACTGGAATATAGTGCAGTACTGCCTGTCTGACGAAAGAGTGCAGTTGTTAGAGCAGGTCGCTGGTGTAGCATGGCACGGTTTAGTGTGGTCAGAGAAGACTGGAATATAGTGCAGTACTGCCTGTCTGACGAAAGAGTGCAGTTGTTAGAGCAGGTCGCTGGTGTAGCATGGCACGGTTTAGAGTGGTCAGAGAAGACTGGAATATAGTGCAGTACTGCCTGTCTGACGAAAGAGTGCAGTTGTTAGAGGAGGTCGCTGTTGTAGCATGGCACGGTTTAGAGCTGTCAGAGAAGACTGGAATATAGTGCAGTACTGCCTGTCTGACGAAAGAGTGCAGTTGTTAGAGCAGGTCGCTGTTGTAGCATGGCACGGTTTAGAGTGGTCAGAGAAGACAGGAATATAGTACAGTACTGCCTGTCTGACGAAAGAGTGCAGTTGTTAGAGCAGGTTGCTGGTGTAGCATGGCACGGTTTAGAGCGACCAGAGAAGACTGGAATATAGTGCAGTACTGCCTGTCTGACGAAAGAGTACAGTTGTTAGTGGAGGTTGCTGGTGTAGCATGGCACGGTTTAGAGCGGTCAGAGAAGACTGGAATATAGTGCAGTACTGCCTGTCTGACAAAACAATGCAGTTGTTAGAGGAGGTCGCTGGTGTAGCATGGCACGGTTTAGAGCGGTCAGAGAAGACTGGAATATAGTACAGTACTGCCTGTCTGACGAAAGAGTACAGTTGTTAGTGGAGGTTGCTGGTGTAGCATGGCACGGTTTAGAGCGGTCAGAGAAGACTGGAATATAGTACAGTACTGCCTGTCTGACGAAAGAGTACAGTTGTTAGGGCAGGTCGCTGGTGTAGCATGACACGGTTTAGAGCGCTCAGAGAAGACTGGAATATAGTGCAGTACTGCCTGTCTGACGAAAGAGCATATTACCAGAAAGTTCCTAATATATATTTCGTTTTCATAAAAATATCTTAAACATACGGTATTTTAATCAGAATCGTTAGAGCCATTTTTCAGAAAATTAACATTTTCGAGAAATGCTCCAAATAAAGTGTATCTAATTTAGGGTGGGGTGATGTCTTAGAAATGTTCGTGTCGCATCCTTGGAAGATACCAAACTTAAGTACCAAGTTTGGTATTTAACTGTATTTTCGCTTTTGAGTTATCGTGTTCACGGACACACCCCGTCCTTTTTCTACATATTCTTTCTTTGGATAAGGGGACCCTAAAACATATATTTCCCGTGAAATCTCGGTATCGAATTTTTGCGTGGAGTGCAATACCTTCTCTATACACTAGGTACATAGTACGTGTAGAGAAAGTGACGAGAACATGGCCAAGCAGCAAATTGTATTACCTAAGGCAATTATGTGAAATAGCGCACAGAGTGTGACCCTCTTTAAGCTCAGTACCTACTTTACTCATTTTAAAAGAACGTGTAATTGCATTCTAATAATGCCAACTATAAAACGTGACATTGTGAATATTCCTTTAGATTAACTCAATGGGATTACTTGTCAATGGTGCTAAACACTGAGCAGGAAAATAACTCAAGTTTGTGACGTGTAGAAGAGGAAAATGTCGAATATAAACTTCTTCTGAAGTGTTTGATAACTGTTTGTACCAGATTTTAAGGTAACATGTCTGTCAAGTTTGATCAAAAAGTGCAAAAAATAGGAAAAAAAAAAGTTTTTATCCCTAATTAAGTAATGTAATGCTTGTAGTTCAATTTCCTATTGTTTTTATTACCATGCGGCGCTTTAAACCGTGTCACGTGACGATCTAAATGGATGACTAAGTGGGTGTGGTACTTTAACCTTTTCACTATGGTGAAACATTGCTAAAAATCAGTAATTTGGCTTTGACCAATAACATTTGGCCTTAAATGTGTCTAGTTCAAGTGGAAAATACAACAATTTGCACTAATAACTAAAAATAAGTGAGTATTGTAATGTGTTTCAAAATGTATAAGACAGGGCTCACACCGGGTGCTTCTATCTGCCCCGTCATCATCCAGACGTGTCGTACCACCGAGTGTTTAACCTGGGCCCTCCCCATCCTAAAGCACAGGCGAGATAGAGCACCCCACCAACAGCATATTTCCGGGCGTGAAATAAAGACTGTTTGGCGACAGAGTGCAGCTTGACTCGGACCAAATGACTTGCAGTTTTTCTTTGCTTTATATATTACTGGGAGGTTGTGTAATCAGTCCGTGAGAGTTGACAGAGGAGAGAGGGAAGAGGCAGGAGTGTCTGAAGGGTTTTAGACTGTTTCAAGGTCTGCAACTTAGAAGCAAAAGGTTTTGAACTTTAAAACTTGATTTACTCGTTTACAGTTTTTTTCCAACATTTTTTGCCATTCGAAATGTTCCACACGATGCAGGTTTTATTCAAGCTCTCTTAAATTTTTAGGATAGGTTCTTAACAAGCAAAACAGGTTTTCTATCATATGCTTTTTTAAACTTCCTAATATTGTTGTAGATATTGATTTTTAAAATCAATTTTATTATAACATTTCTTGAATATTTGTCTGCTTCTTGATTTAATAGTTTTACTTGTTGAACTAATTGTGGTACAATAAATTCATATTATTATTAAAACTTAATAACTCAAAAACTACTTATGACACAGAAACCAAATTTTAAAGCATGTAACTGCTGTACAACATAAACGCATGTTCAGAATTTCAAGCTGATTAGTTGAAAACTGTTGGGTTTAGGAAGTTCACAGACGCGTTATCTTAGCATTCCAAACTGGGAACTTTCAGCCTATTGTCACAAGAAAACTATGCACCAGTTTCCCAAAACGTTTCTTATATATGGAAAGCCCTTCGATTGGGAAGAGAACTGACGAAACTACTATACAAGAGTTTAGAACTGAGCTTGAATTTCTGAGAACTAATCCATTGCTAACACAACATTTTCTGCGGTTTAAAATGTTAGTGTCATGTGTATACAATCCCTGGGAGTACAGTTTCAGTGGGAAGTTCGTTTTCAGCGCTGAAGAGAATCAAAAGCTGCTCGGAATTCTACTGGAGAACAGAGAGACTTTTTACTTTCTCTACACGTACTATGTGCATAGTGTATGGAGAACGTATTGTATTTTACCCAAAAATTCGGTACCTAGATTTCACCGCAAATATGTTTTAGGGTTCCCTGAATAAGAAAAATATAGAAAAAGGTCCTTGTGAGTGTACGTGTGTGTGTCTTTGGACAGCATAGCTCGAAAACTAAAAGACCGTTAAATACTAACTTCATATTTAAATTTGTTGTCTTCCAAGGCTGCGACACGAAGATTTCCAAGAAAATCACCCCACCCCCAACTACCCTTTACATGGAACTTTTTTCGAAAATTTTGATTTTCTCAAAAATGGCTCTAACGATTTTGATTAAAATATCGTATACTAAAGATATTTACCTGACAAATAAAATGTATATCTTGAATTTTCTTAGAATAGCCTCTAAAGACATCTTTATTCTGGATCAATTTTACGGAATTTTTATAACTGCTAAACCTTAAGAGATGGACAAAAGCTACCACACAAAAAATGTAGAGCACATTAAAACACACAACTTATGTTTTATATATATATATATATATATATATATATATATATATATATATATATATATATATTTTTTTTTTTTTTTTGCTGGAGTTGATCCTTTTTGAGATATTCCTTGTTTTTGGTTTCAGCTTTGAAAATCTTTTACTTTTCTCGTATAGGAATTTGTCAACTCCTGTCCGTACAAACAAAGGAACTTCAGTCACATTGCAACCAGCTTTTGATTATCACTTTAGCCTATGGTACTCCCTTATTTCGCAAGTAATAAGACTATTTCTGCTAATTGTTTCTAGAGAAAGTTATTAGAATGGAACACATCAGATGTTTTTACGAAAGCGTTAAGCGCAAATAAATTAGCACGAGCGGGCAGAGGGAGTAACAGAAACAAAAGAGGAACATGTTGTGCGTCCTTGAATGATATTTCTATTCTCCATTTCTCTCGATCTTTTTCCTTTTTGTTTTCCCCTTGAAAATAAAAGTATTCGTCTTGATCCTCGTTTTTTTTTCTCTCTCTGGAGAGCCATTTTTAGAAAATAGTAATGCATTTCATTCTTTCTTGGAGTTTCTGTTTCCTTTGTTTCGCGTCTTATATTGCGCGTTGCCCCACCACGAGGCAGTTTTCTTCTAGACATTTAGTGCGGTTAAGGGCGGTGATATTTTAGGTTGCAGGATTGGGGACTTAGCGTTCCCAAAACTCCAGTTTTCCTTCTTCTCCTTCTTACGGGCACAGACGAAAGACCAATTCCACAATCCATTTTGTTTCACGACCCAGCTCGTCCAGAATCCCTTCCATTTGAAGCCAAACACTATACCACTTTTATTTGACATTTAGCGCCGGTATATTGCTAAACGAAAGATGAAGAAAAGCGAGGAAGGAGATTGTGAGAACGGAAAAGAGAACATCTGCTAATAGCGTGTCGTCTTGAAGCAAATGGATACCCTGGTGTGTCCGCGATATACAGAGACTTTACTCGTTTTTACCTTCTCTAGCACGCATGCACCTCCTCAAAAGAAACAACTAATGTCTTCCATTCACACGACTTTCTCAACCTGTTCCGCAAACATATTAATCAAGATAAACATTAGCTGAGTTACTCTTATTACTTGCTTCCTTATAAATAGAACGGAATACATCAATAGTCAAATCTTTTAAAAGCTCATCGCTATACAAACAATTAAGGTTCGGTTCGCATTGCATGTTCCGGTTTAAAATTGTAACCAATAACAAGGAATATCTTAAAAACGGTCGAATCAGCAAAAAATGTATGTATATGACATAAATTGTGTGTTTTAATGTGCTCTACATTTTTTGTCTCATAAGTTTTTGTCCATCTCTTACAGTTTAGCAGTTATGCAAAATCCCTTAAAATTCATCCAGAATAAAATGGTCTTCAGAGGCTATTCCCAGAAAATTCAAGATATAGATTTTATTTGTCAGGTAAATATCTTTAATACGAGGTTTTAATCAATATCGTTAGAGCCATTTTTGAGAAAATCAAAATTTTCGAACACACACAGGACATTTTTCTAAAAATGCTTTTTTTCGATTCAGGGGGAGCCAAAACATGTATTTCCGGTGAAATCTCGGTGTTGAATTTTTGGGTGCATTACAATACCTTCTCTATACACTATATACATAGTACGTATAGAGAAAGTAAAAACTGAGACAAAATCTTCCGTTTACAGTACGACCATGCAATGAAATAAAATTACAAATAAATAATTTGATAATACTTTATTGTAATGCCTTGTAGTGTACAATTTTCCTTGCGGAGAGAAAACAAATAGCGCCGATGGTTTGCTGACTCTCGAGCACGCAACCTACAATTGCCTATGTGAAAAACACGACAATTTAAGGTATATTCCATACACTTCTAACGATTGACCTTGGAATTTATTGTCATTGTGAATGCAAGGCGCGCTTAAATTCAAAAGGAAAGTCGGTTGACATTAGTGGTACTCTTGGAATAAGTATATCTTCGCCTTTGAACTTTCTTATGTTATAGTAACTTAAATCAATTTTTTTTATAAACAGTAAGTTTTTTTCCGCTGCATAATCTCGGTTGATTGAGATTGCGTAGCATTATTATCAGAGAGTCAACCTTGAGCTATAAATTGTGTGGCGGTAATCCTGGCAAATCCAATGAATTTAGGAATTCAGTTAGATAATTGACGATTTTATTTAGATTGGTAATGGAATCGATCGACTTAAATGAATACATTTAATCATCAATTTTACTCTGAATTTTTATATTAAAATCATCTACATTCTTATTAGTTGCTGCTAAAATGGTTCGTTTGCTCAACCAAACATAGTTTTGTAATTTGCACCAATATTTATGAACACTTTCGATATAAATTACTCCTTTGAACGTTGTGAAGTGACAAAAATTTGATGGAAACCAAATGAGGCCAGTAGAAGTGTCAATGTCTAATAATGCCTTTGCATCTGAAAAGCGCAATGTATTATGTATAGTTGGTATTGCGTCAGCGCACGCATAAGGTATTGTGGAAAGGTAACAGCGTGGGCAATCAAGGATGTCATTGGCATAATAACAGTAATGGTAGCGCTTTCATAGTATGGCGGGTAAACGCTGAAATAGATAATGAATTACATTAAGGAGAAAGCCACAAAGTAACATTCATGATTCTTCCGAATCTCTTTCTTTTCTTTACTCCTAATGTTTTCCAACTCTTTTTTTTTTTTCCCCTCTTATGTCAAAGCAGCCATTTTTAAAGCTAACAATGACACATGTAAAGAGCAAGTACATCTGGTTGGCCAAATGATAAGCTTTTATTTGATGATAGTATTATGTATTAAATTTCTCCACTTAACCTAAAATATTATTTGATCAAATGTATTAAGAGCAGCGCAATTGCAGTGTGATGGTGACGCGGGTATCTTCATGTTCTTTAGCTAGCTCATGTACCACATAACGTCACATAACCAACATCTGCATTAGGAAGTTAAACCTAAAACGGATCCCGTCATTTCTCCGCCATTTTCAGATGTCAAGAAGGGTTAATGGTTATGTGCATAGTTTATAACTTGTTCAGTTTAAAGAACTACAAACAATATACTTATAATTTTATTTAAACGATGTGACCAACAATAGTTAATACATAAGAAATATATTTGATTTTCACAGTTATCTTGCGTCATTGTATACATAACCGGGTGCACTCCCTTAGCGTTGAATGGGGGGGGGGGATAGATTAGTAGGTACTACGGTCATCTAGTGGCAAATAATAAGTACGTATTTTAGGTATTCGTCGCCAGGAAAACTTCTTTATTTTAAACGATAGGAGCAAAGAAAACACAGATAATACTTAAAATGTATTTGAATTTCACTGCTTCGTTGTGTCATCTCAATAAACTGTTGCGTTATTTATCATGTGCTCATTTTTACTTTCTTTACACGTACTACGTACATAGTGTATAGAGAAGGTATTGTATCGCACCCAAAAATTCCATACCGAGATTTCAAAGGAAATAAATATTTTGGGTCCCCCTGAATAAGAAAAAAAAAATTGGAAAAAGGTCCATGTGTGTGTATGTGTGTGTGTATGTGTGTATGTATGTGTGTGTGTGTGTGTATGTATGTGATTTTCAAGAAAATCTCCCCACCTCAAACTACCATTTACATGAAACCGTTTTCGACAATTTTGATTTTCTCAAATGGCTCTAATGATTTTGATTAAAATATCTATATTTAAGATATTTACCTCACAAATAAAATGTATATCTTGAATTTTCTGGGAATAGCCTCTGAAGACTGCTTTATTCTGGATGAATTTTACGAAATTTAGCATACCTGCTAAACTGTAAGAGATGGACAAAAACTTGTCACACAAAAAATGTTGAGCACATTTAAACATTCAATTTATGTTATATACATTTTTTCCGTGAAGTTGATCGTTTTTGAGATATTAGTTGTTTTTGTTTTCATGTTTAATAAACGTACTTTTCTCATACAGGAATTTGTCAACTCCTGTCCATACAAACAAAGGAACTTCGGTCACATAGCAACCACTTTTGTCTATCACTTTAATCTATGGCATTCCCTTATTTCGCTTCTACTTACAAGGAACCAAGTAATAAGACAATTTCTGCTAATTTTGTCAATTGGCATGAAGTAAATAAAATAATAAGTTTTTTAACAATAATTTGTTGCAGAGATGTAGAGAAAATCATGTGAATGGAACATAGATTTTTGGTATATTGTAAGATTTCTTATAAAAGCGACGTAGGTTTCGATCTCCTGTCGTTTATTCCTCTTTGTTGAACATGCACGAGAATTTGCATTGAGTGGTTTAGCAGCCTGGCCCAATAATGATTTAAGTTTTTTAAACTATATTGTCGCTGTGTGTATTAAATTCCTAAGTATTCACAACGCAAAACTAACTAGTTTTCGTTTGATATTAGCAGGAGGTTCTTCTAATATCTCGGGCGTCGAGATTTTGTGGAAAACCAATTGAAAGAGATGAATACAAGAATGATAATATGTTTTTTATACGTGATAACTCAGCGTATAAATTATAAGTACATTTTTGTAGCTTTCCTGTTATATGAATATTATAATCTCTCTAATAATAATTTCGTAAACCTCTTGATATTCGATAATTAATATAGACGTGTTAATTCAGAATAATACAAAGACATCGTGGCTTGTATATGCGACGTAATTAGCGAAGTGAAACCAATTCGGAACACTGAAGTCGAATTACTAGTATACAGGATCGTGACGAATCACCAACTGAAATAATTATATCTTCTTATTTACTCTCGTTATATCGTAACGAATAATACTTAGTTATATGCCATTTTGTTTTAATGTTTCATCATATATGAAAATATTGTTATATCATGGCATTGCTAAAAGAAGCCACATTAGGTACCATAAATCTGATGTGATCCATTCACATGACTTTCTCTACATATCTGCAACAAATTATTCTTAAAATGCTTATGCTAATCAGAACAAAGTAACAGAAATACTCTTATTACTTGCTTCCTTGTAAGTAGAAGCGAAATAAGGGAGTACCATAGGTTAAAGTGACAGTCAAAAGCTGGTTGCTATGTGACTGATGTTCCTTTGTTTGTATGGACAGGAATTGACAAATTCCTGTATGAGAAGAGTATGTTTTTCATAGCTGAAACCAAAATCAAAGAATACCTCAAAAACGATCAACTCCACGAAAAAAATGTATATAACATAAATTGTGTGTTTTAACGTGCTCTACATTTTTTGTTTTTAAGTTTTTGTCCATCTCTTACGGTTTAGTAGTTATGCAAAATTCATCCAAATTGAAGCAGTCTTCAGAGGCTATTCCCAGAATTCAAGATATACATTTTATTTGTCAGGTAAATATCTTTAATATACGATATTTTAATCAAAATCCTTAGAGCCATTTTTAGAAAATCAAAATTTTCGAAAAAAGTTCCATGTAAAGGGTAGTTGGGATTGGGGGATTTTCTTGAAAATGTTCGTGTCGCATCCTTGGAAGATACGGAACCTAAATACCAAGTTTAGTTTTTAACGGACTTTTCATGTTTGAGCTATGCTACCCACAAACACACACACACACACGGCCATTTCCTAAAAATGTTTTTTTTTATTCAGGGGCTCTCAAAACATGTATTTCCGGTGGAATCTCGGTATCGAATTTTTGGGTGCATTAAAATATCTTCTCTATACACTATGTACACAGTACGTATAGAGAAAGTAAAAATAGCGAAAAAACGGGCAATATTGGATCACCACAAACGCTAGTACGAATATTTGTGTTTACCTCCCACTTTGTGTATACACATAACATTGATGTGATAATATCGAGTTTTGCAACTTTTGTGGAAAGTTCTTGATAGTAAATGATGGGGCTATTTTAATAATCATAAATTTAGTAGAAAGAGCCCAGATTCCCCGTGCGTAAAAATCTCCTGTAACAATGTGTGTTGGTCGATACACATCGACTTTGCGGAGACGTCATCTGCCCCCTCCCTGGTGTGCGACTTGGCAAACGGCCGGCAGATGCCTCTGTGTGCTCCCTAGCGACCGATAAATTAATCAAGTAACGAGAAGGTGCCAGGCAACAAACGCGTTATATGGAAGCGTTGAAGCTGCTACATAGCGTACAGCTCGCTGCAACAGCCGCTCAAACGCCACAATACCTCTCGTAATTACACGCTTAAAATGGACTTATTGAATTCCTTCAACAGTTTCCTAACCTCCTCCTGCTGCTGCTGAATAGCAAAACAATTGATTGTATACAGTGCGCTAGAAATGTATACTAGGAAACGCTAAGATTCAACTCATAGTCTATTACACGTCTTTTTCTTTTTTACTTTCTCTACACGTATTATATACATAGTGATACCACACCGGAAGTACATGTTTTTTTTAGACCCCCTGAATAAAAAAAGGCATTTTTAGAAACATGTGGTATGCGTATGTGTGTGACTGGGCAGCACAGCTCAAAAACTAAAAAGAACGTTAAATACAAAACTTGATGATTATCTCCCAAGGATGCAACACAAACATTTTCAAGAAAATCACCTAACCTTTACATGGGAAAAATTTCGAAAATTTTGATTTTCTCAAAAATGGCTCAAACAATTTTGTTTAAAATCTCTTATATTTAAGATATTTACCTGACAAATAAAATGTATATCTTGAATTTTCTGAGAATAGCGTCTGATAACTAGTTTATTGTGGATGAATTTTATGGAATTTGTATGACTGGCAAACCGTAAGAGAAGTTACTCAACAGAAAATGTAGAGCTCGTTAAAACACAATTATGTGTTTTAGGTGGAGTGAGTTGTTATTGGTTTCAGCTTTAAAAGCTTCACATACAGGAATTTGTCAACTCGTGTCCATACAAACAAAGGAACATCAGTCACATAGCAACCAGCTTTTGACTGTCACTTTAACCTATGGTACTCCCTTATTTCGCTCCTACTTACAAGGAAGCAAGTATTTCTGCTAATTATTTCTCGATTATCATGAAGTAAAAAGAAGCATGAGCTTTTTAACAATTATTTGTTGCAGAGATGTAGAGAAAGTCATGTGAATGGAACACATAAGATTTTTTTGTAGTGAATGATTTTTGAAATGTTTGGGCATCCATAGAGAATCAACATTTCCATTGCTTTGGGTTCTCCTGACATTTAAAGGTCGTACAATACAGCTGTTTCTCAGCACGCAATATTTTAAAAACCCGATGTGTTCCATTCCTAGTATTCCGCAAACAAACCTTTTATTTAAAAGATTAATCAGTTATCTACATCATGTAAATCAAGATAAGCATAAGTAGAATTAGTCTATTACCTACTTTCTTGTAAGTAATTAAGGGAATATACTAGGCTAAGGCGATAGTCAAATGTTTTAAAAAGTGGACGCTATATGAAACAATTGAGGTTCGGTTCGCTTTGTAAGGTTCCGTTTGAGGAAAGTTTGATACTCTAAAACTGAAACCAATAACAAGGAATATCTAAAATAGGGCCAATTCTACAAGAAAAACATATATGACATAAATTATGTATTTTGACACTATCTACATTTTTGTTTATTAAGCTTTTGTCTATCGCTGACGGTTTAAGCATTATGCAAAATTCTGCAAAACTCATCCAGAATAAAGAGGTCAGCAGAGACTGTTTCCAGAAAATTAAATACATATTTTATTTTTTAATCAAAATCGTTTGAGCCATTTTTGTAAAAAATGACATTTTCAAAAATGTTTCCATAAAAAAGGTAGTTAGGGGAGGGGTTTTTCTTTAAACATTCATGTCAAACACTTGGAAGATACAAACATAAATACCAAGTTTGGTTTTTAACGGTATTTTCATTCTTTATCTATGCTGTCCCCACACAGAGACGCACAGACAGACCTTTTTTAAAAATGCTTTTTTCGGACTCAGGAGGTCTCGAAACATATATTTCCAGTGAAATCTCGGTATGGAATGTTTGGGTGGAATACAATACTATCTCTAGCCAGTATATACATTGTCTCCATGCGTTCTAGATAAAGAAAAAAGAACATTCCGCAAAAACAAAAATAAAGAAAAAAAAATAACAGAGAGAAAGGTAAGTGAGTTCGTCATCATCGTCCTCATTCAGAATATTGTGGTACGTAATGACAACAATGATATTCAAGTTGATAATGATTTTTGTGCCTAATATAATGGATACTACACTGCCATTTGAAAAATGTCAACTCCAAGAAATAATTTCCCGAGTAAGTTCAAGCTTGGGGAAGTGTAGGAGAGTGTGCAAACAATAAGCTATTAGGTTTGTAGAGAGATGAGGTACTTGTAGGCCGAGCAAGGAGCTGTCAAACAAGGTGGAAACAATAAAGTGAGTACCAGTATGCCTCGTCGACATCAAAGGGCATGTGGGTGACTTGGAACGGTGCATAATGATCGGTCTCCGGGAAGCAGGTTTATCATTGCGGCACGTACAGGGCATGCTGCTGTGGAAGCAGTGGATAGACGAAGGTCGTACACAGTGAAGGCCACGGATGATGACCGCCAACTTGTCCGCATGCCCATAACGGACCATACGCCTCATCCACAGTGTTGGTTTGTCGCTGGAGCACTGCAACAGGTGTGAACTCGTCTGCATCAGCGGTTCGTCGCCGTCTGGTGCAGGCTGTGCACATGCCATTACGTCGGCTTCCATTGTCCAGAAACCGCAAGCTCCTCCGACATGAACACCGTCACTGGGATGCTGAGTGGCAAAATGTAGTCTTTTCGGACGAGTCCCGCTTCGACGTGTCTTACTGTGATGGCCGCATACGTGTCCGGCGGAACGTGCATTGTTGAGCGGCGCACAAACA
This sequence comes from Hymenopus coronatus, assembly GCA_030762935.1. Classification (NCBI taxonomy): domain Eukaryota; kingdom Metazoa; phylum Arthropoda; class Insecta; order Mantodea; family Hymenopodidae; genus Hymenopus; species Hymenopus coronatus. Next base: position 83,023,095 of record CM060885.1, read on the forward strand.
CCAGGTGTGATGCTTTAAGTCACCATTGGTTACACCATCCGATTTCGGCTCCTACGAAAACTTTGAACATCAACCGGTGCCTACAGGTAGGTGTAGAGCCCAAAGTACTCTCCTGCTTCAGGCAGGATAATGCCCGGCCACATATTGCTTCCCTGGCCTGCACGTTCGCCTGACATGTCTGGGATACGGTTGATCGGCACCTGGTGCGTCACGATCCTCCAGTAACAAGTGTCACGGCTTGAATACAAACTGAGTGGAGGGAAATCCCTCAGGAACATATTTGATTCAATGCCACGGACTCTAGCAGCTCTAATTGCAGCGCATGGAGGGCTCAAAGGTCATGTACAGGTTTGAAAAGTTTATTAGTTGTTACTTGTCATGTACTAATCTGTACCATGAAATTCATGAGTTTCCTTCTCTGTGTTGGATTTCCACAAACACTAGTGCATTTTGATTAAAAGGAGCCAAAATATTATTGGACTTAATCCCCAAAATGTAATGTGTTCCATTCACATGATATTCTCTAGCCGTTCCGTAAACAAACCTTTTATTCAAAACTCTAATCTGTTATCTATACCATTCTCATCAAAAACAAAATAGTCTCATTACTAGCTTCCTTGAAGTATAAGGGAAATAAGAAAATCCACAGCCTAAAGTGATAGTCTCGTCCTATAAAAGCCGGTCGCTATTGAAACAATTGAAATTCCAATCTTTTTCCTTCCCAGGAAAACACGAACGTGAAACGAGAAGAAAGATGTTTTCCCGTCTGAGAAAAGTTTAACCGGAATATACCAATAATCCGGAATATTTCGAAAACGTTTAATTCTAAACAAAATGTATATGACATAAATTATGTATTTTAACGATATCTAAAGTTTTTGTATATTTCTTACGGTTTGCCAGTTATACACAATTCATCCAGAATAGAGAGGTCTTCAAAACCTACTTCCAGAAAATTCAAGGTATACATTTAGTTTGTCATAAAATATTTTTAAACATAACGTATTTTAGTCAAAATCGTTAGAGCCATTTTTGAGAAAATCACATTTTTTGAAAAATGTTCCATGTAAAGGGTAGTTGGGGTGGGGGATTTTCTTGAAAACCTCCATTTCGCATCCTTAGAAGATTACAAACTTAAATACCAAGTTTGGTATTTGACGGTCTTTTCGTTTTTGAGATATTCCTTGCTTTTGGTTTCAGATTTAAAAAACGTATACTTTTCTCATACGGGAATTTGTCAACTCCTGTCCATACAAACAAAGGAACATCAGTCACATAGCAACCAGCTTTTGACTACCACTTTAACCTATGGTACTCCCTTATTTCGCTTCTACTTACAAGGAAGCAAGTAATAAGACTGTTTCTGCTAATTTTTTCTCGATTAGCATGAAATAAATAGAAGCATAAGTTCTCTAGCAATAATTTGTTGCAAAAATGTAGAGAAATCATGTGAATGGAACACATCAGATTTTTTTTTTCAGAATTAACACTTTCCCAGATATTTATTTATACGAACCATAATATATACCTCGTCGAATATATAAATAAATACAATTAAAAATACTAAAGCTCTATTTGCATGGAGAGTACAAATCAGGCATAATTATATTTGTCGAGACGTAAATTATGTACACTCCGCTGAATGAATATATAATCAAACTTCATTCATAAAAATTAAATCTGTCATATTATAATTACTTAGTGATTCCTTCTTATTACTTTCAGATTTAAAACATTTACACATTTCTCAATTTGTCAACATCAAACAAACGCACTTCAAGCATCTTTTAAAAGATTTGACTATCGCTTCAGCCTAGTGTATTCCGTTATTTTTACAACGGAACAATAATAAGACTATTTCTGCTAATTTTTGTCTCGGTTAGCGTGAAATAATAGAAGAATAAATAATTTAATAATAATCACTTTCTCATGTATATGGTTTATAGAGAAGGTATTGTATTGACTCCAAAAATTCGATACAGAGATGTCACCGGAAATACATGTTTTGAGACCCCCTGGATTAGAAAAATGCCCGTGTGTGTGCAGCATAGTTCACAAACTAAAGGTTCCTTAAATACCAAACTTGTTATTTAAGTTCAGTATCTTCCAAGGATGCGACACGAAGATTTTCAAGAAAATCCCCCCACACCAAACTACCCTTTACATGGAACTTTTTTCGAAAATTTTGATTTTCTAAAGAATGGCTCTAACGACGTTGATTAAAATATAGTATATTAAAGATATTTACCTGACAAATAAAATGTGTATCTTGAACTTTCTGGGAATAGCCTCTGAAGACCACCTTATTGTGGGTGATTTTTATTGAATTTTGCTTAGCTGCTAAACCGTAAGAGATGGATAAAAACTTACCACCAAAAAATGTAGATCACGTTAAAGCACACAATTCAATTAATGTTATATACATATTTTCGTGGAGTTGATGGTTTTCAAGATATTCCTTCTTTTTAGTTTCAGCTTTGAAAAATATACTTTTCTCATACAGGAACTTGTCAACTCGTGTCCATACAAACAAAGGAACTTCAGTCACATAACAACCAACTTTTGACTATCACTTTAACCTATGGTACTCCCTTATTTCACTCCTATTTACAAGGAAGCAAGTAATAAGACTATTTCTGATAATATTTTCTCGATTAGCATGAAGTAAATAGAAGCATAATCTTTTTAACAATAATTTGTTAGAGAGGTGTAGAGATGTATTTTTTAAGTAAGGGTAATGTTTTTTTAAGACAGATATAAATGTTGTGTATATTACAGTACTTCCTTTACTTATTTTAGACAAGTAGAAGAGAAAGTAAAAAAGAAGGCAAAGAAGGAAAGAAGAAAAGCAGTTGTACCACTGTTGCACCTGTAGCATCATTCCGTTCTTGTAGCTCTTGAGCATTAGATAGGTGGTTCTGAAAGTCGTGAAAGTAAATTCAGAGCTCGTAAATCGAGATGGATTATCTCTCTGTCAGGACGGCGGAAAGAAGAAGAAGAAGAGGAGGAGCCAAGTATCGAGAGGAACAAGCAGACAGAGACAGATCAAATGAGGAAGAAAGGGAAGCAAAAGGTTACAGAAAAATCACTGACAGCCTTCTCTGTTTAGACAGGGTAAATAGGATCTGCTTTCTTACTCTCCCCACCACTTTCACATTTACTTCACACGAGTTTCTCTAACAAATTATTGCTAAACAGCTTATTATTTTCAGTCATCTGATGTGTTTTCTTCATATAAATTAGAAATTTATGAAATCATTTTATTATTATTATTTTATTTTATTTATTTATTTTTGTATCTTAACATCCTATAACCTGGTTGGTCATGGATGAAGTTGGTGAAATGATGCTCAAATGACCTTGGGGTCCTTGGAGCTCAAAGTTACTCGACATTCGTCTTCTCAGGATAAGGGAAAACCCCGAAAGAAACCTTACCCGGGTAACTCACCCAAAACGAGATTCGAACTCACGACTTTTTGAATTTGAGGCAGACACGCTACCACCACACTACCCAATTGGGCTAGTTTATTATTCTAGGTACTTTATGATAAACACTAGCAGAAATGCAAGTTTGGTATTTACCGGTCTATTCGATTTTTAGCAGTGCTGTCCACAGACACACTCAGACAGACACACACATACGGACGTTTTTCTGAAACTGCTTTTTTTTAATTCAGGGGGTCCTAAAACATGTATTTCCGGTGAAATCTCGGTATCGAATTTTTTGGTAGAGTGCAATACCTTCTGCATACACTAGTACATAGTACGTGTAGAGAAAGTAAACTCACCTTTAGCTCCTCTGACAGCCTTTTCTGTTTAGACAGGGTCTGCTGCCTTACAATCATATCACATTACTCTCCCCACCAATATAGTGTACATTCATATTTAGGCTGATGTCTTACGTTCACATGAGTTTCTCTAGCTGTTCCACAAACAAACTTTTCTTCCGAAAGATTATTCTTTTATCTTCGTCATGCTGTTCGACATAAATATTAGCAAAACTTGTCTTAATACAGGTTTCTTTATTGTAGGGGGATCGATAGAGGAACACAAGTGGATACCAGTTGCATATCTACCGAGTAGAGACCGACCTGCACGCGCCGCATGTAAACAACGTGTAGTAACGCGTTGGGGAACGTGGCTCGACGCAACAGTATACTATGTTGTATATTACAATACTGTATTACAAGTAATTAATGTCTTTGATGTTAGTGCATGCTCCTCAATCAAGATTGTAAAATCTCTTGCTTCAAATGGATGCCATGAAGATTCGCAGTTGATACAGAAGAACTTTGCAGATATATCTACGATAATAACACATGTTTGGAAACATTGAGATGTCTCGGGCCCTGCAAGCTGTCCATGAACTTGTGCAAGCAATTAATCAGAGACCGTGTGAAAAAGAAAGTGAAGTCAGTGTTTGGAAAAACTGACGGATTTTCAATAATGCGTGAAATAGGAAGTGTTGCTACGGAAATAATTGTTGGTGGAGTATCTTATCCAACAGTCGATGACGTGTCCTATTTCCGTTTTACTCCAATCACATTTTGTGATGTGGAGTGAAGTTTTTCACAATATAAAGCTATTTGCGTGCAAATCGGAGACGATTCACATTTGAGATGTTACGGTTGTTATGTACATTGTAATCTATGTATGTTGAGAGAGAATGAAACGGCTAATGACACAACAGCAATTGAATGTAAGTAAATATTAAAATTGTTAGTTCCCAGTGATATTTATGTTTACCTCACACTGCTAGTGAAACATCACAGTCTTCTAGTAGTACACACAACACATCACAACTATATACCATGCTGCGATTCTGTCCCGCTATCGATCCCCAAAATGCCATCCCTAGCGATGATGATGATGATGATGATGAGTAGGGTTATGGGGCGCTCAACAGCTAGGTCATTAAAGCACATATAAAACAAATCGTGACTAATACATAAATAAGAACCAAAAATAGAGCAAAACCTACTGGAAACAAAATGTCTATTCGCAGAAACCATAGAAGCAAAAAGTATTAAAAACAATGGAACTAAAAAGGTGTAGCTAATTCCAGTTCCTATTGCTAAAAGTCAATGTGCTAAAATTTTAAAAACTTAAAAATCTTGTTTGTTTCACTGACATGACTTTCTCTACATCTCTGCAACTAATTATTGTCAAAAAGCTCATGCTTCTATTTACTTCGTGCTAATCGAGAAAAAAATAGCAGAAATAGTCTTATTACTTGCTTCCTTGTAAGTAGAAGCGAAATAAGGGAGTATCATAGGTTAAAGTGATATTAAAAAGCTGGTTGCTATGTGACTGAAGTTCCTTTGTTTGTATGGATACGGGTTGATAAATTCCTGTATGAGAAAAATATAATTTTTTCAAAGCTGAAACCAAAAATAAGGAATATCTCAAAAACGATCATCTTCATGAAAAAAAATGTATATAACATAAATTGTGTGTTTTAACGTGCTCTACAATTTTTGTGCGGTAAATTATTGTCCATCTCTTACGGTTTAGCAGTTATGCAAAATTCTGTAAAATTCATCCAGAATAAAGTAGTCTTTAGAGGCTATTCCCAGAAAATTCAAGATATACATTTTCTTTGTCATGTAAATATCTTTAATATACGAGATTTTAATCAAAATCGTTAGAGACATTTTTGAGAAAATCACAATTTTCGAAAAAAGTTCCATGTAAAGGGAGTTGGGGTGGGGGATTTTCTTGAAAATCTTCGTGTCGCATCCTTGGAAGGTACCAAACTTAAATATTTCGTTTTTGAGCTAAGCTGTCCACAGACACACACAGACACACACACACGCGCGCGCACACACACGCACACACAATGTAAATAGCGTGTTATTTATGGACGATATCTTTAACTGCTGTGGTTCTCAGCGTCCCATTCTATACTGGGCGTGAAAGACCGTTTAATTTTGCTCATAGGCCTCTCTATCAGGCTTGAGGTTCTTTTACGTGCCGTAAACCTACGACACGGGACCAACGGCTTTACTTCCCTTCCGAAGGAAGCCATGCTAAGGATTTTTACACCCAAAAAAGCCATCGTCCTCCGCTGGGTTTGTACCCGCGACCTTGGGTATATGAAATTAGCATGGTAACCATTACACCACGGAGGCAACTCACACACACACGGACCTTTTTCCGAATTTTTTTTTATTTAGGGGGACCCAAAAAATGTATTTCCGGTGAAATCTCGGTATTGAAGTTTTGGATGCAGTACAATACTTTCTCTAAACACTATGTACATAGTACGTGTAGAGAAATTAAAAAAAAACCATTATATCGAATCAGGCTGTTATTATAGTACATGTTAAAGAACTGAGATTGTCTACAATGCCATGAAAATGCTCGTCATTTCCATCGAAATCATCAATATAGTCAACAGATGGCTTTGATCGATTATTGCGATGATTGTTGTCGATTCTCTCTGAGCCACTGAGAGCATTAAAACAAATTTCACATTTCTATGAGCTTTCAGAGAGAAGTTAGCGTATAACTGAGGAACTGTATAAAAGTTAAACTAAGACCTCCCTAACGTTATCAGTTTTAATCGAGGTGCCAGTTCATGCAGCTGAGCTTTTATATGAAATTCTTCCACGCAATTTACTCCCCACTTGGTGCCGTCAGGGCCTATTGCAGCGCAAGTGACTCTCAAGTCATTAGATTAACGTCTCAACGGATTATCGGCGAGCTTTCTTGATACCTAGCGCTGTTTTAATTGTCCATTAAAGCAGTTTTAGAACGTTGCTAAGGGAGGCTTAATGTCAAAGAGTATATATCTCCTGAAAAAGAATGTGCTCTTAGCTTTATTTGTCAATTAGAATTGCATGGAGTTTTACTTTCTCTACCAATGTGCAATGTAAGTACAAGGTAGTGAAGTTATTGTGTTCCAACCAAACATTCGACACCCATTTTTCAACGGAAAAACATGTTTGAGAATGCTTGAATTAAAAAAAATCAACATCTCTGCAACAAATTATTGTTAAAAAGCTTATGCTTCTATCTACCTCATTTTATCGAGAAAACATTAACAGAAATAGTATTTTTACTTGCTTCCTTGTAAGTAAAAGCTAAATAAGGGAGTAACATAGGTTAAAGTGATAGTCAAAAGCTGGTTGCTATGTGACTGAAGTTCCTTTGTTTGTATGGACAACAGTTGACAAATTCCTGTATGAGAAAAGTGTAAGTTTTTCAAAGCGGAAACCAAAAACAAGGAATGTCTAAAAAACCATGACCTCCACGAAAAAAGGCATATAACATAAATTGTGTGTTTTAACGAGCTCTACATTTTTTGTGTAGTAAGCTTTTGTCCATCTCTTATGGTTTAGCAGTTATTCAAAATTCCGTAAAATTCACTCAGAATAAAGTAGTCTTCAGAGGCTATACCCAGAAAATTCAAGATATACATTTTATTTGTCAGGTAAATAATTTTGATATACGATATTTTAATCAAAATCGTTATAGCCATTTTTTAGAAAATAAAAATTTTCGAATAAAGTTCCATATAAAGGGTAGTTGGGGTGGGGAATTTTTCTAAAAATCTTCGTGTTGCATCCCTGGAAGATACTAAACTTAAATACCAAGTTTGGTATTTTACCGACTTTTCGTTTTTGAGTTATCGTGTTCACAGACACACCGACACATACACACACACATACACACGAACCTTTTTCCGAAAATGCTTTTTTTAGGTAAAGAGGACCCTAAAACATATATTTCCGGTGAAATCTCAGTATCAGCTTTTTGGGTGGAGTGCAATACCTTCTCTATACACTATGTAGATCCATAGTACGTATAGAGAAAGTAGTAAAAAGCAATGTTAAAACAACAACAAAGAATTAAAAGACTAAATACGAAAATAAAAAGATAAAGGTAATACACAATAAAAAGCAATATTAAAACAACAACAACAAAGAATTAAAATTGTAAACATGAAAATAAAAAGCCAAAGGTAATACACAATAAAAAGCAATATTAAAACAACAACAAAGAATTAAAGGAGTAAACACGAAAATAAAAATCTGATGTGTTACACTCATATGATTTTCTGTAGCTATTCTACAAACAAACGTCTTACAAAAGATAATTCTTCTTTCTACACAATGCTAATCGAGATAAACATTAGCAGCATGTTCTTTTTACTCAGTTCCTTATAAGTAGAAGGGAACTAAAGAATGCGCTATGCTAAAGCGATAGTCAAATGTTTTAAAAGCTATCGTTATGCGATTGTCATTGGAAATCACTCCTTTGCTTGGTCAAGAGTAGAACAAAAGAAAAACGGACACATCCGTGTGAGAGAAGTGTAAGTACTTCACAACTGAAACCAATAACAAGGAATATCTTGAAAACGATTACCTCCACAACAAAAACGTAAAGGACATAAATTGTGTGTTTTAATGACATCTATTTTTTTTTTTTTTTTTTTTTTTTTTTTTTTGTAAAGTAAGGTTTTGTCTAAGTCTTACGGTTTTCTAGTTATACCAAATTAAGCAAAATTCATCTAGAATAAACAGGTCTTTAGAAACTATTCCCAGAAAATTCAACATAAACATTTTTTTGTGTGGTAGAAATGGCTTTGATATGTTGTATATCAATCAAAGTCGTTAAAGCTATTTTTTAAGAAAAACAAACTTTTCGAAACATTTTCCATGTAAAGGGGTGGGGGGAGTTGCTTGAAAATCTTCGTGTCGCATCGTTGGAAGATACAAAACTTAAATACTAAGTTTGGTATTTAACCGTCTTTTCGTTTTTGAGTCCAAGACACACATAGACAGACACACACACGGACCTGTTTCTGAAAATGCTTTTTTTTTTTTTTTTTTTTGACTCAGGGGGTCCTAAAACATGTATTTCCGGTGAAATCTCGACATGGAATTTTTGGGTGGAATACAATACTTCGCTATGCTATGTACATTGTACATATGGGGCTGTCAAATATATCCAATTACGTCACGTAAAATAACCTCAAGCCTGATAGAGGGGCCTCTGAGCAAAATTAAGCGGTCTTTCACGCCCAATTTAGAATGGGACGCTAAGAACCATAGCAGTTATAGAACGTCCATAAATGACAAAAAAAAAAAAAGAAAAAAAATGGGGCTAGAGAAAGTAAAAAGTATTACAATGTACGTAGTAGTTAAGAGAAGGTGTTGTGTTCCAACCACGTATCACCGGCAATACATGTTTTGAGAACACTTGAATTAAAAACAAAGTTTTTACGTTGTCTAGTATGTATGTAAATGTACGTAATAGCTTCCATCCAAAAATTCGATAGCCTGGTTTCACCATGAACAAATATTTTGAGAACATCGAATTAAATGACATTAACTTATTACTCTGTGTTACACATGTGCAATGTACATAGTAGGTAGAGGAGGTATTGTATTCCACACAAAGTGGATTCCAGGCTTTCACCGGAAATACCTATACGTTTTGAGGACCCTGAATAAAAATGCAAAGGTTTTTAGAAATATGCTCATCTGCGTTATATGTGTGTCTATGAACAGCATAGCAGTTTCGGTTTAGCAGTTATGCAAAATTGCGTAAAATTCATCCAGAGGCCATTCCCAGAAAATTCAAGATAAACATTTTATTTGTGATGGAAATGGCTTTGATATGTGGTATTTTAATCAAAATAACTAGAGCCATTTTTAAGAAAAACAAAATTTTCGAAATTTTTTCCATGCAAAGGGTAGTTTGGGGTGGGGGGATTTTTCTCAAAATGTCACATCCCTGGAAGATACCGAACTTAAATACCAAGTATGGTATTTAACGGTCTTTTCGCTTTTGAGCTATACTGTCCACAGACACACACACACACACACACACACACACACACACACACACACAGAGACCTTTATCCAGAAATGCTTTTTTTGGATTCATGGGGACCCATAACATGTATTTCTGGAGAAATCTCGGTATTGAATTTTTGGGTACAATGCAATACCTTCTCTATACACTATGTACATAGTACGTGTACAGAAAGTAAAACGTCTCTTTCAGCACGTATCATTTACACCACCTTAATAACAAACATTCCACCCAAAAGTTCGATAGCGGAAATGCCACTTTGAGACTCCCTCAATCATAACAAAAATTTAGAATACACAATTTATTCCAATACATTTTTTGTAGAAATAACTATTTCTGAGATATACACGTCACGAGTTCAAACCCGGCGGAGGTCGATAGATTTTTTTTTCGGAAATAAAAATCCTTAGAATACGAAAGGAAAGTAAAGCCAACGTTCCCGTGTCGTAGAACCTCAAGTCAGATAAAGAAACTTCCGAGCAAAATTAAGCGATCTTTCTCGCCCAGTTAAGAATGGGACGCTGAGAGCCCCATAAATAAAACTTACAATTTTTAAAAGATTTATACAATTCTCAAATGAGATGCCGTTTCTCAATTTCCTTACTCCTGGTTAAGCAAAGAGAACGATATTTAAGTGTCCCCACATAGAGCCTAACTCTTAAAAGGTTTAATTATGGCTTAAGGGACACATGAAGCGAAATTTTAATTTCTATATTTTTATCTTCTCTAGTCCGTATGTACAATCTACATAGTGTATAGAGAAAGTATTGTCATGCACCCAAAAATTCAATACCGAGATTTCACCGGAAATATATATGTTTTGGGTCCCTCTGAATCCAAAAAAAGCGCATCTGGATAAAGGTCCGTGTGTGTGTGTGTGTGTGTGTGTGTGTGTGTGTGTGTGGACAGCATAGCTCAAAAACGAAGAGACCGTTAAACACCAAACTTGGTATTTAAATTTGGCTTCTTCCAAGGATGCGACACGAAGATTTTCAAGAAAATCCTCCCACCCCAGCTACCCTTTACATGGAACATTTTTTCGAAATTTTTTATTTTCTTAAAAATGGTTCTTAACGATTTTAATTGAAATATCGTATATTAAAGATATTTACCTCACAAATAATATGCATATCTTGAATTTTCTGTGAAGAGCCTTTGAAGACTACTTTATTCTGGATGAATTTTACGGAATTTCACATAACTGTTAAATCGTAAGAGATGGACAAAAACTTACAACACAAAAAATTTAGAGCACATTAAAACACACAATTTATATTACATACATTTTTTTCGTGGAGTTGATCGTTTTTGAGATATTCCTTGTTTTTGGTTTCAGTTTTGAAAAACTTATACTTTTCTTATACAGGAATTTGTCAACTCATGTCCATACAAACAAACTAACTTCAGTCACATAGCAACCAGCTTTTGACTATCACTTTAACCTATGATACTCCCTTATTTCGCTTCTGTTTACAAGGAAGCAAGTAATAAGGCTATTTCTGCTAATTTTTTCTCGAAGAGCATGAAGTAAACAGAAGCATAAACTTTTTAACAATAATTTGTTGCATAGATGTAGAGAAATCATGTGAATGGAACACATCAGATTTTTGAGCTATGCTGCCCACAGACACACACACACACACACACACACACACACACACACACACACACACACACGCTCCTTTTTCCAGAAATGCTTTTTCTGGATTCAGGGGGTCTCAAAACATATATTTTCGGTGAAATCTCGGAATCGAATTTTTGGGTGCATTACAATACCTTCCTATACACTACGTGTAGAGAAAGTAAAAATCTATTGATCTGCACCGGGTTTGAACTCGCGACCTGTATATCTCAGAAATAGTTATTTCTATAAGAAATATATTGGCATAAATTGTGTGTTGTAAACTTTTGTTATGATTGAGGGAGTCTCAAAGTGGCATTTCCGCTATCGAACTTTTGGGTGTAATGTTTGTTATTAAGGTGGTGTAAATGATACGTGCTGAAAGAGACTTATATTTGAGACCAGTGTGGTTGATGAAGCGCTACGGATTTTCGGGTAATGAGCCAGGCAGAATATGCCAAGCACCTTACTCGAGAGCCTTCGACCGTGAAATGGATCCATTATACAAATGCTTATAACGGCAGCGGATCGTAATGCTGAAAATTAACACTAAAATGTTTGGCGTTGTGTCAAGTATTAGAGGAGATTTACATGCAGCAACACCTCGACCACTAATAGCAGTGCTCATACATTATTCAAACTAAAACCAGGAGCAGGGGGGAAGGGTCATCCCGCTGTGGCTGTCAAACCGAGGTCTTTACACTCAGTTGCCGACCATAATTATCAACGGGGGTGTCCGCCCCTGCAGGTATTCCTTTCCGTGCCTCGCTTCCAATCTCCACAAAACTTCCTTGCCCAAGTTCTACCTCTTGTGTTGAACAGTTTCATGATGATTCCAACTTTTTGGACATATAAAATTCTAACTTACTTGACATACAGATTTTGTAATTGATGGACATATAGAATTTAACTTGATGGGCATTACAATTTCAACTTGAAGGACATGTAGAGATCCAAATTATTGGACTTACAGAATTCCAACCTGCTGTTTATAGTATAGAATGGCAACTTACTGGTTTTAGAGAACTTCAACTTGCTAGACATATAAAATTCCAAATTCGTGAACAGCTTCAACCAGTGTTGCCAGCTAGTGTAAGTATTTCCACTGATTCACACCTGGTACTATAAATAATAAATACATTTGGTAGTTTTAATTAGAGTTAGTATAGTATCAAATTAGAAACATGTTTTCTTTATCATGGGTACGAGGCCATGTCCGCACAGTACGGATGATTTGGTGAAAACTACTGGTTCCTCCAATTTCATTTCGGCTACAAGTTATGTTCCTTATCTTAGGCCAGAAATAAACTTATGGAATGTAGGAGGGCCGCTTTTTTTTTTTTTTTTTGCAACCTCCGATAGGCTATAAATGAAAAACAAGCTCATAGAAAACAATTATTTTATTACTAAAGTTTTGTACACTTATGGTTACTTTTCAACATAATCACCGAAAAGATTGAGACATTTATCGTACCTGTGCACAAGCTTTGCAATACCCGCTTCAAAAAATGTTGCCGACAATGATTTCAAGTGAGCATTGACGTTGTTTTGAAGATCTTCGTACTTTACGACGTTTGTGGAGACCCATTCAAAACAAACGAAGAGGAATACTGACTTCAGGAATTGTGTTGATCCATGACAACGCTCGTCCACACACTGCTGGCACAACCCATCGGCTCCTTGAACAATTTCAATGGGACATCCGCCGTACAGTCCTGACCTGGCACCCAGCGACTTTCACCTTTTCCTTGAACTGAATACGTGGCTAGGAGGGCAGCACTTTCAAACCAGCGAAGATCTTCAAGACAACGTCAATACTCATTTGAAATCATGGTATCAAATTTTTAGGTGGAGTGTAATATCTTTTGATTACACTATGTACATAGTACGTGTAGAAAAAGTAATAAGCGAGCATATTAGACTAAAACAATACTCAACTATTTTAAAATCCTGTCGCTATGTGAAACAATTGAGGCACACTTTGCGATGTATGGTTCCGTTGGAGAAAAGTTAGCAGTTTAAAATTAAAACTAATAACAGGCAATATCTCGAAAACAGTAACTCTACAACAAAAATGTACATGATAAATTGTGTGTTTTAACGAGATCTACATTTCTTCTGGTGTAAGTTTTTGTCTATCTCTTACGGTTTAACAGTTATACAATTCTGCAAAGGTCATCCAGAATAAAAAGGTCTTTAGAGACTATTCCCAGAAAACTTAAAATATTAAATTTATTTTTAATGTAGATATCTTTAATATATGGCATTTTAATGAAAATCGTTAGAGCCATTTTTGGGAAAAACAACATTTTCTAAAACATTCTCCATGTAAAGAGTACCTTGTGGTGGGGGGATTTTCCTGAAAAGCTTCGTGTTGCATCTTTGGGAGATACTCAAAGTAAATATCAAGTTTGGTATTTAATGGCCTTAATGTTTTAGAGCTATGCTGGCAAAACACATAAATACACACACACACACACAAACAAACACACATACACAGACACAAACACACATGCATAGACACACAAACACACACAGACTCACACAGACACATAGTACATAGACAAACACTCAAACACATGCACAGACACACGCAGAAACACACAGACACACAAACACATACAAACACGCACAAACACACATGCATAGACACACAAACACACACAGACACACAAACACACACACAGACTCACACAGACACATACATAGACAAACACATGCACAGACACACGCAGAAACACACAGACACACAAACACATACAAACACGCACAAACACACATGCATAGACACACAAACACACACAGACACACAAACACACACACAGACTCACACAGACACATACATAGACAAACACATGTACAGACACACACAGAAACACACAGACACACAAACACATACAAACACATAACACAAACACACAGCACACACAGACACACACAGACACACACAAACACACACCAAAGACACACAAACACACACAGACACACACAAACACACATGCATAGACACACAAACACACACAGACTCACACAGACAAATACTCAAACACATGTACAGACACACACAGAAACACACACAGACACACACAAACACACACCGGGACACACACACAAACACAGACATGCATAGACACACAAACACACACAGACTCACACAGACAAATACTCAAACACATGTACAGACACACACAGAAACACACACAGACACACACAAACACACACCGGGACACACACACAAACACAGACATGCACACACAAACACACACACAAACACACACCGGGACACACACATACAAACACACACATACTCACACAGACACACACAAACACACACCGGGACACACACACAAACACAGACATGCACACACAAACACACACACAAACACACACCGGGACACACACATACAAACACACACATACTCACACAGACACACACACAGACACACACAAACACACACAGACTCACACAGACAAATACATAGACAAACACTCAAACACATGTACAGACACACACAGAAACACACAGACACACAAACACATACAAACACATAACACAAACACACAGCACACAAACACACAGACACACACAAACACACACCAAAGACACACAAACACACACAGACACACACAAACACACACAAACACACATGCATAGACACACAAACACACACAGACACACAAACACACACAGACTCACACAGACAAATACATAGACAAACACTCAAACACATGTACTGACACACACAGAAACACACAGACACACAAACACATACAAACACACACAAAACTTCCTTGTACATAACACAAACACACAGCACACAAACACACAGACACACACACAAACACACACCAAACACACACAGACACACAAACACACATACAAACTCACACACAGACACACACAAACACACACCGGGACACACACACAAACACAGACATGCACACACAAACACACACACAAACACACACCGGGACACACACATACAAACACACACATACTCACACAGACACACACACAGACACACACAAACACACACCGGGACACACACACACAAACACAGACACACACACACAAACACAGACACACAGAAACACACACAGACACACACAAACACACACCGGGACACACACACAAACACAGAAACGCACACACAAACACACACAAACACACACAAACACACACCGGGACACACACATACAAACACACACAGACTCACACAGACACACACATAGACACACACAAACACACACCGGGACACACACACACACAAACACAGACACGCACACACAAACACACACAAACACACACCGGGACACACACATACAAACACACACAGACTCACACAGAAACACACACAAACACACACAAACACACACCGGGACACACACACACAAACACAGACACGCACACACAAACACACACAAACACACACAAACACACACCGGGACACACACATACAAACACACACAGACTCACACAGAAACACACACAAACACACACAAACACACACCGGGACACACACATACAAACACACACAGACTCACACAGACACACACACAGACACACACAAACACACACCGGGACACACACACACAAACACAGACACACAGACACACACACAGACACACACAAACACACACCGGGACACACACACACAAACACAGACACACACACAAACACAGACACACAGAAACACACACAGACACACACAAACACACACCGGGACACACACACACAAACACACACAGACTCACACAGACACACACACAGACACACACAAACACACACCGGGACACACACACACAAACACAGACACACACACAAACACACACCGGGACACACACATACAAACACACACAGACTCACACAGACACACACACAAACACACACCGGGACACACACACACAAACACAGACACACACACAAACACACACCGGGACACACACACACAAACACACACAGACTCACACAGACACACACACAGACACACACAAACACACACCGGGACACACACACACAAACACACACAGACACACACAAACACACACCGGGACACACACATACAAACACACACAGACTCACACAGACACACACACAGACACACACAAACACACACCGGGACACACACGCACAAACACAGACACACACACAAACACAGACACACAGAAACACACACAGACACACACAAACACACACCGGGACACACACACACAAACACAGACACGCACACACAAACACACACACAAACACACACAAACACACACCGGGACACACACATACAAACACACACAGACTCACACAGACACACACACAGACACACACCGGGACACACACACACACACAAACACAGACACGCACACACAGACACACACACATACACACAGATACATCTTTTCTAGCTGCTATGTACGCACGAGCTAGAGAAAATGGTCTGAAAAAAGGGAATCTTAGGTGGTGTATATGAGAACTATTTAGCAATGTGGTAAGACTGATAGCGACAGTCACTTGTCTCAAACGACGTACGGTAGGAGAACCTGTAGTTCTCTTGTGGCGTGTGAAGAAAAGAGTTTGTTTTGTGCGGAACGGTTTCGAATAAACAGTGAAATGGAGCAGAATGGAAAAGCAGTTTTAAAATCTGTGAGTTTATATTTAGTATTTTTGTGTTGTGTACTATGGCTGAATTGACGATCTAAAATAAATGTAAATGGGTTTTATATCGATACCGGAGCGTGATATTGCTGAACTTTCACAAACTTTAGGGTTTATTCAGCGCGGTGCTATAGGCACTAAAAACTTAAAATAGTTAACGAATAGGAACTAAAAAGTTCGCTTATTATGCAGAACTTCGGCCGCTCTAAAATTTGAATGAAACTACGTGTGATTGACTCACGATTTCCTCTTTCTCTACACGTACTATGCACATAATGTATAGAGAAGGTATTGCACTCCACCCATAAATTCGATACCGAGATTACACCGGAAATATACGTTTTGAGACTCCCTGAATAAAAAAAAAATAGAAACATGTCCGTGTGTGTGTGGGCACCATAGCTCAAAAACGAAAACACCATTAGATACCAAACTTGGTATTTAAGGTCCTTCCAAGGATGCGACACGAAGATTTTCAAGAAAGTCCTGCCACCTCCAACTTCCCTTACATGAATAATAAGAACATTTTGATTTTCTAAAAAATGCCTCTAACAATTTTCATTAAAATGTCTTATAGTTAAGAGATTTGGTTATTGTGCAGAACTTGAGCACCTCTCAAATTCGAATGAAACAAGTGTAATTGATTGCTTTGTATTTCTGATGTTTTATGTGTCTGAAAAGTTGTTCTGTTTGTGTAGACGAATTCGTGTGCATGCTGGTACTTTACGTGTATAAACGGTTTTGTAATGTCTGTATACTGAAATGCTTGCATAAACATTTGATTGATGTTGAAAAAGCTTGGTTTTGTTGATAGCGGAAAACCATTGGTGTGATATGGCAGGATTACCGCGTCGTGAGAACCCGTAGCAGTAATTCACCACTTCTTTCTAATTTTATATTGTAGTAATGGAGAAATATGTTTCTGAACATTATAAAACCATGTACTATTCATATAATACTTGTTTATATATCATTATTTGGTAAATATCCGTCAAATACGCAAAATACCAACCGTTCTAGCATGCGCACGAATTCGTCTTTATAAAAAAACAAAAAAACAAGCATTTCCGACAAGTGAAATCTTTGAAATCGTCATCAGAAATACAAAATCAATCAATCACTTTCAATTTCATTCCATTTTTAGAGCAGCCAAAGATCTGCATAATTACCAGAGATTTTAATGACAAATAAAATGGATATGTTCAATTTTCTGGGAATAGCCTCTGAACAGCTGTTTATTCTCGATGACTTTTGCGAACTTTTGTATAACTCATTAACCGTAAGAGATAGGCTAAAATTTATTTAAGAAAAAGTGTAGATCTCGTTAAAACACACAATTTATGTTATATATATTTTTTATCGAGGAGTTGATCGTTTTTGAGATATTCCTTGTTTTTACTTTCAGCTTTGAAAAACTTGTACTTTTCTCATACAAGAATTTGTCAACTCGTGTCCATACAAACAAAGCAACTTCAGTCACATAGCAACCAGCTTTTGACTGTCACTTTAACTTATGGTACTCCCTTATTTCGCGTCTACTTACAAGGAAGCAAGTAGTAAGGCTATTTCTGTTTATATTTTGTCGATTAGCATGAAATAAATAGAAGAATATGCTTTTTAACAATAATTTGTAATAGAGATGTAGAGAAAGTCATGTGAATAGAACACATCAGATGCTATAGACAAATTCATTTGCATGCTGAAACCGTTGGTATTTTGCGTATGTGCTCTACACTTTTGTGTGGTAAGTTTTTGTCCATTTCTTACGGTTTAGCAGGTATGCAAAATTTCGTAAAATTCATGCAGAATAAAGTAGTCTTCAGAGGCTATTCCCAGAAAATTCAAGATATACATATTATTTGTCAGGTAAATATCTTTTATATACGATATTTTAATTAAATTGTTAGCAGTTTTTTAGAAAATCAAAATTTTGAAAAAAGTTCCATGTAAAGGGTAGTTGGGGGTGGGGGGATTTACTTGAAAATCTTCGTGTCGCATCCTTGGAAGATACCAAGTTTGGTATTTTATCGACTTTTTGTTTTGAGTTATCGTGTTCACGGACCCCCCCCCCCCCCACACACACACACGGACCTTTTTCTGGAAATGCTTTTTTTTTGTCAAATACAGGGGACACTAAAACATATATTACCGGTGAAATCTCGGTATCGAATTTTTGGGTGGAGTGCAATACAATACCTTCTCTATACACTATGTACATGTAGAAGAAGCAAAAACCAAGCTTTTCTGACAAATAAAACCTTTGAAATTGTCAATCAACCACACTTGGTTTCATTGGACTTTTAGAGCGGCCGAAGGTCTACATAATAACCAAGAATGTTTAAAGTTGGTACAGTCATTACCACAAACTGATTCAGCTGTGAAATGACCAAAAATTAATAAATGTTTACATTCTCCACACGTACATAGTTTATAGAGAAGCAGCCAAAAATTTAATGCCGAGATCTCACCGAAAATATCTCTTTTAGGTTTCCCTGTATCCAAAAACAGTATTTTTAGAAAAAGGTCCGTGTGTGTCTGTGAACACAATAACTTCAAAACTAAAATTCGGTTTAATATTAAACTTGGTATTTAACTTCCAGGGATTTGACACGAAGGTTTTGAGAAAAATTTCCCCACACCAAAATAGCATTTATATGGAAAAAATCCAAAATTTTGATTTTCACAAAAATGGCTCTAACTATTTTTATTAAAATGCCATATATAAAAGATATTTACCTGACAAATAAAAAAAAATATATATGGAATTTTCTGGGAACAGCCTCTGGGGACTTCTTTATTTAGAAAGAATTTTTCGGAGTTTTGCATAACTGGTAAACCGTAAGATATAAACAAAAAATTTCTTGCCTAAAATGTGGAACTCGTTAGAACACACAATTTTTGCTATATACATTTTTTCCTGCAGTTGATCGTGTTTTAGGATATTCCTTGTTATTGATTTCAGTTTTAAAATACTTATACTTTTGCCATCCGGGAACTTGTCAACTCCTGGCCACGCAAAGAAAGCGATTTCAATCTCATAACGACCACATTTTAAAACATTTGACTGTTGGTTTGGTCCAGTACATTCCCTTCTACTCGTAATAAGACCATTTCTGCTGATGTTTATCTTTATTAGCATGAAGTAGATAGAAGCATAAGCGTAGTTTGTTACAGAGATGTGGAGAAAGTCATGTGAATGGAACACATCAGATTTTTTTAAAATAACAATATAATGTGAACTTAAAGAAAATATATCGTTTTTACTTTCTCTACACGTACTGTATACATAGTGTATAGAGAAGGTATTGCACTCCACCCAAAAATTCCATACCGAGATTTCACCGGAAATATATGTTTTAGGGTCCCGTGTATCCAAAAAAAGTATTTTCAGAAAAAGGTCCGTGTGTGTGTGTGTGTCTGTCTGTGTCCGTGTGTCTGTGAACGCGATAACTCAAAAACGAAGAGTGGGTAAAACACCGAACTTGGTATTTAGGTTAAGTATCTTCTTGGGATGCGACATGAAGATTTGGAGGAAAATCCTCCACCCCAAACTACCCTTTACATGGAACTTTTTTCGAAATTTTGATTTCCTCAATAATGGCTCTAATGATTTTGATTATAATATCGTATATTAAAGACAAATAAAATGTAAATCTTGAATTTTCTGTGAATAGTCTCTGAAGACTACTTTATTCTGGATGAATTTTAAGGAACTTTGCATAACTGGTAAACTATAAGAGATAGACAAAAACTTACTAATCAGAGAACGTAGAGCTCGTTAAAACACACAATTTATGTCATATATATATTTTTTTTTCGTGGTGTTCATCGTTCTTGAGATGTTCCTAGTTATTTGTTTCAGGTTTAAAAGCTTGTAATTTTCTCATGCAGGAATTTGTCAACTCGTATCCATACAAAGGAACTTCAGTCACAGCAACCAGCTTTTGGCTATCACTTTAACTTATGGTACTCCCTTATTTCACTTCAAGTTACAAGGAAGCAAGTAATAAGACTATTTCTGCTAATTTTTTCTCGATTAGCATGAAGTAAATAGAGCTTTTTAAGAATAAATGATTACAGAAATGTAGAGAAATGTCTTTTAAATACCAAACTTGGTAATTAAGCTCAGTATGTTCCAAGGATGCGATACGAAGATTAAAAAAAAAAAAAAAACATACTACCCTTTACATGGAAAAAAATTCGAAAGTTTCGATTTTATTAAAAATGGCTCAATGGATTTTCATTAAAATCTCTTATATTTAAGATATTTATTTGCCAAATAAAGTGTACATCTTGAATTTTCTGGGAAGAGCCTCAAAATATCTATTTATTCTAGATGCTTTTTGTTGAATTTTGCGTAAGTGTTAAACTGTAAGAGATTGACAAAAACTTACCACACAAAAAATGTAGATCACGATAAAACACACAATTTTAGTCATATTCATTTTTTATGGATTTGATCGCTTTTGAGATATTCCTTGTTATTTGTTTCAGCTTCAAAAACTTTTACTTTTCTTATTCAGGAATTTGTCAACTGCTGTCCATACAAGCAAAGGAACTTCAGTGGCATAGCAACCAGCTTTTGACTTTCACTTTAACCTATGTTACTCCCTTATTTCGCTTCTACTTACAAGGAAGCGGGCAATAAGACGCGAAGTAAATAGAATAACAACTTTTTAACAATTCTTGTTACAGAGCGAACTTGAGCGAGGCAGCTCACCCTTCTGGAATCTTCGTGATCACATATGGTCAAGTTACAATGAAAAGCTGCGAGAGGGGGGAGTTTTCACATAAAAGGAAGCTATTCACTGCCTCATGAATAGGCCGGAGGGTTGGTAGTTGTAAGGTTTCGAGAAATTAAACGGCGGGAGCTCCGCCTCCATTACGGATTAAAGGCTCGGCTCTATGATTTACTAATCACTCACTTATGTGAGGACAATGGCATCAGAAAACAATCTTTATGTGCAGCTTCCTTCTCTTCTGCACTTGCCTTTTAGTTTCCTCTGACGTTGGCCTTCCTTTACAACAATGCACAAGCGAGTTGACTGCAGCGCCCTTGCATCTCTCATTGTTTCACTGTCTTTATAACGATGAACATGGTTTTTGAAATACTTGATATGCAAGTTAATCATTCTGAACACATATTTGGTAATGTAAGCTAAATTTACAATTCATTTGTTAATTGCTATGGCAACAAGCACTGCAAGAGTTTGAGAGGTCATTAATACTTACAGTACAATTAGGAAATGTGCTACATCAAGTAAAGAATTCATTAACAAAAGTGTATAAGAAGGCTTTGTCTATATAATTTAGATCCTCTCATTTGTTCATGTCGAGAATTCATTTCTTCATTATGTTTAATAAAATATTGAAAAGCAATTTTCATTTATTATTGTTTTGTTTTATAGTTTGTTCATGTATTCCAAAAATCTGATGTGTTCCATTCACATGACTTTCTCTACATGTCTGCAACTAATTATTGTTAAAAAGCTTATGCTTCTATTTACTTCGTGCTAATCGAGAAAAAATTAGCAGAAATAGTCTTATTACTTGCTTCCTTGTAAGTAGAAGCAAAATAAGGGAGTACCATAGGTTAAAGTGACAGTCAAAAGCTGGTTGCTATGTGACTGAAGTTTCTTTGTTTGTGTGGACAGGAGTTGTCAAATTCCTGTATGAGAAAAGTAAGTTTTTTTAAAACTGAAACGAATAACAAGGAGTGTCTAAAAAAACAATTAACTCCACAAAAAATGTATGACATAAGTTGTGTGTTTTAGCGTGCTCTACATTTTCTGTTGGATAAGTTTTTGTCCATCTCTTACAGTTTAGCAGTTATGCAAATTCCATAAAATTCACCCAGAATAAAGTAGTCTTTAGAGGCTATTCCTAGAAAATTCAACATATATATTTTACTTTGTCATGAAAAATATTTTTAATATGCAGTATTTTAACCAAAATCGTTAGAGCTATTTCGAGAAAATCAAAATTTCGAATTTTTTCCAATTAAAGGGTAGGTTAGGTTAGGTTAGGTTAGGGTAGGTTATGGTGAATGGATTGTCTTAAGCATCTCCTTGAAAGATATAAATACCAAGTTACGGCCTAATCGTTTCTGAGCTATGCCGGCCACCGACACACACGAACCTTTTTCTAAAAATATTTTTTTCCGACTAGGGGACCTCAAAAATTGTATTTCCGGAGAGATTTCGACATGGAGTTTTTGGGTGGAATGCAAATGTTTTCTATACACTATGTGTATGATACGTGCAGAGAAAGTAAAACGTATTTTTAGAAAAAGGTCCATGTATCTGTGTACACGATAACTTAAAAACGAAATGTTGGTAAAATACCAAACTTTGTATTTAAGTTTACTATCTTCCAAGGAAACGATACGAAGATTTTGAGATAAATTCTCCCACCCCAAAATACCCCTTACATGGAAAGAATTTCAAAATTTTTATTTTCTGCAAAATGGCTTTTAACGATTTTGATTACAATACCGTGTGCTAAAGATATTTACATGACAAATAAAATATGTATCTAAAATAGCTTTTTTGGATTCAGGGGGTCTCAAAAATATATTTCCGGTAAAATCTCGGTATCGAATTTTTAGGTGTAATACAGTACCTTTTCTATACACTATTTACATAGTACGTGTAGAGATAGTAAAAAGAACATGTATTTCCGGTGAAATCTTGGTATAGAATTTTGTGTGCAATACAATACCTTCTCCATACACTACGTACATGGTACGTGTAGAGAAAGTAAAACCAGGAGTCAGGAATAGAGCCCACTAGCTTCCGAATGAGAGTGCTGTGTTTTCTGCTGTTGCACTTTGGAATGTTTGTGACCTGCAGTACTTAGTCCGGATCCTGTAAGTTACCTAAGGGATATCGTAACATAGGCACGTACTTTGGAAAAGAAGATGGAGGGAGAGCTTGCGAAGTTAATCCGGAAGGATTTGTATGCGTTGTAATTAAGAGCTGCATGTGCCTCACTTGCCGAGCACGAAATATTCCCATTATCTCGTGAATACGGCGGAGGGTTGGCGCACAAAGAAGCCCCGCTGAGAAAAGAAAGAAGATTAAAAGATGTCTATTTTTTTTAATTCCGCGGAAGCCGACTGGGACAGGAATCAGTCATGTTATTGCTGTCACATCAGTCATCACCCTCCTCTTGCGAAAGGAAAGCCAGACGAAGTTCTTTTTACAGCCTTTTATTGTATTCCGAAGGCATTTGTGTTATTGACGTCGCTTTTCAAGGGGGCTTGTCGCCATCTGGGAAGCGTTCTCTCAGTTATAGCCGTGCAATTTCGTCTTTATTCGCTTCAAATTCACTCATCCGCTCTGATCGTAGTCACAACATAAAAGTTTTGTTAAAAAGTGAGGTTAATAGTTGGATAGGTAGTCAGATTGAAAAATTCAACGCCATAGCTGGGATTTGAACCACGGATCTCCCGATCTCTAGCCATGTGTAGGACAGGAGTTGGATAGGTAGATAAGACTGAAAAATTCAATGCCATAGCCGGGATTTTAACCACGGATCTCCCGATCTGTAGCTGTGTGTAGGACAGGAGTTGGATAGGTAGAGTCAGACTGAAAAATTCAATGTCATAGCCGGGATTTGAACCACGGATCTCCCGACCTGTAGCTGTGTGTAGGACAGGAGTTGGATAGGTAGAGTCAGACTGAAAAATTCAATGCTATAGCCGGGATTTGAACCATGGATCTCCCGAACTCTAGCCGGTTGCCCTGCCACTAAGGTACCATGGCAACATGACGGCATAGCGTTGAATTTTCCAACTGAATCAGTGAACTGCTGACGGCGATATCGTGTGGTTCCTTGCAATTTGTTCTTTATTTATTCGTGTCGTAGACTCTTAAAATTCACTCAAACAGGTAAATATTTCAGTCACTCTCATCATCATAATCACCGCATAAAAGTTTCACCAAAAAGTGAGGTTAATAGCTCACTAACTATATATACCTGTCTGTGTGCTCGATCTGTAGCAACCGTCATTCATATCTTGGTGGTGTGTGCTCGTCTAGCACCACTACGAGCCACTCTGCCGGCGAGGCTTTCGGGGCCGATGCTCCAGGAGCGGTGGAGAACGTTTTTAAACTTTTATCCCAAGTGATAATTATTTTACCAATCTAGTTTTAATGGCTTTTATTTTGTTTGACGGCTGACAATGGAGCGGTAAGTCAAGCTTTTACTTTTAATTGTACTTTTAATTTTTGTCACTGGCACCCATGCCCAGTGGCTGTGTTTTTAATTCTGCACTTAACCTTTCCCTCCCTTGTTTTTTAAACTCTGGTTTCCGCTTTTAACTGTTATCTTCGCCGGGGTTCTATGTGTATTTATAACATTATATTTAGAGACGGGCGAGTTTCCTGATGTGTTTAAATATGCCAAGGTTATACCCATACATAAAAATGGAGACAAACATGAATTGATTAATTATAGACCTATTTGTATATTAACAATAATGTCTAAGATTTTGAAATTCTGTTAAGTAAACAAATTACTAAATATTTTCAAGAGAACTCGCTATTTTCAGATAACCAGTTTGGTTTTAGAACTAAACGTAGTACTATTCATGTCATAGTTTCGTTTATGACCAGAACATACTATTGCATTGAAAAGGGGACACCGTTCATAGCAGGTTTTTTGATCTGACCAAAGCTTTTGACACTATTTCGCATGATACCTTGCTTTAAAAACTTAAATTTTATGGTTTTGATGATAACAGTTTGAAACTGGTTAGATCATATTTATTAAATAGGTATCAGTCTGTTTATGTAAATGATAAACATTGACAATTCAAATTGGTGGAACATGGTGTTCCACAGGGCTCCATACTTGGACCCCTGTTTTTTATCATTTATATCAATGATCTCCCTTATAATGTTCAAGACAATTGTTTAAAGACCTACCTCTATGCTGATGATTGGGCAATCAATATCTCTCTTGAAGATAGAACTCTTATGGACACTAAAATTGTAATGTTATCCAATATAATTGAAAACTGGTGTACAGCCGTGTTTAGGTTGGCATAGCCATATCAACAGTGTGCCAAATAAAATATTCTGGGGCAACCATGTTTCTGCCAATAAAGTTTTTGTGCTTCAAAAGAAAGCCATTACGCTTATGAGTGGTGTATCTTCTAGGACACGTCTCAAACCCTTTTTTATTAAATTGGCTATACTGACGATGGTATCTTTATATGTTCTTAATTGTTTACTATTTGTCAAAATGAATATAAATTCTTATACATTGTGCTCCTCTGTTCACAATTATTCCACAAGAAATACTGAAAACATTTATATTACAAAATGTAAGTATAGCAAGGTCCAAAACTCATTTGAAACCATATCTTTAAACCTATTTAATAGCCTTCCTAATAATGTAAAAACCTTGCCCTTAACAGTGTTCAAAAGAAGACATAAGTCTGTTCTGCTCTCCAATCCATTGTACACTGTTTCAGAGTTTCATATTTGTAAAACTAATATGTTTTTTTAACTTGTTTTGTTATTTATGCATTTATTACATTACTACACAAACTCTGTATTGTTCTGGCAAATAAACAATCTATCCATTTACCTGGTCAATTTTATTGCAGTTTTATGTGTCACCTGGACTACTTTATTGCAGTTTTATGTGTTACCTGGTCTATTTTATTACAGTTTTATGTGTAACCTGGTCTATTTTATTGCAGTTTTATGTGTTACCTGGTCTATTTTATTACAGTTTTATGTGTCACCTGGTCTATTTTATTACAGTTTTATGTGTTACCTGGTCTATCTTATTACAATTTTATGTGTTACCTGGTCTATTTTATTGCAGTTTTATGTGTTACCTGGTCTATTTTATTGGAGTTTTATGTGTCACCTGGTCTATTTTATTGCAGTTTTATGTGTTACCTGGTCTATTTTATTGGAGTTTTATGTGTTACCTGGTCTATCTTATTACAATTTTATGTGTTACCTGGTCTATTTTATTGGAGTTTTATGTGTAACCTGGTCTATTTTATTGCAGTTTTATGTGTCACCTGGTCTATTTTATTGCAGTTTTATGTGTTACCTGGTATATTTTATTGCAGTTTTATGTGTAACCTGGTCTATTTTATTGCAGTTTTATGTGTTACCTGGTCTATTTTATTGGAGTTTTATGTGTCACCTGGTCTATTTTATTGCAGTTTTATGTGTTACCTGGTCTATTTTATTGCAGTTTTATGTGTCACCTGGTCTATTTTATTGCAGTTTTATGTGTCACCTGGTCTATTTTATTGCAGTTTTATGTGTTACCTGGTCTATTTTATTGCAGTTTTATGTGTCACCTGGTCTATTTTATTGCAGTTTTATGTGTTACCTGGTCTATTTTATTGCAGTTTTATGTGTAACTTGGTCTATTTTATTGCAGTTTTATGTGTCACCTGGTCTATTTTATTGCAGTTTTATGTGTCACCTGGTCTATTTTATTGGAGTTTTATGTGTAACTTGGTCTATTTTATTACAGTTTTATGTGTCACCTGGTCTATTTTATTGCAGTTTTATGTGTCACCTGGTCTATTTTATTGGAGTTTTATGTGTAACTTGGTCTATTTTATTACAGTTTTATGTGTTACCTGGTCTATTTTATTACAGTTTTATGTGTTACCTGGACTATTTTATTACAGTTTTATGTGTTACCTGGTCTATTTTATTGCAGTTTTATGTGTTACCTGGACTATTTTATTGCAGTTTTATGTGTTACCTGGACTATTTTATTGCAGTTTTATGTGTCACCTGGTCTATTTTATTACAGTTTTATGTGTAACTTGGTCTATTTTATTGCAGTTTTATGTGTTACCTGGACTATTTTATTGCAGTTTTATGTGTTACCTGGACTATTTTATTGCAGTTTTATGTGTAACCTGGTCTATTTTATTACAGTTTTATGTGTCACCTGGTTTATTTTATTACAGTTTTATGTGTTACCTGGTCTATTTTATTGCAGTTTTATGTTTCACCTGGTCTATTTTATTGCAGTTTTAAGTGTAACCTGGACTATTTTATTACAGTTTTATGTGTAACCTGGTCTATTCTATTACAGTTTTATGTGTAACCTAGTCTATTTTATTACAGTTTTATGTGTCACCTGGTCTATTTTATTACAGTTTTATGTGTAACCTGGTCTATTTTATTACAGTTTTGTGTGTAACCTGGTCTATTTTATTACAGTTTTATGTGTCACCTGGTCTATTTTATTGGAGTTTTATGTGTCACCTGGTCTATTTTATTGCAGTTTTATGTGTCACCTGGTCTATTTTATTACAGTTTTATGTGTCACCTGATCTATTTTATTGCAGTTTTATGTGTCACCTGGTCTATTTTATTACAGTTTTATGTGTCACCTGGTCTATTTTATTACAGTTTTATGTGTTACCTGGTCTATTTTATTACAGTTTTATGTGTCACCTGGACTATTTTATTGCAGTTTTATGTGTCACCTGGTCTATTTTATTACAGTTTTATGTGTCACCTGGTCTATTTTATTACAGTTTTATGTGTCACCTGGTCTATTTTATTACAGTTTTATGTGTTACCTGATCTATTTTATTGCAGTTTTAAGTGCAACCTGGACTATTTTATTACAGTTTTATGTGTAACCTGGTCTATTTTATTACAGTTTTATGTGGAACCTAGTCTATTTTATTACAGTTTTGTGTGTAACCTGGTCTATTTTATTACAGTTTTATGTGTCACCTGGTCTATTTTATTACAGTTTTATGTGTCACCTGGTCTATTTTATTACAGTTTTATGTGAAACCTGGTCTATTTTATTGCAGTTTTATGTGTCACCTGGTCTATTTTATTACAGTTTTATGTGTCACCTGGTCTATTTTATTGCAGTTTTATGTGTCACCTGGTCTATTTTATTACAGTTTTATGTGTCACCCGGTCTATTTTATTACAGTTTTATGTGTCACCTGGTCTATTTTATTACAGTTTTATGTGTCACCTGGTCTATTTTATTACAGTTTTATGTGTCACCTGGTCTATTTTATTACAGTTTTATGTGTCACCTGGACTATTTTATTGCAGTTTTATGTGTCACCTGGTCTATTTTATTACAGTTTTATGTTTCACCTGGTCTATTTTATTACAGTTTTGTGTGTCACCTGGTCTATTTTATTGCAGTTTTATGTGTTACCTGGTCTATTTTATTACAGTTTTATGTGTCACCTGGTTCTATTTTATTGCAGTTTTATGTGTAACCTGGTCTGTTTTATTGCAGTCTTATGTGTAACTTGGTCTATTTTATTGTTTTTTATGTGTAACTTGGTCTATTTTATTGCAGTTTTATGTGTCACTTGGTCTATTTTATTGCAGTTTTATTTGTCACCTGGTCTATTTTATTGCAGTTTTATGTGTCACCTGGACTATTTTATTGCAGTTTTATGTGTAACCTGGTCTATTTTATTGCAGTTTTATTTGTCACCTGGTCTATTTTATTGCAGTTTTATTTGTCACCTGGTCTATTTTATTGCAGTTTTATGTGTAACCTGGTCTATTTTATTGCAGTTTTATGTGTCACCTGGACTATTTTATTGCAGTTTTATTTGTCACCTGGTCTATTTTATTGCAGTTTTATGTGTAACCTGGTCTATTTTATTGCAGTTTTATGTGTAACCTGGTCTATTTTATTGCAGTTTTATGTGTAACTTGGTCTATTTTATTGCAGTTTTATGTGTAACTTGGACTATTTTATTGCAGTTTTATGTGTAACTTGGTCTATTTTATTGCAGTTTTATGTGTAACTTGGTCTATTTTATTGCAGTTTTATGTGTAACCTGGACTATTTTATTGCAGTTTTATGTGTAACTTGGTCTATTTTATTGCAGTTTTATGTGTAACTTGGACTATTTTATTGCAGTTTTATGTGTAACTTGGTCTATTTTATTGCAGTTTTATGTGTAACTTGGTCTATTTTATTGCAGTTTTATGTGTAACTTGGACTATTTTATTGCAGTTTTATGTGTAACTTGGACTATTTTATTGCAGTTTTATGTGTAACTTGGTCTATTTTATTGCAGTTTTATGTGTAACTTGGTCTATTTTATTGCAGTTTTATGTGTAACCTGGACTATTTTATTGCAGTTTTATGTGTAACTTGGTCTATTTTATTGCAGTTTTATGTGTAACTTGGACTATTTTATTGCAGTTTTATGTGTAACTTGGTCCTATGACCCAAATGAATTGATTAATCAGTATAAAGCCATTATGTCTAAAGCTTCGGAATGGTTTGAAGCTAATAGTTTTTTTTAAATAAATCCAACACTATCTCTGTTTTATTCACTTTAAAAAGGATATCAAAATAACTTAGCATTACAGTATCAGACAAGTACTAAATTCTTAGGTGTATATATTGATAACCAATTATCTTGGACCACCCATATTGAATATTTAAAAAAGAATAGAATAGAATAGAATTTATTCACCTTAAGAAATACAATGAATTAATGGCTTCGTCAAAAACAAATAATACATAAAATAAGAACTAAAGCTTTCCTGGCGATGTGTTAATTCAAAATCTTCTCGGGCTTCTAGCCAGGTAAAAACTTGGCTTGACACCAAGTCAAGCCAAGTTTTTACCTGGCTAGAAGCCCGAGAAGATTTTGAATTTAATAATACATAATTTAACAAACTCTTACACCTCTATATACATTATATTTTACAGTATTGATCAAAACGAGTACAATTGTTGCTAAGCTAATCTTGTCTTGAGGAAGTCGTTAAGGTTTCTCTTGTGCCCAAGTACATCCTCAGATGAACAGGACCCATGCAACAAACAATGTTTCAGTGTTAGAGAAATCAACTTATTTACACACACATAGCTGGATGGCTCATGTGGCAAAGTTTTCCAAATAAACAAGTATTTTTAGCACATAATCAAAAAGATGTATTCATGAATTCATCAACGGAATAAAACATATAGTTTAGGAGTAGATTTTTAACCTTCTTCTTAAATGCTTTGCTCTGTGGAACTTTGATCGCATCAGGGAGTTTATTATATAAGTTAACACCTTTGTGGGAAACTGAATTTAAGCTTTTAGTTAATCTGTGTTGTTGGAGATGGATTGCTGTTGATGTTCTTATGTTGTAAGAATGGTATTCATTGTTGAGCTTAAAAATTCTCTTATTGTCATGTATAAAGGAAACTGTCTCTAAGATATAAATACATGGTAATGGTAAAATTCTTAAATCCAAGAAAAGTAGTTTACTTGGGGTACATTGGTTCACTTGCTTGATTATTCTTTTCTGCAGTTTAAACACCTTAATACAATTGTTGGCAGATCCCCAGAAGGGCATTCCATATGTCAGTAATGAGTATATATAACCAAAATACAATGTTTTTAGGACATCTAAGCTGCACGCTTTAGCTAGTAGCCTTATAGCATATACGACTTAATTTATTAGTAAGAAAATTGGTATGCTCTGTCCAACTGAGCTGAGAATCAATAACAATCCCTAAGAACTTGGTAGAATGACTCTCATTAATCAATGTATTAAAAATTGAAATTTGAACAGGATTATGAACTCCCAATTGTTGATTGAAACTAAGAGATACAGTTTTACTTATATTTATATGAAGTTTATTACTTGTCATCCATTTCTGCAATTCAGTGGTAGCATAATTGATTTCTGCCTGCATAAGTCTTTCTTCACTACTTCTGAAAATAAGGTTTGTATCATCTGCAAAGAGAACACTACTAATGGGTGATAAGTGAGAAGGAAGATCGTTGATGTAGATTAAAAATAGAACTGGTCCTAGTATGGATCCTTGAGGAACGCCGCTTTCTATAGCAGCAGAATTTGAACGTACACCTTCTACTTCAACAATTTGGTATCTGTTTTCAAGATAGGAGACAAACCATTTGTTGGCTAGTCCTCGGACACCACAGGCATCAAGCTTCTGTATCAGAATTTTATGATCTACTGTATCAAATGCTTTAGTTAAATCTAAGAATAGACCTGCCACTTGCTCTTTTTTGTCCTTAGCATTAAGGATATTTTCTATGAAAGAAAAAATTGCACTATTTATTGATTTTCCTTTCCTGAAGCCATACTGAGCTTCTGATATAATCTTATGCTTTTCTAAGAATGGAACAATTCTATTGTACATAATTTTCTCAAGGATTTTTGAAAAGACAGATAATAAGGAAATGGGTCTATATTTTTCTACATTGTTTTTTTCCCCTTTCTTGAATAAAGGTTTTACTTTAGCTGTGTTAAATACATTTGGAAAGCATCCTGTTTCAAGTGTGGCATTACAAATATCCATTAGTGGCTTTGAGAGGTGGTGTACAGA
The DNA here is from genome assembly GCA_030762935.1 of Hymenopus coronatus. Taxonomy (NCBI): domain Eukaryota; kingdom Metazoa; phylum Arthropoda; class Insecta; order Mantodea; family Hymenopodidae; genus Hymenopus; species Hymenopus coronatus. The sequence goes on from CM060885.1 coordinate 83,055,539, forward strand.
TTGCTTAACCAGAGAATCTGGAATTTCATCGATGCCACAAGAGCTTTTGTTTTTCAGGTTCCTTGTTATTTTCAGAATTTCATCCTCTGTGACCGGATAGAGAAACATAGTGTTGCTATTTACAGCAATATTGCTGGTTGGATTTAAGGAAGCACTACCTATTGAGCTTGATAAGATTTTAGCTATATTAGTGAAGTGTTCATTGAATATATTTGAGACTTTTTGAGAGTTTGAGATTAGTTCTCCACCATGAGATAACATGATTTTACTTGAATAGTTAGATGTGTTTACCTCCCTTCTTACAACATTCCAAAGAGCCTTGCCCTTATTATCACTATTTAAAATAAATTCTTTGTTATTCCTTTTCTTTGCTTCTATAACCACTTTGTTGAGAATACTACAATACTGTTTAAAATAAGCTTTGAAGGCAGGGTCTGTACTAGTTTTATGCAGTTCATGAAGGAATCTTTTCCTGTTGCAAGATTTAATAATTCCTTTTGTTATCCAATTTCTAGACTGCGAGTGCTTTGGTGGTGAATTATATTTTTTATAAGGAAAAGCAATGTTGTAATAGTATGTTATACAGCCTATGAAGATATCTGCCTTTTTATTAGTGTCCTGCTCATTCGACACATCCTCCCAGGATTCTTTACTCAATAAAAAATTGAAGTAATCTATATTCCGCTTCAGAAAAGCGTTATTTTGATATGTCTGACCATTTATTTTGCTTGGTGGTGGCTGCAGTTGAAGAAAGGCAGCATTATGATCAGATATACCAATCCCGATATTACTGGTTGTAAAAGGTAGATAGAGCATTAGTGTTAATAATTATCTGATCTAGACATGTTCTACTGGAACTTGTGATTCTTGTTGCCGTATTTATAATAGGCATCAGATTATAAGTTTGAAGAAAAGTCATTAAACTATGTTTTTCTGCCGAGTCAACAAGAAAATCGACATTTAGATCTCCGCATATAGCAATATATTTTTTCTCACGTGAGAGTATGGACAGAAACATGTGCAGTTTCTGGACAAAACTGGTGAATAATCCATTGGGTGACCTATATAAGCAGACAAGGAGAATTTTTATATTTCCCACATTTAGTTCTGTGACAACATGTTCAAAATTTGTTTCATCATTTAGGTGTGCTGTGTGTGTTTTATTTTTAGAATGTGTATTGTTTTTAACAAGAACACCAGCACCTCCATTTTTTTTATTAGAACGACGATATATATTTGCAAAAGAGACTGTCTAGCATTATATTTTTAATTCGTAATTTGAGAGATTCTATCCCAATTGAATACGTGAGAAGTATGTATTTTGCTTTCTTTGAGTCTGTAATCAGATATGGCCTAATTCTTTGGGGTGATGCTAACAAAGTAAATGACATTTTTTGTCTTCAAAACAAAATTATTAGGATAGTTAAAAAAAGTTCCTATATAACCCCATGTAGACCCCTATTTGCTGAGTTAGGCATTTTAACTATTTATAATCTTTATATTTTAGATAATTTAGTATATATACATGCTTCTTGTCATAGACATATTTTGAGGATGGATATTCATAGCTATAGTACTAGATATAGGTCCAATGTAAACATTCCATATTATCGACTAACAAAATCTCAGAATAGTTATCAGTACGTAGGTATTAAGCTGTATAATAGCTTGCCTGATAGTGTTAAATATTTAAACATGCAGAATTTTAAGTCCTAAATATATACATGGTTAGTCAAACATCCTTTTTATTCTATACATGACTACTATAATGATAAATTTTGTGATCTTGTTTTGTAATTTATTATGACAAGGTTATTGTACTGCTTTCAACAGACTATGTCAAAGCCTGTATAGAGCTTTTAGACAAATAAAATGAAATGAAAATATTTTATTGCAGTTTTATGTGTAAATTGGTCTATTTTATTGCAGTTTTTTTGTAGCTTGGTCTATTTTATTGGAGTTTTATGTGTTACCTTGTCTATTTTATTGGAGTTTTATGTTTCACCTGGTCTATTTTATTGCAGTTTTATGTGTCACCTGGTCTATTTTATTGCAGTTTTATGTGTTACCTGGTCTATTTTATTAGAGTTTTATGTTTCACCTGGACTATTTTATTGCAGTTTTATGTGTCACCTGGTCTATTTTATTGCAGTTTTATGTGTTACCTGGTCTATTTTATTGCAGTTTTATGTGTAACCTGGTCTATTTTATTGCAGTTTTATGTGTCACCTGGACTATTTTATTACAGTTTTGTGTGTAACCTGGTCTATTTTATTACAGTTTTATGTGTAACCTGGTCTATTTTATTACAGTTTTATGTGTTACCTGGTCTATTTTATTGCAGTTTTATGTGTAACCTGGTCTATTTTATTGCAGTTTTATGTGTAACCTGGTCTATTTTATTGCAGTTTTATGTGTCACCTGGTCTATTTTATTGCAGTTTTATGTGTCACCTGGTCTATTTTATTGCAGTTTTATGTGTAACCTGGTCTATTTTATTGCAGTTTTATGTGTCACCTGGTCTATTTTATTGCAGTTTTATGTGTAACCTGGTCTATTTTATTGCAGTTTTATGTGTCACCTGGTCTATTTTATTGCAGTTTTATGTGTCACCTGGTCTATTTTATTGCAGTTTTATGTGTTACCTGGTCTATTTTATTGCAGTTTTATGTGTAACTTGGTCTATTTTATTGCAGTTTTGTGTGTAACCTGGACTATTTTATTGCAGCTTTATGTGTCACCTGGTCTATTTTATTGCAGTTTTATGTGTAACTTAGTCTATTTTATTGCAGTTTTTTTGTAGCTTGGTCTATTTTATTGGAGTTTTATGTGTTACCTTGTCTATTTTATTGGAGTTTTATGTGTTACCTCGTCTATTTTATTGCAGTTTTATGTGTCACCTGGTCTATTTTATTGCAGTTTTATGTGTTACCTGGTCTATTTTATTAGAGTTTTATGTTTCACCTGGTCTATTTTATTGCAGTTTTATGTGTAACCTGGACTATTTTATTGCAGCTTTATGTGTCACCTAGTCTATTTAATTGCAGTTTTATGTGTTACCTGGTCTATTTTATTGCAGTTTTATGTGTCACCTGGTCTATTTTATTGCAGTTTTATGTGTCACCTGGTCTATTTTATTGCAGTTTTATGTGTCACCTGGTCTATTTTATTGCAGTTTTATGTGTAACCTGGACTATTTTATTGCAGTTTTGTGTGTCACCTAGTCTATTTAATTGCAGTTTTATGTATCATCTGGTCTATTTTATTGCAGTTTTATGTGTCACCTGGTCTATTTTATTGGAGTTTTATGTGTAACCTGGACTATTTTATTGCAGTTTTATGTGTCATCTGGTCTATTTTATTGCAGTTTTATGTGTCATCTGGTCTATTTTATTGCAGTTTTATGTGTCACCTGGACTTTTTTATTGGAGTTTTATGTGTTACCTGGACTATTTTATTGCAGTTTTATGTGTAACCTGGACTTTTTTATTGGAGTTATATGTGTAACCTGGTCTATTTTATTGCAGTTTTGTGTGTAACCTGGACTATTTTATTGCAGTTTTATGTGTAACCTGGTCTATTTTATTGCAGTTTTATGTGTAACCTGGACTATTTTATTGCAGTTTTATGTGTAACCTGGTCTATTTTATTGCAGTTTTATGTGTAACCTGGTCTATTTTATTGCAGTTTTATGTGTAACCTGGTCTATTTTATTGGAGTTTTATGTGTAACCTGGACTATTTTATTGCAGTTTTATGTGTAACCTGGTCTATTTTATTGCAGTTTTATGTGTCACCTGGTCTATTTTATTGCAGTTTATGTGTTATCTGGACTATTTTATTGGAGTTTTATGTGTAAGCTGGTCTATTTTATTGCATTTTTATGTATAACCTGGACTATTTTATTGCAGTTTTATGTGTAACCTGGTCTATTTTATTGCAGTTTTATTTGTAACCTGAACTATTTTATTGGAGTTTTATGTGTTACCTGGTCTACTTTATTGCAGTTTTATGTGTAACCTGAACTATTTTATTGCAGTTTTATGTGTTACCTGGACTATTTTATTGGAGTTTTATGTGTAACCTGAACTATTTTATTGGAGTTTTATGTGTAACCTGGTCTATTTTATTGCAGTTTTATGTGTAACCTGGACTATTTTATTGCAGTTTTATGTGTCACCTGGTCTATTTTATTGCAGTTTTATGTGTAACCTGGACAATTTTATTGCAGTTTTATTTGTAACCTGGACTATTTTATTGCAGTTTTATGTGTAACCTGGTCTATTTTATTGCAGTTTTATGTGTAACCTGGACTATTTTATTGCATTTTTATGTATAACCTGGACTATTTTATTGCAGTTTTATGTGTCACCTGGTCTATTTTATTGCAGTTTTTTGTGTAACTTGGTCTATTTTATTGCAGTTTTATGTGTAACCTATTCTATTTTATTGCAGTTTTATGTGTCACCTGGTCTATTTAATTGCAGTTTTATGTGTCACCTGGTCTATTTTATTGCAGTTTTATGTGTCACCTGGACTATTTTATTGGAGTTTTATGAGTTACCTGGACTATTTTATTGCAGTTTTATGTGTAACCTGGACTATTTTATTGCAGTTTTATGTGTAACCTGGTCTATTTTATTGCAGTTTTATGTGTCACCTGGTCTATTTTATTGCAGTTTTATGTGTCACCTGGACTATTTTATTGGAGTTTTATGAGTTACCTGGACTATTTTATTGCAGTTTTATGTGTAACCTGGACTATTTTATTGCAGTTTTATGTGTAACCTGGTCTATTTTATTGCAGTTTTATGTGTCACCTGGTCTATTTTATTGCAGTTTATGTGTTACCTGGACTATTTTATTGGGGTTTTATGTGTAACCTGGACTATTTTATTGCAGTTTTATGTGTTACCTGGTCTATTTTATTGCAGTTTTATGTGTAACTTGGTCTATTTTATTGCAGTTTTATGTGTAACCTGGTTACCTGGTCTATTTTATTGCAGATTTATGTGTCACCTGGTCTATTTTATTGCAGTTTTATGTGTTACCTGGTCTATTTTATTGCAGTTTAATGTGTAACCTGGACTATTTTATTGGAGTTTCTTGTGCAACCTGGACTATTTTATTGCAGTTTTATGTGTCACCTGGTCTATTTTATTTGCAGTTTTTTGTGTAACTTGGTCTATTTTAATGCAGTTTTATGTGTAACCTGGACTATTTTATTGCAGTTTTATGTGTTACCTGGTCTATTTTATTGCAGTTTTATGTGTAACCTGGTCTATTTTATTGCAGTTTTATGTGTAACCTATTCTATTTTATTGCAGTTTTATGTGTCACCTGGACAATTTTATTGCAGTTTTATGTGTCACCTGGACTATTTTATTGCAGTTTTATGTGTCACCTGGACTATTTTATTGCAGTTTTATGTGTCACCTGGACTATGTTATTGCAGTTTTATGTGTTACTTGTACTATTTTATGGCAGTTTTATGTGTTACTTGGACTATTTTATTGCAGTTTTATGTGTCACCTGGTCTATTTTATTGCAGTTTTGTGTGTAACCTGGACTATTTTATTGAAGTTTTATGTGTAACCTGGATTATTTTATTGAAATTATATGTGTAACCTGGCCTATTTTATTGGAGTTTTATGTGTAACCTGGTCTATTTTATTGCAGTTTTATGTGTAACCTGGTCTATTTTATTGCAGTTTTATGTGTAACCTGGCTTATTTTATTGGAGTTTTATGTGTAACCTGGCCTATTTTATTGAAATTATATGTGTAACCTGGCCTATTTTATTGCAGTTTTATGTGTAACCTGGTCTATTTTATTGCAGTTTTATGTGTAATCTGGCTTATTTTATTATAGTTTTATGTGTAACCTGGACTATTGTATTCTTCCATTGATTTTATTGGAGTTTTATTTATCCCTGATTGTTGCCCAGGATTTTAGCACTTTTATTGTCATGGTGTTTTTTATTTCTGGTTTCAGTATAGTTTTTCATTTCTCAGGGCGCTAATGAGCTTAGGAGTTGAACGCCCTTAAACACCAATCATCATCATCATCATCATCATCATCAGGATCATCATCTCTAAATATAAATAGAGTGCTACCCAAATACATGCGGAAATTTTCCACTACGCACACGGAAACATAACACAACCCGCGTACACAAGGTCACGGTGCTGACTCTTTTTTTCTCTGCTCTAGATAACTGCTGACGGCGATATCATGTGGTTTAGTGCAATTTGTTCTTTACTCCTTTCTTATTCGCGTCGTAGAGCCTTGAAATTCATTCTTTAAGATAAATATTTAATCCACTTACATCCTAATCACAGCATAAACGTTTTGCCAAAAAGTGAGGTTAATAGCTCATTAAGCGACCAAAATACATTCAAACCTCCGCGCACACGGAAACATAACACACAGCTGCTTGTCACAAGGTCACGGAGCTGACTTGTTTTTCTCTGCTCTGAAAGTGCAGTATTGAGCTGACGGTGATATTGTGTGGTTGTGCTTTATTATTTTGTCCTGTACTTAGTCACAAAGTGTTTTATGGCTCAGCATTTGTTTTCTACTTCACAGCATGTATTTATTTATGATTCGTATTGCTAACACATTTTGTGAGTGGACACTCAAGAGTATATACAATGGCGAAATTGAGCAATGGACAAGACTTGGTTCCACCTTCATGGATATGTGTGTACACACAATAATAGTTATTGGAGCTGTTTCGCCGTTCCGTATATACGTTGCGACCGACCATCTCGCCGCAACAAAACAAGTCATTGATAAGAAGGCAGGGGGGGGCAGAAGTAAACAGTAAAAGCACACCTATTTACATAATTATGTACAATATACAAATTGTTACATATATAAGGCTGCCTGACTGATTTCCTTCTTTACACGTGTACATTATGAAAACACTCAAGCAATTATAACACGAATTGTAATATTTACTGATCGAATATAAAATAATATCCAAATAATAAAATTAATTTCTTAAATATCTTCAGACTCTTACCAGATAAAAACGAAAGCAGGAATTAAACTAAATCTTTACTCATCTGCAGCCGTATTACTGAAAACTATAATTATGTGCTTCTGAAACCTTTCAAATGAAAAGCACATTTTACGTTCCGACAAACAACGTTTGCTCCACTTGGCATGATGTAACACCCAGCAAAGAGCATTTGTTGGGATCTAAAAGTGCAGCAGGTTGTATGTGATACATCTTTATTTGAGGTAGGATGCTCGTGGACTAGCAGATCCGTCTTCACAGTCGTTCTACATGGCATACAGATTCAGTTCAGCTCTGGACTACAACAGTGTGGGTAACCTTCTGAACAAATTTGCAATCAATAATATGTTTCCGTGAAGCTGTTCTGTTACTAGACGTTTGTCAGTTTGTTTACTAGAACTGTCAGCGGTTACTGAATAAGTACACTGCTAGAATAGTTACCGTGGTTGTAAAACAAATTAATGTTGCTCACATTTCAACAGAACAAATATGTTATATGAACGCTTTCCTTCCTACCGACGTGGTTCTGTGTTATGCAGTGATAGCTCTTTTGCAGTACTGGATTACACTCTACGTTGACCTTTGCTCATGCAAGTAGCTCTGCGTGGTTTTGCCAACCCTGACCGCTCTTACTAAGGAAATTGGTACCAAGTTCCTAGCTCTGCCTCCTCTTAAGGGGACACTAAATGGTGAAAATCGCAAACAAATCGTATTTTTAGTTTTTTTTTGTGCTGTGTTATAATTTGGAATGTTCTCTTTAATTTGAGTATAGATAATAGTTGTACGCTAACTCCATGTATTTTAAACACTTTTTCAAAATGGGTTTACAGCCGCCAAATGTTAAATTTGCTAAATTAATGAAATTTTTCTCAGGAACTGTTTAACTATCATGAAGTTTGTATGGGACACAGATGCATATGTGATAATTTTACTGAACTGTGTGAATATTCCATGTTACACCCAAAAATTCGATACCGGAAATATACATTTTGTGACCCTCTGAATCAAAAAAAGCATTTTTAGAAAACTCTTCGGTGTGTGTCTGTCTGTATGTGTGTGTGTCTGTGGGCAGCATAGCTCAAAAATGAAAAGACAGTTAAATTCCAAACTTGGTATTTAAGTTTGGTATCGTCCAAGGATGCGACACGAAGATTTAAAAAAAAAAAATCCCCCACCCCCAACTACCCTTTACATGGAAAAAATTTCGAAAATTTTGATTTTCTTAAACATGGCTCTAACGATTTTGATTAAAATATCGTATATTAAAGATATTTACCTGACAAATAAAATGTATATTTTGAATTTTCTGGAAATAGCCTCTGAATACTACTCTATTCTGGATGAATTTTACGGAATTTTGCATAACTGCTAAATCGTAAGAGATGGACGAAAACTTACCACTAAAAAAATGTAGAGCACGTTAAAACACACAATTTATGTTATATAAATTTTTTCGTGGAGTTGATCGTTTTTGAGATATTCCTTGTTTTTTATTTCAGCTTCAAACAGCTTACTTTTCTCATATAGGAATTCGTCAACTCCTGTCCACACAAACAAAGGGACTTCAGTCACATAGCAACCAGCTTTTGACTATCACTTTAACCTATGATACTCCCTTATTTTGCTTCTACTTACAAGGAAGCAAGTAATAAGACTATTTCTGCTAATTGTTTCTCGATTAGCTTGAAGTAAAAAGAAGCATAAGCTTTCTAACAATAATTTGTTACAGAGATGTAGAGAAAGTCATGTGAATGGAACTCATCAACTCTAATATATTTGTAATTTAAGCAGCAAATTCTTGTTAATATGTACAATAAGTTGTTGAGAGCACATTATTACGAACATTTTGTTCATGACACGTGATCGTAGGAAGTAGCCAATCCAGTACATTGGCGCGTAAAATTCCAACCAATTCCTTATCTCTGCAATTTAGTCGTTTTTGTATATCACATTCGCATGCATTTGTTTTCTTTCTGAACTAATGTTCGTCTCATAATAATAGTATCAGTGTGCAGTGATATTTCCGTGCATAATGGCGGAAAGGTCTGTCACTGAAATAGACATATTAATTGAAAACTCAAAGCCACAAAATACTAAAACAAATCTCATATGTTCCGTTCACGTTCCGTTCTCTACATCTCTGCAAAACATATTATGCTTATGCTTCTATTCACTTCATGCTAATCGAGAAAAAATTAGCAGGAACAGTCTTATTACTTGCTTCCTTGTAATTTGAAGGGAAATAAAGGAGTATCATAGGTTAAAGTGATAGTCAAAAGCTGGTTGCTATGTGACTGAAGTTCCTTTGTTTGTATGGACAGGAGTTGACAAATTCCTGTATGAGAAAAGTACAAGTTTTTCAAAGCTGAAACCAGTAACAAGGAATATCTCAAAAACGATAAACTCCACGAAAAAAATGTATATAACATAAATTATGCGTTTTAACGTGCTTTACATGTTTGTGTGGCAAGGTTTTTCCCATCTCTTACGGTTTAGCAGTTATGCAAAATTCCCTAAAACTCATTCAGAATAAAGTAGTCCTCAGAGGTTATTCCCAGATGGGAATGGAACACATAAAATTTTTGTATTCAAGAGCAGTCTGAAAGAAACTGAGTCTTAAGTAGTCTTTTGTCTGGGTTAACTACCCTTTGCCCTTTCATCATGAAGCTAGAACAGGTTTGTTGATAACGCACAAGGAGAAATGCGTTTGTTTTCATGACATGTGCTTGTGAAGTGTATGCGGGCATCACGCACTGGTGCTTCGTATACTGCCTAATCTCAAAATGATATAATTTTCAATGTTACATAAAACATACCTACATAAGAGTTTCGAAGGCGCGACGATAAATTTGTCTATAATATGCGCCCGGTGTCATTTAAAGCATGCTGTTTATGTGTGGACGTCTAAACATGCTGATCAGTATGGATATCAACTTGGGGACCGATAGCGAGACACATGTGGATACCAGTTGTATACCTACCGAGTAGAGACCGACCTGCAATCGCCACATGTAAACAACCTGTAGTAACGCGTCTGCGAACGTGGCGCGACGCAGTATGTTGTATATAGAGAAATGTTTGCGTAAGTAGAGACGTGACGGGACTCCGGCCTTGGAACGCGAGGATGCCACTAGCATGGATGTACAGAGTAATGAGTAGGTAATAATATTAATGTGCTTATTGTTTGAATACACAGGACGTTTCACAACGAAGATAGCAGTCGATTAGCTTACACTTTGACTTATCGCAACTTTCAAACTATTATATTTAAAGTTTTATGTGTGTTTAAAAATCTCACACATTTGGGAGTAGGCAGCGAAGGAACAACGGTTCCCATACGCCACACCCACATGCTACGTTTTCCATTACTAAGGTGACCTGTGCCGCGCCGGCGTGTCTATCAAACCTTGCTTATACCACGTGACTGGGACCTTCGCTACCAACCAGCATCTCTCTTGGAGTGGGCCAGGCACGTGCTATTTGGTTATGTACGACTGCCTAAGCCATGGTGATTTTATGGCAGTTTTTGTATGTGCCAAATTTAGAGCTGAAAATTATATTCACGTACGGTATGACCAACAAGGTCCACATCTTCGTTTGGTGTCGTTTTGAAACACCCTGTATTTATAAAGTTAAACTAGTGTTTATTTTGTCAGATTATTCCCTGATCCTCTCCATGCCTTAGCTATGGGCTTGGGTAGATGTTGTAAGGGAATATGACATGTACAGATAGTCAATATTATTAGAATAAGGATATGTATGTAACATCAATATTAATAATACAGATGTAATATTTAAAGGCATGTCCGAAACAGCTTTGCGGAGCAGGTCAAGAACAGGTATTATACAAGGGTAATTAGTGAATGGCCGGCTAGCTGGAATTCCAGGGAAAGATTGCACAATGTTTAGGCAAAGTCAGGGTAAAAGATATATATGTAAGAGACAGAGCAGCAACTGAAGTTCCAAGATCACAGGTACGAGGAAAATAAGCAAGAGATGGATCCACTTGAGTTTTTCCTAGAAATATCGACTGAAGGAACTGTTGGAGAATTTGAACCAGACCTTTCTCATAGTAGGCATCCAGCAACCGGGCGGTAACCAATCACGAGTCGCCTTACACTTTGTGGCGGCAAACTTAGCATCATGCCTGTGACGTATAAATAGAGCGTCGCTAACAGCGTGCAAGTTGTTGTGCAGTGCAGAACTAGTGTTCAAGCGTGTGACGAAGCGCCCACGTGCGTAGTAGGGGATGTTAGGGAAGTTAGGCTCCCATGTAAATTGTAATCTGCTAGGTGGTGGGAAAAGCATTAAAGTTGCTGCAATTAAGAGATTAAGTACATTATTGTAAGGAACCAAGCTAAGACGTCTGTTAACTTTTGAAAAGGAAAAGTAAAATAAATCTGTTTATACAGAGGGGAATTCATAACTTAGCCTCACCCACATAAGAACCCTGAGAATCAGCCTCCGAAAGAAGCAGCCCGGAACGAGACTCCTCCTTGCAGAGACCTGGTATTCCCGCTACAATGTTTAAAATATTAAGTGGCTCACAACAATATTACAGTAATTAATGCATTCTCTTCAATCAAGACTGTAGCATCTCTTGCTGTAAATGCATTGCATGAAGATTTACAGTTCATGCAGAAGAACTTTGCAGATACATCTACAACAATAACACATATTTGGAAACATCGAACATTGAAATGTCTCGAGTCCTGAAAACTGTCGATGAACTTGTACAATCAATTAATCTGACACCCGTGCCACCTGTTTTAGAAAGTGAAGACAGTGTTTGGAAAAACTGAAGGATTTTCAATAATGCATGAAATACGAAATGTGCTACGAGGTGTTGCTGCAGAAATAATTGCTGATGAGTATCCTACCTAATAGTCGATGATGTGTCCTATTTCCGTTTTGCTGCAATCACATCTTGTGTTGTGGAGCGAAGTTTTTCACAGTATAAAGTCTGTTTGCGTGCCAATCGGAGACGATTCACATTTGAGACCCTACGAATGTATGTTATTGTGTATTGTATTCTATGTAGGTATATTGACAGAAAATGTCACGGACAGTTATGCTGATGACTTGTTGCACAACAGGAATTGAATGCATGTAAATATTAAAATGGTTATTTCCCGTAAGTCAGTGATATCATTCTGACTCTACCTATCCAACTCCTGTCCTACACAAGGCTAGAGCCCGGGAGATCCGTGGTTCAAATCCCGGCTATAGCATTCAATTTTTCAGTCTGACTCTACCTATCCAACTCCTGTCCTACACAAGGCTAGAGCCCGGGAAATCCGTGGTTCAAATCCCGGCTATAGCATTGAATTTTTCAGTCTGACTCTACCTATCCAACTCCTGTCCTACACAAGGCTAGAGCCCGGGAGATCCGTGGTTCAAATCCCGGCTATAGCATTCAATTTTTCAGTCTGACTCTACCTATCCAACTCCTGTCCTACACAAGGCTAGAGCCCGGGAAATCCGTGGTTCAAATCCCGGCTATAGCATTGAATTTTTCAGTCTGACTCTACATATCCAACTCCTGTCCTACACAAGGCTAGAGCCCGGGAAATCTGTGGTTCAAATCCCGGCTATAGCATTGAATTTTTCAGTCTGACTCTACCTATCCAACTCCTGTCCTACACAAGGCTAGAGCCCGGGAAATCCGTGGTTCAAATCCCGGCTATAGCATTGAATTTTTCAGTCTGACTCTACCTATCCAACTCCTGTCCTACACAAGGCTAGAGCCCGGGAGATCCATGGTTCAAATCCCGGCTATAGCATTGAAATTTTCAGTCTGACTCTACCTATCCAACTCCTGTCCTACACAAAGCTAGAGCCCGGGAGATCCGTGGTTCAAAACCCGGCTATAGCATTGAATTTTTCAGTCTGACTCTACCTATCCAACTCCTGTCCTACACAAGGCTAGAGCCCGGAAGATCCGTGGTTCAAATCCCAGCTATATCATTGCATTTTTCAGTCTGACTCTACCTATCCAACTCCTGTCCTACACAAGGCTAGAGCCAGGGAGATCCGTGGTTCAAATCCCGGCTATTACACTGAATTTCTCAGTCTAACTCTACCTATCCAACTCCTGTCCTACACAAGGCTAGAGCCCGGAAGATCCGTGGTTCAAATCCCGGCTATATCGTTGCATTTTTCAGTCTGACTCTACATATCCAACTCCTGTCCTACACACGGCTAGAGACCGGGAGATCCGTGGTTCAAATCCCGGCCATGGCATTGAATTTTTCATTCTGACTCTACCTATCCAACTCCTGTCCTACACACGGCTAGAGCCCGGAAGATCCGTGGTTCAAATCCCGGCTATATCGTTGCATTTTTCAGTCTGACTCTACCTATCCAACTCCTGTCCTACACAAGGCTAGAGCCAGGGAGATCCGTGGTTCAAATCCCGGCTATTACACTGAATTTCTCAGTCTAACTCTACCTATCCAACTCCTGTCCTACACAAGGCTAGAGCCCGGAAGATCCGTGGTTCAAATCCCGGCTATATCGTTGCATTTTTCAGTCTGACTCTACCTATCCAACTCCTGTTCTACACAGGGCTAGAGCCGGGGAGATCCGTGGTTCAAATCCCGGCTATTACACTGAATTTCTCAGTCTAACTCTACCTATCCAACTCCTGTCCTACACAAGGCTAGAGCCCGGAAGATCCGTGGTTCAAATCCCGGCTATATCGTTGCATTTTTCAGTCTGACTCTACATATCCAACTCCTGTCCTACACACGGCTAGAGACCGGGAGATCCGTGGTTCAAATCCCGGCCATGGCATTGAATTTTTCATTCTGACTCTACCTATCCAACTCCTGTCCTACACACGGCTAGAGCCCGGAAGATCCGTGGTTCAAATCCCGGCTATATCGTTGCATTTTTCAGTCTGACTCTACATATCCAACTCCTGTCCTACACACGGCTAGAGACCGGGAGATCCGTGGTTCAAATCCCGGCCATGGCATTGAATTTTTCATTCTGACTCTACCTATCCAACTCCTGTCCTACACACGGCTAGAGACCGGGAGATCCGTGGTTCAAATCCCGGCCATGGCATTGAATTTTTCATTCTGACTCCACCTATCCAACTCCTGTCCTACACACGGCTAGAGACCGGGAGATCCGTGGTTCAAATCCCGGCCATGGCATTGAATGTTTCATTCTGACTCTACCTATCCAACTCCTGTCCTACACACGGCTAGAGACCGGGAGATCCGTGGTTCAAATCCCGGCCATGGCATTGAATTTTTCATTCTGACTATCTATCCAGTGATTTTTATGTTTACAACACACCCAACCTCAATCGCGGGGCCGTGCCGTGGCCGAGTGGTCGGACCACTCTCCTCTCACCTAGACTGCCCGGGTTCGATCCTAATTTACCGCATGTGAGATTTGTGGTGGATAAAGAGGCGCAGGGGCGGGTTTTCTCCGGGTTGTCCGGTTTCCCCCGCCATCACATTCCACCAGGGTTCCATCTTCATATATCATCAGTATATCTTCCATGGCCTCCCATGAAGAGGCTCGTACATAGTGAAATGGGGCGATTCATAAACGAATCGTTCACATGAACGACTACAAGAAAAGAATCGTATGAGTCGTGTAACCTTGGCATGAATCGTCGTTCAAAAAGAATCGTATGAGTCGAAAAGAATAGCATGAGTCGTGTCAATCATAGCAGGTATTGCCGTTCAAAAAGAATCGCAGATTTGAAGCATCGTGTTCAGGTTTTGGTATTTGTTTTTCTTTTGCTTCCACCTTTCGAAGTTCCAAACCGAGTTTCTATGAAAACTGCCGAGTGCGCACGATGATGTGTACCAGGATTTATAACCATTTATTTTACTGTGAGAAAATAATTAATAGCACTGAGTCCATGAGGCTAAATATAAGCATATATAACATATAAAGTAAAATATATAAATTATATATGTATATATAAAACAAAATGTATTTTATATATAATATACAATATACATAAGAAAATGTACAATGCCGATCCTTGCCGAAGCTCTCACCAGCGTGTTTACGCTGCAGAGGCATGAATTGTTGTGTACGTGAATATATGTACATAGTATATATATCCTATATATACTATGTACAGCTAAATCGTCGCTACATTAGCAAGATATATAGTTCAGAAACACAATTTTACGACAAATAAAGCATTTATGCTCCAACATAATAGGCATAGAAACATACTATTCTAATGCATTAAAATTACCTCGAATATTCCTGAAGAAAATGATAATATTCTGGTGCTAGCGTTGTCTTATGATGACGTAGGTATTGTTAAAAATCTGATGTGTCCCATTCATATGACTTTCTCCACATCTCTGCGACAAATTATTGTTAAAAATCTGATATGTTCCATTCATATGACTTTCTCTACATCTCTGCGACAAATTATTGTTAAAAATCTGATATGTTCCATTCATATGACTTTCTCCACATCTCTGCGACAAATTATTGTTAAAAATCTGATATGTCCCATTCATATGACTTTCTCTACATCTCTGCGACAAATTATTGTTAAAAATCTGATATGTTCCATTCATATGACTTTCTCTACATCTCTGCGACAAATTATTGTTAAAAATCTGATATGTTCCATTCATATGACTTTCTCCACATCTCTGCGACAAATTATTGTTAAAAATCTGATATGTTCCATTCATATGTCTTTCTCCACATCTCTGCGACAAATTATTGTTAAAAATCTGATATGTTCCATTCATATGTCTTTCTCCACATCTCTGCGACAAATTATTGTTAAAAATCTGATATGTTCCATTCATATGTCTTTCTCTACATCTCTGCGACAAATTATTGTTAAAAATCTGATATGTTCCATTCACATGTCTTTCTCCACATCTCTGCGACAAATTATTGTTAAAAATCTGATATGTCCCATTCACATGACTTTCTCTACATCTCTGCGACAAATTATTGTTAAAAATCTGATATGTCCCATTCATATGACTTTCTCTACATCTCTGCGACAAATTATTGTTAAAAATCTGATATGTTCCATTCACATGACTTTCTCTACATCTCTGCGACAAATTATTTATAAAAATCTGATATGTTCCATTCACATGTCTTTCTCTACATCTCTGCGACAAATTATTGTTAAAAATCTGATATGTTCCATTCACATGTCTTTCTCTACATCTCTGCGACAAATTATTTATAAAAATCTGATATGTTCCATTCACATGTCTTTCTCTACATCTCTGCGACAAATTATTGTTAAAAATCTGATATGTTCCATTCACATGACTTTCTCTACATCTCTGCGACAAATTATTTATAAAAATCTGATATGTTCCATTCACATGTCTTTCTCTACATCTCTGCGACAAATTATTGTTAAAAATCTGATGTGTCCCATTCACATGACTTTCTCTACATCTCTGCGACAAATTATTTATAAAAATCTGATATGTTCCATTCACATGTCTTTCTCTACATCTCTGCGACAAATTATTGTTAAAAATCTGATATGTTCCATTCACATGACTTTCTCTACATCTCTGCGACAAATTATTTATAAAAATCTGATATGTTCCATTCACATGTCTTTCTCTACATCTCTGCGACAAATTATTGTTAAAAATCTGATATGTCCCATTCACATGTCTTTCTCCACATCTCTGCGACAAATTATTGTTAAAAATCTGATATGTTCCATTCACATGTCTTTCTCTACATCTCTGCGACAAATTATTGTTAAAAATCTGATATGTTCCATTCACATGTCTTTCTCTACATCTCTGCGACAAATTATTGTTAAAAATCTGATATGTTCCATTCACATGTCTTTCTCTACATCTCTGCGACAAATTATTGTTAAAAATCTGATATGTTCCACTCACATGTCTTTCTCCACATCTCTGCGACAAATTATTGTTAAAAATCTGATATGTTCCATTCACATGTCTTTCTCTACATCTCTGCGACAAATTATTGTTAAAAATCTGATATGTTCCATTCACATGTCTTTCTCTACATCTCTGCGACAAATTATTGTTAAAAATCTGATATGTCCCATTCACATGTCTTTCTCTACATCTCTGCGACAAATTATTGTTAAAAATCTGATATGTTCCATTCACATGACTTTCTCCACATCTCTGCGACAAATTATTGTTAAAAATCTGATATGTTCCATTCACATGACTTTCTCCACATCTCTGCGACAAATTATTGTTAAAAATCTGATATGTTCCATTCACATGTCTTTCTCTACATCTCTGCGACAAATTATTGTTAAAAATCTGATATGTCCCATTCACATGACTTTCTCCACATCTCTGCGACAAATTATTGTTAAAAATCTGATATGTTCCATTCACATGTCTTTCTCTACATCTCTGCGACAAATTATTGTTAAAAATCTGATATGTTCCATTCACATGACTTTCTCCACATCTCTGCGACAAATTATTGTTAAAAATCTGATATGTTCCATTCACATGTCTTTCTCTACATCTCTGCGACAAATTATTGTTAAAAATCTGATATGTCCCATTCACATGTCTTTCTCTACATCTCTGCGACAAATTATTGTTAAAAATCTGATATGTCCCATTCACATGTCTTTCTCTACATCTCTGCGACAAATTATTGTTAAAAATCTGATATGTTCCATTCACATGACTTTCTCTACATCTCTGCGACAAATTATTGTTAAAAATCTGATATGTTCCATTCACATGACTTTCTCCACATCTCTGCGACAAATTATTGTTAAAAATCTGATATGTTCCATTCACATGTCTTTCTCTACATCTCTGCGACAAATTATTGTTAAAAATCTGATATGTTCCATTCACATGTCTTTCTCTACATCTCTGCGACAAATTATTGTTAAAAATCTGATATGTCCCATTCACATGTCTTTCTCTACATCTCTGCGACAAATTATTGTTAAAAATCTGATATGTTCCATTCACATGTCTTTCTCTACATCTCTGCGACAAATTATTGTTAAAAATCTGATATGTTCCATTCACATGACTTTCTCCACATCTCTGCGACAAATTATTGTTAAAAATCTGATATGTTCCATTCACATGTCTTTCTCTACATCTCTGCGACAAATTATTGTTAAAAATCTGATATGTTCCATTCACATGACTTTCTCCACATCTCTGCGACAAATTATTGTTAAAAATCTGATATGTTCCATTCACATGTCTTTCTCTACATCTCTGCGACAAATTATTGTTAAAAATCTGATATGTTCCATTCACATGACTTTCTCCACATCTCTGCGACAAATTATTTATAAAAATCTGATATGTTCCATTCACATGACTTTCTCCACATCTCTGCGACAAATTATTTATAAAAATCTGATATGTTCCATTCACATGTCTTTCTCTACATCTCTGCGACAAATTATTGTTAAAAATCTGATATACTCCATTCACATGTCTTTCTCTACATCTCTGCGACAAATTATTGTTAAAAATCTGATATGTCCCATTCACATGTCTTTCTCTACATCTCTGCGACAAATTATTGTTAAAAATCTGATATGTCCCATTCACATGACTTTCTCCACATCTCTGCGACAAATTATTGTTAAAAATCTGATATGTCCCATTCACATGTCTTTCTCTACATCTCTGCGACAAATTATTGTTAAAAATCTGATATGTTCCATTCACATGTCTTTCTCTACATCTCTGCGACAAATTATTGTTAAAAATCTGATATGTTCCATTCACATGTCTTTCTCTACATCTCTGCGACAAATTATTGTTAAAAATCTGATATGTCCCATTCACATGTCTTTCTCTACATCTCTGCGACAAATTATTGTTAAAAATCTGATATGTTCCATTCACATGTCTTTCTCTACATCTCTGCGACAAATTATTGTTAAAAATCTGATATGTCCCATTCACATGTCTTTCTCTACATCTCTGCGACAAATTATTGTTAAAAATCTGATATGTTCCATTCACATGACTTTCTCTACATCTCTGCGACAAATTATTGTTAAAAATCTGATATGTTCCATTCACATGTCTTTCTCTACATCTCTGCGACAAATTATTGTTAAAAATCTGATATGTTCCATTCACATGTCTTTCTCTACATCTCTGCGACAAATTATTGTTAAAAATCTGATATGTTCCATTCACATGTCTTTCTCTACATCTCTGCGACAAATTATTGTTAAAAATCTGATATGTCCCATTCACATGACTTTCTCCACATCTCTGCGACAAATTATTGTTAAAAATCTAATATGTTCCATTCACATGTCTTTCTCTACATCTCTGCGACAAATTATTGTTAAAAATCTGATATGTTCCATTCACATGACTTTCTCCACATCTCTGCGACAAATTATTGTTAAAAATCTGATATGTTCCATTCACATGTCTTTCTCTACATCTCTGCGACAAATTATTGTTAAAAATCTGATATGTTCCATTCACATGTCTTTCTCTACATCTCTGCGACAAATTATTGTTAAAAATCTGATATGTTCCATTCACATGTCTTTCTCTACATCTCTGCGACAAATTATTGTTAAAAATCTGATATGTTCCATTCACATGTCTTTCTCTACATCTCTGCGACAAATTATTGTTAAAAATCTGATATGTTCCATTCACATGTCTTTCTCTACATCTCTGCGACAAATTATTGTTAAAAATCTGATATGTTCCATTCACATGTCTTTCTCTACATCTCTGCGACAAATTATTGTTAAAAATCTGATATGTCCCATTCACATGTCTTTCTCTACATCTCTGCGACAAATTATTGTTAAAAATCTGATATGTTCCATTCACATGTCTTTCTCTACATCTCTGCGACAAATTATTGTTAAAAATCTGATATGTTCCATTCACATGACTTTCTCCACATCTCTGCGACAAATTATTGTTAAAAATCTGATATGTTCCATTCACATGTCTTTCTCTACATCTCTGCGACAAATTATTGTTAAAAATCTGATATGTTCCATTCACATGACTTTCTCCACATCTCTGCGACAAATTATTGTTAAAAATCTGATATGTTCCATTCACATGTCTTTCTCTACATCTCTGCGACAAATTATTGTTAAAAATCTGATATGTTCCATTCACATGACTTTCTCCACATCTCTGCGACAAATTATTTATAAAAATCTGATATGTTCCATTCACATGACTTTCTCCACATCTCTGCGACAAATTATTTATAAAAATCTGATATGTTCCATTCACATGTCTTTCTCTACATCTCTGCGACAAATTATTGTTAAAAATCTGATATGTTCCATTCACATGTCTTTCTCTACATCTCTGCGACAAATTATTGTTAAAAATCTGATATGTCCCATTCACATGTCTTTCTCTACATCTCTGCGACAAATTATTGTTAAAAATCTGATATGTCCCATTCACATGACTTTCTCCACATCTCTGCGACAAATTATTGTTAAAAATCTGATATGTCCCATTCACATGTCTTTCTCTACATCTCTGCGACAAATTATTGTTAAAAATCTGATATGTTCCATTCACATGTCTTTCTCTACATCTCTGCGACAAATTATTGTTAAAAATCTGATATGTTCCATTCACATGTCTTTCTCTACATCTCTGCGACAAATTATTGTTAAAAATCTGATATGTCCCATTCACATGTCTTTCTCTACATCTCTGCGACAAAATATTGTTAAAAATCTGATATGTTCCATTCACATGTCTTTCTCTACATCTCTGCGACAAATTATTGTTAAAAATCTGATATGTCCCATTCACATGTCTTTCTCTACATCTCTGCGACAAATTATTGTTAAAAATCTGATATGTTCCATTCACATGACTTTCTCTACATCTCTGCGACAAATTATTGTTAAAAATCTGATATGTTCCATTCACATGTCTTTCTCTACATCTCTGCGACAAATTATTGTTAAAAATCTGATATGTTCCATTCACATGTCTTTCTCTACATCTCTGCGACAAATTATTGTTAAAAATCTGATATGTTCCATTCACATGTCTTTCTCTACATCTCTGCGACAAATTATTGTTAAAAATCTGATATGTTCCATTCACATGTCTTTCTCTACATCTCTGCGACAAATTATTGTTAAAAATCTGATATGTCCCATTCACATGTCTTTCTCTACATCTCTGCGACAAATTATTGTTAAAAATCTGATATGTTCCATTCACATGTCTTTCTCTACATCTCTGCGACAAATTATTGTTAAAAATCTGATATGTTCCATTCACATGTCTTTCTCTACATCTCTGCGACAAATTATTGTTAAAAATCTGATATGTTCCATTCACATGTCTTTCTCTACATCTCTGCGACAAATTATTGTTAAAAATCTGATATGTTCCATTCACATGTCTTTCTCTACATCTCTGCGACAAATTATTGTTAAAAATCTGATATGTTCCATTCACATGTCTTTCTCTACATCTCTGCGACAAATTATTGTTAAAAATCTGATATGTCCCATTCACATGTCTTTCTCTACATCTCTGCGACAAATTATTGTTAAAAATCTGATATGTTCCATTCACATGTCTTTCTCTACATCTCTGCGACAAATTATTGTTAAAAATCTGATATGTTCCATTCACATGACTTTCTCTACATCTCTGCGACAAATTATTTATAAAAATCTGATATGTTCCATTCACATGTCTTTCTCTACATCTCTGCGACAAATTATTGTTAAAAATCTGATGTGTCCCATTCACATGACTTTCTCTACATCTCTGCGACAAATTATTTATAAAAATCTGATATGTTCCATTCACATGTCTTTCTCTACATCTCTGCGACAAATTATTGTTAAAAATCTGATATGTTCCATTCACATGACTTTCTCTACATCTCTGCGACAAATTATTTATAAAAATCTGATATGTTCCATTCACATGTCTTTCTCTACATCTCTGCGACAAATTATTGTTAAAAATCTGATATGTCCCATTCACATGTCTTTCTCCACATCTCTGCGACAAATTATTGTTAAAAATCTGATATGTTCCATTCACATGTCTTTCTCTACATCTCTGCGACAAATTATTGTTAAAAATCTGATATGTTCCATTCACATGTCTTTCTCTACATCTCTGCGACAAATTATTGTTAAAAATCTGATATGTTCCATTCACATGTCTTTCTCTACATCTCTGCGACAAATTATTGTTAAAAATCTGATATGTTCCATTCACATGTCTTTCTCCACATCTCTGCGACAAATTATTGTTAAAAATCTGATATGTTCCATTCACATGTCTTTCTCTACATCTCTGCGACAAATTATTGTTAAAAATCTGATATGTTCCATTCACATGTCTTTCTCTACATCTCTGCGACAAATTATTGTTAAAAATCTGATATGTCCCATTCACATGTCTTTCTCTACATCTCTGCGACAAATTATTGTTAAAAATCTGATATGTTCCATTCTCATGTCTTTCTCTACATCTCTGCGACAAATTATTGTTAAAAATCTGATATGTTCCATTCACATGACTTTCTCTACATCTCTGCGACAAATTATTTATAAAAATCTGATATGTTCCATTCACATGTCTTTCTCTACATCTCTGCGACAAATTATTGTTAAAAATCTGATGTGTCCCATTCACATGACTTTCTCTACATCTCTGCGACAAATTATTTATAAAAATCTGATATGTTCCATTCACATGTCTTTCTCTACATCTCTGCGACAAATTATTGTTAAAAATCTGATATGTTCCATTCACATGACTTTCTCTACATCTCTGCGACAAATTATTTATAAAAATCTGATATGTTCCATTCACATGTCTTTCTCTACATCTCTGCGACAAATTATTGTTAAAAATCTGATATGTCCCATTCACATGTCTTTCTCCACATCTCTGCGACAAATTATTGTTAAAAATCTGATATGTTCCATTCACATGTCTTTCTCTACATCTCTGCGACAAATTATTGTTAAAAATCTGATATGTTCCATTCACATGTCTTTCTCTACATCTCTGCGACAAATTATTGTTAAAAATCTGATATGTTCCATTCACATGTCTTTCTCTACATCTCTGCGACAAATTATTGTTAAAAATCTGATATGTTCCATTCACATGTCTTTCTCCACATCTCTGCGACAAATTATTGTTAAAAATCTGATATGTTCCATTCACATGTCTTTCTCTACATCTCTGCGACAAATTATTGTTAAAAATCTGATATGTTCCATTCACATGTCTTTCTCTACATCTCTGCGACAAATTATTGTTAAAAATCTGATATGTCCCATTCACATGTCTTTCTCTACATCTCTGCGACAAATTATTGTTAAAAATCTGATATGTCCCATTCACATGACTTTCTCCACATCTCTGCGACAAATTATTGTTAAAAATCTGATATGTTCCATTCATATGTCTTTCTCTACATCTCTGCGACAAATTATTGTTAAAAATCTGATATGTTCCATTCACATGACTTTCTCCACATCTCTGCGACAAATTATTGTTAAAAATCTGATATGTTCCATTCACATGTCTTTCTCTACATCTCTGCGACAAATTATTGTTAAAAATCTGATATGTCCCATTCACATGTCTTTCTCTACATCTCTGCGACAAATTATTGTTAAAAATCTGATATGTCCCATTCACATGTCTTTCTCTACATCTCTGCGACAAATTATTGTTAAAAATCTGATATGTTCCATTCACATGACTTTCTCTACATCTCTGCGACAAATTATTGTTAAAAATCTGATATGTTCCATTCACATGACTTTCTCCACATCTCTGCGACAAATTATTGTTAAAAATCTGATATGTTCCATTCACATGTCTTTCTCTACATCTCTGCGACAAATTATTGTTAAAAATCTGATATGTTCCATTCACATGTCTTTCTCTACATCTCTGCGACAAATTATTGTTAAAAATCTGATATGTCCCATTCACATGTCTTTCTCTACATCTCTGCGACAAATTATTGTTAAAAATCTGATATGTTCCATTCACATGTCTTTCTCTACATCTCTGCGACAAATTATTGTTAAAAATCTGATATGTTCCATTCACATGACTTTCTCCACATCTCTGCGACAAATTATTGTTAAAAATCTGATATGTTCCATTCACATGTCTTTCTCTACATCTCTGCGACAAATTATTGTTAAAAATCTGATATGTTCCATTCACATGACTTTCTCCACATCTCTGCGACAAATTATTGTTAAAAATCTGATATGTTCCATTCACATGTCTTTCTCTACATCTCTGCGACAAATTATTGTTAAAAATCTGATATGTTCCATTCACATGACTTTCTCCACATCTCTGCGACAAATTATTTATAAAAATCTGATATGTTCCATTCACATGACTTTCTCCACATCTCTGCGACAAATTATTTATAAAAATCTGATATGTTCCATTCACATGTCTTTCTCTACATCTCTGCGACAAATTATTGTTAAAAATCTGATATGTTCCATTCACATGTCTTTCTCTACATCTCTGCGACAAATTATTGTTAAAAATCTGATATGTCCCATTCACATGTCTTTCTCTACATCTCTGCGACAAATTATTGTTAAAAATCTGATATGTCCCATTCACATGACTTTCTCCACATCTCTGCGACAAATTATTGTTAAAAATCTGATATGTCCCATTCACATGTCTTTCTCTACATCTCTGCGACAAATTATTGTTAAAAATCTGATATGTTCCATTCACATGTCTTTCTCTACATCTCTGCGACAAATTATTGTTAAAAATCTGATATGTTCCATTCACATGTCTTTCTCTACATCTCTGCGACAAATTATTGTTAAAAATCTGATATGTCCCATTCACATGTCTTTCTCTACATCTCTGCGACAAATTATTGTTAAAAATCTGATATGTTCCATTCACATGTCTTTCTCTACATCTCTGCGACAAATTATTGTTAAAAATCTGATATGTCCCATTCACATGTCTTTCTCTACATCTCTGCGACAAATTATTGTTAAAAATCTGATATGTTCCATTCACATGACTTTCTCTACATCTCTGCGACAAATTATTGTTAAAAATCTGATATGTTCCATTCACATGTCTTTCTCTACATCTCTGCGACAAATTATTGTTAAAAATCTGATATGTTCCATTCACATGTCTTTCTCTACATCTCTGCGACAAATTATTGTTAAAAATCTGATATGTTCCATTCACATGTCTTTCTCTACATCTCTGCGACAAATTATTGTTAAAAATCTGATATGTCCCATTCACATGACTTTCTCCACATCTCTGCGACAAATTATTGTTAAAAATCTAATATGTTCCATTCACATGTCTTTCTCTACATCTCTGCGACAAATTATTGTTAAAAATCTGATATGTTCCATTCACATGACTTTCTCCACATCTCTGCGACAAATTATTGTTAAAAATCTGATATGTTCCATTCACATGTCTTTCTCTACATCTCTGCGACAAATTATTGTTAAAAATCTGATATGTTCCATTCACATGTCTTTCTCTACATCTCTGCGACAAATTATTGTTAAAAATCTGATATGTTCCATTCACATGTCTTTCTCTACATCTCTGCGACAAATTATTGTTAAAAATCTGATATGTTCCATTCACATGTCTTTCTCTACATCTCTGCGACAAATTATTGTTAAAAATCTGATATGTTCCATTCACATGTCTTTCTCTACATCTCTGCGACAAATTATTGTTAAAAATCTGATATGTTCCATTCACATGTCTTTCTCTACATCTCTGCGACAAATTATTGTTAAAAATCTGATATGTCCCATTCACATGTCTTTCTCTACATCTCTGCGACAAATTATTGTTAAAAATCTGATATGTTCCATTCACATGTCTTTCTCTACATCTCTGCGACAAATTATTGTTAAAAATCTGATATGTTCCATTCACATGACTTTCTCCACATCTCTGCGACAAATTATTGTTAAAAATCTGATATGTTCCATTCACATGTCTTTCTCTACATCTCTGCGACAAATTATTGTTAAAAATCTGATATGTTCCATTCACATGACTTTCTCCACATCTCTGCGACAAATTATTGTTAAAAATCTGATATGTTCCATTCACATGTCTTTCTCTACATCTCTGCGACAAATTATTGTTAAAAATCTGATATGTTCCATTCACATGACTTTCTCCACATCTCTGCGACAAATTATTTATAAAAATCTGATATGTTCCATTCACATGACTTTCTCCACATCTCTGCGACAAATTATTTATAAAAATCTGATATGTTCCATTCACATGTCTTTCTCTACATCTCTGCGACAAATTATTGTTAAAAATCTGATATGTTCCATTCACATGTCTTTCTCTACATCTCTGCGACAAATTATTGTTAAAAATCTGATATGTCCCATTCACATGTCTTTCTCTACATCTCTGCGACAAATTATTGTTAAAAATCTGATATGTCCCATTCACATGACTTTCTCCACATCTCTGCGACAAATTATTGTTAAAAATCTGATATGTCCCATTCACATGTCTTTCTCTACATCTCTGCGACAAATTATTGTTAAAAATCTGATATGTTCCATTCACATGTCTTTCTCTACATCTCTGCGACAAATTATTGTTAAAAATCTGATATGTTCCATTCACATGTCTTTCTCTACATCTCTGCGACAAATTATTGTTAAAAATCTGATATGTCCCATTCACATGTCTTTCTCTACATCTCTGCGACAAATTATTGTTAAAAATCTGATATGTTCCATTCACATGTCTTTCTCTACATCTCTGCGACAAATTATTGTTAAAAATCTGATATGTCCCATTCACATGTCTTTCTCTACATCTCTGCGACAAATTATTGTTAAAAATCTGATATGTTCCATTCACATGACTTTCTCTACATCTCTGCGACAAATTATTGTTAAAAATCTGATATGTTCCATTCACATGTCTTTCTCTACATCTCTGCGACAAATTATTGTTAAAAATCTGATATGTTCCATTCACATGTCTTTCTCTACATCTCTGCGACAAATTATTGTTAAAAATCTGATATGTTCCATTCACATGTCTTTCTCTACATCTCTGCGACAAATTATTGTTAAAAATCTGATATGTTCCATTCACATGTCTTTCTCTACATCTCTGCGACAAATTATTGTTAAAAATCTGATATGTCCCATTCACATGTCTTTCTCTACATCTCTGCGACAAATTATTGTTAAAAATCTGATATGTTCCATTCACATGTCTTTCTCTACATCTCTGCGACAAATTATTGTTAAAAATCTGATATGTTCCATTCACATGTCTTTCTCTACATCTCTGCGACAAATTATTGTTAAAAATCTGATATGTTCCATTCACATGTCTTTCTCTACATCTCTGCGACAAATTATTGTTAAAAATCTGATATGTTCCATTCACATGTCTTTCTCTACATCTCTGCGACAAATTATTGTTAAAAATCTGATATGTTCCATTCACATGTCTTTCTCTACATCTCTGCGACAAATTATTGTTAAAAATCTGATATGTCCCATTCACATGTCTTTCTCTACATCTCTGCGACAAATTATTGTTAAAAATCTGATATGTTCCATTCACATGTCTTTCTCTACATCTCTGCGACAAATTATTGTTAAAAATCTGATATGTTCCATTCACATGTCTTTCTCTACATCTCTGCGACAAATTATTGTTAAAAATCTGATATGTTCCATTCACATGTCTTTCTCTACATCTCTGCGACAAATTATTGTTAAAAATCTGATATGTTCCATTCACATGTCTTTCTCTACATCTCTGCGACAAATTATTGTTAAAAATCTGATATGTTCCATTCACATGTCTTTCTCTACATCTCTGCGACAAATTATTGTTAAAAATCTGATATGTCCCATTCACATGTCTTTCTCTACATCTCTGCGACAAATTATTGTTAAAAATCTGATATGTTCCATTCACATGTCTTTCTCTACATCTCTGCGACAAATTATTGTTAAAAATCTGATATGTTCCATTCACATGTCTTTCTCTACATCTCTGCGACAAATTATTGTTAAAAATCTGATATGTTCCATTCACATGTCTTTCTCTACATCTCTGCGACAAATTATTGTTAAAAATCTGATATGTCCCATTCACATGTCTTTCTCTACATCTCTGCGACAAATTATTGTTAAAAATCTGATATGTCCCATTCACATGTCTTTCTCTACATCTCTGCGACAAATTATTGTTAAAAATCTGATATGTTCCATTCACATGTCTTTCTCTACATCTCTGCGACAAATTATTGTTAAAAATCTGATATGTTCCATTCACATGTCTTTCTCTACATCTCTGCGACAAATTATTGTTAAAAATCTGATATGTTCCATTCACATGTCTTTCTCTACATCTCTGCGACAAATTATTGTTAAAAATCTGATATGTCCCATTCACATGTCTTTCTCTACATCTCTGCGACAAATTATTGTTAAAAATCTGATATGTCCCATTCACATGTCTTTCTCTACATCTCTGCGACAAATTATTGTTAAAAATCTGATATGTTCCATTCACATGTCTTTCTCTACATCTCTGCGACAAATTATTGTTAAAAATCTGATATGTTCCATTCACATGTCTTTCTCTACATCTCTGCGACAAATTATTGTTAAAAATCTGATATGTTCCATTCACATGTCTTTCTCTACATCTCTGCGACAAATTATTGTTAAAAATCTGATATGTTCCATTCACATGTCTTTCTCTACATCTCTGCGACAAATTATTGTTAAAAATCTGATATGTTCCATTCACATGTCTTTCTCTACATCTCTGCGACAAATTATTGTTAAAAATCTGATATGTTCCATTCACATGACTTTCTCCACATCTCTGCGACAAATTATTGTTAAAAAGCTTATGCTTCTATTTACTTCATGCTAATCGAGAAAAAATTAGCACAAATAGTCTTATTACTTGCTTCCTTATAAGTAGAAGTGAAACAAGGGAGTACCATAGGTTAAAGTGATAGTCAAAAGCTGGTTGCTAAGTGACTGGAGTTTCTTTGTTTGTATGGACAGCAGTTGACAAATTCTTATATGAGAAAAATATAAGTTTTTTAAAGGTGAAATCAAAAACAAGGAATAACTCCACGAAAAAAATGTATTTAACATAAACTGTGTATTTTAACGTACTCTACAGTTTTAGTGCTGTAAGTTTTTGTCCATCTCTTATTGTTTAGCAGTTATGCAAAATTGCGTAAAATTCATCCAGGATAAAGTAGTCTTCAGAGGCTATTCCCGGAAAATTGAAGATATACATGTTATTTGTCAGGAAAATATCTTCAATATACGATATTTTAGTCAACATTGTTAGATCCATTTTTTAAAAAATCAAAATGTTCGAAAAAGGTTCCATGTAAAGGGTAGTTGGGGGTGGGGGATTTTTCTCAAAATATTCGTGTTGTATCCCTGAGAGATACTAAACTTAAATACCAAGTTTGGTATTTTACCGACTTTTCGTGTTTTGAGTTATCCTATTTATAGACACACACATGGCTCTTTTTCTAAAATTATTTTTTTGGATACAGGGGACCCTAAAACATATATTTCCGGTGAATTTTTGTGCGGAGTGTAATACCTTCTCTATACACTATGTAGTACGTGTAGAGAAAGTAAAAATTATATGACTTAGTGGCCCGCAGCCGCGACAGTGATGAATAATACTTACTCTGCGTATTAACATTACACAAATACCGTCATGTAGTCGAAGTTTAGGTGTCAATTTTAAGCTTAAAGAACCTTCTTTTTTTTTTTTTTTTTTTCGAGTAATGAAGGACATTTTACCAAATGTGTTTGCATTAGACGGAAAAGAGTAGGACGTTAATGTATGAATTACTGTTTTAATGTTAAAGGAAGTTACCTGTGACTATCATTTCTGTGTATAATATGTCAAACTTAGAGAAGGCATGGTGAAGATTAATGAGTCGTGAACGAATCGTATGAATTGATTCATTTTGCATGAACGAATCGTATGAATTGATTCATTTTGCATGAACGAATCGTATGAATTGATTCATTTTGCATGAACGAATCATATGAATTGATTATTGAAAATGAATCGCTCGACCCAAGACTAGTATCTAAAGGAGAAGGAAAGAAGATCGGGCCTTGTTATTATGTATAGGCCTACTGTAACCATGTTTATTATACAGGCGTTGGAATATTATGTTTGTGATAATGAAGTTAAGTTAATGGAATTGTGGAACCTACTTACACCGATCTTGCTTTTAGCGACTCGCAAATGAAGTCAAAGCTTATCCCGTCTACTTGAGTGCGGGGTTGGAATAACTAAAAGGAGTTGGAAGAGGGAATGAGAAGGAAAAGCATGGATTATGTGTGCCTTGTTTGACACAGGGATATAGCCTATGGGAGCGCGCGAGATTAATCCCTGCTATTAAAAGCTGATGGGCACAGGAGTAATCACTCACTGCTCCCTGGTGGTGTAGTCAGGAATTACTTACATTTTGTCAATGGGGTGTCATCAGCAGTCGGTATAGATGAGAAAGGTTTTCTCCGCAACTTGCGAGGGGAGAACTATGTACTAGAGGGTGGTACAACTTTGAACTACGTCCTATGTAACTTGAAAAGCACACTGATGTCTTCAGCTTTCTTCCATAAGTACTCCACTTATTGGTGCATACCAACCTTTCAGAAAAAAAAATACGATGTCTTACATTCACATGACTTTCTCTACATCTCTGCAACAAATATTATTAAAAAGCTTATGCTTCTATTTACTTAATACTAATCGTGAAAAAAATTAACAGAAATAGTGGTTTACTTGCTTCCTTGTAAATAGACGGGAAATAAGGGAGTAGCATAGGTTAAAGTGATAGTCAAAAGCTGGTTGCTGAATTTCCTTTGTTTGTATTGAAGGAGTTGACAAATTCCTGTTTGAGAAACGTATATTTTTTAAAGATGAAGCCGATAACAAGGAATGTCTCAAAAACTATCAACTACACGAATCATGTGGTTTAACGTGCTTTACATTTTTTGTATATCTCTTACGGTTTACCAGTTACACACAATTCCGTACAATTCATCCATAATAAAGTAGTCTTCAGAGGTTCTTCCCAGAAAATTCAAGATATACATTATTATTTGTCAGGTATATATATTTAATATATGATATTTTAATCAAAATCGTTAGAACCAATTTTTAGAAAATTAAATTTTCGAAAATTTTTCCATGTGAGGGGTAGTTGGGTGTGGGGATCTTCGTGTCGCATCCTTGTAAGATACTGAACTTAAATACCAAGTTTGGTATTTAACGGTCTTTTCGTTTTTGAGCTATGCTGCACACACACACACACACACACACACACACACACACACACACACACGGACATTGGATTCGGGTGGTCTCAAAACATATATTTCCGTTGAAATCTCAGTATCGAATTTTTGGGTGCAATGCAATGCCTTCTCTATACATATGTACATAGTACGTATAGAGAAAGTAAAAATACTTCATTTAGGGTTGCCAACTTTAACTGTAGCCAAAACCAGACAACTCAAAAAAGGTTAGTTATTACTTTCTCTTCACGTACTACGTATGTACGTAGTGTATGGAGAAGGTATTGTAAGGCACCGAAAAATTCAATACCGAGATTCCACCTGAAATGTCTTGTGAGACACCCAGAATCAAAAAAAAAAAAAGAAAAAAAAATCAATAAAAAATAAAAAAATATATAAAAATGTCCGTGTGCGAGTCTGTCAATGCATAGCTCAAAAACGATAGGTCCGTTAAAAACCAAACTTGGTATTTAAGTTCAGTATCTTCCAAGGACGCGATACGAAGATTTTCAAGAAAATCCCCCACTCCCAACTACCCTTCATAATTTCGAACATTTTGATTTTCTAAAAAATGGCTCTAACGACTTTGATTAAAATATTGTACATTAAAGACATTTACCTGACAAATAAAATGTATATGTTGAATTTTCTGGGAATAGCCTCTCAAGACTACTTTATTCTGGAGGAATTTTACGGATTTTTGCATAACTGCTAAACTGTAAGAGATGTACAAAAACTTACCACACAAAAAATGTAGACATTAAAACACACAATTTATGTGATATACATATTTTTCGTGGAGTTGATCGTTTTTGAGATATTCCTTGTTATTCGTTTCAGCTTTAAAGAACATGCTTTTCTCATACAGGGATTTGTCAACTCCTGTCCGTACAAACAAAGGCACTTCAGCCACATAGCAACCAGCTTTTGACTATCACTTTAACCTATGCTACTCCCTTATTTCGCTTCTATTTACAAGGAAGCAAGTAATAAGACTATTTCTGCTAATTTTTTCTCGATTAGCATGAAGTAAATAGAAGAATAAGCTTTTTAGCAATAATTTGTGACAGAGATGTAAAGAAAGTCATGTAAATGGAACACATCAATTTTTGAGATAGTTTTCAATATTTATAGACATATTAGAGATAGATTGTTTTACCTATTTCATGGAGTTCAGTCTGTGATATTCAGTTGTTGCCTTGTTTAGCATCAGTGTTGACAACATGATGACTTACTTGTACCAAACGACAACAACGGAGGCAGCGAAAATAATAAAGGTATTAAAATACTATAACAAAATTTAAATACATTATTAACCTACATAAGGTTGAGACTGTACATGTCTTGTCACGGGGCACAGAGTTTTCAGAAGGGAAAGATAAATGGGAAGGGAAGAAAGATTTAAACACGTATAAGTAGCCGAGTTGTCACGAGCTGGTAGCACCGTACCGTTAGGGTGAGAGTACACTGCCCGAGGGGAACATAACGGGAAAAGAGAAAACAATGCTGCCACTGGTCAGGCGACACTTTTTGGGGCACTTGGCGTAGAACATCGGCAGAACAAAGATGTGATATTTGGGTTCCGTGGTGGAGCTGAAAAGACTGCCTTTAGTTGTGAGGGAAATAGTTATTTTAATACAGACCAGGGTACGCAATAAATCACTGCATCAAAAGTAATAAGTAACAATAGCCGCGGTCGGGTAAAGCATAGTTTAACAGGAGAACATTTAAGAGGAATGCGTGTGTGTACTTGACGGCGATAAAAAGGCCGAACTAACTCAATAAAGCACTTGTGTCGTACAACACCCTGAAAAGAGTTTCTATGCTAGTAAAAATCGTGAGATAAGGCACTCTCAAATTCACACCTTTCCTAATAGCCAAAACCTGCACGCGGGATACGAGCCCTTAACCCCGTTACCGCCCCAAAGTTTGATGAGACTGTGATCTTAATTGTACAGTTATTGCAATCTGAAATAGTTATTCCTTAGGTAAAAGAACTGGGAACAGAAGTATTGATTATATCATCTATTAATGTCAAATGTTTTAAAAGCTGGTGGATGAAATCCGATTCTATGCATAGCCAGGAGTTTACAACCTTCCGTGTGAGAAAAGTTAAAGTATTTTACATCTGAAACAAATAACAAGGAATATCTCAGAAATAGTCAATTCCACGAAAAAAACAAAAACAAACTATATGACATAGATTGAGTGTTTTAACTTGATCTACATTTTTGTATAGTAAGTCTCTCTCTCTCTCTCTCTCTCTCTCTCTCTCTCTCTTAGCTTACTAGCTACGCAAAATTCAGCAAAATGCATTCAGAATAAAGAGGTCTTTAGAGGCTATTCCCAGAACATTCAAGATATACATTTTATTTGGCATGCAAATATCTTTAATATATTTTTAAGAAAATCAACATTTTCGAATTTTTTTTCTATGTAAAGAGTATTTTGGAGTGGGGGATGTTTGTGTCGCATCCCTGGAAGATACTAAACTTAAATACCAAGTTTGGTATTTTACTGACTTTTCGTTTTTGAGTTATCGTGTGCACAGGTACACGGACCTTATTCTGATAACTTTTTTTTTGGATACAGGGGATCCTAAGACGTGTATTTCCGGGGAAATCTTTGTATCGAATTTTTGGGTGGAGTGCAATACCTTATCTATACACTATGTACATAGTACGTGTAGAGAAAGTAAAAATTGATTAACCTAATGCTCTATACCTACAGTGATACGAGTTGTTTCACAAGTCAAAGCCCCCGAATGACCATTCAAGTTGAAGGGGGCTATACAAATAAAACAATTAGAATAAAAAAAATTGTAATATTAAAATAATTGTCAATTAAAGCAGAAAGTTTTTGTTTTAACGCAGTTTGTTCATAATGTAAAGACAATATGTACTCCATCCATAAATTCAAAACTGAAATTTCATCGGAAATATATTTTGAAATACCCTGAATCCAAAAAAACTATTTTTAGAAAAAGTTGGGTGTGTGTGTGTGTGTGTGTGTGTGTGTGTGTGTGTGTGTGTCTGTCGGTTTCTGGGCAGCATAGCTGAAAAACGAACAGACCGTTAAAGACCAAAGTTGGTATTTAAGTTCAGATTTTCCAAGGATGCGACACGACGATTTAAAAAGAATCCCTCCCAGCCCAACTATCCTTTACATGGAAAAGAAAATTGTATATTTTTGATTTCCCCAAAAATAGCCCTTTAATATCGTGTATTAAATAAAATGTATATCTTGAAATTTCTGGATTACTTTTGCATAACTGGTGAACTATACAGGTTATGCAAATTCTTGCTCCACAGAAAATGTACACCTCGTTAAAACAAACAATTTATGTCTCATGCATCTTTTCGTGAAGTTGACCATTTTTGAGATATTCCTTGTTATTCGTTTCAGTTTTAAAATACTCTCAAGTTTTGTGGTACGGGAACTTGTCAACTCCTGGCCATGCAAAGAAACGTGTTGCAATTCCATAGCAACCACATTTTAAAACATTTGACTGTCGGTTTAGTCTAGTGTATTTCCTTCTACTTACAAGGAACTAAGCAATAAGACAGTTTCTGGTAATGTTTGTCTCGAACATCATCAAGTAGGTACATAAGATTTGTTATTTTAATAATAATTCGTTACAGAGATGTAGAGAAAGTAATGTGAATGAAGCGTATCAGAGTTTTTGAACTTGGTGTGATGAGCACAACTCAGAAACGTAAAGTACGTGAAATACCAAACTTTGTATTTACATTGAAGGATGCGATACGAAGATTCTAAGGAAAATCCCTCCATACTATCCTTTACGTTTAGAACACTCTTACTTTCTCAAAGGTAGCTAACGATTTTCATTAAAATACCATATGTTTAAGATATTAAGGCTAGGGATAGGGTCTTGTGGACCGCTAGCGGGACAGAATCGCAGCATGGTATATAGTTGTGATGTGTTGTGTGTACTAATAGAAGGCAGTGGTAGACTGTGATGTGTTGTGTGTACTAATAGAACACAATGGTAGACTGTGATGTGTTGTGTGTACTAATAGAAGGCTGTGGTAGACTGTGATGTGTTGTGTGTACTAATAGAAGGCTGTGGTAGACTGTGATGTGTTGTGTGTACTAATAGAAGGCTGTGGTAGACTGTGATGTGTTGTGTGTACTAATAGAAGGCTGTGGTAGACTGTGATGTGTTGTGTATACTAATAGAAGGCTGTGGTAGAC
Organism: Hymenopus coronatus; assembly: GCA_030762935.1. Classification (NCBI taxonomy): domain Eukaryota; kingdom Metazoa; phylum Arthropoda; class Insecta; order Mantodea; family Hymenopodidae; genus Hymenopus; species Hymenopus coronatus. The sequence continues at coordinate 83,091,147 of CM060885.1, forward strand.
TGTGATGTGTTGTGTGTACTAATAGAAGGCTGTGGTAGACTGTGATGTGTTGTGTATACTAATAGAAGGCTGTGGTAGACTGTGATGTGTTGTGTGTACTAATAGAAGGCTGTGGTAGACTGTGATGTGTTGTGTGTACTAATAGAAGGCTGTGGTAGACTGTGATGTGTTGTGTATACTAATAGAAGGCAGTGGTAGACTGTGATGTGTTGTGTGTACTAATAGAAGACTGTGGTAGACTGTGATGTGTTGTGTATACTAATAGAAGGCTGTGGTAGACTGTGATGTGTTGTGTATACTAATAGAAGGCAGTGGTAGACTGTGATGTGTTGTGTGTACTAATAGAAGACTGTGGTAGACTGTGATGTGTTGTGTGTACTAATAGAAGATTGTGATGTTTTCACTAGCAGTGTGAGGTAAACATAAATATCACTGATTTACGACAACTATCAATTTTAATATTTACCTAAGTCCCGGGCCTCTCAATGAAAACAGCACTTAATTTTTTTTTTTATTTCTGAACATAATCTCCAGAAAGGCTAATACATTTATCACATCAGTGTTCTAATGTAATTAAACCGTCTCTGTAGTGTGATTTATCAAGGTCCTCAAAATAGCTGTATACAGCACCAATGACCTCCTCGCTGCTGTGACATCTTCGTCCTCCAAGCAATTTTTTGAGGTTTCGGAACCGGTGGTGGTCACTGGGTGCTGGATCTGGTGAATAGGCTGGATGTTCAACAATTCCAACTTTAGTTCGCACATTTTCCCATTGCAATGACTGAACGATGGGCCGGAGCATTGTCGTGATGAAACAAGATTTCTTTTTGGGCCAAATGAAGTTTTTTCCTTTTCACCTCATCACTCAAATGTTGCAGTAAGCTTGTGTAGTAGTCACCAGTGATACTTTTACCATTTTCCAAGTAATCAAAAATGTTCCCTGTGCATCCCAGAAAACACTCGCCATAACCTTGTTAGCTGACAAAATTGACTTTGCCTTTTTGGAATTGGTTCACCTGGCGCAATCCACTGTTTTGACTGTGATTTACTTTCTGGAGTGTAGTGATGTATCCAAGTTTCATCCATGGTAATAAACCGTCTCAAAAATGCACTGGGATTTTAGAGCTCCACATTGTTAACAGAAACAAGTTTTTCTTTGCAACTTTTGATCAGGTGTCAACAAACGTGGCATCCATCTTGCACAGACCTTGTGAAAGCCCAAAACATTACTTAAAATATTACCTACACGTTCTTTCGATATGTTTACAGCCTCTGCTATCTGAAACAACTTTAATCTGCCCTCTTCCAGTACTAAACGATACATTTTTTCAATGATCTCTGGAGTTGTCACTTCTACAGGGCGTCTAGAGCGAGGCTCATCACTAGTGCTCGTACGTCCCATTTTAAACTCTGCAACCCACCTTTTAATCATTGAATATGAAGGGGCAGAGTCTTTCAATGCACTATCCATTTCTTCCTTGATTTCTTTAGGCGTTAAGCTTTTCAAATGGAAGTATTTAATGACTGTTCGTTTTTCCAAATCCTCCATTTTCGTGAGAACTCTAAAGTTGTCTTGTTTAAAATGCTGTCATTGGAAAACTAAACAAGCTATTTAGCTGTAACTATGGATACAAGCTAGTCTGGAGTTAAACTATACGATGCTACAGTCTAAGTGGTCTAGTGGCGTCATATCTGTGTGAGGCTCGGGACTTATCAGCCGACCCTAGTGGCGTCATATCTGTGTGAGGCCCGGGACTTATCAGCCGACCCTAGTGGCGTCATATCTGTGTGAGGCCCGGGACTTATCAGCCGACCCTAGTGGCGCCATATCTGTGTGAGGCCCGGGACTTATCGGCCGACCCTAGTGGCGTCATATCTGTGTGAGGCCCGGGACTTATCAGCCGACCCTAGTGGCGTCATATCTGTGTGAAGCCCGGGACTTATCAGCCGACCCTAGTGCACCATATCTGTGTGAGGCCCGGGACTTATCAGCCGACCCTAGTGGCGTCATATCTGTGTGAGGCCCGGGACTTATCAGCCGACCCTAGTGGCGCCATATCTGTATGAGGCCCGGGACTTATCAGCCGACCCTAGTGGCGCCATATCTGTGTGAGGCCCGGGACTTATCAGCCGACCCTAGTGGCGCCATATCTGTGTGAGGCCCGGGACTTAACAGCCGACCCTAGTGGCGTCATATCTGTGTGAGGCCCGAGACTTATCAGCCGACCCTAGTGGCGCCATATCTGTGTGAGGCCCGGGATTTATCGGCCGACCCTCGTACATTCAATTGCTGTTGTGCAACAATTCATCATTATCATTGTCTCTCAAGATACATGGGGTAGTTTAGGGTCCGACTCAGGTCCAACGGACAGTATTAACTTCGGTACGTATTGCACCCTAACGGCGGTGTGAAGAATCACTCTGAAGCTGTTACGCACGATGACTGCCGACACAAGCAGTTGGCAGTGTTCCTATTCTTGCTGGAATTTCACCAGGTGATGACGGGAATGTGGGGTTTGCAGGATGACGGGTGAGAATGAGGCTGGGGAGTGACAGGAGGAGGCAAGTTGTGCTCCTCAACGGTTGCCAGTCTTGGTGCAACGGCCCTTGTGCACCGCTGGTGTAATTAGTTTACAAAATATTTATCTTGGGGTTGACATTTTGAAGTCCAAGCAACTATTGAAGGATTGAAAGGAGCTTAGCCGTAGCAGCTGTTGGAGGTGTTCCTTCGTTACCGGGGATGTCCGCAAGCCATGCGGGGAAGCCGGCATCGCCTGAAGCGGCGGTTTGTGAGATTGTAATCCCCAAGAGACCTAACGAGGGCGCTTAGATGGAAGGGCAAACAGTCTTTGAATTTAACTGCGCGGCGCCTAATCTCGTCCTCCGCAGGAGTCTCGTTGGAAATCCTCGAGGCGCAGAATAGATGCCCCGAAGGCATAGTAGACTGGAGTCTGCCGCCATGCCCCAGATCTCGCAAGCGTAGATTAACAAGGGAACTATGAGAGCCCTCAACAGGCGCATATTAAGGGCAACCGGCATTGGGTACAAGGAGGTCAGTGCCCCGACAACTCAGTTCCCTGGTGTGCTCCCCAAAAGTGACGTCCTTATCAAGCTTCACCCCTCGTCCATTCAATCCTTGGTCTGAGGTACGTGAATGAAGGGAAGTGACGCTTGATGAAGAGGATAGCGCGGCTGTTCTCCGAGTTGATGGACAACCGCACCACTCTTGGAGGAGGCGGAGGTGTTTCAGTATATTGAGCTATGTTGACGAGCTGCTCTGTTGGAAGGTCGGCCACGTGGGGGGATAGTACAGAGCCTTCGGGGACTCCGCTCCTTATTGCCCTTTGTGTCCCGCAACTGAAACTACAAATGAATAGTGAAGCTGTTATGGTAACTTGTTGATCTTTGTGTTACACGTTGGCTGCGTTCGTTGCCATTATTTGTGCATTTGAACAGTGAATTGAACGTCTGAAGACGTGGCAGTAATCATTATACGCATGTTGATGTAAAAATTGCCTTGGATTTGCTAAGTGTGCGAAATAACGAAGTAATGGTGGGACTTTCCTCTCTAAGCAATTGTTCACACGAGTTTTTTACTTTCTCTACACGTACTATGTACATAGTGTATAGAGAAGGTATTGTATTGCACCCAAAAACTCCATACCGAGATTTCACCGGTATATATGTTTTGAGATCCTTACATCCAAAAAAAAAATGTTTAGAAAAGTCTGTGTATGTGTGCGTCTGTGGGCAGTATAGCTCAGAATTGAAAACACCGTTAAATACCACCTTAACTTGGTATTTAAGTTTGGTATCGTCCAAGGATACGACAAGAAGATTTTCAAAAAAGTCCCTCCAAGCTACCCTTTACATGGAAAATATTTCCAAAATTTTGATTTCCTTAAAATGGCTCTAACAATTTTGATTAAAATATCGCATATTTTAGATATTTACCTGATAAATAAAATTTATATTTTGAATTTTCTGGGAATGGCCTCGGAAGACTACATTATTCTGGATGAGTTTTGCATAACTGCTAAACCGTAAGAGATGGACGAAAAATTAAAACACAAAAAATGTAGAGCACGTTAAAACACACAATTTATGTTACATAATTACTTTCTCTATACGAACTATGTACATAGTGTATAGAGAAGGTATTGCATTGCACCCAAAAATTCGATACCGAGATTTCACCGAAAATACATGTTTTGAGACTCCCTGAATACAAAAAAAGCATTTTTAGAAAAATGTCTGTCTGTATGTATGTGTGTGAGTGTGTCTGTGGGCAGCATAGCTCAAAAACGGAAAGACCGTTAAAGCCCAAACTTGGTATTTAAGTTCAGTATCTTCCAAGGATGCGACACGAAGATTTTCAAGAAAATCCCCCTACACCCAACTAACCTTCACATGGAAAAAACATTCGAAAATTTTGATTTTCTAAAAAATGGCTCTAACGATTTCGATTAAAATGTAATATATTAAAGATATATACTTGACAAATAATACGTATATGTTGAATTTTCTGGGAATAGCCTCTGAAGACTGCTTTATTCTGGATCAATTTTACGGAATTTTGCATAACTGCTAAACAGTAACAGATGGACAAAAACTTAACACATAAAACATGTAGAGCACATTAAAACACCCAATTTATGTTATATACATTTTTTTTCCTGGATTTGATCGTTTTTGAGATACTCCTTGTTTTTGGTTTCAGCTTTAAAACTTATAATTTTCTCATACAGGAATTTGTCAACTCCTGTCCATACAAACAAAGGAACTTCAGTCACATAGCAACCAGCTTTTGGTTATCACTTTAACCTATGATACTCCCTTATTTCGCTTCTACTTACAAGGAAGCAAGTAATAAGACTATTTCTGTTAATTTTTTTCACTTAGCATGAACTTTTTAACAAAAATATGTTGTAGAGATATAGAGAAAGTCATGTGAATGGTATACATCAGATTTTCAAAATGCTTAAAACATATTTTAAAATATTTGACTATAGTTTTAGGGTTTCCTTCTACTTGCAAGAAAACATTTCTGGTAATGTTTATCTCGATTAGCAAGAAGTGGGTATAACCTTTTTAACAATAATGTGTTACAGAGAGGTAGAGAAAGTCATGTGAATGGTATATATATAGGATTTTTTTAAAAATAAAGTGTCATAATTATACATATTGTTAGGAAGAAAGTTTTGTGTACGGGCTATTAAATTGATTGCTTACGGTGCAAGTATGGCTGGTTGCAGACCGGGGCTGGTGACACAAGACACTTTTAAACTGATTGCTCGTAATGAAGAGGGCGAAAAGCCACTCTTGCACACTCAGCGAGTTTATTGTGATGAAAAAGTGAGCGCGCGAAGTGAATTAGTGCTGGGGATTCCGATCCCTGATCACGGCGTGCAGAAAGAGTTCAAAGGTTGCTTTAAAAAGGAACTTGGAGGAGAACTCCGTATTAATATTCTGAAAGTGGAAGAGTAGTGGAGTGAGGTGCTTCTATATATGGCGAGAGATACTCTTCTATTTCAAATTGAAAAGAATATATCTGAAGCGGAGTTGGGAGGGGGGGGGGAGAGTCGGTGTCACATAGAGTCACTCATTTTCATTGGCTCGCTCTTTTTTCTCCATTCATAAAAGTTCTCGGTGCGGAGCAGGGTTAAATCTTTTGTCACACACACTGAGATAGCGAATAGTTCCACCTGACACCCACAGGGTGTCGCTGGCGTTTTGTGCAAACAATGGTGACCTCTTTATTATATATGTGATATACTTGTAGATATCCTTCATGGAACAGACATCGTACTGCGATTTTTAGTGAAAGTAAATCGAAAATCAAAATTATCTACTTAATTATTCCATTACATTACTGTAACAAATTATTATTAGCCCACGTGGATGGTGTGGTGGTAGCGTGTCTGCCTCATATGCAACAGGTCGTGAGTTCGAATCTCGCTCAGGGTGAGTCACCAAGATAAGGTTTTTTTCCGGGATTTTCCCTTATCCTGAGAAGACGAATGTCGAGTAACTTTAAGCTCCATGGACCCCGAGATCATTTGAGTATCATTTCATCGTCCGATATGACCAATCAGGTATAAAATTAATAAATGAATAACAATATTTTATTATTATTATTATTATTATTATTTGTAGCTTGACGTGCTTTAACCTGTTCACCCTAAGCGAGATTCGAACTCGCGACCTATTTATTGAATGCGAGGCAGACACGCTACCACCACACTACCCAGGTGGGCTAAAACAAATTATTGTTAGTAAACCTTTTCTTCTATCTACTTCATACTAGTCGAGATAAACATTAGCAGAAACGATAGGTAGAGTCTGAAACATTCAATGCCATAGCCGGGATTTGAACCACGGATCTCCCGATCTCTAGCCGGTTGACGATTATAGTTGGCTATACTATGAATCCTGGGTTTAAGTACTTGCAAGATTGTAAGTCACCATTTGAGATCACCTTGTGGTTTACCAGGAAACATGCGAGTCAGTTGAGAAATTTAATTCTATGCTGGCATGTTGCCATGGTAGCTCAGTGGCAGGGCAACCGGCTAGAGACCGGGAGATCCATGGTTCAAATCCCAACTATGACATTGAATATTTCATTCTGACTCTACCTACCCAACTCTTGTCCGGCACACAGCTAGAGACCGGGAGATCCGTGGTTCAAATCCCGTCTTTGGCACTGAATATTTCATTCTGACTCTACCTATCCAACTCCTATCCTACACACGGCTAGAGACCGGGAGATCCGTGGTTCAAATCCCGTCTATGGCACTGAATATTTCATTCTGACTCTACCTATCCAACTCCTGTCCTACACACGGCTAGAGACCGGGAGATCCGTGGTTCAAATCCCGGCTATGGCATTGAATGTTTCAGTCTGACTCTACCTATCCAACTCCTGTCCTACACACGGCTAGAAACCGGGAGATCCGTGGTTCAAATCCCGGCTATGACACTGAATTTTTCAATCTGACTCTACCTATCCAACTCCTGTCCTACACACAGCTAGAGACCGGGAGATCTGTGGTTCAAATCCCGACACTGACATTGAATTCAGTCTGACTCTACCTATCCAACTCCTGTCCTACACACGGCTAGAGATCGGGAGATCCGTGGTTCAAATCCCAGCTATGACATTGAATTTTTCAGTCTGACTCTACCTATCCAACTCCTGTCCTACACACGACTAGAGACCAGGAGATCCGTGGTTCAAATCCCGGCTATGACACTGAATTGTTCAGTCTGACTCTACCTATCCAACTCCTGTCCTACACACGGCTAGAGACCGGGAGATCCGTGGTTCAAATCCCGGCTATGACACTGAATTGTTCAGTCTGACTCTACCTATCCAACTCCTGTCCTACACACGACTAGAGACCAGGAGATCCGTGGTTCAAATCCCGGCTATGACACTGAATTGTTCAGTCTGACTCTACCTATCCAACTCCTGTCCTACACACGGCTAGAGACCGGGAGATCCGTGGTTCAAATCCCGGCTATGACATTGAATTCAGTCTGACTCTACCTATCCAACTCCTGTCCTATACACAGATACAGACCAGGAGATCCGTGGTTCAAATCCCGGCTATGACACTGAATTGTTCAGTCTGACTCTACCTATCCAATTCCTGTCCTACACACGGCTAGAGACCGGGAGATCCGTGATTCAAATCCCAGCTATGACATTGAATTTTTCAGTCTGACTCTACCTATCCAACTATTGTCCTACACACGGCTAGAGACCGGGAGATCCGTGATTCAAATCCCAGCTATGACATTGAATTTTTCAGTCTGACTCTACCTATCCAACTCCTGTCCTACACACAGCTAGAGACCGGGAGATCCGTGGTTCAAATCCCAGCTATGACATTGAATTTTTCAGTCTGACTCTACCTATCCAACTATTGTCCTACACACGGCTAGAGACCGGGAGATCCGTGATTCAAATCCCAGCTATGACATTGAATTTTTCAGTCTGACTCTACCTATCCAACTCCTGTCCTACACACGGCTAGAGACCGGGAGATCCGTGGTTCAAATCCCAGCTATGACATTGAATTTTTCAGTCTGACTCTACCTATCCAACTCCTGTCCTATACACAGATACAGACCAGGAGATCCGTGGTTCAAATCCCGGCTATGACACTGAATTGTTCAGTCTGACTCTACCTATCCAATTCCTGTCCTACACACGGCTAGAGACCGGGAGATCCGTGATTCAAATCCCAGCTATGACATTGAATTTTTCAGTCTGACTCTACCTATCCAACTATTGTCCTACACACGGCTAGAGACCGGGAGATCCGTGATTCAAATCCCAGCTATGACATTGAATTTTTCAGTCTGACTCTACCTATCCAACTCCTGTCCTACACACAGCTAGAGACCGGGAGATCCGTGGTTCAAATCCCAGCTATGACATTGAATTTTTCAGTCTGACTCTACCTATCCAACTATTGTCCTACACACGGCTAGAGACCGGGAGATCCGTGATTCAAATCCCAGCTATGACATTGAATTTTTCAGTCTGACTCTACCTATCCAACTCCTGTCCTACACACGGCTAGAGACCGGGAGATCCGTGGTTCAAATCCCAGCTATGACATTGAATTTTTCAGTCTGACTCTACCTATCCAACTCCTGTCCTACACACGGCTAGAGACCGGGAGATCTGTGGTTCAAATCCCGGCTATGACATTGAATTTTTCAGTCTGACTCTACCTATCCAACTCCTGTCCTACACACGGCTAGAGACCGGGAGATCCGTGATTCAAATCCCAGCTATGACATTGAATTTTTCAGTCTGACTCTACCTATCCAACTCCTGTCCTACACATAGCTAGAGACCGGGAGATCTGTGGTTCAAATCCCGGCTATGACATTGAATTTTTCAATCCGACTCTACCTATCCAACTCCTGTCCTACACACAGCTAGAGACCGGGAGATCCGTGGTTCAAATCCCAGCTATGACATTGAATTTTTCAGTCTGACTCTACCTATCCAACTCCTGTCCTACATAAAGCTAAAGACCAAGAGATCCGTGGTTCAAATCCCGGCTATGACACTGAATTGTTCAGTCTGACTCTACCTATCCAACTCCTGTCCTACATAAAGCTAAAGACCAAGAGATCCGTGGTTCAAATCCCGGCTATGACATTGCATTTTTCAGTCTGACTCTACCTATCCAACTCCTGTCCTAAACACGGCTATAGACCGGGAGATCCGTGGTTCAAATCCCAGCATTGAATTTTTCAATCTGACTCTACCTAATGTATTACATTACATGACTTTCTCTACAGCTCTGTAACATTTATTGTTAACAAGTGTATTCTTCTATCTACTTCATGATAAACATTAACAGAAACGGTCTTATTTATTAGTTCCTTGTAATTAGAAGGGAAATAAGTGAAAACACTGGGCTAAAGCGATGGTCAAATGTTTTAAAACATGGTTATCATGTGAAACTTTTGAAACTCTTTGCTTCTAGGAGTGAACAAAAGACGCAATACATCCTCTTGAGAAAAGTTTACGTGACTCAGAATATCTCCAAAACCGATAACTCTACAAAAAAATACAAAAAGTAATAAGTAAATAAAATAAATCGGATGTGTTTAATTCACATGATTCTCTGCAACAAATTATTGTTAACGAGATTATTCTTCTATTTACTTCATGCTAATCGAGAAAAATTAGCAGAATTAGTCTTATTACTTGCTTTCTTATAAGTAGAAGCGAAATAAGGGAGTACCATAAGTTAAAGTGATAGTCAAAACCTGCTTGCTATGAGACTGAAGTTCCTTTGTTTGTATGGACAGGAGTTGACAAATTCCTGTATGAGAAAAGTATACGCTTTTCAAAACTGAAACCAAGAACAAGGAATATCTTAAAAACAACCAACTCCACGAAAATAATATATATATAAAACATAAATTGTGTGTTTTAATGTGCTTTACATTTTTTGTGTGGTAAGTTTTTGTCCATCTTTTAAAGTTAAGCGGTTATGCAAAATACCGCAAAATTCGTCCAGAATAAAGTAATCTTCAGAGGCTATTCCCAGAAAATTCAAGATATACATTTTATTTGTCAGTTAAATAAACATCTTTAATACACCTACGGTATTTTAATTCAAATCGTTAGAGCCATTTTTGAGAAAATCAATTTTTTCGAAAAAAGTTCCATGTAAAGGGTAGTTTGGGGTGGGGTGATTTTTCTTAAAATGTTCGTGTCGCATCCCTGGAAGATACTAAACTTAAATACCAAGTTTAGTATTTTGCCGACTTTTCGTTTTTGAGTTATTGTGTTCACAGACACACACGGACCTTTTTCTGAAAATGCTTTTTTTTTGATAAAGGGGACCCTAAAACACATATTTCCGGTGAAATCTCGGTATCCAGTTTTTGGGTGGGGTGCAATACCGTCTCTATACACTATGTACATAGTACGTGTAGAGAAAGTAAAAATTATATTTGTTATAAATGTGTAAAGGGAGGAAAATTAATTAAGTGATGATTTTTCTTTTCAAATTATCTGCGCTAATCTGTAATGCTATCCTAAAGCTATAAAATAAAACGTGTTCTTTGGTTTTACATTTTAATGATGTTTATACCTAAATAGCTGCTTCGAATACGTAACCGGCATTACCCGCTCGCTTGTGTGGGTAACCCCGGTCACTGACGTCACTTAGAATTTACCTTCATTAACGCAAGAAGTACTTTCTTACATGCAGGTAAGGAACTAAACTAACGATTTGCATAATAACACGTTTAACCTCGAACACCGTTCACAGTGACTTTGCTTAAGTAACCGCCATTACCCCATTCTCCACTAAGTTTCTTTTACGATAAAAACCAACGACCAACCATGGATTCGTACGCCCTAAAAATCCATTTTCCTTCGCCGGGTTTGAACCCGCGAACGTGGATATATGGTACCAGATTCGAGAACGAACAGAAGCAATGATTTTTGGCGACACGTGTCACAAATTCTTGCATCGCTTCACTGTTTTCACACAACGCCTTGTGTTAGGAAGGAAGTGTCATGTGAAGTAACTGCATGAAACATCCCCGATCTGCGAACTCTTCCACTTGTGATTTTGAATAACCAATCAGCGCTGTTGTTGAAAAGACGGCATTTTACGCCTCCAACTCAAAGAAGAACAAGTCTTATAATGGACTGGGAGTAGTCAGTCTTTTGTTCCAGTTCATTGTTGCGCGCGTGCTGCGTCATTATGTCAGCAGGGTCCTACTTCGCTTGTGATCTTTCGCGCTGAAGCAAATCTCCACGAGATGATGAAGAGATGTCACTTTGATCTCTGCATTTAGTCAACAGAAAAAACATTGGCAGCAAAGAGAAATGGAGGTAGCACTGTTTTTAGATATCTATTACGTTTTACCTCTTAATTTTCTAGAGTGTCTACTTTTCGTAATATCGTGGAAAGGTGTCGTCGCTCTTGACAGTTGGTTTTTTTCTTTGAAGCTTTATCCGGCCATCCATAGAAATCTTTATACTTCAGACATCGAATGTTCGTTCAGCGTCTTCTCAGAATAATGTACACATACAGATCATTCTGAATCTCTTTTACTTCACTGAAAATTCCACATCAGAACGATAGGAATAATTCGACGTGAATTTGTTGCAAAGAAAAACCTGATGCGTTACATCTCTGTAACAAATTATTATTAAAAACCTGATGCGTTACATCTCTGTAACAAATTATTATTAAAAACCTGATGCGTTACATCTCTGTAACAAACTATTATTAAAAAGCATACTCCTCTGTGCCATAACCAAGATTTGAACCCGGATCTCTTGGTCTCTAGTAATATGTAGGACAGGAGTTGGATAGGTAGAGTCAGACTGAAAAATCGAACGCCATAGCCGGGATTTGAACCACGGGTCTCCCGGTCTGTAGCCGTGTGTAGGACAGGAGTTGGATAGGTAGAGTCAGACTGAAAAATTGAACGCCATAGCCGGGATTTGAACCACGAATCTCCCAGGCTCTAGCCGTGTGTAGGACAGGAGTTGAATAGATAGACTGAAAAATTCATTTACATAGCCGGGATTTGAACCACGAATCTCCCGGGCTCTAGCCGTGTGTATGACAGCAGTTGAATAGATAGTCAGACTGAAAATTCAATGCCATAGCCGGGATTTGAACCACGAATCTCCCGGGCTCTAGCCGTGTGTAGGACAGGAGTTGAATAGATAGACTGAAAAATTCATTTACATAGCCGGGATTTGAACCACGAATCTCCCGGGCTCTAGCCGTGTGTAGGACAGCAGTTGAATAGATAGTCAGACTGAAAAATTCAATGCCATAGCCGGGATTTGAACCACGAATCTCCCGGGCTCTAGCCGTGTGTAGGACAGGAGTTGAATAGATAGACTGAAAAATTCATTTACATAGCCGGGATTTGAACCACGAATCTCCCGGGCTCTAGCCGTGTGTAGGACAGCAGTTGAATAGATAGTCAGACTGAAAAATTCAATGCCATAGCCGGGATTTGAACCACGAATCTCCCGGGCTCTAGCCGTGTGTAGGACAGGAGTTGAATAGATAGTCAGACTGAAAAATTCAATGCCATAGCCGGGATTTGAACCACGGATCTCCCGGTCTCTAGCCGTGTGTAGGACAGGAGTTGAATACATAGACTGAAAAATTCAATGCCATAGCCGGGATTTGAACCACGAATCTCCCGGGCTCTAGCCGTGTGTAGGACAGGAGTTGAATACATAGACTGAAAAATTCAATGCCATAGCCGGGATTTGAACCACGAATCTCCCGGGCTCTAGCCGTGTGTAGGACAGGAGTTGAATAGATAGTCAGACTGAAAAATTCAATGCCATAGCCGGGATTTGAACCACGAATCTCCCGGGCTCTAGCCGTGTGTAGGACAGCAGTTGAATAGATAGTCAGACTGAAAAATTCAATGCCATAGCCGGGATTTGAACCACGGATCTCCCGGGCTCTAGCCGTGTGTAGGACAGCAGTTGAATAGATAGTCAGACTGAAAAATTCAATGCCATAGCCGGGATTTGAACCACGGATTCTCCCGGGCTCTAGCCGTGTGTAGGACAGCAGTTGAATAGATAGTCAGACTGAAAAATTCAATGCCATAGCCGGGATTTGAACCACGGATCTCCCCGGTCTCTAGCCGTGTGTAGGACAGGAGTTGGATAGGTAGAGTCAGACTGAAAAATTCAATGTCATAGCCGGGATTTGAACCACAGATCTCCCAGGCTCTAGCCTTGTGTAGGACAGGAGTTGGATAGGTAGAGTCGGACCGAAAAAATTCAATGCCATAGCCGGGATTTGAACCACAGATCTCCCGGTCTCTAGCCGTGTGTAGGACAGGAGTTGGATAGGTAGAGGCAGACCGAAAAAAACAATTAATCCATATTGTTGTATCTACTTCATACCAATCAGCATAAACATTAGAACAAATTATTTGCTTCCTTGTAAGTAGAAGGTAAATAAGAAAATACACTAGGTTAAACGATAGTCACATTTTTTAAAAGCTGGTTGCCATGTGGTAGAAATCCTTTTCTATGCAGTGCCAGGAGTTTACAGCTTTCCGTATGTTTTAGGACCCCTGAATACAAAAAAAGGAAAAAAAAAAGCTGATGTTTTCCATTCACATGACTTTCTCTACATCTCTGCAACAAAGTATTGCTAAAGGCTAATGCTTCTATTTACTTCATGCTAATGGAGAAAACATTAATAGATATAGCCTTATTACTTGCTTCCTTGCAAGTAGACTTTTTTTTTTAGTTTAACGTCTTTTAATCTGGTTGGTCATATCGGACGATGAATGAAATTGGTGAAATGATACTCAAATGCTTGTTCCGTTTTCGGTAACTCTGCACAACGGCTCTATTAATTCTGCCGTCTGCAAAACGGAAACCACCATGTTGGTATCTAAGGTAGGAAATAAAGCGATGTGTATGGATTGTGGTGAAATCATAAGTCAGTTAAAATCGGTTAATAAATAGAAGGTGCACAATTACCCTGAGTTAGTATAATTTGGCACGTATTGAATTCACGGTTTTTGCTGGATCTGAATTGCAGACTTTCTATATATTAAACTACTTTCTGTGTTGTCACCACATTTCACTTATTTCCTGCTATAGATACCCCGACGGTAGAATTAATAGAGCCGTTGTGCAGAGTTACACTATTTTGAATGAGCAATTATTGTGACGTCACTGTCGCGACCGTCAGTTGTTAGTATGTAATGCATTTGTTTTATAAAAGATTGAGTGAATTGTCTTAAGTGGTATTGTTGGTTATGTTACTTGCGGAGCGCTTGGAAGATATTCACATGTAACTTGCAGATCTAGAAACCCGGGCCAACTTCTTGCGTTGCGCTACGATTGCATTGGTGTTTCCTTGCGTCTGCGCTTATGCTACGTTACGTCTACGCTTGCATCTCATTGTGGAGTAGCATTGGTAACGACCACACCAGAAAGTAAACTATTTTTGGATTGAAGGCCCTTGCTATTTATATCATAGTAAAAGCAGTGTACTTCACATGCAGACCTGCGGTATCTTCTGTAGGAGTCTCGGAGCGCTTTTTGGTTCCCCCGTTTTTTTCCAATCTACGTCTCACAATAGACGGATTTACAAGAACGTCTCTCTTTTCATTCCACCCAATTCAATTTAGGTGATAAAATGATCAGTTCCGTTTGAATTATCATTCGTAAAATTCGATACGAGAATATGCTTGCTGTACATATACCAGCCAATCATGTCATTTTAGTTCGCATTCTGTAGCACGAATGTAAAATGTACACTGTAGATAGACATTCCACCCAAAAATTCTTTACCGACATATCACCAGGAATACACGTTTTAGGATCCCTCTATAAAAAAAAATTAATGTGTTCCATTCACATGACTTTCTCTACATCTCTGCAATACATTATTGTTTAAAAAGCTTATTGTTCTATTTACTTAATGCTAATCAAGAAAAAATTAGCAGAAATGATCTTATCACTTGCTTCCTTGTAAGAAGACGGGACTACCATGAGCTAAAGTGATGGTCAAATGTTTTAAAATATGGTTGCTATGTGATTGAAGTTCCTTTGTTTGCTTAGACAGGAGTCGACAAACTCACGTATGAGAAAAGTATACATATTTTATAGTTGAAACCAATAACAAGAAATATCTAAAAAAAACGTTCAACTCCACGAAAAAATGTATATAAACATAAAGTGTGTGTTTTTAAAGAGCTCTATATTTTTGTGTGATAAGCTTTTTCTATCTCCTATGGTTTACCAGTTATGCAAAATTTTGCAAATTCCACCCAAAATAAACACGTCTTCAGAGGTTATTTCCAGAAAATTCAAGATATACATTTTATCTGTCATGTAAATATCTTAAATATAAGAGTTTGTAGTGAAAATCGTTAGAGCTATTTTTGAGTAGATAAAAATTTTCGTAATTTTTTCCATGTAAAGGGTAGTTTGGAGAGGGGGGGGATTTTCTTGAAAATCTTCGTGTCGCATCCTTGGAAGATACCCTAGTTAAACACCAAGTTTGGTATTTAATGGTATTTTCGTTTTTGAGCTATTGCTGTCCTCACAAAAAGCACACACAGAGACCTTTTTCTAAAAATGTTTTTTTATTCAGGGGACCTAAAACATGTATTTCTAATGAAATCCGGGTATGGAATTTTTGGATGCAATACAATACCTTCTCTATACACTAATTACATAGTACGTGTAGAGAAAGTAAAAATTGATTCAAAGCTACAGACATGAAACATTTCTAAAATTGACGGGATACAAGGGTAG